>JASDDO010000028.1:42500-1253784 GCA_030015575.1 Agapanthus africanus
TCGTCATAGAGTCTTGTGTGGTTCCCACTGTGCTTTGATTTCCATCTTACCACGTCCAAGAGGGCGTGTAAAACGGTGGTTTTTGGGTACAGTCCCGAGTCACATGGAGGCAATGAGCGATAGGAGGGGATTCGTCTCTCCCGGTATAGGGAGTTGATGTTGCGCTGTGTTCGATTGGCTATAACAGGAAATCCCTGGCCAGGGTTGCTGAGATTTGCTAGTAAGTGTTACCAGTAGTTTCTCGAATCGTTATAGACCTCATATCGACACGACTTATCGAGCTATTGGGGTCTGACGTTTACCACCCCTAGGCAAGATATGCGACATATCAGACGATCAGACCGGACTGTACGGTAGTGTTACTGGTTGGATTCACTGGAGTGTGAGCGGGCTTGCTCGTCGATCTTCAGATCGCTCAATACCCGGGTGGCCGTTACGTTTAGTAGACCGCTTGCGGCTTGTGGGTGCTTGATATGATCATCACCTGCTGCCGGCGTATTGACGAGTCTTTAGAGTCCTACACAGAGGTTTCCTGGCTCAAACGAAACGAAATAGGAGCGCATATGAGATATATGCGGGACCGAGAATAATGCGTATGTGATACCGTATTTCATTCTCGCGATCAATGTGTCGAATGGTTGTATGCGATATAACCTAGTTATCGATTCAAGCGTTGATTCGATAAGCCGATACATTGTATACTAGTCGGTTGTGTGCGACATGACCGGATCATTGAATCAAGTGTTGATTTAATGATTTAATGCATATTTATATATTTGATATATTACTTTGCATTAACTAGTATCGGTTCACTTTAAATGGATTTTCTCACTCGGATGTGCGCATTATATATGTGATATGATTTTGTGCACTTGCTTGTATCATGTTTGATGATACATGCTTTTTTGGTTAAGTGTAAAGTATTAAACCTTGGTTAATGAAATGGTTAGGGTTTATTATTTATTCATTTATCTTATTTAGTTATCCATTAATTTTTGATAAATGAATAAAAGAAAATGAAATGAAATGGTGGCTTTCATTTGTTCTTTCATGAAGCTTCATGAATACTTTGACTAAGTCACCATTTTTGTCTCATCCTTAAACCTAACCATTCCATTTAACCATGATTCATTCTCTACACTAAACCATGGTTTGAATATGATAAGGTTTGATTTTCTTTTCCTTTTTTAATTAACACTTATCATATTCTTCATCTTCTTCTTCTTCTTCACTTCAAGAAAAAGCTTGAAAGCTTTAATGGCAAAGTGAGAAAAAGAGTGAGAAATCCAAAACTAAAGTCTACCCACTTCCTATTTCTTCATCCTCTACCTCTTGCCAAGTAGTAGATTGTGTTTCCTTCACAAGTTTTCAAGGCTTGGTGAAGGTGGAGCTTGATCTAGCGATGCTTCGACGTAGATCATCTTCGGCATGGACATCGACGACCTAGCTCGCCATTTCTCCGATGAAGCCGACGCTAGAGCCCGGGATCCGTCTTGGACAGCGAGGAGACTTCATTGCGGAGCCGTGGAGGTGGAGCACCGGATCTACAAAGGTTGTATATCCGTATTCTTTTTAGCTAAGTGTTAACTTATTAGCTTTTTTGCCTAGTTTTCTAGCAAACGATCCGTAGTCGGGTCTCTCGGCACCTAGATTTTTTGAAATTGGCATGTTCGATGCCTTGTGAGACCTCACTAGAGTGCCTAGGAACCCTACAAACCCTAACCCCCACCCCACCCCAACCCCCCCCACCCCCACCCAACCCCAACCCCAAACCCAACCCCAACCCCAACCCCAACCCCAAAACCCAAACCCCAACCGAAACCCCGAACCCCAACCGAAACCCACCCGAAACCCAACCCGAACCCGAACCCGATCCCGAACCCCGAACCCGAACCCCGAAACCCAACCCGAAACCCGACCCCGAACCCCGACCCCGACCCCGACCCCGACCCACCCCCACCCAACCCACCCGAACCCCGAACCGAACCCCGAACCCGAACCCGAACCCCACCCCAACCCAACCCGAACCCGAACCCGAACCCCAACCCAACCCAACCCTACCCCTAACCCCAACCCAACCCAACCCCAACCCCAACCCAACCCAACCCAACCCTAACCCCCACCCCTACCTCCACCCCCACCCCTAACCCAACCCCCAACCCCAAACCTAACCCAAACCCCAAACCCCAAACCTAACCCTAACCCCTAACCCCCACCCCACCCCACCCCACCCGAACCCGAACCCGAACCCCAACCCCAACCCCAACCCCAACCCAACCCCAACCCCAACCCGAACCCCAACCCGCGAACCCCAACCCGAACCCCACCCCCAACCCCACCGCCCAACCCCAACCCGAACCCCAACCCCACCCAGACCCCGACCCCTACCCCAACCCGAACCCGACCCCTACCCCTACCCCAACCCAACCCCACCCCACCCAACCCCGACCCAGACCCTGACCCTGACCCGAACCCCAACTCGAACCCCACCCCAACTGTAACACCTTAGGATAAGGGTTAGTGAATAATTATAATTAATTAATGGTTTTTAATAAAAAGTTTACTAAATTGGGTTTTATATATTTTTCCTAATTTAATATATATTTTTCCAAAATTTTATTAGGCTTGCACAAACATGTGCATGTAAACTAGGGTTTTTAAATGAAGAAAATACCATAATTTTAACCATGGTGGGTTAATTGTGGGATTAATTCTTTTGGATTCTTAAATGAGTTTAATTAGCTAATTAGGGGGTTACTTTAATTTGAATTTTAGATCTAGTGTTGACTTGTGAGAAGGAGAGAGAGAGAGGGCATCATGGCTTAGCCCATGCTTGCCATTAATGAAGAGAGAGAGTGAGGGGTTGACCCTTGAGTGTAGATTGTTTTTTCCTCTCATTTCTTTTGTTTGTTTCTCTCATAACCCTCACACTCACACACACACACACTCCCAGCAGAACCCCAGCAGCAGCAATTGAAGCCACAGCAACAGCAGTAGCAGCAGCAGGGGCAGCAAGAAGAAGCAGCAGCAGCAGCAAGGTTCAGCAGTAGCAGCAGTGGGCATCAGCAGCCCCAGCACCATGTGCAGCCCCTCCCCTTCACTTCTTCTCCTTCCTGCAGCTTCCTAGGGTTAAGTATGAGGTATATTTCCTAATTTAGTCCCTAGCTAGCTTGGTTAGTGTCGATTTGCATCGGTTAATGGATATTGGTGCGTTTTAGTGCGATATGGGATGTTTAGTGGGAACTTTGAGCATTTGGGATATGATTTGGTTTCAGTAGGATGCTTGAGGTCTGTTGAGGCCATTGTAACCTAGTCCAACCCCTATTACGCTAAAATACCACCAGTTTTCATATTGGATGCAAATGTCGTATTTGTGCACAATTTGAGCTTTCTGGATCTGCTTTTGACCCGAGGTGATTTAAATGAAATTGAGTGGACTGTGGTATAGTGGAGTGGAGATGATACCATAGGTGAAACCCGACCCCCTCACTCCCCTTCCCGGCCGCCAAAACCGCCATTCTGGCCGCAAATTGCGGCCAGACAGGGGGTGTTTTGGTAATTTTTGGTTTCTGTAGGTGTGTTTTTGTGTGTAGGGTATTTTGGTATATATATTTTTTTAAGATCAATTCTGTAGGAAAATCTGGGACCAAATACCTGTTTTGCCGTTTTTCTAAACCTTCGCGACACGCGTGATACGTGAGTAGGTTTGGGTTCTGCGTATCGCAGCGCGTCGGGGTAGTTTCGTGGCGCGTGAGTACACGTTTTAGCGTATCGCGCACACGCGCGATTGGTTTGCGACATAGGTTTCTTGTTGGATTATAATGTCGCGTTTTGTGACTTAAGCTTATGTGTGATATGTGTATGTGATTCTAGGTTCGCAGGCCAGTGAGACGGACGCTGCGAAGAAGGGTAAGCAAGTGGTTGGATACACTTAGCGCGAGACACGGTGAGTAGATTTCACATCTACGGGGATATCGCCCGCATGGCGTTATGCGTCAGGGCTGATAGGACTTTGTTATTATATGTTTCATGCACCCCATAGACTGTCATTGCATATTGCATTCCTTGCTATACATATATACATATTGCTTAGAACTGATAGAACTGCCATGATCATACTATTGTATATTGTTGTAACTCATCTATATTTGATACCTATATCACGGTGGATCATTGCATTGTAGTTCTTTCTCATGTGACATGACTTGATATACACATTGATGCACCTATCACATCGCAGTTACTTGTATTATTGTTGGGATTTCATATGATCTATGGATTTGGGAACCGTGGCCTTTTCAAATAAGTAACCATTTAAAAACCCGGTTCCCTTGATATGATAATTTGGGGCGTCGCCCCGTATTTTCTCGGTGCTTGAGGCACGGATGCCCGATGGGTTGATAGAGGGCTGACCCGGACTGACGGATGCCCGATGGGTTGATAGAGGGCTGACCCGGACTGACGGATGCCCGATGGGTTGATAGAGGGCTGACCCGGACTGACGGATGCCCGATGGGTTGATATAGGGCTGACCCGGACTGACGGATGCCCGATGGGTTGATATAGGGCTGACCCGGACTGACGGATGCCCGATGGGTTGATATAGGGCTGACCCGGACTGACGGATGCCCGATGGATTGATTGAGGGCTGACCCGGACTGACGGATGCCCGATATATATTGAGAGAGGGATGACCCGGACTGACGGATTCCCGGTATATACGTGAGAGAGGGCTGACCCGGATTGACGGAGGCCGATACAGGATGTTTTGCGTGTCGATGCTAGACACGAGTATTTATGATATTTGGGTGCCGATGTTGGGCACTCGGGATTTCAGGGATATACAGGATATGAGGGCCGATGGAGTACCGGCGTTTGAGATGTTGGGACTTGTGGTGCATACATACTTATGTAGTCCATCTCGATACTTCATGTAGATACTATATCCCCATGCTCAGCATTCATTATCACATCTCACCCTGTAGTATATCACCTGATAGAGGACTGGCATTATTATTATGCATACTGCCACATCGCATTGATATTATCTGCTGGCATTAGTAGAGCCACGCTACATGTGCATGCTTGCGATTACCTTTATATGTTATCTCTATTCACGAGTTGGCAACTCACCCCCGTTGTGCCACAGTGCTTGCAGGTTGCCCTGGGGAGTAGTCACGGCTGGCTGTTACCGCATCTTTTGGCACAGATACCCCTTTTGAGCTGAGATAGCCCTTTTGCTGTTTAGGTGGGTTTGTACGGTATCTGTTATCTTTCTGTTGTACATTGATGTATCTAGTATTCTCCATCTACTTTTCTGTATTGACTTAGAGACAGTTGTGAGGACGATATGTATGATTTTATATTCTGGTGTCGAGCTCGCATGTGAGCCGACTTTACTTTATGCAGTCTTATTTTTATGATATTGTCCTTGTTTTACCGTGTATTCTTCGCTACGGCGTCGTATATCATATTGTGATGCTTCATTCTTGTCACTTGTTATCTCTGCTACACCTTGTTTTTACCCGACTTTCGGGGCTAATGTTTTAAAAAGGGAAATGTTACCAAAATTATAAAACTTATAACCTTTGAACTTAAAAAAGTTTTCTACTAAATAAATGGAAGTTTTTCGGACATGTACGATTGTTTTACAAAATGGTTTAAAATCACTCTATATTTATTGGTTTTGATTTCTGGGTTCGGCTTACTTAGCCGCGTTGCGCCTGTAGACGTTGCGTGGTTAAGTGCCGGTCACGAGTCGAATTCTCGGGTCGTGACAAAGTTGGTATCAGAGCGTAGGTTTTACCTTCGGAGTGTAGGATGACCCTGGTATGATGGAGTAGGTAGCTGCAGCAGGGTAGCGTAGCGTGCGTATGTTCCGCGGCATACTCACGACACGGTACTCCGCTTACGCGACCTTAGGACTTGTTGATTTGATTCCTCCTTATATTCTTGTGATTCGATTTCCGTGTTCTTATCGAATCCAAATTTTCTTTCAGCCAATATGCCGCCTAAGACTACGAGGGCACAGAGAGCGGCCGCGAGGGCCGAGATTCGAGTTGACTCGTCCGAGACGAGGACTGATCCGGGCAGTGCACCCGTTGTACCCGAGCAGGCTGTTCCTGCCGTGACAGAGCAGATCGCCACGCTAGGGGCTGGTATGCAGGAGATGCGCCAGACGGTGGGATCTAGCATGCAGGAGATGCGCCAGATGATAGGATCGCTTGTTGAGACGCTTCGAGCGCAGCGGCCAGAGGTAGCTCCACCAGTTCCAGAGACCGCTATGGTACCTACCGCACAGCCAGTTGCTCCTGCAGCCACGGAGGTGATTACAGTGTCGCTATCAGAGTTCATGAGGCTGAAGCCTCCGGTTTTCACAGGCACCGATACAGCCGAGGACCCACAGTCTTTCATCGACAGGATGGCCAGGATATGCCGTTCCCTCAGATGCGCAGATGCGAGATGGGTCGAGTTCGCGAGCTTTCGCCTGGAAGGTCTTGCGCAGAAGTGGTGTGATTCCGTGGAGAAGGGCAGAGCAGCAGGTCTTCCTCCTATGACCTGGACGGAGTTCGTGACTATATTTCTAGCCCGTTTCCTTCCCCGGAGTGTTAGAGATGCCCGAGCACGCAGGTTTGAGTCTTTGCGCCAGACGCCAGGGATGACAGTGGCAGAGTATGACGTACTGTTTACAGAGCTAGCAGTCTACGCCCCACATTTAGTGGCCACCGAGGAGTTGCGAGTCCGGAGATTTGTTCGAGGCTTGATTTCACCAGTGTTCCTCGCGATCAGCGCGCAGCACTACGAGACCTACGCAGCAGCGGTAGACGCAGCCCTAGTGGTCGAGGAGCACCTTGTTGAGACTTCGGCACTCCCAGAGCCGAAGAGAGCTCGTGCGGATACTTCAGCACAGAGACAGCCTTTTCGGCGCCGTGATAGACGTATTGCAGGCAGCAGAGATTCAGGGCGGGGCCGGTTATTCAGTTCTTATTCCCAGGATGGTCAGCGGCCGTCGTCGGGATGTTTTCGCTGTGGGAGTTCTTACCACCGTGTACGGGATTGTCCTGAGTTATCCCGGACCGAGGCGACAGCACCGCATGTCACATTACCACTTTCACCACCCCAGAGAGCGTTGCCTATCGTACCTACCGTTGCTCCGCGCCAGACTCATACACAGCGAGGTCGTGGGCGTGGAGGAGTTGCTCAGAGAGGGCGAGGTGACCGAGGCAGAGGGCAGCCAGCCGCAGGTGGTGGACAGGCGAGGGTTTTTGCTTTGACACATCAGGACGCACAGGCGTCCAATGCAGTGGTTTCAGGTATCCTCCCTGTATGTTCAGTTGACGCACATGTACTGTTCGATCCCGGATCCACACACTCGTACGTATCCACGCACTTTGTGCCGAGTTTGGGTAGAGAGTCCGGCTTACTTGATCAGCCGCTTGTGGTGACTACTCCTGTGGGAGAGTCGTTTGTTGCTAGGCACGTGTTCCGATCCTGTATCGTCTGTATTGGCGAGAGAGAGTTGCCTGTCGACTTGATCCTTCTGGAGATGTTGGACTTCGACGTTCTTTTGGGCATGGATTGGTTAGCCACGTGCTATGCTTCTGTAGACTGCCGCGAGAAGACAGTTAGATTCTGTTTCCCCGGCGAGTCGGTCTTTGTTGTGTTGGGGGACCGTAGTGCCGTCCCTCACAGTGTGATTTCTTCTTTTCGCGCTGGACAGCTTTTGAGGAAGGGATGTCAGGGATTTCTCGCTTATGTTCGCGATGCTCGCGCTACAGAGGTTCCATTGGATCAGGTTCCGGTTGTTAGCGAGTTTCCTGATGTGTTCCCTGACGAGCTTCCTGGGTTGCCGCCCGAGCGCGACATTTCTTTCTGTATTGATTTGGTTCCTGGTTCGGGGCCTATTTCTATACCGCCCTATCGGATGGCCCCGGCGGAACTTCGTGAGCTGAAGGGTCAGTTACAGGATTTGCTGGACAAGGGACTTATTCGACCCAGTGTTTCTCCTTGGGGTGCTCCAGTCCTGTTCGTCAGGAAGAAGGGCGGCAGCTTACGTCTTTGTATCGACTACCGCCAGCTGAACAGGGTGACAGTGCGGAACAGGTATCCTTTGCCGCGTATCGACGATTTGTTCGACCAGCTTCAGGGGGCAGGGTACTTTTCGAGGATCGATTTACGATCGGGCTATCATCAGCTGCGGGTTCGACAGGAGGACATTCCTCGGACAGCCTTCCGTACGCGCTACGGCCATTACGAGTTTTTGGTGATGTCGTTCGGACTCACCAATGCGCCAGCAGCCTTCATGGATTTGATGAACCGTATTTTCCGGCCTTACTTGGATCTGTTCATTATAGTCTTCATTGACGATATCTTGGTGTATTCCCGGAGTAGTGAGGAGCACGAGCAGCACCTGCGGGTTACATTGCAGACATTGAGGGAGCACCAGCTCTATGCGAAATTCTCCAAGTGTGCTTTTTGGTTAGACAGCGTGGATTTCTTGGGTCACGTGATTTCACGAGACGGTATATGTGTTGACCCGAGGAAGATCGAGGCCGTTCAGCGTTGGCCCAGACCCACATCGGTGACGGAGATTCGCAGCTTTTTGGGATTGGCCGGTTATTACAGGCGTTTTGTGCAGGACTTCTCACGTATTGCTACACCGTTGACCGGGTTGACCCGGAAAGGAGTTCCCTTCGATTGGACGGAGGAGTGCGAGCACAGTTTTCAGCAGTTACGGACACGGCTGACGACGGCACCGGTGTTATCCTTACCTTCCGGATCGGGCGGATTTGTGGTCTTTTGTGATGCTTCTCGAGTGGGATTGGGATGCGTTCTGATGCAGCATGATAGGGTGATCGCGTATGCCTCGCGACAATTGAAGAAGCACGAGCAGAACTACCCCACTCATGATTTGGAGATGGCAGCAGTGGTCTTCGCACTTAAGATCTGGCGACACTACCTATACGGCGAGTCGTGCCAGATATTTACGGATCACAAGAGTCTGAAATACATATTCCAGCAGCGGGACCTGAACCTTCGGCAGCGTCGATGGATGGAGTTAGTGAAAGATTACGACTGCGAGATCTTATATCACCCGGGCAAGGCAAATGTGGTAGCGGATGCTTTGAGCAGGAGGCCCGGGAGTAGTTTATCATGTTTGAGCGTAGTGCAGGAGCAGTCATCCGCAGATTGGCAGATATTATGCGACAGTCGAGTACAGTTCGAGTTCACGCCGATTGGAGGACAGGTAGCGCATGTCCGTGCACGCCCACAGTTGATTGATCGTATACGTGAGGCACAGCTCAGTGATGACCGATGTTCGGAGATCATGGCACAGATGGGACAGGGCAGATTTTCCGAGTTCGTGATCGATGATCAGGGGATACTACGGTTTGGAGTCAGACTGTGCGTACCTGATGCTGAGGGACTGAGGCGTGAGATTCTTGAGGAGGCACATCGATCGGTATATAGCGTCCATCCCGGTTCCACCAAGATGTATCATGATATGCGAAATGTTTACTGGTGGGACGGAATGAAGAGGGACATTGCAGATTTTGTATCGAGATGCCTGACTTGTCAGCAAGTCAAGGCTGAGCACCAGAGGCCCGCGGGAGAGCTACAGCCGTTACCCATCCCGGAGTGGAAATGGGAACAGATTTCGATGGATTTCGTGGTGGGTCTACCCAGGACTAGTAGGGGGTATGACTCCATCTGGGTGATCGTGGATCGTTTGACGAAAGCGGCTCACTTCTTACCGGTGAAGACGACTTTCGGATTTACTCAGTACGCTCAGATCTATATTGACGAGATAGTGCGACTACACGGAGTCCCGACGTGCATTGTGTCCGACAGAGGCACCCAGTTTACTAGTAGACTATGGCAGAGGCTTCAGGAGGCTTTGGGCACTCGCTTGAGTTTCAGCACGGCATTTCATCCGCAGACCGACGGACAGTCAGAGCGGACCATTCAGACTCTCGAGGACATGCTCAGAGCTTGTGTACTAGATTTTGGAGGTAGCTGGGATCATCATTTGCCCTTAGTAGAGTTTTCCTACAATAACAGCTACCAGGAGACCATTCAGATGGCACCGTTTGAGGCTCTTTACGGGAGGAGATGCAGGTCACCTACTTGTTGGACAGAGCTCAGTGAGAGCAGTATCTTAGGGCCACAGATCGTTGAGGAGACGACCGCGAAGATCCAGTTGATTCGCGATAGGATGAGAGCAGCGCAGAGTAGGCAGAGGGCTTATGCAGACCGTCGACGACGCAGACTTGAGTTTTCTGTTGGTGATCATGTTTTCTTGAGGGTCTCCCCAATGAAAGGTGTGATGAGGTTTGGGAAGAAGGGGAAGCTTAGCCCCAGGTATGTGGGCCCCTTCGAGATCCTCGAGCGTGTTGGTGCAGTAGCTTACCGATTAGCCCTTCCGCCCAGCTTTCCAGACGTGCACCCCGTATTCCATGTCTCGATGCTCCGCAGATATCTTCATGATCCTTCGCATGCGATTCAGCATCCGGCGATCCAGCTTGAGAGCGATCTTTCCTATGCAGAGCACCCGGTGATGATCTTGGATCGACAAGTGAAGAAATTGAGATCGAAGGAGATTCCATCAGTTAAAGTACTTTGGCGTGGTCAGAACCGTGAAGAGGTCACTTGGGAGACCGAAAGCGAGATGATGAAGACGTATCCCCATCTTTTTGAAGGTAACCTTAGTTAGATTTTTGAAATTCGGGGACGAATTTCTTTAAGGGGGAGAGATTGTAACACCTTAGGATAAGGGTTAGTGAATAATTATAATTAATTAATGGTTTTTAATAAAAAGTTTACTAAATTGGGTTTTATATATTTTTCCTAATTTAATATATATTTTTCCAAAATTTTATTAGGCTTGCACAAACATGTGCATGTAAACTAGGGTTTTTAAATGAAGAAAATACCATAATTTTAACCATGGTGGGTTAATTGTGGGATTAATTCTTTTGGATTCTTAAATGAGTTTAATTAGCTAATTAGGGGGTTACTTTAATTTGAATTTTAGATCTAGTGTTGACTTGTGAGAAGGAGAGAGAGAGAGGGCATCATGGCTTAGCCCATGCTTGCCATTAATGAAGAGAGAGAGTGAGGGGTTGACCCTTGAGTGTAGATTGTTTTTTCCTCTCATTTCTTTTGTTTGTTTCTCTCATAACCCTCACACTCACACACACACACACTCCCAGCAGAACCCCAGCAGCATCAATTGAAGCCACAGCAACAGCAGTAGCAGCAGCAGGGGCAGCAAGAAGAAGCAGCAGCAGCAGCAAGGTTCAGCAGCAGCAGCAGTGGGCATCAGCAGCCCCAGCACCATGTGCAGCCCCTCCCCTTCACTTCTTCTCCTTCCTGCAGCTTCCTAGGGTTAAGTATGAGGTATATTTCCTAATTTAGTCCCTAGCTAGCTTGGTTAGTGTCGATTTGCATCGGTTAATGGATATTGGTGCGTTTTAGTGCGATATGGGATGTTTAGTGGGAACTTTGAGCATTTGGGATATGATTTGGTTTCAGTAGGATGCTTGAGGTCTGTTGAGGCCATTGTAACCTAGTCCAACCCCTATTACGCTAAAATACCACCAGTTTTCATATTGGATGCAAATGTCGTATTTGTGCACAATTTGAGCTTTCTGGATCTGCTTTTGACCCGAGGTGATTTAAATGAAATTGAGTGGACTGTGGTATAGTGGAGTGGAGATGATACCATAGGTGAAACCCGACCCCCTCACTCCCCTTCCCGGCCGCCAAAACCGCCATTCTGGCCGCAAATTGCGGCCAGACAGGGGGTGTTTTGGTAATTTTTGGTTTCTGTAGGTGTGTTTTTGTGTGTAGGGTATTTTGGTATATATATTTTTTTAAGATCAATTCTGTAGGAAAATCTGGGACCAAATACCTGTTTTGCCGTTTTTCTAAACCTTCGCGACACGCGTGATACGTGAGTAGGTTTGGGTTCTGCGTATCGCAGCGCGTCGGGGTAGTTTCGTGGCGCGTGAGTACACGTTTTAGCGTATCGCGCACACGCGCGATTGGTTTGCGACATAGGTTTCTTGTTGGATTATAATGTCGCGTTTTGTGACTTAAGCTTATGTGTGATATGTGTATGTGATTCTAGGTTCGCAGGCCAGTGAGACGGACGCTGCGAAGAAGGGTAAGCAAGTGGTTGGATACACTTAGCGCGAGACACGGTGAGTAGATTTCACATCTACGGGGATATCGCCCGCATGGCGTTATGCGTCAGGGCTGATAGGACTTTGTTATTATATGTTTCATGCACCCCATAGACTGTCATTGCATATTGCATTCCTTGCTATACATATATACATATTGCTTAGAACTGATAGAACTGCCATGATCATACTATTGTATATTGTTGTAACTCATCTATATTTGATACCTATATCACGGTGGATCATTGCATTGTAGTTCTTTCTCATGTGACATGACTTGATATACACATTGATGCACCTATCACATCGCAGTTACTTGTATTATTGTTGGGATTTCATATGATCTATGGATTTGGGAACCGTGGCCTTTTCAAATAAGTAACCATTTAAAAACCCGGTTCCCTTGATATGATAATTTGGGGCGTCGCCCCGTGTTTTCTCGGTGCTTGAGGCACGGATGCCCGATGGGTTGATAGAGGGCTGACCCGGACTGACGGATGCCCGATGGGTTGATAGAGGGCTGACCCGGACTGACGGATGCCCGATGGGTTGATAGAGGGCTGACCCGGACTGACGGATGCCCGATGGGTTGATATAGGGCTGACCCGGACTGACGGATGCCCGATGGGTTGATATAGGGCTGACCCGGACTGACGGATGCCCGATGGGTTGATATAGGGCTGACCCGGACTGACGGATGCCCGATGGATTGATTGAGGGCTGACCCGGACTGACGGATGCCCGATATATATTGAGAGAGGGATGACCCGGACTGACGGATTCCCGGTATATACGTGAGAGAGGGCTGACCCGGATTGACGGAGGCCGATACAGGATGTTTTGCGTGTCGATGCTAGACACGAGTATTTATGATATTTGGGTGCCGATGTTGGGCACTCGGGATTTCAGGGATATACAGGATATGAGGGCCGATGGAGTACCGGCGTTTGAGATGTTGGGACTTGTGGTGCATACATACTTATGTAGTCCATCTCGATACTTCATGTAGATACTATATCCCCATGCTCAGCATTCATTATCACATCTCACCCTGTAGTATATCACCTGATAGAGGACTGGCATTATTATTATGCATACTGCCACATCGCATTGATATTATCTGCTGGCATTAGTAGAGCCACGCTACATGTGCATGCTTGCGATTACCTTTATATGTTATCTCTATTCACGAGTTGGCAACTCACCCCCGTTGTGCCACAGTGCTTGCAGGTTGCCCTGGGGAGTAGTCACGGCTGGCTGTTACCGCATCTTTTGGCACAGATACCCCTTTTGAGCTGAGATAGCCCTTTTGCTGTTTAGGTGGGTTTGTACGGTATCTGTTATCTTTCTGTTGTACATTGATGTATCTAGTATTCTCCATCTACTTTTCTGTATTGACTTAGAGACAGTTGTGAGGACGATATGTATGATTTTATATTCTGGTGTCGAGCTCGCATGTGAGCCGACTTTACTTTATGCAGTCTTATTTTTATGATATTGTCCTTGTTTTACCGTGTATTCTTCGCTACGGCGTCGTATATCATATTGTGATGCTTCATTCTTGTCACTTGTTATCTCTGCTACACCTTGTTTTTACCCGACTTTCGGGGCTAATGTTTTAAAAAGGGAAATGTTACCAAAATTATAAAACTTATAACCTTTGAACTTAAAAAAGTTTTCTACTAAATAAATGGAAGTTTTTCGGACATGTACGATTGTTTTACAAAATGGTTTAAAATCACTCTATATTTATTGGTTTTGATTTCTGGGTTCGGCTTACTTAGCCGCATTGCGCCTGTAGACGTTGCGTGGTTAAGTGCCGGTCACGAGTCGAATTCTCGGGTCGTGACACCAACCCCAACCCCAACCCCACCCCACCCCAACAACCCAACCCAACCCCTAACCCCCGATACCGACCCCGACCCCGACCCCGACCCCACCCTAAACCCAACCCCAACCCCTAACCCCTAACCCCAACCCCAACCCCACCCAACCAAACCCCAACCCCAACCCTAACCCACCCCAAACCCCAAACCCCAACCCCAACCCGACCCCGACCCCGAACCCCGACCCCGACCCAACCCAACCCAAACCCCAGCTGATGCTGGTTTGGACGCGCTTCCTCTTTTGCTACCCTACCCTACCCCAGCCCTAACCCTACCCCCATCCCCAGCCCCACCCCCAGCCCCAACCGCAACCGCAACCCCGACCGCAACCCAACCCAACCCCAGCCCCAGCCCCAGCCCAAGCCCAACCCCAAACTGAACCCCAACCCCACCCCCACCCCCACCCCCGACCCCGAACCCCGAACCCGAACCCGAACCCCAGCCCAGCCCGAGCCCCAGCCCAAGCCCCCTCCCCGACCCCGACCCCGGACCCCGACCCCGACCCAGCCCCAGCCCCAGCCCTAACCCGAGCCCGAGCCCGAGCCCGAACCCGAACCCCAGCCCCCACCCCAGCCCCGACCCTACCCCCACCCACCCCAACCCAACCACAACCTATCCCTATCCCGAACCCGAACCCCTACCCCCCAACCCCAACCCCAACCCCCAACCCCAACCCCAACCCCACCCCAACCCCCCCAAGCCTAGCCCTACCCTACCCCTACCCCTAACCCCCAACCCCAACCCCAACCCAACCCCCACCCCCAACCCCACCCCAACCCACCCCAACCCCAACCCCAAGCCTAGCCCTACCCTACCCCTAGCCCCAGCCCCTGCCCCAGCCCCGACCCCGACCCGACCCGGACACCCCTAACCCGACCCTAACCCTACCCCCAACCCAACCCAACCCCAACCCCAACCCCAACCCTACCCCTACCCAGCCCCAGCCCCAGCCCCAAACCCTAAACCCTAACCCTAACCCAACCCCAAACCCAACCCCGAACCCTAAACCCCAACCCTAAACCCCGAACCCGAACCAGAATCCGAACCCCAACCCCAACCCCAACCCCAACCCCAACCTCTCAATAAAAATTTTAATATTCACATACATATATTACCACGAAGCACTTTAATACAAGATTTCTTGGAATTAGATGTCCGGTCATCCCATTCCCGGAAATGAGAGGATTTCAATTTTAATATTCACATACATATATTACCACGAAGCACTTTAATACAAGATTTCTTAGAATTAGATGTCCGGTCATCCCATTCCCGGAAATGAGAGGATTTCCGGTAATCTTTCATTTCATGTACCAAGCACAATCTAATTTTTCTTATTTCGAAAATCACTCGGGAAAATTCTCATTTCCCACCGCAATGATTCATTGCCAACAGAACAACGCAAAGAGGGCAAGTCCTCTGGCAAAGTACTACATTACCGAGGGAAACTAGACCCTTGGCATTGATCCCTGGCAAATCTGCATGTTTCTAGTAGCTAGCTTCTCTAATGAATTGTTCTTTTGGTGAACACAGTGTACTCTTTTCAAATTGTAGGAAGATTGGATATCTCCTTTTTTGGTTCACAAGATCTAGAATGTGTAGAGGCATGGATATCTCTCTTCATCAATTTTGCATGCCTTCAGCTATAGAATTGTAGTAACAGGTATTTTATCTGTAGTAATGTCCTTTAGCCATTCTTGAGTAGGGCTTTCAGCAAAAGGACTTGTATCCGCAGGTTTTCAGTATGTGCATAAACAAGCATTTCAGGATTTAAAAACTTTATGTATTTTAGGGTCAAATCAATGCTGGGACATGCTGAATTTTCATGAATGACTAACATTTTTCCTTTCAGAATATCTCTGCTTACTGGAGAATCTGGAGTGCTGGTCTTTTGTGATTTCTGTGCTTCTGGAGCTGCTGTAAATAAAGGAGGATCCTATAGTCCAGCCCGATCTGCTTTCTTCTTTATCCAAGTCCTGCTATGTCTTTTGATTGGCAAATATTTAAGGAGATAGATGCTTTCAGTGTAGTTCTCTGTAGGTGATGTAGATTTGATAACTAGCTTCTTACAATTTGTTGTGTTATGACCTTACTTGTGGCACTTACTGCAGTATTCATATCTTCTTTCAAAAAAGAGAGACTGTGCTATTCTGTTGCTTGCATTTAGGGCAATCCAAATTTTATCCGGTAGAACTTTAGTGATATCTAGCTCAACACAAATCCTTGCTTTATCTGTCCTTGTGCAATTTTTTGTTGTAGGATCTACTGCAATAAGATTTCCTATTGGCTTGGCAATAGAGTTTAGTATGTCCATGTGATAGTATTTTGATGGAAGCCCTGGAAGATTCACCCAAGCTGGAACCAAATGAGGCTCTTTTTTTGGAGTGAAAAATGGTTTCCATTTGAAAATTTTGCAAAGGTATCCTGCAAATATATTATCTCTTTAGTCCAGATTTTGATGTAGTCATCTACCTCTTGAAATTGTAGTATGTGCCTGTTAACCAAGAAGCTCATTGCAAATTCACTTTTCGGGTTCAATTTTTTTGATAAAATTGATTTGAGAGCGGCAAATGGAGGCCTCCCGTATGCACATTTAGCAATGAGGGAAAGTTCGAAAGAGGAAGAGGACTTGTCAAGTTCCTCTTGAGAGAAATAGATTGCAGGTAATCCATCGTCCTCTATTGTAATGTCCTTCTCCTCAAAATGAATATCAGTATGGCTAAAAGATTGCTGTAAATTTGATTTCACAGCTTTAGTATCTGATATTTGTGTAATGTGTTCGTCTTTGCTGAGAATGTCAGAATTTGAGTTTTGAGTAATGGCACCACTAGATTCAACTGAAGAGGGTGTAATTTGTGCCATGATGCTCATAAAGATCAGCAGAAAAGAGATAAACCCTAGCTCAAAGTAATATAAAAGGAGCAAATTTTCCGGAATGTTCAAAATGAATTGAAGGAAAAAAGAATGTAACAGTAATCAATTGTCAAGATTGTTACAAGAATCTCAATTTGAGTTATTGAAAGCAAAACATCAAAATCACTTTGAAATTTAAGTGGAACAATAATCAAAAGAATATAAACAAGATCAAGAAGATATTGACATCGCAAATTTGATGAAAATAATTCAAATTAATGAAAAATACATTGAATCGATAGAGAAGTAAAGAGATAGAGAAGTAAAGAGATCGAGAAGAAATTACAGTGATTTAGGAGAAGATTTTGAAAAAAATTAGGGATAAACCCTCATCGCCTCAGACTCAATGTCTTTTCACTATCGATGAGCTTTTAATATTTAACCAACTTAAAAATATATATATCATCATACAAATATGTTTCTCAGAATTAATGATATGCTGCAATCAAAATTCAAACTTTTATTATGGTGCATTGTTTTATAATTATGGAGTTAAATTATACACATCCTTCGTCAACTCAAGCTCCATGACATGTAGATTAAGCTTAAGAAAGCAAGCCAAAATGTAAAGAACAAATGAATCCATCTCGCTCCACTTTTTCTTTTCTTTTCTTTCTTTCTGTTTCTTCTCCTGATATATTCTTTTCTCTTGATAAAAATTTTCTTCTCTCCATATATATATATCATGGCTCATGAGTAACAAATATCAATATTTCATGGGATCCTGCTCAGCCTAACAAATATCAATATTTCATGGGATCCTGCTCAGCCTAGACAACTCAACGTGCAAGAGCCCTTCCAACATCAGCATTCAGCATCCAAAGCAAAACCATTTTTTCTGCATTCAAAGCGCATTCGAGAAATAACAGTCATTTAAACATAAAATTATATGATTTTCATAGTTGTACGAAATATGCTCTGTTATGGTATCTCCATTTAAACAAATTAAATACGTGTACCAGAACTATGCAAATTAATGATGATGAGTTATACTATGTAATATGAGATTAAGGTGATCATATACCATGAAATATGAGATTAAGGTGAGACGAAAATTTTATGTTGGTACAGTATATGTAGTAATAAAAAAATTTGCATGAGACATACTCGATCTGAGCTCTTTCTTTAGAAAAAGGGAGAAAAAAGGTAAATGAGATTAAGATGACATGTTGTGAATAAAATAAAATGTTGATATGTTTTTCCTCAAAAAGGACCCTATATATATTGGAAAAAAGAAACAACACATATTTCATATATTAGTATGTCATGTAGGATCACCGCTTGTTCATTTTCTTCAAAGCAAACACAAATTATGGACAACTCTCAGTCCAGTTTGGGCTACAATACCGTCACTCCAAATTAAGGTATATATACAATATTATTAAGTTTTTGGATGAAGAAAATACAGATTAAGGTTTGAATCAGCCCGAGCAAAATTAAACATATATGAGGTGGAATTAGAGCCTAACCCCTGATATAAGGAAAGCCCAATATGCAATTTAATTGATGTGTACATCAATTAGTTGCGCGCAGGGGTTAAATAACGTAAAAGTTGTGAGAGAGGAGGTAAAGAGATGGTGGTGGTGGTGGTGGTGCTTACACTTTTTCTTTGGCACCGGAAACGATCTTCATGGCTATAATTAGGACCCCCTACTATGTTGATGTTGTTGTTTCTCTGTGGTGCTACGTTCGCTGCAGCTGTCGGGTTATTATTAGTCTTCTTCTCATCTCGGGCTTTGTTGAATATGACTGTGAACCCCTCAGCTGACGCTGGATTGTTCACGTCCCACTCTCCAAATTTAGGCAGTGCTCGCCCCTTTTCTTGCTATACAAATCCATCGATATGATAACGTTATACCAGTATACGTGCACATGTGTGTGCATGTGTTTGTGAAAAAAATAATGGCTCTGCCTTGTGTTTGGTCTCTGGACTATAGACTATGGGATCTAGACATACAGAGAGAGTTTGACTATGGTCCTATAGATAGAATATAGAAACAATCCTTATTAACTTTTTAGTCATTAGATTCCCAAGTTGGAATGTGTACGTCGGAATAGTAATTTCATTTGTCCTAAGATTGGAATGAGTGAAAGTTTTTCCCCCCTTGTACATATTGTTATGCATATGCTAATGAGATCTAATGGGTAAAAAATGTGAATTTTGTGTGTATTATCATATAGCTTTTGGAAATGCTATGCTGAGCTAGCTATAGGAATGTAAGATATGAGAAAGAGTGTGTATGTTATGTGGAAATTTCCTCCTATAAAAGTCGTTAACACCACTAATTTCTCGACGATTGACATTCATCATTTTCATTTTCATCGTTTAAGATGTACAAACAGCAAATTTCATGTGATTCAAACATCTTTTCTCCATTGATTTTATGAAGTAAAAATACTTAAAATGTTTATTATTGAAATATCGTTAATTTTGCACCCACTAAATCAATAATGAAATTTGGTGTATTCATATTTTGGACGATGAAAATCATGGATATCGATCATCGAAAAATTAGTGGAGATTGATTTTTGCAACGGCGCCATAGAAGGAAATTCCCTCATATGCCACATTAGCCTCCGTTTTGTCATACACACACGGTCTAATGGAGTGATTTAGAGTACAACGGAAATTAAAAATTCTAAACATTTAATCTTAATCCTGTAATATTCCTGAAAAATGAAATAATAAATAAAATAGATAAATATAAGTTTCCCCTTTTTTGAATTCTAAAATTATTTATCTAGAAAATTAATCGAAATAAAGAAAATAAGATGGATGTTCAAGGTAATTAATGGGGAAAATGATATCACGTACACACTTGGTTTTATAAACAAAACCAAATGGTGCATGTTCTCCTTATACGTTCCCCTTGATCTTTTATTGAAAAAAGATCCATCATTTTTTTCAAAATATATGAGATATCTCTCTTATACGTTCTCCTTGATCTTTCATGCATTAAAAATGCGAGCAAGCAATCGTGTAAAAAATGAAAAAGAATTAGACATGAATAACGATAACCATATGATGCATGTTCTATAACTTTTGGAAATTAAAAATAAGAGAGAATTAAGCAGAAACGTACCACAGCCACCACAGCCATCAAAGAAAGAAAGGAAGGAAGGGATCTCTTTCTTTCTTTCTCTGTTTCTGATTTCTGTGACTCTTTCACGTGAAGACAAAGGGAAGCCACGGTGGAGAAGAAAAAGGACAGAACGGATCCCGCATGAATTGGAATAAAGCATTGCATTATTTACCTTTATTCATCCAGGATTTGGGGGTTCAACCGCCCTTGCTAACTAGTAGGGACAGTCTGGACCATCTCTCAGCTCCATGGACCTTTCTGTTTTATACTAAAATAACATCTCAATTATTAATTTGTAACAAAAGCTCTAGACCTAAATAAATATCACGATACATGATACGATACACATCGTAATTCAGATTCCAAGAGCGTGGCTCATGCCATATATTGATGACCAATTTTTTTTCAGATTTGGAATATAAAAAAACGAGAAGGTATCCTAAAAAAAAATTATCTTGTTTCAAGCCACACATGTCATCAACTTAGCTTTAATTACCTCAAGACACTCTGCCCGCAACCACCCAATAGAAAACCATCCAACCACCACCACCCAAAAGAAAAACTATTTCGCCTCAAAAGAAACCGCCTTGATGATGATCGATAATGGGAATACCCCAGATTATGACACGTAGCATATGAAGTGTCATATACGTAAGCCCGTTAAATTTCTGGAGGCTACGGAGATGGAATAAGTACGATGCATTGGGGACATTCCTCAGCACCCTGTCTCCGAGATTGCATCCGACCTTTTGGAGAGCTCCCCGGAGTACCTTCCCTATTCGTCTGGCAACCAACCAACGGCTCGCCTCCGAGCTATCCTATAGCCGAGCTTCCTCAGCCTCCTTGCTCATCTCCGAGCTTTTGCAGAGCTGAGCCTCCTCAACCCTTTGCTCGCTTCCGAGCTATCCACCGAGCTGAGCTTTTTCGGCTTTCCTGTTCAACCGAGAGCACGGAGCCCAAGCGTCCCCGTAGCGACTCCGTGTTTCTCACCAAAATGAGATCTCCGCCGCTTCATGTCCCGCATCCCACGCTAGCGTGTCTCGCCATTAATGGGTGTATCTCGCTATTAATGGGCGAATCCCTCCATCAACGCGAACGTGACGCAGGGGTATAACAGAAGGCGAGAATCTCGCATCAGCTCGCTTCAATGCGACCCCTATATAAACCCCTCCTCCAGCCGACTCAGGTACATCGAATTCATTTCCAAGATACCACTAATCTGCCTAATCACTCCTCGGTACTTACTTGATCGTCGGAGGGTCCTATGGTGGTTTTCCACCCCGGGACTTCTCTTGCAGGTAGCTCGGTGTCAGCAACAACCCATTGAGACCCACACACTCAATCTTCATACCGAATCTCAACCTCTCAACCCGCTGGCAGCAAAATCAACGGAGGACAACATCTGAGGAATAAGCTGACCTCCATCAGTTGGCGCTGTCTGTAGGAAAATAAAAGCTTTTTAACCCAAAAAGTTGATCTTCCGCCTTCGATTCAATGACCAGTGATAATCTTAACGTTCCCAGCACGAGTCGTCTCGTCCCCCACAACGGAGGCGGAGGCGTTTCTACTACACCTCCAAACATCGTCGACGCCTTATCTGCACGGATCGACAGGCTCACGGCGATAGTGGACGCGCTCACTCGTATTCAAACGGTCGGCCATGCTCGCCAAACCGCTATCCCCACTCCCCGGAACGACGGCGTGTATGGAGCGACGGAGGGACGCTTTCAGGCCTTCAGTCTCACTTACGCCCATCTCGATGTCACCGAACACCGGCATGCCGATTCCGGCAGTCATGACCCCCATGCAAGGAATGATTCCATTACTCGTTGGGCGTCGGATAGTTCGACACCGAGATCTCAGGAGAGACCAGGCAATCGTTTCAACGCCAGCCGCGCTCTCTCGCCTCTTGAGGAGACGTCGGTCAGGTCTCATAATTCCTGGGGAGACCAACGTCCCTATACCTATCGAGGCCGCGCACGTAGCTCACCTCGAGACCGACCATAAAGGGTTCCCCCCGAGGACCTAAGGAACGTGATAGTGCGAAGCCAAAACCGCTCCATCACGTAAGCCCAAATCAGAGACAGCAGGCGCTCCGAATACGGAGAATCCTCAGGGTACCATTAGTGAATCGATGCCCTCGAAAAGAAAATTAAAGACATGCGGCACGCTATCTGTTTAGCCGGAAGAGTGGCAAAGTGCTCCGCGGATTTGCTCACAAGGCCCTTCACAGAGCAGTTGTAACACCCTAGTGCATTTATACTATATTTATTTTAGGGTATTTCAAATCTTGCGGCAAAATTCTTGATTATTATTGCTTTTGGGTTACGGATAATACAATTGGTAGTTGTGATTATTATTCGAACCGACCCGCATGTTTGAAACCCATCATAGTTCAAGATTACATCAAATATTTGCTAGTACAGAGTATACGTGCAAATCTAGATATTATACATATATAATATATTTTAGTATCCGCATATCTTTTTGATAATACGAAATAAAAAACAAATAATATATTTTCATATCTAGCCTTGCATGTCATCACATCATATATCATATGGTTGCATCCATATATCATGTTCATATTCTAATTATTAAAACATACTGGTGTTGATCGCTACGAATATTTACGTAGATCTGTACTTTGGGGTATACATTTTTATTGATAGGACATCGCATTATCGTTTAAACTTTTACGTATATTCTCCATATTGAAAAACTAGATTTTTGAATGGTTACGGGTAATATTCGGAACAATCTGATATTATCTATAAAATCCTATAATATATATATTATAATATTTTCATATAACCAATAATACACAAAGTGTTAAATATATAATATATTAATAACTAATAATATAACTCTCTCTACCCATTGTCTCTCTCTCAGCCTCTCTCTCTAACCTTCTCTCTCTCTCTCTCTCTCTATACACTATATATATAACATATATTAATAATTTATAAAAACCCGCAACTCTCTCTCTCTTCTTCGTTCTTTCTCCTCACGTTCCTCCCGTTGCACAACCTTAACCCATCACCCATCGCCACCGTTCGTCCTCGTCCTTGACCCTCACCATCACCGCCCCTCTCAACTTCGTCGCCTCCTCCTCTTCTCTTCTCCTCTCCCCGAGACATCCCCTTTCTCCCCAGCAACCCCGACACCAAGAAAACCCATACCCCACCGCCGCCAACCCTTGTCGCCGGGACCCTTTGTCACCGCCCCTTCACCATCATCATCTCCCTCACCTCCTCGCCTCCCAGCAACACCCCAGATCACCATCACCACACCCTCATCACCTCTTCACCTTCCCCGATCACCTCACAACCTCACGAAGATCTCGCCGACGGCAACACCTTGACGTCGTCGTCTCATTGCCACCTATGCTATCACCACCTACCCCAGAGAACCCACAGCAACTTCTCTCTTCTTTCTTCTTCTTCCTTTTATTTCTTTCTTTATTTTCTTTTCTTGAATTTCCGGCTGTCTTGCCGGAGTTGTGCGCATCGCCGACAATCCAGACGACCCAGTCACCGCCGTCTAACCCAGTCACCACGTCACGTTACTGCTCAGCTAGGTCCAGTCCCGCGCACGCAAGTTTTGCATCGCAACGTTATTTCGACGTCAGACGTGAGATCGTATCTCGACGTAAGATCCGATCAGGCAAGTTCTAAATTTGCAACATGCTATGTTAATACTTATTTAATAAATGATAGCGCATGCATTTTATTAAACAGCAAACATTACCGACTTACAGTTATATAGCATCCGTCTGTATCCGTACCGATAATAGTTTATATAGTTGTATGCCGAAACGTCATGGTATCATTATACTACTATATCAGTACAATATATTATCTAGATTGCATCACACAAGGTAATGGACGTATAATGGTTATTACAGATAGATACATATGCATCCTGGCAGTAGTCGTGTTACCGTATTTCGAAATTGATTACAGTTTCACATTTAGTATCTATTTTGGTTAATATACATTACATGACATGTTCACGACACATTACCAGACTTGTTACTTGAACATTATTGTTAATGCCAACAATCCTGATTTATTGTCCTGACGGACGTGACTTGTTGTCTGCATAGACAAGAACTATACCTGCTTGATCCTGTGTTGGCATTAGATTGTATTAGCAATACCTGACTTGAACACAGAAACCTGGGGGAAAAGAGGAAATCAAGAATATAACTGAAACAAAACTTAGGAAGATATTATTATTGTTTGCCGTGATTCCGGGCGTTACGGAATAAATCATTGTTTGCCATGATTCCGGGCGTTACGGAATAATCATTGTACCGTGGTCCCATGGGGAATGAATGAGATATATTGTACCGTGGTCCCGTGGGACATGAACGGGATATATACTACTGAGTTACGATGAGAATTATATTAATTAATTTTAAAGACTTATTGAATAGATAACCTAGAAGCACAGGCTTTAGAATACACATCACCTATAGCCCATTGTTTTATACCTGTGTTTATCATTTATATTCATGTTCAACTATATGGCATCATATCCTAGTTATTACTATTATTTTGATATTATGACGCACTGATGTCTGGGTTTGCGTGGCCCAGTTCCTCTATCTTTATTGCAGGCAGATCGGGAGTATTTTAGCAATCAAGCCAAGCAATGAGGAGCTAGCTATTTAGTTTATAGACTCTTAGTTTCTTTTATTTCAGCGGTTTTATTTCTATTGATATGAGCCCATATTGAGACATGATTCAGATATTGTTTATTAGATCTTGATTCATTTTCACTTTATGCATTTTTCTTGATTTTATTTGCTGTGGCAGATGGACATGTGTTAGCTAGATTTTATATTTTATTGTTCTTGATATCCAATTAAGAGCCGTAATGTGATTGTGGAGGGATGATTCCTAACCATAAGTAGCATGGTTGGTTCTGTCACGTGCTGTGATTGCGTATTTTTAGGAAGCGGGGCGTGACAGGGTTTGTTTGGTATCAGAGCCTAGGATTTAGGGTTCGTCGGGTTTGCATCTTTTGTAGTTGGGTATTAAACCCAATACACTAACCAGGAAACCCGGAATTAGGAACATGTCATGTCACATAACCATCTTGCTAGTCTTGAATCTATAGCTATCTTGTTTATTGAATCCTGTTAACCGTTGCTAATCCTCTTCAGTGTCTTGGCTTCAGAATCATGGCGGATAAAGATTTGCGGTTATACCAAAGGCGTGTCGATAACGCCACATTGCTTGGAGTTATACATGGTGTGCTGGAAAACCTAAAGCGGTAAAATGAGCTGAATCAGCGGCAGGCTGAGGCTTTCCAGAAGGGTCTGCGGACGGTTCAACAGTCCGTAGTTGCAGCAGCACCCAGGCCAGCACAGCATGAGGGCACCATGGTGGACTTTAAAAAGCTCGGTCCGTCCAAATTTACATGATTGGAAGAGCCATTGCCAGCGAAGTAGTGGATAGTTGATACAGAGAACATGCTCGTCGCCGCGCAGATTCCAGATGAGAAAAGGATGGATGTAGTACGCATCTAATCGGTAGATTACGCTCGCGAGTGGTGGCTCAGAGAGGTGACCTGTATGAACAAGCCGATCAGTTGGGCAACATTTTCGCGAAGTATTTTGGACAAATTCTTTCCGCAGTCTGCTCGGGAGGAAATGGAAGAGAAGTGCATTAGCTTAAAGCAAAATGGCGGATCCGTTGATGCACATGCGGCTGAGTGAACCCGGCTCAGTTGATTTGCGGGGCCCTTGGTTGCCAACGAGGCAAATAGGGCACGGAGTGCGTAGTTTGGATGTGGAGATTTAGAGACACATCATATCCCTGGGTTTGACCACCTTCTCCCAAGTTCTCAAGGTAGCCAGCGAGCAGCAGAGTTTATCGGTGAAAGTGAAAGGTACGCAACAGCAAGCAGTTGTGGTGCGGAAGCCGATGTTTATTCCAAACAGAGCTCCTGTACGTAGAGGCATTCCGATAAATAAACAGAGGACAATACCTATGAAAAGGACCTTTGTTTCAACGAGAAAAAGAGTGTGATTACTGCCAACGACCGGGTCATTTCTGGAAGGAGTGCCGGATGAGGCTTGGACTCTGTATAGTTTGCGGATCAGCTGACCATACCATCAGTGCTTTCCCTTCAAGGCTACGATTGAGAGATGATATTCAGAAACCACCACAGAAGTAGATTTATAGGCAGAAGCAGATTACTCAGAGGTCTAATCAAGCACGGACCTTCATTTTGACGGCCAAGAAGGCCAAAGCTTCAGACAAAGTCGTTTCAGGTATCCTACTCGTTTATAATTTTCCCACACTGGCATTATTTGATTCAGGTGCATCCCATTGCTTCATTTAGTCCAATTTTATTTGCGCGCACTCTATTCCACACACGGCCCTGTCTAGTTGCTGGGACATACATACTGGGAATGGGAGAATTATATCCAGCAGTGAGTGCAAAGGTTGCTCGATTGTTATTTGCGGATGAGAGTTATTCGCGGATTTCTAGGTGATTGATACTGGCTTCTATGATGTTGTCTTGGGAATGGACTTTCTTGGCACTTTCTATTCTCACAATGATTGTAAGGCAAAGAAAGTGATTTTCCAGATTTCCGGACATCCGGAGTTCATATTTTTGGGAGGTAGAAGATCTGCCGAGCCAGTCAAATTTAGGGCTAGGCCGACAAGTACCGTTCTTTCGTCGATGGAAGTAAACAAGAAGGAAGCGCTAGCGGTAGTTCGGGAATTTATGGATGTGTTCAAGGACATCTCGGGTTTACCGCCAAAACGAGATATGGAGTTCGCGATTGATCTTATTCCTGGAGAAGCGCCGATTTCAAAGGCTTATTACCTAATGGCGCCAGTGGAACTAGAAGAGGTAAAGAAACAAGTTGCCGAATTGCTAAAGAAGGGTTGGATTCGCAGTAGCGGTTCACCATGGGGAGCTCCAATTCTTCTAGTCAAGAAGAAAGATGGCACGCGGAGAATGTGCATTGATTATCGAGAATTAAATCGGGTGACTATTAAGAACAAGTACCCAATCCCCGGCATCAGCGAATTATTCGATCAACTCAGTGGTGCGAAGGTATTCTCGAAGTTGGATTTGCGATCCAGATATCATCAAGTTCGGGTGAAATCAGAAGATATTTGCAAGACGGCGTTCCGAACTCGATATAGGCATTACGAGTATTTGGTGATGCCATTTGGAGTTACTAACGCAATGGCAATATTTATGGACTTGATGAACCGAATCTTTTCACTATATCTGGACCAGTTTGTAGTAGTGTTTATTGATGGCATTCTGGTCTGTTCGAGAAGCAAAGAAGAGCATGCAGAACACTTGAGGATCGCACTGCAAGCGTTGAGACAAGAAAAGTTATATGCTAAGATTAGCAAATGCGAGTTTTGGCTCGAAGAAGTGAAGTTCTTGGATCATGTTGTATCCGGAGATGGAATTGACGTTGACCCCGAAAAGATTGTAGCTGTTCATGATTGGCCAATTGCAAAGAATGTAGGGGAGATCCAGAGTTCTCTTGGGCTTGCCGGATATTATAGAAGGTTTGTGGAGAACTTCATTCGAATAGCAGAACAATTGACCAAGCTAACACGAAAAGAGGTACCGTTCGTATGGACGGAGAAATGTGTGTCGGCTTTTGAAGTATTGAAGCAAAGATTGACCACCGCTCCTATCTTGACAGTGCCAGACGGTTCTGGAGGGCTGTTTATTCACAGCGACGCATCTGGGAAATACTTGGGATGTGTTTTAATGTAGCATGGGAAAGTCAGAGCCTATGCGTCGAGACAATTGAAGATTCACAAGAAGAACTACCCAACTCATGATTTGGAGCTAGCAGCAGTGATTTTTGCTTTGAAGACTTGGAGACACTACTTATTGAGCGAAAAGATAGAAGTATTTACCGATCAAAAGCCTAAAATATGTGTTCACACAAAAAGAACTCAACATGAGGCAGTATAGATGGTTAGAGCTGATGGTTGACTATGATCTTGATCTAAAGTACCATCCGAGAAAAATTAATGTAGTACCGGATGCTCTAAGTCGATTGCCAGCAATACGGATGTTGATTGCACAAAAAGGATTATAGCTAATCTTCAAAGGTTCGAGTTGGAGATTGTACTGCCAGATTCTTTGGGACAGTTGATGCAGTTACAAGTATAGTCATCTTTGATCGATAACATTAAAGCATCGCAGTCGTACGATCCAAGATTGCAAAAGTTTCGAGAACATGTAGAAGCGGGACTTCAAACGGATCTGTTAATTCATGAAGATGGTTCGTTACGATATGAGAGCTATTTATGTGTGCCCAAAGGAGACGTTCGTGAAGAAGTTCTGAAGGAGGCTCATAGTTCCGCATATTCCGTACATCCGGGAGGCACAAAGATGTATAGAGATCTGCGACAACATTTCTGGTGGGAAGGCATGAAAAAGGAGATTGCTCGCTATGTATCGAAGTGCTTGGTGTGTCAGCAAGTCAAGGCTGAACATCAAAGGGTAGCTGGTTTGTTGCAACCACTTCCGATTCCTCAATGGAAATGGGAACATATAACCATGGATTTCGTGACAGCTTTACCACAGAGTCCAAAGGGCAATAATGCAGTTTGGGACATTTCGATCGATTGACCAAGGTATCTCATTTTATACCATTTTGAGTTGATCAGTCGATAGAGGTTTTGGCAGAGTGGTACATGCAGGAGATCGTGAGATTGCATGGAGTACCTGTGAGCATCATTTCGAATCTTGATACTCGATTCCTATCACACTTTTGGAGGAGTCTACAGGAAAGTTTGGGAACTCGGTTGAAATTTAGCACAGCCTATCATCCTCAGACAGATGGACAGTCTGAAAGAACGATCCAAACTCTTGAAGATATGTTGAGAGCATGCATGTTAGACTTCAAGGGTTCATGGGAGGATCACTTTCGCTTGGTGGAGTTTTCATACAATAAAAGTTTTCAGGCGACAATACAAACGGCTCCATTAGAAGCATTATATTGTCATAAGTGTCGCTCACCTGTCTGTTGGGATGATATTGGAGAAAGAAGATTATTGGGACCGGATCTTATTGTGCAGACGGTGGAGAAAGTTAACATGATCCGAAATCATATGAAGATAGCACAAGATCGGCAGAAAAGTTGGGCTGATACTGGACGAAGACCTCTAGAGTTCGCAGTTGATGATCTTGTATTCTTGAAGATATCATCGACCAGAGGAGTGATCCGATTTGGTAGTCGAGGCAAGCTTAGTCCTTTATTCGTGGGTCTTTTCGGTATTATCGAGCGTGTTGGAGAAGTAGCTTATCGATTGATGTTACCACCATCCTTGGCGGGTGTTCATGACGTGTTTCATGTATCTCAACTTCGTAAATATGTTCGAGATGAGACGCACGACCTAGATCGCTCGGAACTGACAGTAAAGGAGGATCTAACGTATGAAGAGCTACCAATGGCGATTGTGGATCGATGAGAAAATGTTCTCAAGAACAAAAGTTACCCCTCTAGTACTCCTTTCATGGGGGAATCGTTCGCATGGAGAATCTACTTGGGAACGTGAAGACGAAATCCGACAGAAGTTTCCACACCTCTTTTCTTAGATCAATGTTTTCTCATCTTTTCTTGTTCCGGGAATTTCGAGGACGAAATTCTTTTATACTTGGGTATAATGTAACACCCTAGTGCATTTATACTATATTTATTTTGGGGTATTTCAAATCTTGCGGCAAAATTCTTGATTACTATTGCTTTTGGGTTGCGGATAGTGCAATTGATAGTTGTGATTATTATCCGACCCGACCCGCATGTTTGAAACCCATCATGGTTCAAGATTATATCAAATATTTACTAATACAGAGTATACGTGCAAATCTAGATATTATACATATATAATATATTTTAGTATCCGCATATCTTTTGATAATACGAAATAAAAACCAAATAATATATTTTCATATCTAGCTTTGCATGTCATCACACCACATATTATGTGGTTGCATCCATATATCATGTTCATGTTCTAATTGTTAAAACAGACCCGTGTTGATCGCTACGTATATTTATGTACATCCGTACTTGGGGGTATACAATTTTATTGACAGTACATCGCATTATGGTTTAAACTTTTACGTATATTCTCCATATTGAAAACTAGATTTTTTGAATGGTTATGGGTAATATTCGGAGCAGTCTGATATTATCTGTAAAATCCTATAATATATATATTATAATATTTTCATATAACCAATAATACACAAACTGTTAAATACATAATATATTAATAACTAATAATATAACTCTCTCTCTTTCTCCCATCTTTCTCTCTCCCCTCCATCTCTCTCTCAGTCTCTCTCTAACCTTTTCTCTTTTTCTCTCTCTATACACTATATATATAATATATATATATTAATAATTTACAAAAACTCGCAACTCTCCCTCTCTTCTTCATTCTCTCTTCTCACGTTCCTCCCGTTGCAGAACCCTACCCCATCACCCCTTGCCGCCGTTTGTTTTCGTCCTCTCCCCTCACCATCACCGCCCCTTTCGACCTCGCCTCCTCTTCCTCTCCACTTCTCCTTTCCCCGAGACATCCCCTTCCTCCTCCCCAGCAACCCTAACGCCAAGAAAACCCACACCCCACCGCCGCCAACCTGTAAGTCTACGGTAGCGCCCCGACCGTCTACAGACGCCAAATGCGGAACAAAACTTTTTAACTGGCGCTATCGTATACTTTAACCCGGATCTGCCATTATTGCTAAACTAACAAACTGTAAAGAGTGTAGAAAGGTTATACCGAAAGATCCGAGTCCTTCGTTCTTTAACCATCATCCCACGCTCCGTTGCGGCTGCTCCGATCTCGTCGATCTCCGATCTGCTCGTCGAGGTGGCACCACGTCGACGATTCTTTAAACGGGCTCGCGCCTCTGACTTGAGGCAACTCGGTCGTCAAGTTTGCTAAAAGAGATGACCAAAAATGATGTAGAGAATGAGTAGATTGTTGAAGATAGTGCCCTCATAGTCAATTATTGGATCATAGGTACGTGATTGCAGTGATTGCGGAGGACCTATACCGGTAGGACAGTCTTACTCGAGATGATAGTATGCTATCTGGTTTGCCTTTATCAGTCGTGTACATGATCAGGTGACTGATTACATGTTACACTTTGATAGAGCCCTTAGGATCTTGCTTTACCACCAACAGTATGATGGCGATCATATACGTGAGAGTTGGGTGGTTTATACGCATATCCTTAATTGTGGTCCCTAGTCGTGGGAGTTTCGAGACAGGGCATCGATACTCCGGAGTAGACTAGTGTATACATTCGAAACCCCGACAAGGGGCGGTGGACGGTCTCACAAGCCACTGGTGTCAGTTGGATCACCTAAGATGTATACAGGTGCTCATTGGGTTATGAGTACACCGGACAGGACTCGCCGGGAATCTGCTAGTTAGTATTATATCTATCGTCAGATAGCAGTTCCCTGGTGACATGTGTACAGGTTAGTTCATCGACCCGAGGTCGTCATTTGTCTCGTGTGAGTTCCCACCATGCTTTGATTTCTACCCTACCACGGCTCAAAGAAGTCGTGCAAACAGGTAGTTTTTGGGTACAGTCCCGAGCCATATGGAGGCAAGTGAGAGGATCGGCAGGGGATTCGTCTCTCCCAGTATTGGGGGCGAGATCGTGCTGTGTCTAGGAGAGCCATTACACAAAGCCCATGGCCGTGGCAGGAGATTTACTGGTAGGTACTCCAGTAGTATCTCAGGGTGTTATTGGGCTTCACTCCGACACGACTTATACTGCTATTGGGGGTTTGACGTTTCTAGCCCCCTAGGCAGATATGCGATACTCATAGACGAACGGACCGGACTGTATATACATTGTCACTGTTAGGCTCAGTAGGGTTTTCCGGATGAGTTCGCTCATCGGCATCCCTTGAGGTCAGTCCATGGGCAGCCGTTACGCATTGCTAGTGCCGCTGACGGTTTGTGGTTAAACCCACTACCAGGGTACTGACGAGTCATTAGAGTCCCCCACAGACAGTTTTCCAAGTTCGGGCGAAACGTTGTAGAGGCCGTATGGTTTTATGGCAGGGTTCGGAAAATGCACGTGCGTTTACGCACGTGTTATTTTTCGGGCAGATGATACTGGTCGGCTTTGGTTTAAGCCGGATCCGAGTATTATATTGAGTAGGTATAATATCTTTGTCTCAGTTGCATTTGTATTCGGTCGTAATACAAATGCGGGTATATTTATACAGTTACGGGGTTATCCTGAAAGTTGTTTCAGGATCACTTTTGGAAGTTGCCAGTTTCCAGTTTTCTATCAGCCGTCTTTTTAACATTCGGTTAAAGAAGGATTTATCTTTTCTTCAGATAAGAGTGAGTCATCATTCTAGAAGGTTCTAGAAGTGATGAAGTGGCTAATGAGTCATCTTGACATTAATGGTTGCATTAATGACTTGATGAGGTGTTTATGTGAGTCATGCTTTAGCTTTAATGATTCTTGTTTTGGTTAAGATCTTTTGTGAGAAGCTTTTCTCTTATGGTCACCACCTTTGCTCCTACACTCACCCTCCTCATTCTATATATATGGCCGGCCCCTTCCCCCTTCCCCCTCCTCTCTTGATCGATCTCACTTGTTGTTTCACTTGAAAAGATATGATAGTATTTGGGGTGCATGGAATTTTACAGTTCATTTCATTCCATCACCCAATTCCCTCGGCAACTTCATTAACCGATCGTCCATGGATTTGGACGAAGTGAGACAAAGTCATCTACTCATTCTCTACATCATTCTTGGTCGTCTCTTTTAGCAAACTTGACGATCGAGTTGCCTCGAGTCAGAGGCGGGAGCCCGTTTAAAGAATCATCGACGTGGTGCCACCTCGACGAGGAGATCGGAGATCGACGAGATCGGAGCAGCCGCAACGGAGCGTGGGATGATGGTTAAAGAATGAAGGACTCGGATCGTTCGGTATAACCTTTCTACACTCTTTACAGTTTGTTAGTTTAGCAATAATGGCAGATCCGGGTTAAAGTATACGATAGCGCTAGTTAAAAAGTTTTTGTTCCGCATTTGGCGTCTGTAGACTGCCGGGGCGCTAGCGTACACTTACAGTGGTATCAGAGCCTCACCATTTTGCTATAGTAACTTGTGCTAACGCGTTTAAAACATCGATCTGACCGGAAATCGAAAATTGCAAAATCCAAGCTTGACAGTTTCTGGTTATTTTAAATGGTCTCAAAATTTTTTTCTGCATGTCTTAAAAATCTGTGCAGGCTTTTCTAAGAACCACGACAAAATTTGGGCACGTGACTCCACCAAACTGCCGCGGAAACGCGGCCAAACCCATGGTTTGGCCGCGCATCCGCGGCCACTTGGTGAGCTCATGCTCCCAAATTTTGTACAGTGGGTTCTCTGTTGGAAATTGGGATTTTTGGTATATATCGTTTGGGCCCAGGTTTTGTTACTGTTCACCAGTAAGTCGTGGGGCCCACTTTTTGATATTTGGTCGATCGAAATTTAAACATGTTAGTTTACAGTGCTTACATTATATCTCCGACCGGGAATGTCATTTGATCGGTAAACCGCGTCTGATTGCTATAGTTCTTTTAGACGGGTTTGCGAACGTGACATTCGCGTTGATGTTCTGTGTTGTGCTGTGATGTTGTGGATTTGTCGTGGTGGATAGCAGTGTGCAATGGTAGTACAGTTTGTGTTTATTTGTATATTTGATATTGCGGGGCGAGCGTCCAACTTGTGGACTGCCGTCACTGCCTGTTGTATAATATTCTTTTGGGGCACGACCAGGTTGCGGTCGATGTACCTATTGTACTATTTTTCATTACTGTACTAGGTTTTACCCCGAGACGGAGTGCACGGATAGCCGGGTTCTGGGGGGCAACGGGTCCGTATCTCATGGCTTTGAGAGGCATAGGGGTCCCACTCTAGAATTGGCAGACTATTCGCCGCACTCGTAGGGGGTACAGGTTGACCCAAGGAGGGGTGCCCAAGATTACCGGATTCCGTGGAGTGCTAGGTGGTCCATTCACTATGCTGTAGGGGGCTGCCTCGCTTCAGGTTTTGGCGGGTAACTTGCCGCACCCGTAGGGGTCTAGGTTTCATTACACAGGCTATCCACACGACAGGGGAACGTCGAGTTTCAGCAGAGGCTCTGTGAAACTCGGGGATCCCAGATTATCTGTATTGTTCTGTGATGCTTATTACTTTTCTGTAATATTGCATATTATCACGCCTGGAGAGATTATTGTATATTGGTTTATATACTATTAGATGTTGTATATGTTTTACACCCGCGCTAGTCCAGTCCCCGCTCTGTCATTAGTTAAATAACCTAACGGGTGATGACGGGACCCAGTGACGAATGCGGATGGCATATACGTACATTTTATTTTCGTTCTTTTCTGGTGTGATTAAATGATGGGACTGTGTTGATTCTGATCAATGCAAAGTAAAACAAACCTATTTGGATGTTGTTGGAACAAATTTAAAAAGCGTTATTGCAAAGACGTTTTCTTTTGTTATGCATAGCGGTATTCAGTGGAATATCCTGCACCTCATTCGACCGGGCAAGGGTTGATATCCCTTCACCGGGACTGACCCCTTGGGCAGAAGTTTGCGTCAGGGTAATAACTTCACTATAGTCGATTACATGTTGCTTTGCATAGCGGTATTCAGTGGAATATCCTGCACCTCATTCCACAAGGAAAGAGCCAAGATCCCTTTACCGGGAGTGACCTCTTTAGCAAAAGGTTTTCGCCACTATATTTTAAAAAGCTATCAGGTTCCTTCAACGAGATCAAGTTCATTACGTTAAAGGTTTTTCGCCAAAAACCAGCCGTAGCCCTCCGTCGTTTCTTATGGATAGTCAGTAATATTCAAGCTATGTTTGTTGGCTTTCGTCAAGGCATAGTGTTTGGTAGTTGCTGGGGTGTTCATTTGTTGCATAGATAGATGTGTTGGTTTGGGACAGTCGTATTACCTTGTTGGCTTTCGTCAAGGGTATGTACGGGTGGGTTCAAAGTAACAAGATAATGACGGGCAGAACTTGACATGTGACTTATGATTTGTTGACTTTCGCCAAGGTCATAAGAACATGGGGCAAAAATCATATCGGGAGTTTCTAAAGAAACTGAAACTTGCCAGGCATGCGCATACCTTCTGGAGTGTGATAACGCGAGTGGATTCCGTCACGTTATCATGCGATGAGAGTTGGATCCCGATTCCCACTGATGAGTTGGTTTACTCTTCGGGTGATTCCGATTGATTCTTCTTTAGGTTTGGAGGAGAATTTGACAGGACAGTGGGAGGTTTCCGGATTAGATAAAGTGATGACCATTCTGATCTAGGATAGAGTGCACGCAGAGTGTTTCTTTTCTCTCTCCCTTTGGCAGCGAACTTTGACCGACCCTAGACTATGACTCAGTGACCAAGTTGACCGAACCTTCTTAAAATACTGGCTTTTGGATTGTCTGAGTTGCATAAGTCATTGCCACTCCTTCTTTTACCCTTTGAATTTGTCAGAACACCCTTATTACTACGGATATCCACTTCCATTGGATAGATCCATCGTATGGTTATATACGAACTCGAAGGGACTTCTTCGAGGATGGATCCAGGTTCAGGAGAAATAGAATTGGTTTATTCAGTTGTCTTTTATTATCACCTTCTCTCAGGTTGCGAGGGCTCCTTGGTTTAGGAGAGTACACCTATTACGCTTATTGGATAGTCTTATTCCAAACCATAGGCTGGTGCCGAAAGGTAGGGAATGAAGAAAACCAATTAGCCTAAGTAGGGTGTGCAGAAGTTAATATGTAAAGACAAAATAAAGGGATTAGAAAGAGGGCAAAGTAAATTGCGAATGATATCATTCACGACCAAAACCGCGTACTTCATCGCCGCTCCTATTTCACCTTTAAAAGAATAAGGTATTATTCAGTTGTCTTTTATCATCACCTTCTCTCAGTTGCGAGTACTCCTTGGTTTAGGAGGGTACACCTATTATGCTTACTGGATAGTCTTCTTCCAAACCATAGGCTGGTGCCGAACGGTAGGGAAGGAAGAAAACCTTTTAGCCTAACGATGGTGTACAGAAGGTAACGACTAAAGACAAATAAAGGGATTTGGAGAGACGGCAATAAAATATACGGTTGAAGTCATGAATTGGATTATGGAAGAGGCATTACTATGAATACCAGGATACCCCTACGAAACATTTTCATGTTTCAGTGCATTGTTAAAAGAAAACCTGTTTTCCCGATTAGACACTTACTCCAAGGGTATGTATTTACCAGGTTTCATTCTCATATCTGTATGGTTTTACAGATGATGAGTGGGAGTAAGTTATTGGGAGTTAGGTGATTATCCTCATTATATCGGAATTCGTTGAAATTGGTGATATTTGAGGAAATCGCCAGGGTACAGTTTTCAACCTACGACGCACAGGTTTTGAGTTGTTCAACTCAGCGGACTTATACAGAGTATTGTATGTTGTCCAGTGTCCATCAGGACAAAGGGGTAGGTCCCCGTACTATGTTCTGTTTACTTATAACTTCTCTAGTATTTAGACGAGTGTTTCGTAGAAATACAAGGTCTAAGTTTTGAGAAGTTATGGGTATAAGAATAAAGTAGAGAACCAGGTGTCACAAGTATCAGGATTCTTCAAAGAGATCGAAGATGTAGATTCTTGTGATTGGTATTCAGATGATAGTGATGGTTTTGAGAAACGAGTTTTCTCTTTCAGGTTACTCATAATTGGATGGATTCCTAAGTTGAGTAATGCTGATTAGCCTCTTTCCATTAAGTTGATATGCACTGGAGACAGCTGCATGGATTGAATCTTGGTTCCAATTAAATTAGTGCCAAAGTTTCTATATTGGATATAGAATAGTTCGTACCTTAAAAGATGTTAAGGTACGGGGAGTTGTCCAGCTTATGCTTAAAACCAGACTCTGGATAACTCAGGGCACGTTTCTGTAATGGCTGTTTGTGGGTTGACCCTGGCTATGACGAGGGTTGATATTCTACCATTTGGAAGATCAATAGTGATATTGTTCTTGACTCGCCACAGTTTTAGTAAAATGGATCTTTTTCAGAAAACAGTAGTGAGAGTATGGTAGAACTGGAAGTGATTCCAGAACCGCGAACGATTACGGAAAATTTAATAGGACCTATATATTCAATCAGGTTTGACATTCCAATATCCACTCCGCAGATATGGTGGGTAACCTCAGACACCCGAGAGGTACTCCGGTAGCCTCAAGGACGGTGACAGGGAGGTTCTTATCTACCCAGACTTGACACTAATGATGTTCCAGGATATGAGACCCGGTAGGAGGGTTGTCGTAGTCAGTGGGAGCAGCGGAAGCATAGTGGGCAAGTAGCTTATGTCTATTTATAGACTTGAGCAGTTATAGCGGAGGTAGATCATCTAATTTTGATATGACAGTCATGGTTTTGACTTCAATCAGAATAGGGGATGGATCTGTTAAAGAAGGTAGTAGGGTGTGATGTCATGGTATCTGGATGACATACACAGAGTAGGAAGTAAAATTCCTATACTACGATCGGTTGTACTGTGGTCGTCACACAGTTGGTTCTCCAGACAGGATATGGGTATAATATTTGACATTCTGGTTTCTAGATCTATGGTTTTAGATCTAGATTTGGGTAGTTTCCCAATGTGGGTACTTTGACAGTATTCTAATGGTTTTTAGAATAGATGACTCCTAGCATGGTGGTGTACCTGCAGATGATGGAGTCACCCTCTCTAAAGGTGTCGTATAGACTAAAGGGGAGAGGGATGTGCATGATTGGCAGATCACTTGCTTAGGCAATTGAGTCAATCATGAGATGTCAATTACCACACCAGATGTTGTTTTTGCACTAGATGCAATAAGTTTGTGTTAATCCAATCCTAGAGAAACATAAGGAAGCGGTTTTAGAACATAAGTACATGTTCTACGGATTTGATGACGGCAGCCTCCTTCGGGAGACGGTTATCATTCCAGGCTTCAAAGGTGACATGGATGACAGAGTGATTGTCAGAGTTATAGTTTTCCCTCTGATGAAGAGGGACAATATTATGGACAGGTGGTTCAAGAGGATACTGTGGGTGGCATGGTGCCGGATACTGATTAGGTTCAGTGATCGATACAGTCTAAGAAGTTTGGATTTGGAGTTCATTTATGAACTAGGTCCCATCAGATATCCAGACATATTCTAAGACAGGTATTACTCGATTCGGGAGATGGCTTTCTCCGTGAATTAGAGATTAAGAGAGACATAGAAAGAAACTTCTAGGCGGATCCACTCACTAAGGCTATTTCTCGAACACAATAGTTTTACAAACGGGCTTTGTGATACTGATTAGTAGAGGAGTTGGATGTTCGGTTTCACACGGGCTGTGAGTAGTCGACATCGCAATAATTAGCCTTGAGTGCAAGTGGGAGATTGTTGGAGATAGTGCCCTCATAGTCAATTATTGGATCACAGGTACGTGATTGCAATGATTGCGGAGGACCTATACCGGTAGGACAGTCTTACTCGAGATGATAGTATGCTATCTGGTTTGCCTTTATCAGTCGTGTACATGATCAGGTGACTGATTACATGTTACACTTTGATAGAGTCCTTAGGATCTTGCTTTACCACCAACATTATGATGGCGATCATATACGTGAGAGTTGGGTGGTTTATACGCATATCCTTAATTATGGTCCCTAGTCGTGGGAGTTTCGAGACAGGGCATCGATACTCCGGAGTAGACTAGTGTATACAGTCGAGACCCCGACGAGGGGCGGTGGCCGGTCTCACAAGCCACTGGTGTCAGTTGGATCACCTAAGATGTATACAGGTGCTCATTGGGTTATGAGTACACCGGACAGGACTCGCCGGGAATCTGCTAGTTAGTATTATATCTATCGTCAGATAGCAGTTTCCTGGTGACATGTGTACAGGTTAGTTCATCGACCTGAGGTCGTCATTTGTCTCGTGTGAGTTCCCACTGTGCTTTGATTTCTACCCTACCACGGCTCAAAGGAGTCGTGCAAACAGGTAGTTTTTGGGTACAGTCCCGAGCCATATGGAGGCACGTGAGCGGATCGGCAGGGGATTCGTCTCTCCCGGTATTGGGGGCGAGATCGTGCTGTGTCTAGGAGAGCCATTACACAAAGCCCACGGCCGTGGCAGGAGATTTACTGGTAGGTACTTCAGTAGTATCTCAGGGTGTTATTGGGCTTCACTCCGACACGACTTATACTGCTATTGGGGGTCTGACGTTTCTAGCCCCCTAGGCAGATATGCGATACTCATAGAAGAACGGACCGGACTGTATATACATTGTCACTGTTAGGCTCAGTAGGGTTTTCCGGATGAGTTCGCTCATCGGCATCCCTTGAGGTCAGTCCATGGGCAGCCGTTACGCATTGCTAGTGCCGCTGACGGTTTGTGGTTAAACCCATTGCCAGGGTACTGACGAGTCATTAGAGTCCCCCACAGACAGTTTCCCAAGTTCGGGAGAAACGTTGTAGAGGCCGTATGGTTTTATGGCAGGGTTCGGAAAATGCACGTGCGTTTACGCACGTGTTATTTTTCGGGCAGATGATACTGGTCGGCTTTGGTTTAAGCCGGATCCGAGTATTATATTGAGTAGGTATAATATCTTTGTCTCAGTTGCATTTGTATTCGGTCGTAATACAAATGCGGGTATATTTATACAGTTACGGGGTTATCCTGAAAGTTGTTTCAGGATCACTTTTGGAAGTTGTCAGTTTCCAGTTTTCTATCAGCCGTCTTTTTAACATTCGGTTAAAGACGGATTTATCTTTTCTTCAGATAAGAGTGAGTCATCATTCTAGAAGGTTCTAGAAGTGATGAAGTGGCTAATGAGTCATCTTGACATTAATGGTTGCATTAATGACTTGATGAGGTGTTTATGTGAGTCATGCTTTAGCTTTAATGATTCTTGTTTTGGTTAAGATCTTTTGTGAGAAGCTTTTCTCTTATGGTCACCACCTTTGCTCCTACACTCACCCTCCTCATTCTATATATATGGCCGGCCCCTTCCCCCTCCTCTCTTGATCGATCTCACTTGTTGTTTCACTTGAAAAGATATGATAGTATTTGGGGTGCATGGAATTTTACAGTTCATTTCATTCCATCACCCAATTCCCTCGGCAACTTCATTAACCGATCGTCCACGGATTTGGACGAAGTGAGACAAAGTCATCTACTCATTCTCTACATCATTCTTGGTCGTCTCTTTTAGCAAACTTGACGATCGAGTTGCCTCGAGTCAGAGGCGGGAGCCCGTTTAAAGAATCATCGACGTGGTGCCACCTCGACGAGGAGATCGGACATCGACGAGATCGGAGCAGCCGCAACGGAGCGTGGGATGATGGTTAAAGAACGAAGGACTCGGATTGTTCGGTATAACCTTTCTACACTCTTTACAGTTTGTTAGTTTAGCAATAATGGCAGATCCGGGTTAAAGTATACGATAGCGCAAGTTAAAAAGTTTTTGTTCCGCATTTGGCGTCTGTAGACTGCCGGGGCGCTAGCGTAGACTTACATAGATGACTTTGTCTCACTTCGTCCAAAGCCGTGGACGATCGGTTAATGAAGTTGCCGATGGAAATGAAATGGAACAAGAAATGAACTATGAAATTTCCATGCATCCAAAACTTTAGTCTTTTCTTTTTAGCAACCATAATTTTATCAAGTGAGTGAGTGAAGGAGGAGAGAGAGGGCCGAACACTTATAAAGAAGGAGGAGGGTGAGTGTAGGAGCAATCAAGGAGGTGACCATAAACAATGATCCTTATCATAACAAAAGATCAAGAACAAATATCTTAAGGAAAACAAGAATCATTAAAGTCAAAGCATGAGTCATAATACACCTCATCAGCCTATTCATCATTTCTAGAACCTTCTAGAAGCATGACTCACCCTCATCCAAGAAAAGATAAATCCGTCTTTAACCGAATGTTAAAAGACGGCTGAAAGAAAACTGGAAACTGGCAACTTCCAAAAGTGATCCTGAAACAACTTTCAGGATAACCCCGTAACTGTATAAATATACCCGCGTTTGTATTACGACCGAATACAAATGCAACTGAGATAAAGATATTATATCTACTCAATATAATACTCGGATCCGGCTTAAACCAAAGCCGACCAGTTTCATCTGCCCGAAAAATAACATGTGCGTAAACGCACGTGCATTTTCCGAACCCTTCCATAAAACCATACGGCCTCTACAACGTTTCGCCCGAACTTGGGAAACTGTCTGTGAGGGACTCTAATGACTCGTCAGTACCCTGGCAGTGGGTTTAACCACAAACCGTCAGCGGCACTAGCTATGTGTAACGGCTGCCCATGGACTGACCTCAAGGGAGGCCGATGAGCGAACTCATCCGGAAACCCTACTGAGCCTAACAGTGACAATGTATATACAGTCCAGTCCGTTCGTCTATGAGTATCGCATATCTTCCTAGGGGGCTAGTAACGTCAAACCCCCAATAGCAGTATAAGTCGTGTCGGAGTGTAGCCCAATAACACCCTGAGATACTACTGGAGTACCTACCAGTAAATCTCCTGCCATTGCCATGGACTATGTGTAATGGCTCTCCTAGACACAGCACGACCTCGCCCCCAATACCGGGAGAGACGAATCCCCTGTCGATCCGCTCACGTGCCTCCATATGGCTCGGGACTGTACCCAAAAACTACCTGTTTGCACGACTCCTTTGAGCCGTGGTAGGGTAGAAATCCAAGCACAGTAGGAACTCACACGAGACAAATGATGACCTCAGGTCGATGAACTAACATGTACACATGTCACCAGGGAACTGCTATCTGACGATAGATATAATACTAACTAGCAGATTCCCGGCGAGTCCTGTCCGGTGTACTCATAACCCAATGAGCACCTGTATACATCTTAGGTGATCCAACTGACACCAGTGGCTTGTGAGACCGGCCACCGCCCCTCGTCGGGGTCTCGACTGTACACACTAGTCTACTCCGGAGTATCGATGCCCTGTCTCGAAACTCCCACGACTAGGGACTACTATTAAGGATATGCATATAAACCACCCAACTCTCACGTATATGATCGCCATCATACAGTTGGTGGTAAAGCAAGATCCTAAGGGCTCTATCAAAGTGTAACATGTAATCAGTCACCTGAACATGTACACGACTGATAAAGGCAAACCAGATAGCATACTATCATCTCGAGTAAGACTGTCCTACCGGTATAGGTCCTCCGTAATCATTGCAATCACGTACCTGCGATCCAATAATTGACTATGAGGGCACTATCTCCAACAATCTCCCACTTGCACTCAAGGCTAATTATTGCAATGTCGACTACTCACAGCCCGTGTGAAACCGAACATCCAACTCCTCTACTAATCAGTTTCACAAAGCCCGTTTGTAAAACTATTGTGTTCGAGAAATAGCCTCAGTGAGTGGATCCGCCTAGATGTTTCTTTCTATATCTCTCTTAATCTCAAGTTCGCGGAGAAAACCATCTCCCCAATTGAGTAATACCCGTCTTAGAATATGTCTGGATATCTGATGGGACCTAGTTCATAAATGAACTACAAATCCAAACTTCTTAGACTGTATCGATCACTTAACCTAATCAGTATCCAGCACCATGCCTCCCACAGTATCCGCTTGGACCACCTGTCCATAATACTGTCCCTCTTCGTCAGAGGGAAAAACTATAACTCTGACAATCACTCTGTCATCCATGTCACCTTTGAAGCTTGGAATGATAACCGTCTCCCGAAAGAGGCTGCCGTCATCAAATCCGTAGAACATGTACTTATGTTCTAAAACTGCTTCCTTATGTTTCTCCAGGATTGGATTAATACAAACTTATTGCATCTAGTGCAAAAACAACATCTGATGTGGTACTTGACATCTCATGATTGACTCAATTGCCTAAGCAAGTGATCTGCCAATCATGCCCATCCCTCTCCCCTTTAGTCTGCAAGACACCTTTAGAGAGGGTGATTCCATCATCTGCAGGTACACCACCATGCTAGGAGTCATCTATTCTAAAAACCATTAGAATACTGTCAAAGTACCTACATTGGGAAACTACCCAAATCCAGATCTAAAACCATAGATCTAGAAACCAGAATGTCAAATATTATATCCATATCCTGTCTGGAGAAACAACTGTGTGACGACCACAGTACAACCGATCGTAGTATAGGAATTTTACTTCCTACTCTGTGTGTGTCATCCAGATACAATGACATCACACCCTACTACCTTCTTAACATATCCATCCCCTATTCTGATTGAAGTCAAACCCATGACTGTCACATCAAAACTAGATGATCTATCTCCGCTATAACTACTCAAGTCTATAAATAGATATAAGCATCTTGCCCACTATGCATCCGCTGCTCCCACTGACTATGACAACCCTCCTACCGGGTCTCATACCCTGGAACAACAGTAGTGTCATGTCTGGGTAGATAAGAACCTCCCTGTCACCGTCCTTGAGCCTACCGAAGTACCTCTCGGGTGTCTGAGGTTACCCATCATATCTGCGGAGTGGCTAATGGAATGTCAAACCTGATTGAATATTTAGGTCCTATTAAATTTTCCGTAATCGTTCGCGGTTCTGGAATCACTTCCAGTTCTACCATACTCCCACTACTGTTTTCTGAAAAAGATCCATTTTACTAAAACTGTGGCGAGTCAAGAACAATATCACTATTGATCTTCCAAATGGTAGAATATCAACCCTCGTCATAGCCAGGGTCAACCCACAAACAGCCATTACAGAAACGTGCCCTGAGTTATCCAGAGTCTGGTTTTAAGCATAAGCTGGACAACTCCCCGTACCTTAACATCTTTTAAGGTACGAACTATTCTATGTCCAATATAGAAACTTTGGCACTTATTTAATTGGAACCATATTCAAATCATGCAGCTGTCTCCAGTGCATATCAACTTAATGGAACGAGGCTAATCAGCATTACTCAACTTAGGAATCCATCCAATTATGAGTAACCTGAAAGAGAAACACGTTTCTCAAAACCATCACTATCATCTGAATACCAATCACAAGAATCTACATCTTCGATCTCTTTGAAGAATCCCGATACTTGTGATACCTGGTTCTCTACTTTATTCTTATACCTACAACTTCTCAAAACTTAGACCTTGTATTTCTACGAAACACTTGTCTAAAAACTAGAGAAATTATAAGTAAACAGAACATAGTACGAGGACCTACCCCTTTGTCCTGAAGGACACTGGACAACATATAATACTCTGTATAAGTCCGCTGAGTTTAACAACTCATAACATGTGCGTCGTAGGTTGAAAACTGTACCCTGGCGATTTCCTCAAATATCACCAATTACAACGAATTCCGATATAATGAGGATAATCACCTAATTCCCAATAACTTACTCCCACTCATCATCTGTAAAACCATAAAGATATGAGAATGAGACCTGGTAAATACATACCCTTGGAGTAAGTGTCTAATCGGGAAAACAGTTTTTCTTCAACAATGTACTGAAACATGAAAATGTTTCGTAGGGGTATCCTGGTATTCATAGCAATGCCTCTTCCATAATCCAATTCATGACTTCAACCGTATATTTTATTGCCATCTCTCCAAATCTCTTTATTTGTCTTTTCGTTACCTTCTGTACACCATCGTTAGTCTAAATGGTTTTCTTCCTTCCCTACCGTTCGGCACCAGCCTATGGTTTGGAAGAAGACTATCCAGTAAGCATAATAGGTGTACCCTCCTAAACCAAGGAGTACTCGTATCTTGAGAGAAGGTGATGATAAAAGACAACTGAATAATACCTTATTCTTTTTAAAGGTGAAATAGGAATGGCGATGAAGTACACGGTTTTGGTCGTGAATGATATCAGTCGCAATTTACTTTGCCCTCTTTCTAGTCCCTTTATTTTGTCTTTACATATTACCTTCTGCACACCCTACTTAGGCTAATTGGTTTTCTTCATTCCCTACCTTTCGGCACCAGCTTATGGTTTGGAATAAGACTATCCAATAAGCATAATAGGTGTACTCTCCTAAACCAAGGAGCCCTCGCAACCTGAGAGAAGGTGATAATAAAAGACAACTGAATAAACCAATTCTATTTCTCCTAAACCTGGATCCATCCTCGAAGAAGTCCCTTCGAGTTCGTATATAACCATACGATGGATCTATCCAATGGAAGTGGATATCCGTAGTAATACGGGTGTTCTGAGAAATTCAAAGGGTAAAAGTAGGAGTGGCAATAACTTTATGCAACTCAGACAATCCAAAAGCCAGTATCATAAGAAGGTTCGGTCAACCTGGTCACTGAGTCATAGTCTAGGGTCGGTCAATGGTCGCTGCCAAAGAGAGAGAGAAAAGAAACACTATGCGTGCACTCTAACCTAGATCAGAATGGTTATCACTTTATCTAATCCGGAAAACTTCCCACTGTCCTGTCAAATTCTCCTCCAAACCTGAAAGAAGAATCAATCGGGATCACCCGAAGAGTAAACCAACTCATCAGTGGGAATCAGGATCCAACTCCCATCGCATGATAACGTGATGGAATGCATCCACGTTACTCATACTCCAGAAGGTATGCGCATACTTGGCAAGTTTCAGTTTCTTTAGAAACTCCCGATAAGATTTTTGCCCCATGCTCTTATAACCTTGGCTTTGGTCAAAATGTCATAAGTCACATGCCACATTCTACCCGTCACTATCTTGTCAATTTGAACCCACCCGCACATGCTCCTGACTTTGGCCAATCGGCAGAACGACTGTCCCAAACTAACTCATCTATCTATGCAACAAATGAATACCCAGCAGCTACCAAACACTATGCCTTAACTTTGGCTAAAATGCATAGCTTGAATACTACTAAATACCCAAAAGAAGTAACGGAGGGATACGGCTGGTTTTTGGCGAAAAACCTTTAGCGTAGTGAACTTGATATCGCTGAAGGAACCTGATAGCTTTTTAAAATATTGTGGCGAAAACCTTTTGCTAAAGAGGACACTCCCGGTAAAGAGATCTCGGCTCTTTCCTCGTGGAATGAGGTGCAGGATATTCCACTGAATACCGCTATGCAAAGCAACTTGTAATCGACTATAGTGAAGTTATTACCCTGACGCAAACTTCTGCCCAAGGGGTCAGTCCCGGTGAAGGGATATCGGCCCTTGCCCCGTCGAATGAGGTGCAAGATATTCCACTGAATACCGCTATGCAAAACAAAAGGAAACGACTTTGCAATAACTCCTTTTAAATTTGTTCCAACAACTGTAAACAGGTTTGTTTTACTTTGCATTGATCAGAATCACCGCAGTCCCATCAATCGATCACACCAGAAAAGAACGAAAATAAAATGTACGTATATGCCATCCGCATTCGTCACTGGGTCCCGTCATCACCCGTTAGGTTACTTAACTAACGACAGAGCGGGGACTGGACTAGCGCGGGTGTAAAACATATACAACATCTAATAGTATATAAACCAATATACAGTAATCGCTTCAGGCGTGATAATATGCAACATTACAGAAAAGTAATAAGCATCACAGAACAATACAGATAATCTGGGATCCCCGAGTTTCACAGAGCCGCTGCTGAAACTCGACGTTTCCCTGTCGTGTGGATAGCCTGTGCAATGAAACCTAGACCCCTATGGGTGCGGCAAGTTACCCGCCAAAATCTGAAGCGAGGCAGCCTCCTACAGTATAGTGAATGGACCACCCAGCACTTCACGGAATCCGGTAATCATGGGCACCCCTCCTTGGGTCAACCTGTACCCCCTACGAGTGCGGCGAATAGTCTGCCAATTCTAGAGTGGGGTCCCTCTGCCTCTCAAAGCCATGAGATGCAGACCCGTTGCCCCTCCAGAACCTGGCTATCCGTGCACTCCGTCGCGGGGCAAAACCTAGTACAGTAATGAAAAATAGTACAACAGGTACATCGACCGCAACCTGGTCGTGCCCCAAAAGAATATTATACAACAGGCAGTGACGGCAGTCCACAAGTTGGACGCTCGCCCCGCAATATCAAATGTACAAATTGTAAGTCGATGTAGTACACCCCAGTACTTATGGGGAGGCGGAATTTTACAAAAACGATCAAGTTTAAACAACAAACATCGACTAACCGCTTGAATCGAAGCTAAACTCTAAAAAACCGTATTCTATGAGTTTCTTATCACAAAAGATTAGGGATTATACCTAATGAAACCGGTCCTTCTTCTTTACGTCCTCCTTTGCTCTCCTCGGCCTTCTCTAGGTAGTAGACGATCCACCCGAGAGCGAAACTCCAAGCTAAACCTCTAACTTGAGGTAACTAATCAACTTTGATTGCTAATCAAAGATGAGAGGATGATATAGAGTGAAGGTTATGGATTGTTTAGTCTAACTAATCCTTTGATCTCAACACATGAGGATTAAGGATTAGGGTTTGAAGATGAGAGCTTGAGGAGAGAGAATGTGAGATAAGATAATGAGAGAAGAGAGAGAGTGTATCATAATATCATGAAGCATTCTTATTTTCAATAAATGAATAATAGAAATGAATAAGCATGCTTTATGAAATATCTAGTGGTGATTCATTAGCATGAGTCATTAAGCAATAAATGTGCATTAATGAAGTGAATGAATCACCACTATGACTCACTCTCTTTCCAAAACAAACCTCCTTAGTCACATCTTCTAGAAGCTTCTCGAGTAATTACGAGAACGCCCCTCCGATCCGTAAAAATATGGAAAAACTTTAGACTGTAAAAATCCAATAACCGGATACCAGTAACTGGCTTAAACCAAAGCCGACTGGTAAAATCTGTCCGAAAGTCGTACGCGCGTAAACGCACGTATGCGTCCGAACCCTTTGTCGCAAAACCATGCAACCTCTATATCGTTTCGCCTGGAGTAGGAAACTCTCTGTGTGGGACTCTAGAGACTCGACTACCACGCTGGCAGTGGGTTTAACCACAGACCGCAAGCGGCACTAGCTGTACGTAACGGTCCCCAGGTAGTTGTCGATAAGAAGGCCGATGAGTAAACCCATCCGAACTCCTACTGAGTCTGATGTGACAATCTCCATACAGTCCGGTCCGTTCGTCCAAGACTATCGCATATCGGGCCTAGGGGGGCGGCAAGCGTCAGTCCCCTAATAGCGGTATAAGTCATGTCGGAGTGAAGCCCATTACACCCTGAGAAACTGCTGGAACCTACCAGCAAATCTCGCTTGCCCTGGCCAGGGACTTTGCGTAATGGCTCTCTGACACAGCACGGTATCTACTCCCAATACCGGGAGGGACGAATCCTGTCTAACCGCCACTGCCTCCAAGTGCTCGGGACTGCACCCAACTGCTACCTGTTTGCACGACTCCATAGAGCCGTGGTAGGGTAGCAATCTAAGAACAGTGGGACACACTCGAGGCGAAGTAGCAGTGTCAAGTCTGCGGACTACGCTGTACTCATGTCACCTGGGAACTGTTTACTGACGACTGGTATCAAACCAACCAACAGTTCCCTGTGAGTCCTGTCCGGTGTACCCGTAACCTAACGAGCACCTGTATACTATCTCCAGTACGACGTACTGATGGCTGTGGGACAGACCATCTCCCCAACTGGGATGAGAAGCGTACACACTAGTCTACTCCGAAGTATCGATGCTCTGTCTCGATAATCCAACGACCAGGGACCTGAATAAGGATGTGCTTGTAGACTACCCAGCCCCCACTAGTGTGACTGCCATCACAACGCTGGTAGACAAGCAAGATCCTAAGAGCTCTATCAATACGTATACTCACATATTAAGATAGAAAAACCAAGTAGCATACTACCATGTTTAGCAAGACTGTTATATACATGTGAATATCCCAAGCTTCCATTAAGTAATATACAAGCTAGTATGATACAGTAATGGCCTTCTAGGGCATAAACACTAACAATCTCCCACTTGCACTAGGGCCATGTACTGGCATATCGCAGACCAATGATCTCGAGTAGGCTCTCGAACTGAATCTGAGGAAGGGCCTTCGTGAATGGATCAGCAATGTTCTCTTCTGAAGCAACTCTCCGAACCTCGATCTCCTGACGATCAATGATCTCCCTGATCAGGTGATACCGCCTCAAGATGTGTCTGGACTTCTGATGGGACCTTGGTTCCTTCGCTAAAGCTATAGCTCCGTTGTTGTCGCAATACAGAGGTATTGGATCAACTATGGTAGGAACCACCTGAAGTTCTGTTAGGAACTTCTTCATCCAGACTGCTTCTTTTGCGGCATCGCAAGCAGCTATATACTCCGCTTCCATCGTCGAGTCAGCAACGGTGTCCTGCTTGGAGCTCTTCCAGCACACCGCCCCTCCATTGAGGGTAAAGACATAACCCGACATGGACTTGGAATCGTCCTTATCACTCTGGAAGCCGGAATCAGCAAAGGCCTCCAACCTGAGGTCTTTTCCGCCGTAAACCAAGAACATCTCCTTAGTCCTCCTCAGGTACTTGAGAATGTTCTTTACTGCTATCCAGTGTTTCTCCCCTGGGTCTGACTGATACCGGCTTACCACGCTTAGTGCGTAAGCTACATCTGGTCTGGTACACAACATCGCATACATTATAGAGCCTACCGCAGAAGCGTAGGGTATAATAGACATGCGTTCCCTTTCCAAATCAGTCTTGGGAGACATCTCTTTGGAGAGGGTGATTCCGTGACAAGCCGGTAGATTACCGCGCTTTGAATCTTCCATACTGAATCTTTTCAGTACAGTGTCGATATACCTGGACTGCGAAAGTCCCAACATCCTCTTGGATCTATCACGATAGATCCGGATCCCCAGAATGTAAGAGGCATCACCCAGGTCTTTCATGGAGAACCTGTGTGACAAGAATCCTTTGACAGATTGTAGCATAGGAATGTCATTTCCTATCAATAGAATGTCATCCACGTACAAGACGAGGAATACGACACTTCTGGCCACAACTTTACTATATATGCACGGTTCATCTGGATTTTTGATAAAGTCATATTCTTTGACTGTCTCATCAAAACAGATGTTCCAACTCCGCGATGCCTGCTTTAGTCCATAAATGGACTTAAGCAGCTTGCATACTTTCCCGCTGCTCCCACTCTGATTGAAACCCTCTGGCTGATCCATATAGACGCTTTCTTCTAAATTTCCATTCAGAAAAGCCGTCTTTACGTCCATCTGCCAGATTTCATAATCATGGAAGGCAGCAATAGCAAGAAGGACCCGAATGGATTTGAGCATAGTCACTGGAGAAAAAGTTTCGTCATAGTCCAAACCAGGTCTTTGACGAAAACCCTTTGCAACAAGTCTAGCCTTATAGGTTTCCACCTGTCCATCTACACCAATCTTTTTCTTGAAGATCCATTTGCATCCTATGGGTTTTACCCCATCTGGAGCAAAGTCCAAAGTCCATACTTTGTTGGTGTACATGGACTCCATCTCGGTCCGCATTGCATCTAGCCATCGTACCGAGTCGCCGCTCTGGATGGCTTGCTGGAAGTCAGTAGGTTCATCATCATCTATGATGCAATCCTCTCTATCCCCGTCTATGAGAAAACCGTAGTATCTCTCAGGCGGACGAGACGGCCTACTACTCCTGCGGAGGGGTGCGGGAATGTTCTGTTCTTCTTGAACCTCTGGTTCTACCAAACTTTCAGCAACAGCTTGTGGTTCTGGAATTTCTCCCAGTTCTACTTCGCTCCCACTCTTCTGATTTTCTAAAAATTCAGTTTCTAAGAAGGTGGCATGACGAGAAACAAAGACCTTTTGTTCCTCTGCGTAATAGAAATAATATCCCTTGGAGTTCTTTGGATATCCCACAAGCTTACACAGTACTGATCGTGCCTCGAGCTTGTCCACATGCTGCTTTTTTACAAAAGCTGGACACCCCCATGTCCTAAAATGTTTTAGACAGGGTTTCTTCCCACTCCACATCTGATATGGTGTGGTAGGCACAGTCTTGGTTGGAACCTGGTTTAAAATATATGCTGCTGATTCTAGCGCATAACCCCAGAACGATCGCGGTAACTCAGCATTACTCATCATGGATCGTACCATATCCAATAGGGTTCGATTCCGTCTCTCCGATACACCGTTGTGCTGTGGAGTGTATGGAGGAGTAAGCTGAGAGAGAATTCCTTTCTCTTTTAGGTAACCTAGGAACTCGGCACTTAAGTATTCTCCACCTCGATCAGATCTCAGTGTCTTAATACTTTTGCCTGTTTGGTTTTCCGCTTCACTCTTGAATTCCAGGAATTTCTCAAAGGCTTCTGATTTATGCTTCATTAAGAAAATATATCCATACCTAGAGAAATCATCTGTAAAAGTAATGAAGTAGGAATAACCACCTCTCGCATGTGTAGACATTGGACCACATACATCACTGTGTATGAGTCCTAAGAGCTCGCTCGCTCTTACTCCTTGTCCAGTAAATGGAGTCTTTGTCATCTTTCCTTTGAGACAAGATTGACAAGTGTCATAAGTTTGATATTCGAACGTGTCCAAATATCCTTCTCTATGCAACTTAGTCAACCTTCTCTCATTGATGTGACCCAGTCTACAATGCCATAAGAAAGCTTTATTTAAATCTGGAGACTTTCTTTTTAGTGTGTTCTGGACATTGAAAATTTGGAGTTGGTTTAACACATATATGCCGTTATTTAGAGTACCGGACCCAATCAAACCATGATTAAGGTGGATGTTGACAACATCTCTTACAAACGTGAAATCATAACCTTTATTTGATAACAAGGAAACTGATATGATATTACACGTTAAGCTGGGTACAAAATAACAGTTATGTAAAACCAAAATGTGTCCACTCGTCAATCCTAGGTGATAATCCCCGACGGACGCAGCTCCCACGCTAGCTCCGTTAGCAACCCTGAGGATCATATCACCTTCCTCCAGCACTCTACGGTTTCTCAGTGCCTGCAATGAATTGCAAATATGAGATCCTGATCCGGTATCCAATACCCAGGAAGTAGAGTTGATCGACAGACAATTCTCAATTACAAACACACCTGAAGTCGAAGCCACAGCTTGCTTCGGTTCCTGGTTCTTGGCGTTCCACGCCTTGCAATCCTTCTTCCAGTGCCCTTTCCTGTGACAATGGAAGCACTCATCCAGGCCAACTACCGGTGCTGCAATCTTTTTCTTTCCCTTCTTTCCCACCTTACTAACACCTCCTCTAGGTCTGGGTGCGGCCTTCTTCTTCCTTCCTTTGGCCCTTGCCTTGGACCCGGAAGAAGATGCTCCGCCAACAAACATAGCGGGTGTTTCCCTTGCCTTCTGCAAGGTGCCCTCCGCACTCCTTAACATGTTCAGGAGTTCCGCAAGTTCAACTTCTTTTCCTTGAAGATTGAAGTTGAGGATAAACTGGGCGTAGGTGGGAGGAAGGGACTGGAGAACAAGGTCTGTATAGAGCTCATTATCCAAAGTCGTCCCAAGGTCTGCGAGCTCTTCTATATAGCCAATTATCTGTAGGACATGTTCACCTACCGATGACCCGACAGCCAACCTCGCTCGAAACAATTTCTTTGAGGTCTCGTATCTTGCTATACGAGATTGCTCTCCATAAAGTTCCTTTGTATGGAGAAATATGCCATCTAAGGACATATCCTCGTGCCTCCTCTGATGTTCATCATTCATCGAGGCAAGCACGATGCACTTGGCTCTCGCGCAATCTAAATCCCAGGTTTTGCGGATTTCCTTATCCGCATTGCTGGATTTGGGACCAGGGACAGCAGGTGCCGTAGCGGTGAGGACGTACCCCAGTTTGTCATAGGTCAAAGCCATCTTGACATTCCACAGCCAATCTTTATAGTTTGGCCCCGTCAGTATATTTTTCTCTAAAAGTAACTTAAGTCCAGTCATTTTCAGGGTCGCTGCAATTAGGAGAGAGAGAAGAAAACTCTTTAGCATGATGCTCTTGCAAGTTTAGAGTGGTTTTTAGTTTATCTAAACTGGATGGCTCCCACTGTTTCTCGAATCCTTCCTCAAACCATAAAAGAAGAATTAGCCAAGACTATTCTCACCGTACAATACTTGCTTAACCGTTCAGCCAGGCCGGTGTCGATACTTCGAGGGAGGTTTTCCAACGCTTTCGCGAAGTTCCTTAATTAAGTAACCTCTTTTCTCTGGGGGCGTAACCCCGCTGACACTTTTCTGGACACCTACTAGGTTTATAGCATTGATCGTTAAGCGACGAATATCCTGATAAGTAGCATATACTCACAGTAGGATCGGGATCCAAATATCATCGTATGATAATGTTGAAGGAATCCTACCAACATTCATCAAACTCCAAATGGTATGCATCTCTTTGCAAATTTCAGTTTCTTTAGAAATTCCCGATATGGATTTTTGCCCCATGCTCTTATGATCTTGGCTAAGGGCCAACAAATCATAAGTCACATGTCAAGTTCTGCCCATCATTATCCTGTTGATTTGAACCCATCCGTATACTCTTGACTAAGGGCCAACAAAGTAATACGACTGTCCCAAACCAACTCATCTATCTATGCAACAAATGAATACCCCAGCAGCTACCAATCACTATGTCTTGACTAAGGGCCAAACAAACATAGCTTGAATACTACTGACCATTCATAAGAAATGACGGAGGGCTACGACTGGTTTTGGCGAAACCGTGAACGTAGTGAACTTGATATAACCGAAGGAACCTGATAGCTTTTAAAAGGAGTGGTTAAATCTCCGCATTTAAAATTATCTGTTTTAAAAATAACCGAGTGGTTTCTTTTAAATTGTTCCAACGATTTAAACTTTGGTTTGTTTTACTTTGCATTATAGATAATGCGTCCCATCATTAACCTATCATTGCAGAAAACAACGAAAATATAACGTCCTCTTATGCCATCCGCATTCGCCACGGGGTCCCGTCATCACCCGTTAGGTTACTTAACTAACGACAGAGCGGGGGCTGGGCTAGCGCGGGTGTAAAACATAAGTGACGTCTAAATAGCTATAATAAATATAGATATTTTACATTCGTCTGACGCAATGATATTCATTCCAGAACACAGATAAACAATATTGGATTTGCAAGCAATCTGTATTTCTTTTGAGCCTACAAGAAAAGACAGATTACACAGTTGTGATGAATAGCCGTTTACCCCACCCTCGACCCCTACGGGTACGGCAAACTACCCACCCGGCAGTCTGTGTACCCCACCTTGGGTCAGTCCTAGGAGCAAAAACAGTAAAATGAAATAATACAACGGTGGCTACGACCGCAACCTGGAAGTGCCCCGTGAAAATAATATTACAACAAATTACATTTACAACAAATGAATTAAACAATAACCCTTTGCTAACCCCGGCTATACACCACAACAGTCCAATACAGTTTATATGCACAAACAGATATAACCATTTCAGAAATGTGCAACCCCCTGCCAACCGACATACTAGCAGTTGGGGGAGGTTTACGAACACATTAAACAATCACAGATATAATCCAATACGCAAATACTGTACTTTTCGATCGAATAAACAACATCAATATTGCTCTTAAATCTGCTCTGTTAAACAGTAACCTGAGCAATAATTAAATATTCCAGAAAACCCCAAATATCACAGGGGACCCACCCAAAAAATTTGAGCCCATGACTCGGCAACTCGGCCGCGGAAGCGCGGCGGATCGGTGGGATCCGCCGCGCTTCCGCGGCGCTTTAGTCGAATCATTGGCTCGAATTTCTTGGGTGTTCTCCTGTGGTCATGTCAAGCTCTCTGAATACTCCAGAAAAATTTTAGGACTTCATTTTAAGTTCGACAGAAACTAAACAGAATTAGGGTTTTCCGGCTTCGTTTTTTCGTTCGAAATTCGTACAAATTTGCGATTAAGTTATTTAGTGTTTAGCGAGGCTCTGATACCACTGTAAGTCGATGTAGTACACCCCAGTACTTATGGGGAGGCGGAATTTTACAAAAACGATCAAGTTTAAACAACAAACATCGACTAACCGCTTGAATCGAAGCTAAACTCTAAAAAACCGTATTCTATGAGTTTCTTATCACAAAAGATTAGGGATTATACCTAATGAAACCGGTCCTTCTTCTTTACGTCCTCCTTTGCTCTCCTCGGCCTTCTCTAGGTAGTAGACGATCCACCCGAGAGTGAAACTCCAAGCTAAACCTCTAACTTGAGGTAACTAATCAACTTTGATTGCTAATCAAAGATGAGAGGATGATATAGAGTGAAGGTTATGGATTGTTTAGTCTAACTAATCCTTTGATCTCAACACATGAGGATTAAGGATTAGGGTTTGAAGATGAGAGCTTGAGGAGAGAGAATGTGAGATAAGATAATGAGAGAAGAGAGAGAGTGTATCATAATATCATGAAGCATTCTTATTTTCAATAAATGAATAATAGAAATGAATAAGCATGCTTTATGAAATATCTAGTGGTGATTCATTAGCATGAGTCATTAAGCAATAAATGTGCATTAATGAAGTGAATGAATCACCACTATGACTCACTCTCTTTCCAAAACAAACCTCCTTAGTCACATCTTCTAGAAGCTTCTCGAGTAATTACGAGAACGCCCCTCCGATCCGTAAAAATACGGAAAAACTTTAGACTGTAAAAATCCAATAACCGGATACCAGTAACTGGCTTAAACCAAAGCCGACTGGTAAAATCTGTCCGAAAGTCGTACGCGCGTAAACGCACGTATGCGTCCGAACCCTTTGTCGCAAAACCATGCAACCTCTATATCGTTTCGCCTGGAGTAGGAAACTCTCTGTGTGGGACTCTAGAGACTCGACTACCACGCTGGCAGTGGGTTTAACCACAGACCGCAAGCGGCACTAGCTGTACGTAACGGTCCCCAGGTAGTTGTCGATAAGAAGGCCGATGAGTAAACCCATCCGAACTCCTACTGAGTCTGATGTGACAATCTCCATACAGTCCGGTCCGTTCGTCCAAGACTATCGCATATCGGGCCTAGGGGGGCGGCAAGCGTCAGTCCCCTAATAGCGGTATAAGTCGTGTCGGAGTGAAGCCCATTACACCCTGAGAAACTGCTGGAACCTACCAGCAAATCTCGCTTGCCCTGGCCAGGGACTTTGCGTAATGGCTCTCTGACACAGCACGATATCTACTCCCAATACCGGGAGGGACGAATCCTGTCTAACCGCCACTGCCTCCAAGTGCTCGGGACTGCACCCAACTGCTACCTGTTTGCACGACTCCATAGAGCCGTGGTAGGGTAGCAATCTAAGAACAGTGGGACACACTCGAGGCGAAGTAGCAGTGTCAAGTCTGCGGACTACGCTGTACTCATGTCACCTGGGAACTGTTTACTGACGACTGGTATCAAACCAACCAACAGTTCCCTGTGAGTCCTGTCCGGTGTACCCGTAACCTAACGAGCACCTGTATACTATCTCCAGTACGACGTACTGATGGCTGTGGGACAGACCATCTCCCCAACTGGGATGAGAAGCGTACACACTAGTCTACTCCGGAGTATCGATGCTCTGTCTCGATAATCCAACGACCAGGGACCTGAATAAGGATGTGCTTGTAGACTACCCAGCCCCCACTAGTGTGACTGCCATCACAACGCTGGTAGACAAGCAAGATCCTAAGAGCTCTATCAATACGTATACTCACATATTAAGATAGAAAAACCAAGTAGCATACTACCATGTTTAGCAAGACTGTTATATACATGTGAATATCCCAAGCTTTCATTAAGTAATATACAAGCTAGTATGATACAGTAATGGCCTTCTAGGGCATAAACACTAACACAAATAAACTCAAAATGTACTACCATTGCACACTGCTATCCACCACGACAAATCCGCAACATCACAGCACAACACAGAACATCAACGCGAATGTCATGTTCGCAAACCCGTCTAAAAGAACTATAGCAATCAGACACGGTTTACCGATCAAATGACATTCCCGGTCGGAGATATAATGTAAGCATTGTAAACTAACATGTTTAAATTTCGATCGACTAAATTTCCCGAAGTGGGCCCCACGCAAATCTGCTGCACAGTAACAAAATCTGGGCCCAAAAAATATATACCAAAAACCCCAATTTCCAACATAGAATCCACTGTAGAAAATTGAGTGAGTGATCTCACTTTCCTGCGGCGGATCCGCGGCAAAACCCTAGCTTGGGCCGCTGATCCGCGGCGGAACAGTGGAATCACTTCCTCGAATTTCTACAGTATTCCTCAAAAACCCTGCTTGATTTTCTGGTATGGTCAAAATGACATTTGGACCAGTTTGAAAATTTACAGAAACTTTAATACTAGAAATTGCGATTTTCGAAAAATCCGTTCGATCGATCTTTTAAACGCGTTAGCACAAGTTAGTATAGCAAAATGGTGAGGCTCTGATACCACTGTAAGTCTACGGTAGCGCCCCGGCCGTCTACAGACGCCAAATGCGGAACAAAACTTTTTAACTGGCGCTATCGTATACTTTAACCCGGATCTGCCATTATTGCTAAACTAACAAACTGTAAAGTGTGTAGAAAGGTTATACCGAACGATCCGAGTCCTTCGTTCCTTAACCATCGTCCCACGCTCCGTTGCGGCTGCTCCGATCTCGTCGATCTCCGATCTCGTCGATCTCCGATCTGCTCGTCGAGGTGGCACCACGTCGACGATTCTTTAAACGGGCTCGCGCCTCTGACTTGAGGCAACTCGGTCGTCAAGTTTGCTAAAAGAGACGACCAAGAATGATGTAGAGAATAAGTAGATGACTTTTTCTCACTTCGTCCAAAGCCGTGGACGATCGGTTAATGAAGTTGCCGATGGAAATGAAATAAACTATGAAATTTCCATGCATCCAAAACTTTAGTCTTTTCTTTTTAGCAACCATAATTTTATCAAGTGAGTGAGTGAAGGAGGAGAGAGAGGGCCGGACACTTATAAAGAAGGAGGAGGGTGAGTGTAGGAGCAATCAAGGAGGTGACCATAAACAATTATCCTTATCATAACAAAAGATCAAGAACAAATATCTTAAGGAAAACAAGAATCATTAAAGTCAAAGCATGAGTCATAATACACCTCATCAGCCTATTCATCATTTCTAGAACCTTCTAGAAGCATGACTCACCCTCATCCAAGAAAAGATAAATCCGTCTTTAACCGAATGTTAAAAGACGGCTGAAAGAAAACTGGAAACTGGCAACTTCCAAAAGTGATCCTGAAACAACTTTCAGGATAACCCCGTAACTGTATAAATATACCCGTATTTGTATTACGACCGAATACAAATGCAACTGAGACAAAGATATTATATCTACTCAATATAATACTCGGATCCGGCTTAAACCAAAGCCGACCAGTATCATCTGCCCGAAAAATAACATGTGCGTAAACGCACGTGCATTTTCCGAACCCTGCCATAAAACCATACGGCCTCTACAACGTTTCTCCCGAACTTGGGAAACTGTCTGTGGGGGACTCTAATGACTCGTCAGTACCCTGGCAGTGGGTTTAACCACAAACCGTCAGCGGCACTAGCTATGCGTAACGGCTGCCCATGGACTGACCTGAAGGGAGGCCGATGAGCGAACTCATCCGGAAACCCTACTGAGCCTAACAGTGACAATGTATATACAGTCCGGTCCGTTCGTCTATGAGTATCGCATATCTGCCTAGGGGGCTAGTAACGTCAGACCCCCAATAGCAGTATAAGTCGTGTCGGAGTGTAGCCCAATAACACCCTGATATACTACTGGAGTACCTACCAGTAAATCTCCTGCCATGGCCATGGACTATGTGTAATGGCTCTCCTAGACACAGCATGACCTCGCCCCCAATACCGGGAGAGACGAATCCCCTGCCGATCCGCTCACGTGCCTCCATATGGCTCGGGACTGTACCCAAAAACTACCTGTTTGCACGACTCCTTTGAGCCGTGGTAGGGTAGAAATCAAAGCACAGTGGGAACTCACAAGAGACAAATGACGACCTCAGGTCGATGAACTAACCTGTACACATGTCACCAGGGAACTGCTATCTGACGATAGATATAATACTAACTAGCAGATTCCCGGCGAGTCCTGTCCGGTGTACTCATAACCCAATGAGCACCTGTATACATCTTAGGTGATCCAACTGACACCAGTGGCTTGTGAGACCGGCCACCGCCCCTCGTCGGGGTCTCGACTGTACACACTAGTCTACTCCGGAGTATCGATGCCCTGTCTCGAAACTCCCACGACTAGGGACTACTATTAAGGATATGCATATAAACTACCCAACTCTCACGTATATGATCGCCATCATACAGTTGGTGGTAAAGCAAGATCCTAAGGGCTCTATCAAAGTGTAACATGTAATCAGTCACCTGAACATGTACACGACTGATAAAGGCAAACCAGATAGCATACTATCATCTCGAGTAAGACTGTCCTACCGGTATAGGTCCTCCGCAATCATTGCAATCACGTACCTGTGATCCAATAATTGACTATGAGGGCACTATCTACAACACAACCCTCGTCTATAGGACCCCTCGTCACTATCCCCTCACCATCATCATCTCCCTCACCTCCTCGCCTCTTAGAAATACCCCAGATCGCCATCACCACACCCTTGTCACCTTCCCCGATCACCTCATAACTTCACAATGACCTCGCCGATGGCAGCACCTTGACGTCGTCGCCGTTGTCTTATCGCCACCTCTGCTGTTACCACCTACCCCAAAGAATCCACGGCAACTTCTTCTCTCTTCTTTCTTCTTCTTCTTCCTTTTCTTTCTTTCATTCTTTTATTTTCTTGATTTTCCGGCCGTCTCGCCAGAGTTGCGCACGTCGCCAACGATCCAGACGATCCAGTCACCATCGTCGTCTAACCCAGTCACCACGTCATGTCACTGCTCAGCCAGGTCCAGTCCTGCGTACGCAAGTTTTGCATCGCAATGTTATTTCGACGTCGGACGTGATATCCGTATCTCGACGTGAGATCCGATCAGGCAAGTTCTAAACTTGCAACATGACTTGCAACATGCTATGTTAATACTTATTTAATAAATGATAGCGCATGTGTTTTATTATACAGCAAATATTACCGACTTACAGTTATATAGCATCCGTCTGTATCTGTACCGATAATAGTTTATATAGTTGCATGCCGGAACGTCATGATACCATTATACTACTACATCAGTACAATATGTTATCTAGATTGCATCACACAAGGTAATGGACGTACAAATAGATATATATGCATCCTGACAGTAGTTTTGTTACCGTATTTCGATATTGATTACAGTTTCACATTTGGTATCTATTTTGGTTAATATACATTACATAAAATGTTCACGACACATTACCAGACGTGTTACTTGAACATTATTGCTAATGCCAACAATCCTGATTTATTGTCCTGAAGGACGTGACTTATTGTCTGCATAGACAAGAATTGTATCTGCTTGATCCTGTGTTGGCATTAGATTATATTGGCAATACCTGACTTGAACACAGAAACCTTAGGGAAAAGGGGAAATCAAGAATGTAACTGAAACATAACTCATGAGGATATTATTATTGTTTGTTTGCCGTGATTCCGGACATTACAGAATAAATCATTGTTTGCCGTGATTCCAGGCGTTACGGAATAATCATTGTACCGTGGTCCCGTGGGGAATGAACGGGATATATTGTACTGTGATCCCGTGGGGCATGAACGGGATATATACTGTTGAGTTTCGATGAGGATTATATTAATTGATTTCAAATACTTGTAGAATAGATAACCTAGAAGCACGAACTTTAGGATACATACCACATACAGCTCATTGTTTTATTCCTGTGTTTATCATTTATATTCATGTTCAATTATGGCATCATATCCTGGTTATTACTATTATTTTGATATTATGACGTACTGACGTCTGGGTTTTGGATGACCCAGTTCCTCTATCTTTATCGCAGGCAGATCAAGAGTATTTTAGCAATCAAGCCGAGCAATGAGTTGCTAGCTATTTAGTTTATAGACTCTTAGTTTCTTTTATTTTAGTAGTTTTATTTCTATTGATGTAAGCCCATATTGGGACAAAATTCAGATATTGTTTATTGGATCTTGATTCGTTTCCGCTTTAAGCATTTTTCTTGATTTTATTTGTTGTGGCAGATGGACATGTGTTAGCTAGATTTTATATTTTATTGTTCTTGATATCCGATTGACAGCCGTAATATGACTATGGAGGGATGATTCCTAGCCACAGGTAGCATGGTTGGCTCTGTCACGTGCCGTGTTTGCGTATTTTTGGAAGCGGGGTGTGACAGCAGTTACTAAACGAGCAGGTCTCGTCTCGGTACAAACTACCTAAGGTGGCCCTCTCCGATGGGAAGTCTGACCCGAAAGACCACTTGGATATGTTTACGGCAAGCATGAGCTTCTAAGACAACTCAACGCGGCTTAGTGCCGAGCCTTCCTCACCACCCTCATCCGGGCCGGCCGAGATTGGTTCCGAAGCCTTGCACCGCTCTCGATCTCGACCTTTGACGATCTGGCGACTCGGTTCCTCTGTTACTTTGTCGTCAACCGACAATAGAAAAGGACGGTCGACTACCTGTTTTCCATCAAGAGTGAAGACAGGGAATCTTCAAGGGTTACGTCACTCGCTTCTACAATGCCCTTCTGGAAATTCCTGAGCACCGCAACGAAACGGTTACCACCGCCTTGAGGGCGGGACTTAGGCGCAAAGAGTGGCTTCGCTATTTCGCATTAGCGCAGTTGAAGACCATGGCTGAGGTAAAAGTGTGGACCTAGCAAGAAATCCAACTCGAATTAGAAGTAAATGCCAACCTACCCCACGGTGACCGGACGGACCGAAAGAAACGGGACAGGAAAGAGAAGAAAAGAGCCGACTGTCCGAAACCATATTCTCCGAGGTTTCAGGAGTACACTCCCCTGAACGTCTCTCAGGCCGAGCTGCTGGAGGAGGCTAAAGGCGAGAGATTTTTCAAACTTTCGCCAGCGACTCAGAGGCCGAGCAAGCGACTCCGCGTTCCATACCACGCCTTCCATCGATCACAAGAGCACACGACCGAGAACTGCTAACAACTCCGCGACTACATCGAGGAGCTAATCCGCTCCGATCACCTGACAAAGTACCTACGAAACAAACGGCAGGGAAATCGGGAGCAAGGGAACCAACCTCCTATTGGGTTCCTATGAACGACAACAAGGTTTCAGAAGGCATCGTCCATACCATTTTCAAATTTTTTCCATTTTAAAGAACCCTAAACTAGAATCTTTAACTAGAGAATCATACGAAACATATTGTAAACTACTTTACAACTAAGTGAACTAGGAATACAACCTTTTTAGACCGGTCCTTCACTTCAATAGCTCCGTTTAGTAGTCCTTTCGCTCAAAGTAGTGATCTTCCGGACTCTAGCATGGCTTCACAAGAAGAAAGGAACGAACTTACTTGAAGTCTTCAAGGCCGAAAATGATCTACGTCAAGGAGACACTAACCCAAGCTACTACTTCACTAATGAGAGATTAGTGAAGCTAACACCCTATACTAAAGTGCTAATCTAGTAGAGAATGATTAAGTAGGATTTTTGCTCACTTTAGAATTGATTTTGTCACTAATATTTCTCACTTGCTCAAAAGATAGAGAGCTCTTGAGCTTGAAGAAGAAGATGAAGAGAGATAATGTTGTGGGAGTGAATGGCAACCATGGGTGAGAAAATATCTAATATTACTCATGTAGAGACTTAACCATGAGTTTAGATAATGGTTGGGTTAACAAATATCTAGTGTAAGACAAAACTAGTGGACTAAGTCAATAAATCTCAAAGCTTCATGAAGCTTCATGCCATGTGACAAATTTCAACTAATAATTGAATTACCATAAATAAATAAACCCTACATTATCTTTATCATGGTGTAAGTCTCATACACCCATGTTGCGTGTATCATCAACCATGATACATAATAAAACACAATTAATATATATCACATATATATTAAGTGTGCACATGTGAGAAAAAATAAATGCTTAAGTGAGCCAATATTAGTTAATATAAACTAGTATATCAAATATACAATTATACACTAAATTATCAAATTAATACTTGATTTAATAATCTGGCTATATCACATATAACTGACTAATATTATATGTACCAACTTATCGAATCAACACTTGATTCGATAACCCGACTATATCACATATAACCGACCGATACAAATATCGCGAGAATAGAATACGGTATCTCATACACGTAATAATCTCGGTCCCGCACATATCACATAGGTGCTCCTACTTCGTTTTGCCTGAGCCAGTAAAACCTCTATGTAGGACTCTAAAGACTCGTCAATACGATGACAGTAGGTGATGATCATATCAAGCACCCACAAGCCGTCAGCGGTACTAGCTGGACGTATCGGCTACCCGGGTATTGAGCGATCAGAAGATCAACAAACAAGCCCGCTCTACCTCCTGTAAATCCTGTCAGTAACACTACCGTACAGTCCGGTCTCTTCGTCTGAGATGTCGCATATCAAGTCTAGGGGTGGTAAACGTCAGACCCCAATAACTCGATAATTCTTGCCGATACGAGGCTCATAACGGGTCAAGAAACTATTGATAACACTTACCAGTAAATCTCCAAATCAGCCCAGGCCAGGGACTTCCAGTTATAGCCAATCAAGCACAACACGACATCTACCCCCAAAACCGGGAGAGACGAAATCCCCTCCTATCGCTCATTGCCTCCATGTGACTCGGGACTGTACCCAAAAACTACCGTTTTGCACGTCCTCTTGAACGCGTTAAGGTGGAAATCAAAGCACAGTGGAAATCACACAAGATTCTATGACGATCTCGGCTCTACAGACTAACCTGTACCAGTGTCACCAGAGAACTGCTATCTGACGTCGGGTATAATACCATCTAGGAGTTCTCAGCGAGTCCGTCCAGTGTACCCAGTCTCCACTGAGCACCCATATACCATCTGTGATGTCAAACACCAATGGATATGGGATCATTTATCACCTATCTCATGGGTCGAGAAGCGTATACGCTAGTCGACTCTGGTATATCGATGCCCTGTCTCGATACACCCACTACTAGGAGCATTAAAGGATGAACTTATGGACTACCATGGTCCCACTAGTATGATCTGCATCATAATCCTGGTAGTCAAGTATACATCCTAAGAGCTTTACCAACATGTAAGCATAAGACAGTATCAAGAGACAAGTATACATGTTAAGATAAAGAGCAACCAGATAGCATACTATCATGTCGAGCAAGAAAGTCCTATCTATATAGATCATATGTACTGAATTTAGTTCAAAACTGTCTTTTGTCCAAGCATCCACTATAATATACATCATATGTACAATAAAGGCCTCTGGGGCATACATACAACTAACAATCTCCCACTTGCACTAGGGCCAACTGTCTTTTGTCAACTCTCCTGATCTCGATCTCCCGGCGATCAACTATCTCCCGAATCAGGTGATACCGCCTCAGAATATGCATGGATCGCTGATGGGACCTGGGTTCCTTAGCCAAAGCCACCACTCCATTGTTATCACAATACAAAGGTATTGGATACTCAATGGATGGAACCACTCTAAGTTCAGTTATGAACTTCTTTATCCAGACAGCTTCTTTGGTAGCGATGTATTCAGCCTCCATCGTCGAGTCTGCCACGGTTTCCTGCTTTGAACTCTTCCAGCATACCGCCCCTCCATTGAGAGTAAAGACAAATCACGAGACTAACTTAGAGTCGTCCTTATCACTCTGGAAGCTCGAATTGGTAAACGACTCCACTTGGAGTTCTCCGTTACCATACACCAAGAGCATCTTTTTAGTCCGTCTCAAGTACTTGAGAATGCTCTTCACAGCTGTCCAGTGAATCTCTCCAGGATCTGCTTGATACCTACTCACTACACTTTGTGAGTATGCTACATCGGGTCTGGTATATAGCATCGCGTACATGATAGAGCCTACTGCCGAAGCATAGGGTATCCCTTGCATACGAGCTCTCTCCAAATCAGTCTTGAGAGACATCTTTTTGGATAGAGTGAGTCCTGAGATCGTGGGTAAAAACCCACGCTTGGATTCTTCCATACTAAACCTCTTTAGTATGGTGTCAATGTACCTAGACTGGGACAATCCCAGTATCCGTTTAGATCTATCTCTATAGATCTTAATCTCTAAGATGTAGGAGGCATCACTTAAATCTTTCATTGAGAATCTTTGTGATAAGAAGAGCTTGACCGATTGCAGCATATGAATATCATTTCCTATCAAGAGTATGTCATCCACGTACAATACGAGGAAGACAACCTTACTCTTTGCCACCTTCTTGTATATACAAGGTTCATCTATGTTTTTGACGAAGTCAAACTCTTTGACAACGACATCAAAACAAATGTTCCAACTCCGCGATACTTGATTTAACCCGTAGATGGATTTAAGAAGCTTGCACACCTTTCCGCTACTTCCACTGTCTACGAAGCCCTCTGGTTGAGTCATGTACACGCACTCTTCCAAATCACCATTTAGAAAGGCGGTCTTAACAACCATTTGCCAGATTTCGTAGTCATGGTATGCAGCAATGGCAAGTATGATCCAGATGGACTTAAGCATAGCCACTGGAGAAAAGGTTTCATCATAATCCACACCTGTTCGTTGACAAAAACCTTTTGCAACAAGTCTAGCTTTGAAAGTCTCAACTATTCCATCTACACCAAGTTTCTTCTTAAAGATCCATTTGCTCCCAATGGGTTTTACCCCTTCAGGAGCAACTTCCAAAGTCCATACTTTGTTGGTGTACATGGATTCCATCTCAGATTGCATTACATACAGCCACTTCACTGAGTCCTCATTCGTGATGGCCTGCTCAAAACTAGTTGGGTCATCATCCTCCATGATGCAATCTTCGCTTCCACCATCAATGAGAAAACCGTAGTATCTCTCAGGTAGATGAGGAACCCTACTAGATCGGCGGAAAGGCTGAGATTCGTTGGGAACTACCGAATCCTCTGGTTCCACCAATTCTTCTGTTGTAGTTTGTATAGCTGGAACTTCTTCCAATTGTACCTCCTTGCCATTAATTTCTTTCATGAGAAAACCCTTTTCTAAAAAGGTGGCATGTCGAGAAACAAACACCTTTTGTTCCTCGGAATGGTAGAAGATATACCCTCGCGAATGTTTGGGATATCCTATAAACTTACACAGAACTGATCTTGCCTAGAGCTTGTCCGAATTTGTGTATTCACATAAGCCGGACAACCCCATATCTGAATAAAATTAAGATATGGCCTCTTCACATTCCATATCTCATATGGAGTGGTAGGCACTGATTTGGTGGGAACTCGATTCAATAGATATGTTGTTGTCTCAAGCGCATACCCCCAAAAGGAAATATGTAACTCAGCGGTGCTCATCATAGAGCGCACCATATCTAATAGGGTGCGATTCCTCTGTTCCGATACACCGTTGTGCTGTAGTTTATACGGAGGAGTAAGCTGAGAGAGAATCCTATTCTCTTTTAGAAATTCCAGGAACTCCGTGCTCAATTATTCACCTCCTCGATCAGATCGTAGGATTTTAATACTTTTACCCATTTGGTTCTCGATTTCAGATTTATATTCCTTGAATTTCTCAAAAGCTTCAGACTTGTGTTTCATCAGGAACACATGTTCGTATCTTGAGAGATCGTAAGTGAATGTAATAAAGTACGGAGAACCATTCCTGGCATGTGTAGATATAGGACCACATATATCACTATGTATCGGTCCCAAGAGCTCACTAGCTCTTTGTTCGTGTCCTGTAAACGGAGTTTTGGTCATCTTGCCTTTGAGACGTGACTGGCAAGTGTCATAAGATGAAAATTCGAACGAATTCAAATATCCATCCTTATGTAACTTAGCTAGTCGTATCGCATTGATATGACCTAGTCTACAATGCCACAAGAAGGATTCGTTCATTTCTAAACTCTTTCTCTTGTGTGTGTTTTGTACATTAAGAACTGTGGTTTGATCTAGAACGTATATGCCATTATTTAACGAGCCTGATCCAATCAACTTTTGATTCAGGAAGATGTTCATAATATTATCCTGTACTACAAAATTATATCCTTCTTTACTTAATAAAGAAACTGATATAAGATTGCATATCAGAGTCGGTATGTAATAGCATTCGTTCAGAATCAATGTATTACCATTTGGTAATACAAGGTGGTATTCGCCAACTGCTTTGGCTGCAACATTTGCACAATTCCCTACTTTTACGGAATGATCACCCATTCCCAGTTCTCTACCTTTCCTTAGCCCATGTAACATATTACATATGTGGGATCCCAATCCGGTATCTAATACCCAGGACGTAGAGTGAACCGAGAAACAGTTCTCGATAACTAACACACCCGAAAAAGATGCATCAACATGCTTATTTTTCGTTTGGGTGGCGTGGGAATCCGGATATGTCCCTATTCCCTGCTCAGTCTTATAACAACTATAAGAAAGAACGGAACCAACGTTCCCCAGCTCAGTATAACAAGCGGGTTCGGTCAATACACCCATATTATTATCTTGATTAAGGCCTGACATGGTCGCTGCCTAGAGAGAGAGAAGAAAACACTTTAGCGTATGCTCTTGCAAAATTAGAATGATTATTATCTTATCTAATCAGGATGGCTCTGTTCCCTCATGGGAACTGAATAAAACATATAAATAAAGCAGCAAGCAAAACCCCCAAATGGAGCATCACGTACCCACACATGATCGGGCCTCACGTGCAGACACGTGACCTTTTATGGGCCAAATCTATCTGCGCCTGGATGCCTAATTGGTAAGGTCACGTACCCACACGTGATGGGTTCTTGAGCTCTCTGAACTAATAGAATTGAATTCTAATTAGACGCTTTATTGGTAAGGTCACGTGCCAACACGTAATGGACTCCTAAACCCTCTGAAATTAATAGAATTAAATTCTAATTAAAAGAAATCAAAAGCACTACTTTGGAAAATATTTTCTTGGATCTTTCTAAACAAGAAAGATTGCACTCTGTAAAATAGAGCGCCGTTGGATTAAAAATCCAATGGTGATTAAAAATCACCAATTTATAGAAAGATTTTGTACAAGGAAATATTTTCCTAAAATTTGTCAGGAACAACAAATGAAATATCATATAGACTTTGGATTAAAAAAATTCAACGGTGAATAAAATTCACCGAGTAATCTAAAAGATCATGTTAGTTATAAAATCAATCAAAATCTCTCAATGAGAGATGGGTTGAACAAACTGATTCTTTTCTTTCTCCTATAAATAGGAGCCAAGAAGAAAAAAAAGAAAAGAAAAGAAGAGAGAGAAAGAGATACAGAAACACGGAAGGAAGCAGAGAGAAGAGCCCCCTTGAAAGCAAAAAAAAAAGAGAATTTAATTCTCCAGAGAGAAGAAAGTCTCTTCAAAAAAGAAAGAAACTCTAAGTAAGAGAAGAAAGGAGATTACTCCATAAGCTTCCACAAAACAAAAGAGAATTTAATTCTCAAACCAAGAGCTTAACTCTTCTAAAAAAATCTTAGTTCTTCCTCTGGTTGAAGATCTGCAGAAGCAGATCTCCCCACAAGTTGAGAATTTAATTCTCATCGGGGAGATTTGTTATGCAGATTCAAAACCTAGGGGGAGAATTGAGTTCAAAAAATTTAATTCTTACAACATATAGGAATTTAATTCCTCTAAAATAGAATTAGGGTTCAACCCTATATAAGAATTTAATTCCTATCAAACATGGGGCTTAACTCAAGATCTCCATGCAAGTAAAAAAAAGAAGATTAGCACTCAAACATGATCACGTGTTCCCACATGAGCACCCATGTTGCACGAGAAAAAACAAATGAGATCAGGTCACGTGCTCCCACGTGACCCTTGAACAACCCCTTTAGAAGAAAAAAGGGGAATAAACCCAAGGCAGTTTCTATTTTAGGGTGCCTCACTTGACATCACGTGACCCATTAATAGTGCTTAGCACTTTTCAAAAGAGAATAAAATGGAGGCAGTTTTCAATCTTTGGAGACGCCTCACGTGACCCCACATGAGCGCCTCAAATCTTCAAGTGTTTAACACTACTTCAAACGCCTCATGTAACCCCACGTGAGCGCCTCAAATCTTCAGTGTTTAACACTACTTCAAACGCCTCACGTGACCCCACGTTAGCGCCTCAAATCTTCAGTGTTTAACACTACTTCAAAAGCCACACGTGACCCAACGTGAGCGCCTCAAATCTTCAGTGTTTAACACTACTTCAAACGCCTCACGTGACCCTACGTGAGCGCTTCAAAATCTTCAGTATTTCACGCTACTTTAAACGCCTCACGTGACCCCATGTGAGCGCCTCAAATCTTCAGTATTTCACGCTATTTTAAACGCCTCACAAGACCCCACTTGAGCTCTTCAAATCTTCAGTGTTTAACACTACTTTAAACGCCTCACGTGACCCCACGTGAGCGCCTCAAATCTTCAGTATTTAATACTATTTCAAACGCCTCACGTGACCCCACGTGAGCTCTTCAAATCTTCAGTGTTTAACACTACTTCAAACGCCTCACGTGACCCCACGTGAGCGCCTCAAATCTTCAGTGCTTAACACTACTTCAAACGCCTCGCGTGACCCCACGTGAGCGTTTCAAAATCTTCAGTGTTTCACACTACTTAAAACACCTCACGTGAACCCACTTGAGCGCCTCAAATTTTCAGTGTTTAACACTACTTCAAGCGCCTCACGTGACCACACATGAGCGCTCCAGATCTTCAGTATTTAAACAATACTTTAAGACCTCGTGGGACCACGTGAGCGCCAAGCATATGCTAGTATTTTAGGACAACCTTAGCCCAAGTTAGCTAAGTCTCCCAAAGCCAAAACTCCTTTTCAACCGAACCTCAATTATACTCAGGTCTTTCAAAAAGGATCTCAGATGGCATTCGAAGTAATGTTATCACATTCCTTCTCAATATGACATTTGGTTCAAGGGTACATCTATCCACACATTTGATACATATCGTAATTATTCAACGTCTTCAGAGAGGTGGCGGGTCCCGACAACCAACAATTATTTTTGGTACATTTCCAACCCCAGGGATACACCCCATTAGACCGTAATGTCTTTAAACTAACTACGGAATGCAACGTCCCTAAACTAAACTCTATGGACTATGAGGTCCTTAAGCTCATGGACTATGATGCCCTTAAACTTACGGACCGCAACGTCCCTAAACTAAACCCTGCAGACTATGATGTCTCTAAACTAGACTATCATGTCTCTAAACTATGGACTATGATGTCCTTAAACTCCACGGACTATGATGTCCTTAAACTTATGGACCGTAACGTCCTTAAACTAAAACGATAGAGCCCAAATGCTCTTTCGCTGGATTTAAATGATCCTAAAACCCTGTTAAGTAGATCTTAGTCTAAAATTAGACTAGCGTATCCTTAAAAACCATTTAATTTGATCTTAATCTTAAACGAGATTAACGATCCTTAAATCAATCCAACTACAGATCACTCAACCAACATTGGTTCAAGGGTACATCTCTTCATACCTCTGATATATGTCGTTGTAATTTTTCAACATCTTCAGAAAGATGGAGGGTCCCAATAACCAATAACTTTTGGTGCATCCCCAAATGGTTGAACCAAAACCACACAGACTATGACGTCTTTAAACTGGACTATGATGTCCTTAAACTTTACGGACTATGGGGTCCTTAAACTCATGGATTATGATGTCCTTAAACTCTATGGACTGTGAGGTCCTTAAACTGATAGACTATGATGTCTTTAAACTTTATAGACTATGACGTCTTTAAACTGTCACGGACTATGATGTTCTTAAACCCAATGGACCGCAATGTCCCTAAATTAAAACAATAGAGCCCAAATGCTCTTTTGTTGGATCTAAATGATCCTGTTGAGTAGATCTTAGTCTAAAAATTAAACTAACATATATTCAACAAACGTTTAAGTTGATTTTAGTCTCAAATGAGATTAACGATCCTTAAACCCGACCCAAACCCAAATCTAAGAAAATATGGATTTAGACTAATCCACGCCCTACGGGCGACAACATAAATTAGTCTTCGTATACAATCCACGGGCAACAAAAAATAAAACAAATATACACGATACAAAGTGACCATCTGGAGAAGGAGAAAGTAGTTACCGCGATGTGGTAGCGTAATTAACTGCAGGGGCTTGTGCCTGCAGGGAAGAGTGTCCCCACAATCAAAAACCCCTCAAATGAGGGGGAATCTGACGAAATCTGCTACAACGGCCGCATCCGTCTAAACCTCTGATACACGGTGCCATAAATCAACTTCGTATCTTCGGAGAGATGGACAGATAAAACCCAAATAGCATCTGCCCCCAAATTCAGGCAAGGCGAACCCACACGGTTCCGTCCCCATATTTGGCGGCGAACAGATTCTGGCATGCCTGGTGGGACCTTTTCCTCTTTCCACTCCACACTTCGTGTATCGTGTTTCGCGAACAAATCGCAGTTTGCTATGGTTGCCTCTGGATTCAAGGTACTAAGATTTGGTGTCTTGCTCCCGTGCAGATCAATGGCTTCTAAGTGCAATAACTGCAACAACTCCCACTCTGTCCTCGCGGGAGGAGTGACTTACGGGTGTTTCCTGATTTAAAATCAGGAAAGCTTCTGAGAAAAGCTTCAAAAAGGGGCCACGTGCTTACACGTGACCAACAGTCACGTGTTGACACGTGACCTATGAAGTGCAGAAAAAGCGCACATCGATTCATTGAGCAAAGTCAAGGAAAAGAGCTTCAGAAGAGGTCACGTGCTCCCACGTGACCAGGGTCACGTGTCGACACGTGACGTTCAAAGCAGCAAACTCGCTCTCCAATTGAACCAAGGAAAGAAGTGCCAGACAGGGGTCACGTGCTCACACGTGACCAGGGGTCACGTGGTAACACGTGACGGCTAAGCAGCAGAAGAAGGCAGAACGCAGAAAGAAAGAGGATCCTTCATTCCAAAAGGGGGTCACGTGTCCGCACGTGACCATGGGTCACGTGGTCACACGTGACCGGCTTTCAAAGCCCATGTTGACGGCAGAATTAAATTCTGAAGGAAATTTGAATCTTTCCAAAGGAAAGTGAGTATCTGGGACCAATCAAATTAAAGATTCAGAGATGATTAAATATCATCTATCTATGGAAAATCTCGGGTTTGGAAAGATTTCCCCCTTAAATCTAACCAAAATAACAAAGGAGAATCTCTGGATTTAAAATCCAATGGTGAATAAAATTCACCCAATAATCCAAAGGTCCAAAACGAATGATGGATACAAATCAAATCTCTCAGTGAAGATTCATCAAAAAACTAATTCATTCGGCTGCTTCTCCTATAAATAGGAGCCAAAAGACACAGAGAAGGGAGATACGCGCAGAGAAAGAAAAAAGGAGAAAAGCTTTGATACTTGGAAAAGACTTGGATCTTCTGCAAAAAACCCTAGGTAAGAAAGGGAAGGCTTTCGGAAAGAAAGAGAATTTAATTCTCTATAGAGTTTAACTCTAATATATAAAACAGAAGAACACATTTCTTCTCTCTTTGATAGAGGATCTGCAAAGTGCACATCTCCCCTTAAGGTTGAGAATTTAATTCTCAATGGGTCGAGATCCTGCCATGCAGATCCAAAACATAGAGATGCAAGCATGAGAATTTAATTCTCGCAGAACTATAGGAATTCAATTCCTTTAAAATAAAATTAGGGCTCGACCCTGTATCATGGGAATTTAATTCCTTCAAAATAAAAAGAAGCAGGGTTTAACCCTAATTAAGAACATAGTTCTGTTGAAACAGCAGGAATTTAATTCCCTTAATCATAATTCTTTAAAACAGGGTTTAACCCTATTCAGTTCTTCACATATATGAGGAATTTAATTCCTACAGAAAATTCAGAGTTCAACTCTATAAATCCTCAAAAGGAAGTAGGAATTTAATTCCTTTGAAAATTAAAAGCCTGAGGAATTTAATTCCTGAAAAAAGATCAACAGATCCTCTAAAAACGACACACATAGAGGCGGGGTCACGTGCCACCACGTGACCCCCCAAGAGATCTACAGAAAACCCTTTGAGGCTATCCCTCACGTGACCCACATGACCCTTAACGAAAGCTCTAACAAACGAGTACATGAATGCCCGTCACGTGCTGACACGTGACACTCAGAAAGATGCAGTAAGCTCAGCAGAACCATTAAAGGGAAGGCACCCTCACGTGTTGCCACGTGACCTCTCTTGCCTTAGCGCTTAAAACTAAATTGGAACCCCAGAATCCAATCATTGAAACGACTGTTGGACCCTAGTGTTAAAACTTTACTTGCAGCGTTCAAAACTGACCACCTTAGTGTTTAACACTAATCTGAAAGCCTTGTTGCTGGTGTTTAACACCAACTATTCTGTTAGTGTTAAACACTAAACTATTCCCAGTGTTCAACACTGATTGCTCTGAAGTGTTTAACACTAGGCTTTGGCCCAATTGATGGAGGCAAAGCCTCTCCCTCAATGGACCAACAAAAAGTCAATATTCCAGACCTGACTAGACTTAGCCCAAGCTGGCCATAAGTCCTCAATTTGTGATTAACTGGGCCAATGGGCTCATAACATAGTTGATCAGTCTTGACCCAAATTGGGCCAGGGACTATTTAATCCACCCCGGTTCTAGGGTACATCTCTTCACTCCTTTGATACTTGGCATTATAATCCCTCAGTGCCTTCAAAGAGGTGACGGGTCCCGATGACCACTCATGATATGGACTGTGGGGTCCTTAAAACCCATGCATAATGCAAAATTCCTGGTTACGTGGAACGCGGATAACGTCACTCTTTGAACCCGTGGAAAACGTCCAGAGCGGATCCTGGTCCTCGCAGAGCACGGCAGTGAACCCGTGTGAAGCATCCAGAGCGGAGCCTGGTCCTCGCCTAGCACGGCAACGAACCCGTGTAAAGCATCCAGAGCACATACCGGACTGTGGAGTCCTTAAACCCATGGACTATGATGTCCTTAACCTTGACCGAGACGTCTTAAAACTACCAATGGACCGTAATGTCCTTAAACTACCCATGGACCGTAATGTCCTTAAACTACCCATTGACCGAGATGTCTTAAAACTACCAATGGACCGCAATGTCCTTAAACTACCCATGGACCGCAATGTCCTTAAACCACCCATGGACCGCAATGTCCTTAAACTAGAACCATAGAGCCTTCATATGCTCTTTCGTCGGATCTAAACGGTTCTGTTTAAGTTGATCTTAGCCTCAAAGATGGCTAACGCGTCCTTAAACCCTCAAACAGACTGGACTATGAATCCCCCTAATTAACTCTGGCTCGAGGGTACATCTCTGAACTCCTCTGACATTCTTCGTTGTAATCCTTCAACGTCGTCAGAGAGGTGACGGGTCCCGACGGCCACACATACGACGGACTACTATGTCCTGAAATTGTAACAATGGGGTCCAAACACTCCTTTGTCGGATCTAAACGATCCTGTTAAGTTGATCTTAGCCTTAAACTAGACTAATGTGTCCTTAACAAATGTTTGAGTTGATCTTAGCCTCAAGCATGGCTAGCGTATCCTCAAACCAAACCCCCAAACCCAAATCTAAGAAGATACGGATATGGACTAGTCCACGCCCTACGGGCGACGACATAACTCGGTCTCCATGAACGATCCACGGGCAGGAAAACATAAAACAAAACACACGACACGAAGTGACCATCTGGAGAAGGAGAAAGTTGTTACCGCGACGCTGTAGCGTAATTAACTGCAGAGGCTTGCGCCTGCAGGGAAGAGCGTCCCCACAATCAAAAACCCCTCACCCTGAGGGGAAATCTGACGAAGTCTGCTACATCGGCCGCATCCGTCTAAACCTCCGATATATGGCGCCATAAATCAACTTGGCATCTTCGGAGAGGCAGACGGATAGCACCTATTGGCATCTGTCCCGAATCTCAGGCAGGACGTCCTAACGTCTCGGCCGCCATTCGGAGGGGAACAGATTCTGGCACGCCCGGTGGGACCTTTTCCTCTTTCCACTCCACACTTCGTGTGTCGTGATTCGCGAACCAATCGCGGTTCGCCAATGATTGCCCTTGGGTTTCAAGATACTAAGAATTGGCGTCTTGCCTATTGCAGAAAACAAAGGATCGATGGCTGCTACTTCCGCGAAGTCCTTCAACTGCTCAAACTGCAATTGCGACCAACGCTCTACCTCGCCAGGAGATATAGCCTATGGAACCCAAGCTGCTTCGTTGTTCACAATGCCGGTGGACCAAGTGACTCAGGCCACTACCGGATTGTTCTTTGGGACTATGCTCCCCTCATCAAGCTTCGTGGCGCCAGTGCTGACGAAGGAAACTCTCAGGAAGTCGGTCTTTGATCGTCTTACCCCTGCCGTGGTTCCTCTCAACGAGTCGCCCAACGTCAACGCCTCGATCTTCTCTAGATTGGGCCAGAAATCTTGCGAACTCATCATGGGGCCTACAATCTCAGAGAAGGCTGCTTCTAAGAAAGCGGCCGCTCCTGCCTCCGAAATCGCCAAGGCGGTTTCCCCGGTCAAGAAATCGATCTTCACAAGATTAACAGCTTCGACTCCCGCTCCCACTGCACAAAGGACATCGGTCTTTGACAGGCTAACACCAACAACGACCCCCCGCCCACACAGGGGGCAAGACGAAACCGTTCTTATAGCTGACTCTATGCCGTCTGCTCGACGCGCTCGACGTCGTCATTGGCGCCGAATAAGGAAGGCTGGGGGCAACTCCCCCTCTGGATTGACTCCACCAGCCCCGGTGGTAGAAGTTAATGCTGCTGTTCCAACTGGGAACAGCTTCGAAATGCTAAATAAGGTGCGAAGGAATTCCCCTACTGCAGTGCTAAAGAGGTCTCCTCCCCCATCAGGAAAGGTTGTGGAAATAAAATCAGGCCAGCCCCGATCTCCTCAACGGCTGTCTTCCAAAATCTATAAGGTTTGGCGGCAGGCCCGAGACTCAATCATCGATCCAAACTTCTCCCGCCAGCACAAGAAGCTGAAAATTCAACCGAAGGCTGGTCACCAGGCTAAACCCCAAAAGGCTGTCTGGACGCCCACCTCGACGACCCCCTCAACCTCCATGGCTCATAAAAGGAGGGAGCCAGAGAAGACCCCTCAACATGCAACGACGGCTAAAAGCAATGAGCCCAGACACCCTAAGACTGGGGGCACGGTGGTGCACACTGTTTACATGGTCTCTGGAAAGGAGGAGAGCCGCACTTCTACGGGCCACCGACCGCTGACCCGATCCGTGACGAGAGCCCAAGAACAACAACAAAAGTTGCAGGAAATGATGAGTGCTATGGCTGCACTTACCGGGCCAAAAGAAAGCCCAGAAACGTCCTCAGACGCGCGCCGGGAGGAGGAAACCGACGCTGAGTTCCTTCGCCGGACATTGGAGAAAAAGGACAAAGAGGCTGCTGAACAAGCGGCTAATATACAGCGCATGGGCCTTCTCTTCCAAGATATGATAGGGATGATGATCCAACAGGACTTACCCGCTGAAGATCCCCCAATCGTTCTGGAAGATGACCGAGGAGAAACGTCAAATCCACCACCAGCCCTCTCTACGGCCAAGGAGGAGACAATCTCTAAAGCTGACTTGGCTGACTACATAGCCCAGCAAATCCGGGTCCATCATGCGACTGAGGCGGCCGGTCAAGTCATGAAAACGGGGCGGCCGTATCCAAGCTGGTACGATCAAATTAAATACCCGCAAGGCTATACGATACCGAAATTCCATGTGTATAAGGGGACCGGCAATCCTCATCAACACGTCGCCCAATTCCGGGCCCTCTGCGGTAACACCGGCGGTGAAGATAAACTGTTGCTCCGCCAGTTCGTGGGCAGCTTATCAGAAACAGCGTTCGAATGGTATTCGGAACTCCCGAACGATTCCATCAAAACATTCGCGGAAATGGAACTGTTATTCACTCAGCGATTTGCGAGTGCCAGCGAACGCACTCCAATGACTGCTTTGATTAACGCCAGGGTAAAACCAGGCTAAACCTGGGTCCAATATGCTATACGCTGGCGGAATTTGTGGTCGAGATGCGAGCAACGCATTGAGGAAGCACCCGCAGTGGGCATGTTCGTGGGAACCTTAGACCCCCACGCAACTATCTCCCAGTTTATGATGTTCTTTAAGCCAACCACATTCCAGGCTTTAATCGACAAGTTGGCTCAGATGGACCAGATGGGTCATAGACCACCTGCCTCGAAGCCAGAACCTCGGAATGACAAGGGTACAGGAAGGGCAACTTTTGTCACGAACGCCCAACAGCAACCCGACGCCCCGAAATCGGCAGATCAATTGGAAGAAAGACGCCGATATTATAACGAAAAGATGAAGCGTCCTTACTCGTTCCCACGAGACAATACGAAACGGTTATTTGAGCTGGCAATACGCAACAGACTTATAAACCTACCAAATCCAAGGCGACCGCCACAACCCACCGAGGTGAATAACCCTAACTACTGCCCTTACCATCAAACGGTAAGTCATCCGATTGAAGATTGCTTCGTCTTCAAAGGATGGATTGAAGATCAATACCTCCAGGGGAAGTTTGTACTGTCCGAAAAGTGGAAGGTGAACCCACCACAACCGCATATTCCTAAGAAAGCAGATACACCGGGGGCAACCTGCTCCTTTGTTGAAGAAGCTCCATGGGAAGTTGTACTATCAACTAAAACCAAAAGGATGCTGAGAGACCTTCATGTGTGCCCTGCAATCGAATGGAAGAACCCTCTTGAACCTCAAATTATCGAAGGGATGCTGAGGCCCCGCCCAACTATGAAGGCTCATGATAAAGATCCAAATACTCACGCCCAGCCGTCAAAAGCATCGAAGAAAAAGAAGAAGAAATCCAAGAAGCCCGCGAGGCTTGGAGACGAGCGCACGAAATTGCAGAAGCAAATCGACGCGCTGGAAGAATATAATCAGAAGGCGCGAACTCCTGTCACACTGCGAGAATTCCTCGACCACACCTTTCAAGAGGGAGATGATGGAGAGAGCTCATCGGATGAATCCGAAGAGTATGTGGCTGTAACGATCTAGAAATCGTTTTGTGTTTGTTTCTGCTTTTGGGTGAAATTCATCGGTATTTTCAGTTTTATACCGATTGCGATCAAACGGCCATATCGACTTACCAGCACCTAGTTTTGAGAAAATAAAGCTTGTGCGCACACTTTGAGAGTATATGGAACGTTTTGGTGCAATTTGAATTTTTCCCATTTTTAATGTTATTTTAATCCGGCTTGCACATTCTCGGAATTTCTTCTTTTCAACTTTTCTAAAAATTTCCTAAGTAAATCTAAACCCTCATCACTTTTAAATGAGTGGACAAGGATTAATGGAGGAATTAGAAAAGAAAAGAAAAGAATAGAAAAGAAGGAAGAAGAAGGTGCATGAATGAGATTAGGTTTGACTTTGCATTTATTATGCAATTAATGAGGAAATTGCAAGGAAACCTCTCTTTTTCTCTCTCTTTCTCTCCTTGGCCGAGCTCACCCTCTCCCTCTTCTGCCCTTATTCATTTCCTATCTCTTTTCTTCATCATTTTATCATAAAATCCTCATAGATACATCAATAGTTCACAAAAATCATAACTTTGTGCATGTTTTTCCATTTTCTTGGCTTGGAGCATGCTAGCTTGGGATCTTGGTGTTCTTTTGGTGTAGGTAAATTTCTCTATCTGCTATTTAAGTGTTTTTAGTGTGGTTTAGCTAGATAATTGCAGTTTAGATGTTTAAATTAGTTTTTGATACGAAATATCGTATTTTGATGTCGGATTATGGTTTCTAGGATCTGCTTTGACCCAGGTAGTTTACTGATAAATTAAACATATTGAGTGTGTTGTACTAGAGGACCTGGAGCACCACCTGAAGCACGAACCCCATGGCACCGGCCTGGGCCGGCGAGCTCTTGAAGAGGGGCCGGCGACGCCGGCCAGAGTGTGGAGTTAGGGTGTGGGTTTTTGCCTGTAGGTGTCTGCTATGTTTAGGGTTCCTCTGGTCTTGTTGAATTTGTTTAGTTTTCACAGTAGGAAAATCTGGGATCAATTGTGCAGTTTCTAGTGTTTCGTGTTCGTGCGATACGTGTTACGACATGCGTCGTGCAGTTTTCGTGGTTTCTCTCTTAAGTTGTTTTCGTCGTGTTGCTACTCTCGTTAGCCACGATACGAACACTTAAGAGGTGTTTGTGTGTTGTTGTGTCGGTTAGATATAGCTAGTTCGTATTTTCGTAGCTATTATTGATATATATAGTTGTTGTTGTTTATATGTTGCAGGTTCGCAGACGAGGACTACGGACACTGCCACAGGGGGATTCAGGTGGTAGACTTCATCTAGCTTGGAGTGTGGGTGAGTAGATTTAACATCTACAGGGGAATCGCCCGCATGGCGTTATGCGTCTGGGCTAGAAACCTTTACCTTTGTCGCATATTCTATATCATGTTTAGAATTGCGTATATACCTGACTGCTTAGTGATAGTTGTGATTGGACTAGTATCCTTAGGACACTGCACTATTATTGACGGCTCAGATTGCGAGAGCACTGATTGGATGCCACACACACCGTCAATAATTGCCATGTCATACACGAACCATATTTTAGAAATGATATTGTATGGTTAGGGACATTGGGACTTTGATACATATTTCTTATTGTTATATTTAGACTTGACATGCTAGTTCCTGTTTACCTATAGGATGCTGTACCTTTAGTGCTAGGTACATATACACCTAGGGACATGGATACAGGTGTACTTACATTCCATACTTTACTGATACCTGATTGGTATATCACATCAGCATACAGGCAGGTTTACATGTATTTCATACTTATACCTGATAGGTATATCACATCACCATATAGGTAGATACCTATATTTCTGCTTTACGATTCATGTATTCATTTATATCTGGTGAATGCTATGCTGTTCTTTTATACGCTTTCATTACAGTTTCATATTGCGTATATTTATTCATGGATTATCGCATTGGTATATGGATTTTTCATGATGTTTTCTGGATTTGGGGACCGTGGTGGTTCATGAAATTATGCATACATTGGAACACCCGGTTTCCTTGAGATGATATTATAGCATCCACCATGAGATTTATCGGTGCAGATATATATATCCTATGCGAGGAGGCGTCGAGAGCCGCATGAGGATACATGGTGGGGCCCGGAGGTACCCCGAAGCAAGAATGTTGTCGGAGTGAGCCGATGTCGCATTGAGGCGATGAGGCCTAGGGGAGCCATACTGTCCGGTGACATTACCAGAGACTCGGCGGATATCAGGGGGATACCGTTGGGAGTCATGTGTGTATCGATACGTCGAGAGGCGAGGGGCAGAGTGAGGCACTCGAGCTCTCGTGATAGCGTATGATACGTACTTATCAGTTTTCTGTGTCGATGCTTGACACATTGGTTTTATGATATTTCTAAATACTCTTGTATATATAACAAGGGATTGAGCCGCTGTTATATATGCCTTTACACCAATATTAGTGGAATGGGACGCTAATATATGTGTATTGCCCTCATCATATTTATTTATGTCATTATATTTAGGATGTTAGAACTGTGCTGGAGATTTGACTCGAGACTCATGAGATTCATTGGGATTGGATGATGATATCGTACAAACTAGAGATGTGAGATCCACTTAGTGTTGTACATATGATATATGTGAGATAGACTGATATTGTACAGACGAGATAGGTGGGATCCACTAGCTGTTGTACATGAGATATAGGTGAGATATACCTAATATTGTACAGACGAGATATGTGGGATCCACTGGCTGTTGTACATGAGATATATGGGAGATATACTGTTGTTGTACCTATTAGATATGTGAGATCTACTTGATGTGTACATTCGACACTTATGTGAGATATATTTGATATTGTGTAGTTGAGGAGATATGACACTTAGATGATATGAGAGCGGATTTGAGGACTGATTGAGGCATTGGGAATTGATTTGTCTGATTGGATTGTGATCCTACCACGACATCAGGATTCCGTGGAAATGACATATTTCACTCCATACCTCATCTTTATATACTTGTGCACTATTCCATGTATTAGGAGTACCTGTGAGAGTACCTTCATGAGTGTTGCACATTTACTTTCTCATATCCCCAGTGCATGATTATTGCATACTGTTGTCATATCATTATTGCTGGACATATTGGTGGTACTTGTGAGTGTACTTTCCATTATTTCGTACTCATGACCATTATATTTGAAATGTCATATATTAGATTCATGCTGTACGTTCATTCTCGCGATTATCTGCATATGTTATTTACTATTCACGAGTTGGCAACTCACCCCCGTTGTGCCACAGGTATTGCTGGAGTTTTCCCCAAAGTAGTCAAGGCAAGCTATTCAGCTTTTCAGATACACCCTCATCTATCATCTTTTGGGTTGAGGATACCACTTCGCCTGTTAGTGTGCAGTTTTGCCAGGTGGGTTTTGTGGGTATCTGAGAGTTGTATTGTATATTCGTTGTATATTGTACTCTCCATCTATTACCAGTATGTTATGACTTAGAGACTTGGTGAGGACGATTTGTATATTATTGTGGATTTGTGGATTTTATACAGTTCCTTTCTTTTGTCTCTTATTCTTCGCTACGGCGTCGTATATCTGTTGTGGTGTTGTTTTTCCGCCGTTGGGCGTGGATTTTGCTCCTGTTTGGGATGCTTTACTTTATATTTATGTTGTACCCTTTTTAGGGGCTAGTTTTACAAAGGTGGTGCTGCCAAAATTTTACAGAAAATGTGGACTATTTTAAAGAATTTGGGTTGTGATTTCAAATGTTTCCAAAACTTTATATTATCTTTTCCGTATTTTCATGGTTTAGATTTCTGGGTTTTGGCTTTCTTTTACTGCGTTACGTCTGGAGGCGTTGCGTAGTATTAGGGCCATCACGTACCTTTTTGGGTCATGACAAAGTTGGTATCAGAGCATGGTTTTACCTTTCGGAGTGTAGGATGACCTGGTATGATGGAGTAGGTAACCTAAGCGGAGTAACGTACTGTGGGTATGTCTGCAGCATACTTACGATGCAGTATTTCGCCTAAAGTGCCTAAGTACAAGTTGTTTGAGATTCCTTCCTTGATGATTCATATCCTTGAGATTCGATTTCCTTGTTCTTATCGAATCCTATCTATATTTACAGCCTTGCCATCGATGACTATGGGGACTCAGAGTGATGCAGCGAGAGCCGAGGTCAGGGTTAGCTCGGGTGAGACGAGCACTGACCAGGAGGGCACTCGTGTTGCACTGTTGCAGACGGATCAGCCTTCGACTGATCAGTTCACTAGACTTGTGACAGAGATGCAGGATTTGCGCCAGACGATGAGATCATTAGTTGATGCCATTCGAGCGCAGCGACAGGAGGTTGTCGCCCCAGTTGGACAGTTGTTCCTTGGGATCAGCGTGCAGCAGTCTGTTACTTACGTAGCACCAGTGGGTGTAGCTCCATTCGACGAGACACGTGTTCCAGAGACTTTGAGAGTTCCAGGACAGTGGAGGACTCGTACAGGTGTGCCAGTCCAGGGACAGAGGTTCAGTCGTCGTGACAGGTTTCGTGCACGGCATGGGAGTAGCAGAGGTGTGAGACGAGGACAGTCGTCTAGCTCTTATCCACAGGATGGTCAGCAGTTTTCTTCCGGATGTTATCGGTGCGGGAGTTTGGATCATCGGGTTAGAGTTTGTACTGAGCCACGTAGACGCGAGACAGCTATATCACAGAGTGGAGGATTTCAGCCTGTTGTGGGTAGGAGACAGACACGAGGGTTTGTTTCTACTCAACCGGACGCACGGACGTCCAGTGCAGATGTGTCAGGTATCCTTGTTCCTGTTCGTTGTTGTACTTGTTGGTTTTTCGCACTTTGTGCCGTGGTTGGGACGAGGATCGTGTTAGTTAGATCAGCCGTTTTGCTGTGTTAATTTCTGTCAGCGATTCTTTTGTTGCGCGACACGTATTTCAGTCGTATGCCAGTTGGTGAGGAGATTTTGCCGTCATTGGATCCTTCTAGAGATGTTGGATTTGACGTTCTCCTGGGCATGGATTGGTTAGCTACGTGTTAGGCGTCTGTGGACTACCGTGTGGAAACAGTCAGGATTTGTTTTCCCGGCGAGTCAGTTCTTGTTGTGCAGGTGGATAGTTGTACCGCCTCACACAGCTTGAATTCAGCCTTTTTCGCTAGTCAGCTTTGGAGGAGATGTCGTGGATTCTTGACGTTCATTCGAGATACCGGAGCCACATTGGGATTGTTGGGCCGGGTATTTATCGTGCAAGAGTTCTCCGACGATATTTCAGGAGAGCTAGCGAAATTCAGGGAGCTTAAGGATCTGCTGCAGAGTTGTTTGTTGGGAGGTTTGTGTGTCCGAGTGTTCGCTTTTGGGAGTTCCTATTTCTGTTCGTTCTGGAGGATGACGAAAGATTACGGTTGTGGATTGATGGATCGTCAATTGAACCGGCTTGTGGTGCGGTTAGGTATCTGTTACCTCGTTTTGACGATTTCTTCGATCAGCTCCAGAGTGCGAGACTTTTTCTAAGTTTGTTTGGGATCAGGTCATCATTGTTGCGGGTTTGGAGTGATGGCATTCCGAATTTTGCTTTTGTGCGTGCTACGGGCAGTTTGTGTGTTGGTAGTGTCGTTGGACTTGCCAATGCCCTAGCAGCATTTGTGGGATATGATGTACCAGTTTTCTTCAGGCCGTTCATCGACCAGTTATTGTTGTGTTTTGACGACATTCTAGTCATTTTCTTTGTGTCTTGAGAAATAGGAGCAGCTTTTGAGAAATTGTTTTGCAGACATTGGTAGAGCCCAGTTGTTGCTAGATTCTCGGAGTGTTCCTTCAGGCTTGTTTGTGTTGACTCCTAGGTCTTGTAGTTACGGGAGACGGTTTCGTATGGTTCCGAGGGAGATCGTGACCGTACAGCTTAGACCCAGACTTGTGTACGGACAGAGGTCCTTTGATGTTGGGTTTAGCAGGGTTTTATCGCCGTTTCGTGCAGGATTACCAGAGTATTGTTGCACCGTTAACTGTGAAGACCAGGTAAGGAGGTTCTTTTCTTTGGACTGAAGCATGTGTGCAGAGTTTTCAGCAGTTGGAGATCTGGTTAGCAATTGCATCAGTTCTTTGCTTTTGATTCGGAGACCTTGATTTGTGACAAGGTTGTGCTAAGTTAGGGATGAGTTTGAGTACCTGATGTTATCGGGTAGAGATGTGAAATCCTAGAGCAAGCACATCAGTCAACTCTCTATGTTCATTCAAGTTCCACCAGCTTTGACGTGACTTATGAGATAGTTACGGGTGGACAGGAATGTGAAGAGAAATTTCAGGTTTCGTTTCAAGGTGTTTGTCTTGTTGAGTGTTGGTTTGGTTTGTTGTTTGCGGCAGTTGGGATCGTCACTCGCCATTGTTAGAATACTTCTGGATAGCTGTTATCAGGAGACATTTCAATTGGCAACCTTTAGGTTTAGTCAGGTAGTGTCGATCACCAGTCTGTTTTTCTGACTCAGCGTAGTAGGATTTTTGGACCTCAGCTTGTCTAGAGACTTCGGAGATGTTCAAGTTGGTCCTTTGGAGATCCTTTATGTGAGTTAGTTTTCGTTGCTTTAATTTGGCACTTCCGCCCAGATTATAGATTATTCACCCCGTTTTCATGGTGTTGGATTTTGCGAATACCTTCATGACTTTTTCACATGATTCAGCACAGACCATTGGTTTGGACTCGATCTTTTCGTTCACAGCAACCATTGTGGTAAATGGTTTGGCAGGTGAAGAAACTTCGGTCAAGGGTCTTGCCATCTGTGAAGAGTTTTCTTGGACGTAGCTGTATAGTGAGGGGATCACTTGGGAAGCTGCGAGTGAGATTTGGGAGTTTTGTACTCTTCTCTTTGAAGGTATGCTTGGTGAAATTTTTAAATTCGGGGACGAATTTTTATAGGGGGGGGGGAGATTGTAACGATCTAGAAATCGTTTTGTGTTTGTTTCTGCTTTTGGGTGAAATTCATCGGTATTTTCAGTTTTATACCGATTGCGATCAAACGGCCATATCGACTTACCAGCACCTAGTTTTGAGAAAATAAAGCTTGTGCGCACACTTTGAGAGTATATGGGACGTTTTGGTGCAATTTGAATTTTTCCCATTTTTAATGTTATTTTAATCCGGCTTGCACATTCTCGGAATTTCTCTCTTTTCAACTTTTCTAAAAATTTCCTAAGTAAATCTAAACCCTCATCACTTTTAAATGAGTGGACAAGGATTAATGGAGGAATTAGAAAAGAAAAGAAAAGAATAGAAGAGAAGGAAGAAGAAGGTGCATGAATGAGATTAGGTTTGACTTTGCATTTATTATGCAATTAATGAGGAAATTGCAAGGAAACCTCTCTTTTTCTCTCTCTTTCTCTCCTTGGCCGAGCTCACCCTCTCCCTCTTCTGCCCTTATTCATTTCCTATCTCTTTTCTTCATCATTTTATCATAAAATCCTCATAGATACATCAATAGTTCACAAAAATCATAACTTTGTGCATGTTTTTCCATTTTCTTGGCTTGGAGCATGCTAGCTTGGGATCTTGGTGTTCTTTTGGTGTAGGTAAATTTCTCTATCTGCTATTTAAGTGTTTTTAGTGTGGTTTAGCTAGATAATTGCAGTTTAGATGTTTAAATTAGTTTTTGATACGAAATATCGTATTTTGATGTCGGATTATGGTTTCTAGGATCTGCTTTGACCCAGGTAGTTTACTGATAAATTAAACATATTGAGTGTGTTGTACTAGAGGACCTGGAGCACCACCTGAAGCACGAACCCCATGGCACCGGCCTGGGCCGGCGAGCTCTTGAAGAGGGGCCGGCGACGCCGGCCAGAGTGTGGAGTTAGGGTGTGGGTTTTTGGCTGTAGGTGTCTGCTATGTTTAGGGTTCCTCTGGTCTTGTTGAATTTGTTTAGTTTTCACAGTAGGAAAATCTGGGATCAATTGTGCAGTTTCTAGTGTTTCGTGTTCGTGCGATACGTGTTACGACATGCGTCGTGCAGTTTTCGTGGTTTCTCTCTTAAGTTGTTTTCGTCGTGTTGCTACTCTCGTTAGCCACGATACGAACACTTAAGAGGTGTTTGTGTGTTGTTGTGTCGGTTAGATATAGCTAGTTCGTATTTTCGTAGCTATTATTGATATATATAGTTGTTGTTGTTTATATGTTGCAGGTTCGCAGACGAGGACTACGGACACTGCCACAGGGGGATTCAGGTGGTAGACTTCATCTAGCTTGGAGTGTGGGTGAGTAGATTTAACATCTACAGGGGAATCGCCCGCATGGCGTTATGCGTCTGGGCTAGAAACCTTTACCTTTTTCGCATATTCTATATCATGTTTAGAATTGCGTATATACCTGACTGCTTAGTGATAGTTGTGATTGGACTAGTATCCTTAGGACACTGCACTATTATTGACGGCTCAGATTGCGAGAGCACTGATTGGATGCCACACACACCGTCAATAATTGCCATGTCATACACGAACCATATTTTAGAAATGATATTGTATGGTTAGGGACATTGGGACTTTGATACATATTTCTTATTGTTATATTTAGACTTGACATGCTAGTTCCTGTTTACCTATAGGATGCTGTACCTTTAGTGCTAGGTACATATACACCTAGGGACATGGATACAGGTGTACTTACATTCCATACTTTACTGATACCTGATTGGTATATCACATCAGCATACAGGCAGGTTTACATGTATTTCATACTTATACCTGATAGGTATATCACATCACCATATAGGTAGATACCTATATTTCTGCTTTACGATTCATGTATTCATTTATATCTGGTGAATGCTATGCTGTTCTTTTATACGCTTTCATTACAGTTTCATATTGCGTATATTTATTCATGGATTATCGCATTGGTATATGGATTTTTCATGATGTTTTCTGGATTTGGGGACTGTGGTGGTTCATGAAATTATGCATACATTGGAACACCCGGTTTCCTTGAGATGATATTATAGCATCCACCATGAGATTTATCGGTGCAGATATATATATCCTATGCGAGGAGGCGTCGAGAGCCGCATGAGGATACATGGTGGGGCCCGAAGGTACCCCGAAGCAAGAATGTTGTCGGAGTGAGCCGATGTCGCATTGAGGCGATGAGGCCTAGGGGAGCCATACTGTCCGGTGACATTACCAGAGACTCGGCGGATATCAGGGGGATACCGTTGGGAGTCATGTGTGTATCGATACGTCGAGAGGCGAGGGGCAGAGTGAGGCACTCGAGCTCTCGTGATAGCGTATGATACGTACTTATCAGTTTTCTGTGTCGATGCTTGACACATTGGTTTTATGATATTTCTAAATACTCTTGTATATATAACAGGGGATTGAGCCGCTGTTATATATGCCTTTACACCAATATTAGTGGAATGGGACGCTAATATATGTGTATTGCCCTCATCATATTTATTTATGTCATTATATTTAGGATGTTAGAACTGTGCTGGAGATTTGACTCGAGACTCATGAGATTCATTGGGATTGGATGATGATATCGTACACACTAGAGATGTGAGATCCACTTAGTGTTGTACATATGATATATGTGAGATAGACTGATATTGTACAGACGAGATAGGTGGGATCCACTAGCTGTTGTACATGAGATATAGGTGAGATATACCTAATATTGTACAGACGAGATATGTGGGATCCACTGGCTGTTGTACATGAGATATATGGGAGATATACTGTTGTTGTACCTATTAGATATGTGAGATCTACTTGATGTGTACATTCGACACTTATGTGAGATATATTTGATATTGTGTAGTTGAGGAGATGTGACACTTAGATGATATGAGAGCGGATTTGAGGACTGATTGAGGCATTGGGAATTGATTTGTCTGATTGGATTGTGATCCTACCACGACGTCAGGATTCCGTGGAAATGACATATTTCACTCCATACCTCATCTTTATATACTTGTGCACTATTCCATGTATTAGGAGTACCTGTGAGAGTACCTTCATGAGTGTTGCACATTTACTTTCTCATATCCCCAGTGCATGATTATTGCATACTGTTGTCATATCATTATTGCTGGACATATTGGTGGTACTTGTGAGTGTACTTTCCATTATTTCGTACTCATGACCATTATATTTGAAATGTCATATATTAGATTCATGCTGTACGTTCATTCTCGCGATTACCTGCATATGTTATTTACTATTCACGAGTTGGCAACTCACCCCCGTTGTGCCACAGGTATTGCTGGAGTTTTCCCCAAAGTAGTCAAGGCAAGCTATTCAGCTTTTCAGATACACCCTCATCTATCATCTTTTGGGTTGCGGATACCACTTCGCCTGTTAGTGTGCAGTTTTGCCAGGTGGGTTTTGTGGGTATCTGAGAGTTGTATTGTATATTCGTTCTATATTGTACTCTCCATCTATTACCAGTATGTTGTGACTTAGAGACTTGGTGAGGACGATTTGTATATTATTGTGGATTTGTGGATTTTATACAGTTCCTTTCTTTTGTCTCTTATTCTTCGCTACGGCGTCGTATATCTGTTGTGGTGTTGTTTTTCCGCCGTTGGGCGTGGATTTTGCTCCCGTTTGGGATGCTTTACTTTATATTTATGTTGTACCCTTTTTAGGGGCTAGTTTTACAAAGGAGGTGCTGCCAAAATTTTACAGAAAATGTGGACTATTTTAAAGAATTTGGGTTGTGATTTCAAATGTTTCCAAAACTTTATATTATCTTTTCCGTATTTTCATGGTTTAGATTTCTGGGTTTTGGCTTTCTTTTACTGCGTTACGTCTGGAGGCGTTGCGTAGTATTAGGGCCATCACGTACCTTTTTGGGTCGTGACAGTGGCAAGTTGTAACGTAATCTCCCACTCGTTTACCGACGACGAGAAAACTCCTGACACTAAGAAGCTGGAGATGGAGCCCGAACCAGAGCGTGCGAGGCTGACGACTGATATGATCAATGCCTTCCTAGACGAGATTCGTCTAAAAAGTAAAGCGGATCAGGAGCGTGAGATGGCAGCATCAGAAGGAACCAAATGCGGGCAACTGAACGAAAGAGTTGAGCTACCCCTGCCAGAACGAAAGGCGTCCGAAATGGACAGAAAGATATTCAAGACAAAGAAAAGGTTCGCCAAAGCCATGTCAATGGGAATGAAGCTACCACCTTTAGAAGGAAATAGGCACGATGGGGCGGAAAGGCACCCGGACTACTGCGCATATCATCGGAAAATCTCACACCCCACAGAGGAGTGCGACGCCTTTAAGATATGGTGGCAAGGATATGTTGCTCGTCGGCAACATTTCAAGCGCATGAAATGCAAGAGCCGTAGGGAGCAAAGAAGCACTGTCGACGGGCCCAACAGAACTACTGGCAACTGTTATATGGCTCAGGCCGAAGGGTCACAAGTTCTCACCTTTGGGAGTGACTCTGATGAAGAAGTGACTCTGGGCCCTCTCTTTGAAGAGTCCGTGTTGGGGAAAAAGGAGAAATCGGAAGCCTGCGAGAACATCCAGCTGCGCAATCGCACACTCCCGGAAAAGAATCTCGGGCCTACGAACAGAAAAGATAAGGAAAAGGAAAGGGTCACCGAAGATATCACTTTGGATGACCAAGTCGCGCAAGAACTGGCTGCCAAAGACCCTCCTAGGAGGAGTAAAGTGGACTATAACATCCTCGCGCATCTAAGGAAGCTACCTTCTCAGCTTAGCATTCTCGACGCCCTCCTATTATCAAAAGAAGCACGGGACTCACTAATTAAGGCATTACAAGAACCTGAGCAATTCCAAGCCTTTCTCGCCACTGAAAAGATGAAAGACGAACTGGAGGAAGTGCATACGGCCGACGTCACTTTCGGTGATGAAGACCTCCTTCTTGGGACGTGCGACCATAACCGTCCCCTATATGTCTCCGGATACTGCCATGACATCAAGATAGGCAAGATCCTGGTGGATAATGGATCCTCCGTCAATCTCCTTAATGTTCGGGTGTTGAAGGAGATTTGCATGAGTGTGCAACATCTCGCCCGTGACAAAATTACTATCTCCGGTTTCGATTCACAATCGTCACGGACTCTCGGATCTGTGATACTAACGTTACGCTTCGGGCTTCTCGTCACAGACATCAAATTCCATGTCATTGACGCCAAGACCTGTTACAATGCCTTGCTCGGCCGTCCTTGGTTACACGAGTACAACATCGTCCCTTCTACACAACATCAGTGTATGAAGTATTTTAAAGATGGTTTCGAGTATACTGTAACGGGTGAGCTGAACCCATTTTCCGTGAACGAAGTCCGCAAATACGAAGACGCGAAATACTTTTTGCCAAACTTCGAAGATACAGAAAGGTGTCGCGACTCGGAGAACAAGGCCGCCGCCACCATCCCTGTTTTCGGAAGCGATACCGAAGAAGAGGAAGAGATAGTTTATACGGGACCATCTCAACGCAACAACCGGAGGACGCCCACCCCCATACTGGTCTTCGGAAGTGATTCAGAAGATGAGGTCAATGCCGTATTCTCGAATCGGCTTTCAATGCAAGCACCTCCTGGCGATGACCATAACTTGCAAATCACCATGGTACCGCGAGAACACTACAAGGACCTCGACACGCTTCAAGCTCACAGTGTGCAAGAGCTGCAAACGTTTTGCGTCCCTCCCAGGCGAAGGGGTGAGAAGATGATCCTATTCTATCGATCCTCAGAGTCGAAAGTAGAGAAAGAGATCTGGCACGGCGTGGATGCTACACTTGACAGGATCCAACCCATCCGTCTGCCTAGATACTATACAGACGGGTTAAAGAAGCTGTTGAAGCGCCAAGGAGTACCCTTAAAACAAACTGTTCGGCAGGCTCGGTTCTATAACAAGATTTGGGATGTCCCTGGGACTTAACGCAAATTGCCTAATGGAAAGATGGAAACACTCGGGCTTGGATACGCGAGAACCGAAAAACGAGAGCGGGCCCACAGCAGCTACGCTATATATACCTTTGATGAAGAAGAGGACGCCCTGTCAGAAGATGCCGATCCCTCATCAAAACTAGACCCTGCGATTGAAACACCAAGTCCGTCGTTTGAACAACAAACGGGCAAGCCTATCGGGAAAGTGGGTCAGAAAGGTCGGGAAGACCCCAACCACGAAATGGCCATCTACGAGAAGGCCAGGACGCAACGTCTATTTCAACAGGCTGCGAAAAGCAAGAATGCTCATCCTTATCGACCCGTCATGCAAAAGGCCCGATGCGGAGACGGGAATAAGTTGAGAAACGGAAAGAGGGGTCGAGCGTACTCTTTCCCCCGAGATAAGACGGAAAGGTTACTCAAGCTCGCCCTAAAACATCAGATGATCACGCTTCCAGAATCTAAACACCCTGAGCAAACCAACAAGGCTTCTCGTTCGAGCTATTGCTCTTATCACCAAGCCATAGGACATCCTACCGAAGACTGCTTCACCTTCAAGAACTGGGTCGAAGACCAGTACCGACGGGGCAGATTCGCTTTATCCAACAGCTGGAGGGTAACGCCGCCACGAAAGCACGAGCCCAAGGCCGCAAGAGCAGAACCAGATCCATCTCAGTCTCGGGAGCGGATTCGCGTCTGTTATACGATTACGATATTAAAAGAAGAGCCCGAGAACATAGATGACCTTCCCCGGTGCTTTGAAAACAGCGATGATGAGGTGATCTCAGAATTTCCGCCCGCTCCGAAAGAGCTGGAAGACGGTATACATACTACTGCAGATAACCTCAGGAAGATTGAGTTGGGATCGGCGAATGACCCGCGACCGACATTTGTCAGCGAGCTACTCTCTGAAGAAAAGGTGGCCGCGTTAAAGAACGTGCTTCTACGGCATAAAGACTGCTTCGCGTGGAACTACTCCGAGATGCCAGGATTAGATCCGGAAGTTGCTGTGCATAAATTAGCAATATCCCCAGATATCAAGCCAGTCAAGCAAGCGCCAAGAAGGATGCGACTCGAGCTTGAGATGAGCATCAACGCCGAAGTCAAGAAGCTGATCGATTCTGGGTTTATTCAAGAAGTCCAATATCCCGAATGGATCGCCAATATCGTCCCAGTAATGAAGAAGAATGGGACGGTACGTATATGCGTGGATTTCAGGGATCTCAACAAAGCTTGTCCAAAGGATGATTTCCCGGTGCCGGTAACCGAGCTAATGATAGATAACACGTCCACTCACGAGGTCTTCTCCTTTATGGACGGTTCCTCAGGATACAATCAGATAAAGATGCATCCCGAAGACCAGAAGCACACCGCTTTCCGGACCCCTTTGGGTGTATTTTGCTACAGGGTTATGCCCTTTGGTCTAAAGAACGCCGGCGCTACCTATCAAAGGGCCATGACAAAGATCTTCGACGACCTCATACATGACATCGTCGAGTGCTATATCGATGACCTCGTAGTAAAGAGTATGTCATACGAAGATCACTTAAAGCATCTGGAGACTGTATTTCAACGCCTTCGGCAATATAATTTGAAAATGAATCCCCTCAAGTGCGCGTTTGGAGTCTCCTCGGGAAAATTCCTGGGATTCGTCATCCGACACCGAGGTATTGAGATAGATCCGTCTAAGATTAAAGCAATCATGGAGATGCCTCCGCCAAGAACCCTCAAACAGTTGCGGTCTCTCCAAGGGAAGCTCGCATACATTCGGCGATTTATCGCAAATCTTTCAGGCAAATGCCGCCCCTACAGTCACCTGATGAAGAAGGGAACCCCATTCGTCTGGGATCAAAAATGCCAAGGTGCACTAGACGAGATCAAGCAGTACCTGCAGAACCCGCCGGTATTGGCTGCGCCGGTCAAGGGAAAACCTCTCGTTCTTTATACAACCGCCCTCGAAGGTTCCTTGGGCGCATTATGGGCGCAAGAGAACGATCAGGGGAAAGAGAGAGCACTCTACTACTTAAGTCGAGTTCTACTGGGGGCAGAAAGCAATTACTCTCCCATTGAAAAACATTGCTTGGCATTAATCTTCGCAACGACAAAGCTCAGGCACTATGCGTTGGCGCATGAAGTCCGTCTTGTTTCAAAGGTGGACCCCCTTAAATACTTGATGTCAAAAGCCATATTGACGGGACGACTCGCTAAATGGGCCCTGCTCTTGATGGAGTTCTCGATAACATATCAACCTCTCAAGGCAGTGAAAGGTCAGGCCATTGCCGATTTCCTCGCTGAGCACCCGATACCGGCCGATTCTCCTCTGAACTGTGATTTGCCGGACGAGCATGCATTTGATGCGATTGGCGGCGGTAGCACCCGATGGGAACTCTATTTCGATGGAGCGTCCTCCGTAAAGAAACAAAAGCAAGGTATCCCAATGATCAAATCGGGGATAGGCCTCATTTTTGCAACCCCACAAGGAGGGATAATGCGCTTCGCCTTCTCCTTGACAGAGCCGAGGACAAACAACGAGGCTGAGTATGAAGCTTTGATAGCAGGCCTCGAAATCGCCGTCGACATGGGAATTGAAGACCTCCTTATATACGGAGATTCTCAGCTAGTCGTTAGTCAAGTAAACGGTGACTACCAAACGTGCAAACCGGAGTTGGTAAAGTACGGCGAAAGGGTGCAACAACTGTTGGCCCAAATTCCCTCCTATGTTTTAGAGAACATACCGCGCGCGGAGAACAGCAAAGCAGACGTGCTGGCCAAACTCGCTAAAGAACTGGCTGACGAGAACCTCGATGATGTCAGAATCGTGGTACAAAGCCGTCGAGTGCTCACCCCGGCAGAACTATCTCCGGAACTACATAAAGAGGGAGCGACCGGGCAGATGACCCTACAAATAAAAGACCAAGAGAAGGCCGAAGACTGGAGGGAAGTCTTCATAGACTACTTTAAGTCCCGCCGAATGCCCAAAGAAGCGTCCGCAAGACATCAGCTCGTGAAACGAGCTCTATCTTTCGCTTTCGTCAACGATACCCTATACAAGAGATCGTTTGATTCTCTTTGGCTGAGATGCTTAGGACCTGACGAAGCAGAAAAAGTCGTTCAGGAAGTTCATGACGGACTTTGCGGTTCTCATCAAGCAGGCCCAAAGATGAAGTTAAAAATTAAACGGATGGGTTACTACTGGCCCACGATGATCCAGGACTGCCTCGAATACGCGAGGTAATGCCACTCGTGCCAGATTCATGGAGACTTTATCCACCAACACCCAAATCCACTACACCCAACGGTGGCCAGCTGGCCATTCGAAATGTGGGGGACTGACATAGTCGGCCCCATTGAGCCGGCATCATCTCGGGGACATCGCTTTATCCTGGCGACAACTGATTACTTCTCCAAATTGGCAGAAGCAATACCACTGAGGGAAGTGAAGACGGAGAATATCCTCCATTTCTTCAAGACGCACGTTATCTACCGGTTTGGAACCCCACGGCGGATTATCTCCGATAACGGGCCAGCCTACAGAAGCCATAAGATTAGCCGCTTGGCACAGCAGCACAGTATAGATTGGAGGTATTCTTCAGTTTACAACCCACGAGCTAACGGTCTGGCCGAGGCCTTCAATAAGACCTTGACGAAGATCATAAAAAAGACCGTTTCCCGGAATAAGAGAGACTGGCACGAAAGGCTGCAGGAAGCCCTTTGGGCTTATCGAACTACATTCAAGATGGCCACGAACACAACGCCATACGCGTGGGTATTTGGGACGGAAGCAGTACTCCCCCTCGAGATAGAGTTACCCTCTCTACGAGTGGCAGTCCACCACGAACTGACCGACGAAGAAAATGCTCACCTTCGACTTGAGGAGCTTGATGCCCTCGACGAAACCCGACTCATAGCGCAACAACATCTAGAAGCCTACAAAGCAAAGATGACGCGCTCGTACGAAAGATTGACCAGGCCAAGGGCATTCCGCCAAGGCGAACTCGTGCTGGTGGTCAAAAGACCTATGATCCCCAATCGTGCCAAGCGAGGGAAATTCGAGCCAAACTATGAAGGCCCGTACATCATAGACCAGGTCTACCAGGGTGGGGCCTATCTACTCGTGGACATGCACGGTGAAAGGCCTTTCAGGCCAATAAACGGCCGCTTCTTGAAGAAATACTATGCTTAGTGAGCCACAGCCTAGGTCAACGGTAGATGACGACGACTATGTCCGCTCGCTATCTTCCTGGGCTCAGGCTTTACAAGCAGTAGCTGGCCTTCCCATAGAGACGGACCGAAACGTCTTTAAACTATCAACGGACCGAAACGTCCTTAAACTATCAATAGACCGAAACGTCTTTAAACTAACGACGGACCGAAACGTCCTCAAACTATCAACAGACCGAAACGTCTTTAAACTAACGATGGACCGAAATGTCCTTAAACTAACAACGGACCGAAACGTCCTTAAACTAGCGACGGACCGAAACGTCCTTAAACTAGCGACGGACCGAAACGTCCCTAAAACTACTACCGCAGCATCCTTAGGCTGACGAGATAAAAAAAAGGGAAAAAGGAAGAAAAATAAAAAAAATGAAATGATAAAAAAAAAAGGAAGAGAAAAAACTGTATGTCCATAAAGCAAAATGGGCACGGATGAAAACCCGAAAGGGCTCCGTGAGTAAAAACAGCAGGACTACCGGCGAGTGTTTGTGAAAACCTGAAAGGGCGCAACCTCGTTAAAAGACACTTACAAGATCCTCTCGACCTTGTAAGGAGAAACCACCCGCGTGAGATCCTTACGACTCACAAAGGAGTAACACACTTAGGGATCCTCACGATTCCTAAGGAGAAAATACACTTACGAGATCCTCACGACTCGTAAGGAGAATTCTCTTATGAGACCCTCACGGCTCATAAGACTTGAAAGTCTTAAGTTACAGAAACCTAAACCTGTTCTTAAGCAAATCCCCTACAACCTTCGATATTGCCCTACAAGCGACTCGTACTGACCCTTGTATACAATCCACGGGCGCGAACAAACGTTTCCCTAACAAAGTCCCACCCGTGACTGGGGATATACCCATATGGTGAACAACCCTTGCAAGTCCTCTCGACCTATAAGGAGAAAATCCTCTTTGTAAGATCCTTACGACTTACAAGAGAACATGCACTTAAGAATCCTCACGATCCTTAAGGAGAAAACACACCTACGAGATCCTCACGACTTGTAGGGAGAAACACCTTTGTGAGACCCTTACGGCTCACGAAGTCAAAAGCCTTGGTCGGCAGGACCCTTAACCCTGTTTACTAAGCCACCTTTGTTCAAACATCGACAGAGGCACCTAGTGATCACCACCGCGGCATTCGTCTCGATACAGTAGACGCGATACCAGCAAATGAAGCGAAGTCCAAATTCCTAGCTTCAACGTCTTGACGGTAAGCCATATAAAACCGGAAAGACATTCAGAGATCATCTCATACCAACATGGAGTGATCACCGCCTCGACGTTCGTCTCGACACAGCAGACACAACATCAAGCGAAACGGAACAGCGGCAACCCCAAGTTCCAGGGCTCGGCGATACATATCACCAAGAGTCAAACCTCCATCCCGTGAAATGCGGATACAATCAGCAAACTTCCTGGTTACGTGGAACGCGGATAACGTCACTCTTTGACCCCGTGGAAAACGTCCAGAGCGGATCCTGGTCCTCGCAGAACACGGCAGTGAACCCGTGTGAAGCATCCAGAGCGGAGCCTAGTCCTCGCCGAGCACGGCAGTGAACCCGTGTGAAGCATCAGTGCAAACTTCCTGGTTACGTAGAAAGCGGATAATGTCACTCTTTGACCCCGTGGAAAATGTCCAGAGCGGATCCTGGTCCTCGCAGAACACGGCAGTGAACCCGTGTGAAGCATCCAGAGCGGAGCCTAGTCCTCGCCTAACACGGCAGTGAACCCGTGTGAAGCATCTAGTGCAAACTTCCTGGTTACGTGGAACGCGGATAACGTCACTCTTTGACCCCGTGGAAAACATCCAGAGCGGATCCTGGTCCTCGCAAAACACGGCAGTGAACCCGTGTGAAGCATCCAGAGCGGAGCCTAGTCCTCGCCGAGCACGGCAGTGAACCCGTGTGAAGCATCTAGTGCAAAATTCCTGGTTACGTAGAAAGCGGATAATGTCACTCTTTGACCCCGTGGAAAGCGTCCAGAGCGGATCCTGGTCCTCGCAGAGCACGGCAGTGAACCCGTGTGAAGCATCCAGAGCGGAGCCTAGTCCTCGCCTAACGCGGCAGTGAACCCGTGTGAAGCATCTAGTGCAAAATTCCTGGTTACGTGGAACGCGGATAATGTCACTCTTTGACCCCATGGAAAACGTCCAGAGCGGATCCTGGTCCTCGCAGAGCACGGCAGTGAACCCGTGTGAAGCATCCAGAGCGGAGCCTAGTCCTCGCCGAGCACGGCAGTGAACCCGTGTGAAGCATCTAGTGCAAACTTCCTGGTTACGTGGAACGCGGATAATGTCACTCTTTGACCCCGTGTAAAACGTCCAGAGCGGATCCTGGTCCTCACAGAGCACGGCAGTGAACCCGTGTGAAGCATCCAGAGCGGAGCCTAGTCCTCGCAGAGCACGGCAGTGAACCCGTGTGAAGCATCTAGTGCAAGATTCCTGGTTACGTGGAACGTGGATAACGTCTCTCTTTGACCCCGCGGAAAACGCCCAGAGCGGAGCCTGGTCCTCGCCAAGCACGGCAGTGAACCCGTGTGAAGCATCCAGAGCAAACACCGGACTGTGGAGTCCTTAAAATCCACGGACTATGACGTCCTTAACCTCGACCGCGATGTCTCAAAACTAACGATCAACCACCCCTATTCCTTACAGATTTTCGCCTCGGTTTAAAGGTACATCTCTTCACTCCTTTGATGCCTGGCGTTGTAATTCCTCAACGTCTTCAAAGAGGTGACGGGTCCCTGCAACCAAACGTCGGACTGTGGAGTCCCTAAATCCACGGACTATGAGGTCCTTAACCTTGACCGTGATGTCTTAAAACTAACATCGGACTGTGGAGTTCCTAAATCCACGGACTATGAGGTCCTTAACCTTGACCGTGATGTCTTAAAACTAATATCGGACTGTGGAGTCCTTAAATCCACGGACTATGAGGTCCTTAACCTTGACCGCGACGTCTTTAAACTACAATATCTGGAGAAACCCCTGACTCCGTAAAACACGGACAAGGGTAACCGCATCCGGCACTTACAAGTCCTCACGGCCGGGAGGAAAACTCTTTATGAGACCCTCGAGGCTCGTAAAACGCAGAAGTCTTAAGAAGCAGATCTTAACCCTGAGCCCTAATCATTGCCATCGCCTCTTCATCAGACGGTGACTGAGGAAAGGCCGCCTCCGAGCGAGAGAAAGGAAAGCGAGGAGCAGAAGCCATCATACCTGAAATCCAATAAAGGGAGGCTGTTAAAAGGAAAGTTAGCGATATATGTTCATGCACGAACATGAAGACTAACTGGAGAAAGCAACAGCAAAATTTCCCGGGACCATTGGCTACAAGACACATGGGCCCCACAGAATCCGGATGACGGCTCATTAATAATGAGATCAAACAGTTACAATCAAACAAAGGGAACATCCCCATTTAATAAAGAATGATGACCATGCACGTCCCCCCAATAGGATCTGTCTCGGGCTCTACAGTGAACCCAACAAAATCAAAGGAATTAAATTCCTACAGAAGACATCATTACAAAGTCCCCATCGCATAAATTGCAGGAGAACAGCCTCGGGCCAAGAGACCCCAAGGAGCCTCTGTGTGAAGAGATTGAGTTCTTCATAGGAATTAAATTCCTTATTAAGAAAAAGGGAATTAAATTCCCAGGAATAATTTTGATGGAATTAAAGTCCAGGGAGTTGAAACGCTGTCATCATCCTCCCGAAGATCACCTAAACCCTAAGAGATCCTACAGTTCGAAGGTTCCCTGTTCTTAAAAAAAAAAAAACTTGAAGAAAAATGGGTTCTTTACGAAACCCTTAATATGGATTTGAAATCCAAGGAGTTCTTTTGAAAACGAAGGCGCTTTGGCCGTTCGACATTATTACCTGAGGGAGAGGAGCCGTCGACAGAGTTAAACTCTGGGAAATGTTCAAGACAGAGAACTAAGCTCTGGAAGAAGAGAATTAAATTCTCAAAGAGGAAATTCTCAGAGGAAGAAGATGAGCAAAGTGAAGGCTCCTATGAAGAGACAGCAGTATTTATAGAAAACAATGGAAACGTTTCATCTCCCCAGATCCCTAAAGGAATCCAACGGTCGCGAGAGGAGACAGCGTTGCACTCACGTGCTGACACGTGAGAACAACGCTGTGGGGGCATTTGTTTCCTGATTTAAAATCAGGAAAGCTTATGAGAAAAGCTTCAAAAAGGGGCCACGTGCTTACACGTGACCAGCAGTCACGTGTTGACACGTGACCTATGAAGTGCAGAAAAAGCGCACATCGATTCGTTGAGCAAAGTCAAGGAAAAGAGCTTCAGAAGAGGTCACGTGCTCCCACGTGACCAGGGTCACGTGTCGACACGTGACGTTCAAAGCAGCAAACTCGCTCTCCAATTGAACCAAGGAAAGAAGTGCCAGACAGGGGTCACGTGCTCACACGTGACCAGGGGCCACGTGGTAACACGTGACGGCTAAGCAGCAGAAGAAGGCAGAACGCAGAAAGAAAGAGGATCCTTCATTCCAAAAGGGGGTCACGTGTCCGCACGTGACCATGGGTCACGTGGTCACACGTGACCGGCTTTCAAAGCCCATGTTGACGGCAGAATTAAATTCTGAAGGAAATTTGAATCTTTCCAAAGGAAAGTGAGTATCTGGGACCAATCAAATTAAAGATTCAGAGATGATTAAATATCATCTATCTATGGAAAATCTCTGGTTTGGAAAGATTTCCCCCTTAAATCTAACCAAAATAACAAAGGAGAATCTCTGGATTTAAAATCCAATGGTGAATAAAATTCACCCAATAATCCAAAGGTCCAAAACGAATGATGGATACAAATCAAATCTCTCAGTGAAGATTCATCAAAAAACTAATTCATTCGGCTGCTTCTCCTATAAATAGGAGCCAAAAGACACAGAGAAGGGAGATACGCGCAGAGAAAGAAAAAAGGAGAAAAGCTTTGATACTTGGAAAAGACTTGGATCTTCTGCAAAAAACCCTAGGTAAGAAAGGGAAGGCTTTCAGAAAGAAAGAGAATTTAATTCTCTATAGAGTTTAACTCTAATATATAAAACAGAAGAACACATTTCTTCTCTCTTTGATAGAGGATCTGCAAAGTGCACATCTCCCCTTAAGGTTGAGAATTTAATTCTCAATGGGTCGAGATCCTGCCATGCAGATCCAAAACATAGAGAAGGAATGCAAGCATGAGAATTTAATTCTCGCAGAACTATAGGAATTCAATTCCTTTAAAATAAAATTAGGGCTCGACCCTGTATCATGGGAATTTAATTCCTTCAAAATAAAAAGAAGCAGGGTTTAACCCTAATTAAGAACATAGTTCTGTTGAAACAGCAGGAATTTAATTCCCTTAATCATAATTCTTTAAAACAGGGTTTAACCCTATTCAGTTCTTCACATATATGAGGAATTTAATTCCTACAGAAAATTCAGAGTTCAACTCTATAAATCCTCAAAAGAAAGTAGGAATTTAATTCCTTTGAAAATTAAAAGCCTGAGGAATTTAATTCCTGAAAAAAGATCAACAGATCCTCTAAAAACGACACACATAGAGGCGGGGTCACGTGCCACCACGTGACCCCCCAAGAGATCTACAGAAAACCCTTTGAGGCTATCCCTCACGTGACCCACGTGACCCTTAACGAAAGCTCTAACAAACGAGTACATGAATGCCCGTCACATGCTGACACGTGACACTCAGAAAGATGCAGTAAGCTCAGCAGAACCATTAAAGGGAAGGCACCCTCACGTGTTGCCACGTGACCTCTCTTTCCTTAGCGCTTAAAACTAAATTGGAACCCCAGAATCCAATCATTGAAACGACTGTTGGACCCTAGTGTTAAAACTTTACTTGCAGCGTTCAAAACTGACCACCTTAGTGTTTAACACTAATCTGAAAGCCTTGTTGCTGGTGTTTAACACCAACTATTCTGTTAGTGTTAAACACTAAACTATTCCCAGTGTTCAACACTGATTGCTCTGAAGTGTTTAACACTAGGCTTTGGCCCAATTGATGGAGGCAAAGCCTCTCCCTCAATGGACCAACAAAAAGTCAATATTCCAGACCTGACTAGACTTAGCCCAAGCTGGCCATAAGTCCTCAATTTGTGATTAACTGGGCCAATGGGCTCATAACATAGTTGATCAGACTTGACCCAAATTGGGCCAGGGACTATTTAATCCACCCCGGTTCTAGGGTACATCTCTTCACTCCTTTGATACTTGGCATTGTAATCCCTCAGTGCCTTCAAAGAGGTGACGGGTCCCGATGACCACTCATGATATGGACTGTGGGGTCCTTAAAACCCATGCATAATGCAAAATTCCTGGTTACGTGGAACGCGGATAACGTCACTCTTTGACCCCGTGGAAAACGTCCAGAGCGGATCCTGGTCCTCGCAGAGCACGGCAGTGAACCCGTGTGAAGCATCCAGAGCGGAGCCTGGTCCTCGCCTAGCACGGCAACGAACCCGTGTAAAGCATCCAGAGCACATACCGGACTGTGGAGTCCTTAAACCCATGGACTATGACGTCCTTAACCTTGACCGAGACGTCTTAAAACTACCAATGGACCGTAATGTCCTTAAACTACCCATGGACCGTAATGTACTTAAACTACCCATTGACCGACATGTCTTAAAACTACCAATGGACCGCAATGTCCTTAAACTACCCATGGACCGCAATGTCCTTAAACTACCCATGGACCGCAATGTCCTTAAACCACCCATGGACCGCAATGTCCTTAAACCACCCATGGACCGCAATGTCCTTAAACTAGAACCATAGAGCCTTCATATGCTCTTTCGTCGGATCTAAACGGTCCTGTTTAAGTTGATCTTAGCCTCAAAGATGGCTAACGCGTCCTTAAACCCTCAAACAGACTGGACTATGAATCCCCCTAATTAACTCTGGCTCGAAGGTACATCTCTGAACTCCTCTGACATTCGTCGTTGTAATTCTTCAACGTCGTCAGAGAGGTGACGGGTCCCGACGGCCACACATACGACGGACTACTATGTCCTGAAATTGGAACAATGGGGTCCAAACACTCCTTTGTCGGATCTAAACGATCCTGTTAAGTTGATCTTAGCCTTAAACTAGACTAATGTGTCCTTAACAAATGTTTGAGTTGATCTTAGCCTCAAGCATGGCTAGCGTATCCTCAAACCAAACCCCCAAACCCAAATCTAAGAAGATACGGATATGGACTAGTCCACGCCCTACGGGCGACGACATAACTCGGTCTCCGTAAACGATCCACGGGCAGGAAAACATAAAACAAAACACACGACACGAAGTGACCATCTGGAGAAGGAGAAAGTTGTTACCGCGACGCGGTAGCGTAATTAACTGCAGGGGCTTGCGCCTGCAGGGAAGAGCGTCCCCACAATCAAAAACCCCTCACCCTGAGGGGGAATCTGACGAAGTCTGCTACATCGGCCGCATCCGTCTAAACCTCCGATATATGGCGCCATAAATCAACTTGGCATCTTCGAAGAGGCAGACGGATAGCACCTATTGGCATCTGCCCCGAATCTCAGGTAGGACGTCCTAACGTCTCGGCCGCCATTCGGAGGGGAACAACGGGCATCAGGCGGCCTTCGTTTTCAAGATGTCGGTGGAACAGGTGACGCAAGCCACCAATAGGCTGTTCTTTAGGACCATGCTCCCACCAATGAGCTTCAAAGCCCCATTACCATCGCAAGAAGCTCCGAAGAAGTTAGTCTTTGATCGGCTTACAACTATCGTGGCCCCTCTCAACGGGTCACCCAAATCCAACGCCTCAGTCTCTAACAGACTAAGCCAAAACTCCAATGGGCCCATGAAGAAGCCCGCGATACCTGAAGGGGTTATCCCGAAATGGATAGCCATCCCTGCTCCAGTGAAAGAAGTCGTCAAAGCGGCTTCTCCTTCTAAAAGATCATTCTTTGCAAGACTGGCTGCTCCAACTCCCGTTCCGGGCGAAGTCACCAAGGCTGCTACCCCTGTCCCAAAGTCTGCCTTCGACAGGTTGGCCATCCCCTCTCAGCGGACGTCAGTTTTCAAGAGGCTGGCACCGGCGGCAAACCTTCACTAGAGCAGGGGCATGATGAATCCACCCCTACAGCTGAGCCAATACCGTCTGCAAGGCATGCTCGACGTCGCCACTGGCACCGAGTGAGGAAAGCTGGGGGCAGTTCCCCTTCTGGATTTACTTCGCCAGCTCCGACGATGGAAGTTGATGCTGCTGTTCCAACTGGGAACAGCTTTGAACCACTTAACAGGGTGCGCAAAAACTCGCCAACCGCCATGCTAAAAAGATCTCCTCCGCTTATGGAGAACGTTATAAAGGCGAAGCCAGATTAGCCCCCTCAGCGGCTGTCCTCTAAAATCCATAGGGTCTGAAGAAGGGTCCAAGACTCTGTGATTAACCAAGACTACTCCTGCCAACCAAAGAAGATGAAAGTTCGGCAAGAGAAGGACCACCCTGTCGTACAACATAAGGTGTCGTCTACTTGGGTGCCCGCAGCAACGACCCTCTCAACTTCGACCGCTCACAAAAGGAGAAGGCCGGAGAAGATCCCTGCGCCTGTTACAAATCATACATGCACTGAATCCAAACGCTTAAAGTCTGGGGGCATGATAGTGCATACTGTTTATATGGCATCCGGAAAAGAGGAAAGTCGTGCTTCTACGGGTCACCGACCGCTCACCCGATCAGTAACAAAGGATCAGGAGTAACAACAGCAAAAGCTCCAAGAGATGCTAACGAAGATGGCTACACTCACTGGGCCAAAAGAAAGCTCGGAAACATCGTCGGAACAGTGTCAAGAACAGGAAACTGATGCCGAATTCCTCCGAAGAATGCTCGAGAGGAAAGACAAAGAGGACGCGGAACAAGCGGACAATATAAAACAAATGGCGCTTTTATTCCAAGATATGGTCGGTATGATGATACAGCCGGATCCTCCAGCTGAAGATCCCCCGATTATCCTTGAAGACAACAAAGGGGAGACATCGAACCCTCTTCCGGCTCTATCAGCAGCCAAAGAGGAGAAGGTCTCCAAAGCCGTCCTGGATGACTATATCGCTCAACAGATACGAGCTCATCAGGAGAGCGAAGCAGCCGGCCAAATTGTTAAGACTGGACGACCCTATCCGGGTTGGTACAACCAAATAAAGTACCCGCCGAGGTATACGATCCCTAAATTCCATGTATATAAGATGACGGGGAATCCACACCAGCACGTTGCTCAATTAAGGGCTCTGTGCGACAACGTCGGAGGTGACGACAAACTGCTACTTCGCCAGTTTGTTGGCAGCTTGTCGGAGACAGCGTTTGAATGTACTCTAAGCTCCCGAACGACTCCGTTAAGACATTTGCAGAAATGGAATTACTGTTTACACAAAGGTTCACAAGCGCTAGCGAACGCACCCCGATCACGGAATTGATCAACGCCAGGATAAAGCCGGGCGAAACATAGGTTCAGTACGCGATACGGTGGCGGAATCTATGGTCGAAGTGCGAACAATGCATAGAAGAGGCTCCTGCAGTAGGCATGTTCATGGATACCCTTAATCCGCAGGCGACCATATCCCAGTTCATGATGCTTTTCAAGCCGACTTCCTTCCAGGCCTTAATTGACAAACTGGCCCAAATGGATCAGATGGGACATAGACCGTCTTCCTCGAAAATGGAGCTTCGAAACGAGAAGGGGAAGGGGAAAGCGACCTTCGTCGCCAATGCTCAACAGCAGCCTAATGGTCCGAAACCAGTTGATCGCCAAAGTGATAGACAACGACTCTTCAACGAGAGGCTAAAACGCCCTTATTCGTTTCCTCGGGATAACACGAGAAGACCGTTTGAGTTGGCGGTGCGCAATAGGCTCATCACCCAACTGGATCTGATACGCCCACTGCAGCTCGGTGACGTCAACAGTCCCAACTACTGCCCCTACCATCGAATAATGGGCCATCCAATCGAAGATTGCTTTATCTTCAAAAACTGGATTGAGGACCAGTACCAGTAAGGCAAGTTCGCGTTGTCTGAAAACTGGAGGGTAAACCCGCCACAATCACACACTCCGAGAAAGATGGACACGCCGGAGGCATCATGCTCGTTTATAAAGGAAGCTCCATGGGAAGTTATTCTTTTGACAAAAACTAAAATAATGCTGAAAGATCTCCAAGCATGTCCGGCGATTAGGTGGAAGAGCCCTTTGGAACCCGAGATTATTGAAGGGATGCTGAAGCCGCGCCCAACGCTGAAAGTTAGAGAAGGTGGACAAAACTTTCAGGCTAAGCCTCCAAAGTCTTTAAAGAAAAAGAAGAAGGACAAGAAGCCCGTTCAACCCGAAGATAGCCGTACAGGTCTGCGGAAATACATCGATGCACTGGAAGAATATAACCAGAAGGCACGGACCCCAATCACATTGGACGAATTCTTTAAGCATGTTCTTGAGAATGAAGACGATGACGCTGATGAAGGAGACGATGTTAATGTATATGCCCTAGGGACCATTATTGTATCATACTAGTTTGTATATTACTTAATGGAAGCTTGGGATATTCACATGTATATAACAGTCTTGCTAAACATGGTAGTATGCTACTTGGTTTTTTCTATCTTAATATGTGAGTATACGTATTGATAGAGCTCTTAGGATCTTGCTTGACTACCAGCGTTGTGATGGCAGTCACACTAGTGGGGGCTGGGTAGTCTACAAGCACATCCTTATTCAGGTCCCTAGTCGTAGGATTATCGAGACAGGGCATCGATACTCCGGAGTAGACTAGTGTGTACGCTTCTCATCACAGTTGGGGAGATGGTCTGTCCCACAGCCGTAAGTACGTCGTACTGGAGATAGTATGCAGGTGCTCGTTAGGTTACGGGTACACCGGACAGGACTCACAGGGAACTGTTGGTTGGTTTTATACCATTCATCAGTGAACAGTTCCCAGGTGACATGAGTACAGCATAGTCCGCAGACTTGACACTTCTACTTCGCCTCGAGTGTGTCCTACTGTTCTTAGATTGCTACCCTACCACGGCTCAAAGGAGTCGTGCAAACAGGTAGCAGTTGGGTGCAGTCCCGAGCACTTGGAGGCAGTGGCGGTTAGACAGGATTCGTCTCTCCCGGTATTGGGGGTTGATATCGCGCTGTGTCAGTGAGCCATTACGCAAAGTCCCTGGCCAGGGCAAGCGAGATTTGCTGGTAGGTTCCAGTAGTTTCTCAGGGTGTAATGGGCTTCGCTCCGACATGACTTATACCGCTATTAGGGGACTGACGCTTGCCGCCCCTTAGGCCCGATATGCGATAGTCCTAGGCGAACAGACCGGACTGTACGGAGATTGTCACATCAGACTCAGTAGGAGTTCGGATGGGTTTCCTCATCGGCCTTCTTATCGACATCTACCTGGGGACCGTTACGTACAGCTAGTGCCGCTTGCGGTCTGTGGTTAAACCCACTGCCAGTGTTGTAGTCGAGTCTCTAGAGTCCCACACAGAGAGTTTCCCTACTCCAGGCGAAACGATATAGAGGTCGTATGGTTTTATGACAAGGGTTCGGACGCATACGTGTGTTTACGCACGTACGACATCCGGACAGTTTTTACTAGCCGGCTTTGGTTTAAGCCAGTTTCTAGTATCCGGTTATTGGATTTATACAGTCTAAAGTTTTTCCGTGTTTTCACGGATAGGAGGGGCGTTCTCGTAATTACGCGAGAAGCTTCTAGAAGATGGTGACTTAAGGGTTAAGGTGGCATATGCATTAAATGAGATTAGTGAATTATTTGTGTGATTCATGTAATTAATGCATCATAAATGCTTAATGACTTATGGAGATGAATCACCCATTAGATATTTATAGAGCATGGTTGTTAAATCATTTATTTGATTTATCTTGATATTGTTAATGCTTCATATATATTATGAGAGATCATTATCTCATTCCATTCTTTTGCTCACTTTCTCTCTCCTCAACCTCTCTCTCTTCAAACCCTAATCATCCTCTCTCATGTGTTGAGACCAAGGATTAGAGTAGACTACTTAATCCTTAACCATTCTCTATATCACCTAGGTTACTTAGATTAGCGATTTAAGAAACCTAGTTACCTCAAGTTAGAGGTGAAGCTTGTAGTAAAGCTCTCGGGTGGATCTTCTACTACACAGAGAAGGCCGGAGAGGACGTGGAGAACGACAAGACGAAGGACTCGGTTCTATAGGTATAATCACTTATCATAGTAGTTAACTCTTCTATGGTTTCTTGTTAGTTATTGTTTAAGCAAAGATTCTCGGTTAGTCGATGTTTACGCATGAAACAAGATCGTTTTTCATTATTCCGCCTCCCCGCAAGTCATGGGGTGTTGTACATCGACTTACAGTGGTATCAGAGCCTCGCTAAACAATAATTAACTCTTTAGCAAAGTCATATGAATTTCGAACGCAAAACGACATCGATATCACAAGTTTCTGTCGAATTTTAAACAGGCTCTACAAATTTTTCAGGTTGCTGCAGAGTAACAAGCATAGAAAGATAAGAATACTGGAGAAAAATGGGTTAGTGAATCGGCCATACAGCCGCGGAACCGCGGCTGATCCCACCGATCCGCCGCGGATCCGCGGCCGAGTTGGGGCCGATTCGACCCAGTTTGCTCCTGTTATTCTTTTGTGATATTGTTGTGTTTTCTGGAATGTTTATTTTCTGCTCAAAGTCTCAGGTGCACAGAGAAGTTTTGGGAGTAGAATATGATATGTTTGCTCGATCGAAATTATACGATGTTTGCTAATTTGATTATATCTGTGTTTGTATAATTGTGTTCGTAAACCTCCCTTAACTGCCAGTATGTCGGTTGGCAGGGGGTTGCACATTTCTGTAATGGTTTTTGCTGTTTGTGGTTATAAACTGTATTGGACTATTGTGATGATTAGCCGGGGTTTGAGACGGGTTGTTATATTCATTCATTCGATATAACTGTAATATGTTGTAATATTATTTTGCGGGGCGCATCCAGGTTGCGGTTGTAGCCACCGTTTTATTATTTCATTTTACTATTTTTGCTCCTAAGATAGACCCAAGAAGGGGTGCACAAACTACCGGGTACTTTGAAGTGTTTAGTGGCCTACTCACTTTGTTGAGGGAGACCGCTTCACTTCGGGTACATGGCGGGAAGTTTGCCGTATCCGTAGGGGTCTAGGGTGGGGTAATATCTATTCATCACAACTGTATAATCCGTCTTTTGTTGCAAGCTCTAAACAAACGCGGATTGCTTGCAAATCCAATAAAGTTCATATGAGATCTGGAATGCCTATTATTGCGTCAGACGAATGTACAATATCTATATATGATAGCTATTTAGACGTCACTTATGTTTTACACCCGCGCTAGCCCAGCCCCCACTCTGCCGTTAGTTAAGTAACCTAACGGGTGATGACGGGACCCAGTGGCGAATGCGGATGGCATAAGAGCACGTTGTATTTTCGTTGTTTTCTGCAATGATAGGTTAATGATGGGACGCATTATTTATAATACAAAGAAAATAAACCAAAAGATGAATCGTTAGAACAATTTAAAAGAAACCACTCGGTTATTTTAAAACAGATGATATTTTAATTGCGGAGCTTTAACCACTCCTTTTAAAGCTATCAGGTTCCTTCGGTCATATCAAGTTCACTAAATTCATGGTTTCGCCAAAACCATTCGTAGCCCTCCGTCATTTCATTTGGGTATTCAGTAGTATTCAAGCTATGTATTTTGACCTAACGCCAAGGCATAGTGTTTGGTAGCTGCTGGGTATTCATTTGTCGCATAGATAGATGAGTTAGTTTAGGACAGTCGTATTATCATTTTGGCCGAACGTCAAGGATATGTACGGATGGGTTCAAATTAACAAGATAATGATGGGTAGAACTTGACATGTGACTTATGGAATTTTGACCTAACGCCAAGGTCATAAGAGCATTGGGCAAAAATATATATCGGGAATTTCTAAAGAAACTGAAATTTGCAAAGAGTTGCATACCATTTGGAGTTTGATGAATGTTGGTAGGATTCCTTCAACATTATCATACGATGATATTTGGATCCCGATCCTACTGTGAGTATATGCTACTCATCAGGAGATTCGTCACTTAACGATCAATGCTATAAACTAAGTAGGTGTCAAGAAAGGTGTCAGCGGGGTTACGCCCCCAGAGAAAAGAGTTTATTTAATTAAGGAACTTCACGAAAGCATTGGAAAACCTCCCTCGAAGTACCGACACCAGCCTGGCTGAACGGTTAAGCAAGTATTGTACAGTGAGAATAGTCCTGGCTAATTCTTCTTTTATGGTTTGAGGAAGGATTCGAGAAACAGTGGGAGCCATCCAGTTTAGATAATTTAAAAACCATTCTAAACTTGCAAGAGCATCATGCTAAAGAGTTTTCTTCTCTCTCTCCTAATTGCAGCGACCCTGAAAATGACTGGACTTAAGTTACTTTTAGAGAAAAATATACTGATAGGGCCAAACTATAAAGATTGGCTGCGGAATGTCAAAATGGCTTTGGCCTATGACAAATTGGGGTACGTCCTCACCGCTAAGGCACCTGCTGTCCCTGGTCCCAAATCCAGTAATGCGGATAAGGAAATCCGCAAAACCTGGGATTTCGATTGCGCGAAAGCCAAGTGCATCGTGCTTGCCTCGATGAACAATGAACATCAGAGGAGGCACGAGGATATGGAACTAGACGCCATATTTCTCCATACAAAGGAACTTTATGGAGAGCAATCTCGTATAGCAAGATACGAGACCTCTAAGAACTTGTTTCGAGCGAGGTTGGCTGTCGGATCATCGGTAGGAGAACATGTCCTAAAGATGATTGGCTACATAGAAGAGCTCGCAGACCTTGGGACGACTTTGGATAATGAGCTCTATACAGACCTTATTCTCCAGTCCCTTTCTTCCACCTACGCCCAGTTTATTCTAAACTTCAACATTCAAAGAAAAGAAGTTAAACTTCCGGAACTCCTTAACATGTTGAGGAGTGAAGAGGGCATCTTGCAGAAGGCAAGGGAAATACCCGCTATTTTTGTTAGCGGTGCTTCTTCTTCCGGGTCCAAGGCTAGGGCCAAAGGAAGGAAAAAGAAGGCCGCCACCAAACCTAGAGGAGGTGTAAGTAAGGTGGGAGGGAAGGGAAAGAAAAAGTTTGCGGTACCGGTAGTGGCCCAGGATGAGTGCTTCCATTGTCACAGGAAAGGGCACTGGAAAAAGGATTGCAAGGCATGGAACGCCAAGAACCAGGAACCGAAGCAAGCTGTGGCTTCGACTTCAGGTGTGTTTGTAATTGAGAATTGTCTGTCAATCAACTCTACTTCCTGGTATTGGATACCGGATCAGGATCTCATATTTGCAATTCATTGCAGGCACTGAGAAACCGTAGAGTGCTGAAGGAAGGTGATATGACCCTAAAGGTTGCTAACGGAGCTAGCGTGGGAGCTGTGTCCGTCGGGGATTATCACCTGGGATTGACGAGTGGACACATTTTGGTTTTGCATAACTGTTTTTATGTACCTAGCTTAAGTGTAATATCATATCAGTTTCCTTGTTATCAAATAAAGGTTATGATTTCACGTTTGTAAGTGATGTTGTTAACATCCAACTTAATCATGGTTTGATTGGGTCTGGTACACTAAATAACGGTATATATGTCTTAAACCAACTCCAGATTTTCAATGTCCAGAACACAATAAAAAGAAAGTCTCCAGATTTAAATAAAGCTTTCTTATGGCATTGTAGACTGGGTCACATCAATGAGAGAAGGTTGACTAAGTTACATAGAGAAGGATATTTGGACTCGTTCGAATATCAAACTTATGCCACCTGTCAATCTTATCTCAAAGGAAAGATGACAAAGACTCCATTTACTGGATATGGAGTAAGAGCGAGCGAGCTCTTAGGACTCATACACAGCGATGTATGTGGTCCAATGTCTACACATGCAAGAGGTGGTTTTTCCTATTTCATTACTTTCACGGATGATTACTCAAGGTACGGATTCATTTATCTGATGAAACATAAATCCGAGGCTTTTGAGAAATTCCAAGAGTATAAGAATGAATTAGAAAACCAAACCGGCAAAAGTATCAAGACACTAAGATCTGATCGAGGTGGTAAATACTTAAGTGCCGAGTTCCTAGGTTACCTAAAAGAGAAAGGAATTCTCTCTCAGCTTACTCCTCCATACACTTTACAGCATAACGGTGTATCGGAGAGACGGAATCGAACCCTATTGGATATGGTACGTTCCATGATGAGTAATGCTGAGTTGCCGCGATCTTTTTGGGGTTATGCGCTAGAATCAGCGGCATATCTTTTGAACATGGTACCTACCAAGACTGTGCCTACCACTCCATATCAGATGTGGAGTGGGAAGAAACCCCATATACAGTATATAAAGATTTGGGGATGTCCAGCTTTTGTTAAAAAGCAGCATGTGGACAAGCTCGAGGCACGATCAGTAAAGTGTAAGTTTGTGGGATATTCAAAGAACTCCAGGGGATATCTATTCTATTACGCAGAGGAACAAAAGGTATTTGTTTCTCATAATGCCCATTTTCTAGAACATCAGTTTTTAGAAAAGGAATCAAATGGGAGCGAAATAGAACTGGAAGAAATTCCAGAACCACAAACTAATACTGAAAGTTTGGTAGAACAAGTAGTTCAAGAAGAACAGGACATTCCCGCAACCCTCCGCAGGAGTAGTAGGCCGTCTCATCCGCCTGAGAGATACTACGGTTTTCTCATAGATGGGGATAGAGAGGATTGCATCATAGATGATGATGAACCTACTGGTTTCCAGCAGGCCATCCAGAGCGGCGACTCGGTACGATGGCTAGATGCAATGCGGACCGAAATGGAGTCCATGTACACCAACAAAGTATGGACTTTGGACTTTGCTCCAGATGGGGTAAAACCCATAGGATGCAAATGGATCTTCAAGAAAATGATTGGTGTAGATGGACAGGTGGAAACCTATAAGGCTAGACTTGTTGCAAAGGGTTTTCGTCAAAGACCTGGTTTGGACTATGACGAAACTTTTTCTCCAGTGGCTATGCTTAAATCCATTAGGGTCCTTCTTCCTATTGCTGCCTTCCATGATTATGAAATCTGGCAGATGGACGTAAAGACGGCTTTTCTGAATGGAAATTTAGAAGAGTGCATCTATATGGATCAGCCAGAGGGTTTCAATCAGAGTGGGAGCAGCGGGAAAGAATGCAAGTTGCTTAAGTCCATTTATGGACTGAAGCAGGCATCGCGGAGTTGGAACATCTGTTTTGATGAAACAGTCAAAGAATATGACTTTATCAAAAATCCAGATGAACCGTGCATATATAGTAAAGTTGTAGCAAGAACTGTAGTATTCCTCGTCTTGTACGTGGATGGCATTCTATTAATAGGAAATGACATTCCTATGCAACAATCTGTCAAAGGATTCTTGTCACACAGGTTCTCCATGAAAGACCTGGGTGATGCCTCTTACATTCTGGGGATCCGAATCTATCGTGATAGATCCAAGAGGATGTTGGGACTTTCGCAGTCCAGGTATATCGACACTGTACCGAAAAGATTCAGTATGGAAGATTCTAAGCGCGGTAATCTACCGGCTTGTCACGGAATCACCCTATCCAATGAGATGTCTCCCAAGACTGATTTGGAAAGGGAACGCATGTCTATTATACCCTACGCTTCTGCGGTGGGCTCTATAATGTATGCGATGTTGTGCACCAGACCAAATGTAGCTTACGCACTGAGCGTGGTGAGCCGGTATCAGTCGGACCCAGGGGAGATGCACTGGAAAGCAGTAAAGAACATTCTTAAGTACCTGAGGAGGACTAAGGAGATGTTCTTGGTTTACGGCGGAAAAGACCTCAGGATGGAGGCCTATGCTGATTCCGGCTTCTAGAGTGATAAGGACGATTCCAAGTCCATGTCAGGTTATGTTTTTACCCTCAATGGAGGGGCGGTGTGCTGGAAGAGTTCCAAGCAGGACATCGTTGCTGACTCGACGATGGAAGCGGAGTATATAGCTGCTTGCGATGCCGCAAAAGAAGTGGTCTGAATGAAGAAGTTCCTAACAGAACTTCAGGTGGTTCCTACCATTGTTGATCCAATACCTCTGTATTGCGACAACAACGGAGCTATAGCTTTAGCAAAGGAACCAAGGTCCCATCAGAAGTCCAGACACATCTTAAGGCGGCATCACCTGATCAGGGAGATCATTGATCGTCAGGAGATCGAGGTTCGGAGAGTTGCTACTGAAGAGAACATTGTCGATCCATTCACAAAGGCCGTACCTCAGATTCAGTTCGAGAGGCTACTCGAGATCATCGGTCTTCGATATGCCAGTACATGGCCCTAGTGCAAGTGGGAGATTGTTAGTGTATATGCCCTAGGAGCCATTATTGTATCATACTAGTTTGTATATTACTTAATGGAAGTTTGGGATATTCACATGTATATAACAGTCATGCTAAACATGGTAGTATGCTACTTGGTTTTTTCTATCTTAATATGTGAGTATACGTATTGATAGAGCTCTTAGGATCTTGCTTGACTACCAGCGTTGTGATGGCAGTCACACTAGTGGGGGCTGGGTAGTCTACAAGCACATCCTTATTCAGGTCCCTAGTCGTAGGATTAACGAGACAGGGCATCGATACTCCGGAGTAGACTAGTGTGTACGCTTCTCATCCCAGTTGGGGAGATGGTCTGTCCCACAGCCGTCAGTACGTCGTACTGGAGATAGTATGAAGGTGCTCGTTAGGTTACGGGTACACCGGACAGGACTCACAGGGAACTGTTGGTTGGTTTTATACCAGTCGTCAGTGAACAGTTCCCAGGTGACATGAGTACAGCATAGTCCGCAGACTTGACACTGCTACTTCGCCTCGAGTGTGTCCTACTGTTCTTAGATTGCTACCCTACCACGGCTCAAAGGAGTCGTGCAAACAGGTAGCAGTTGGGTGCAGTCCCGAGCACTTGGAGGCAGTGGCGGTTAGACAGGATTCGTCTCTCCCGGTATTGGGGGTTGATATCGCGCTGTGTCAGAGAGCCATTACGCAAAGTCCCTGGCCAGGGCAAGCGAGATTTGCTGGTAGGTTCCAGTAGTTTCTCAGGGTGTAATGGGCTTCGCTCCGACACGACTTATACCGCTATTAGGGGACTGGCGCTTGCCGCCTCCCCAGGCCCGATATGCGATAGTCCTAGACGAACAGACCGGACTGTACGGAGATTGTCACATCAGACTCAGTAGGAGTTCGGATGGGTTTCCTCATCGGCCTTCTTATCGACATCTACCTGGGGACCGTTACGTACAGCTAGTGCCGCTTGCGGTCTGTGGTTAAACCCACTGCCAGCGTAGTAGTCGAGTCTCTAGAGTCCCACACAGAGAGTTTCCCTACTCCAGGCGAAACGATATAGAGGTCGTATGGTTTTATGACAAGGGTTCGGACGCATACGTGTGTTTACGCACGTACGACATCCGGACAGTTTTTACTAGCCGGTTTTGGTTTAAGCCAGTTTCTAGTATCCGGTTATTGGATTTATACAGTCTAAAGTTTTTCCGTGTTTTCACGGGTAGGAGGGGCGTTTTCCGGTTAAACCCACTGCCTGCGTAGTAGTCGAGTCTCTCTCCTCAAGCTCTCTCTCTTCAAACCCTAATCCTCCCCTCTCATGTGTTGAGACCAAGGATTAGAGTAGACTACTTAATCCTTAACCATTCTCTATATCGCCTAGGTTACTTAAATTAGCGATTTAAGAAACCTAGTTACCTCAAGTTAGAGGTGAAGCTTGTAGTAAAGCTCTCGGGTGGATCTTCTACTACACAGAGAAGGCCGGAGAGGACGTGGAGAACGACAAGACGAAGGACTCGGTTCTATAGGTATAATCACTTATCATAGTAGTTAACTCTTCTATGGTTTCTTGTTAGTTATTGTTTAAGAAAAAATTCTCGGTTAGTCGATGTTTACGCATAAAACAAGATCATTTTTCATTATTCCGCCTCCCCGCAAGTCGTGGGGTGTTGTACATCGACTTACAGACGATTCTTCAGAAGGGCCTGAAGACTATGTGGCAAGCTGCCACGTGATCTCCCACTCATCGATAAATGGCAAAGAAGCTCCTGATGCAAAGAAATTGGGGGTAGATCCCGAACCGGAACTTCTAAAACCATCAGACGAGATGATTGACATGTTGCTGAACGAGACCTGTCAAAAGAGCAAAGATGATCGAGAGCGCGAAATGGCCATATTTGAAAAAGCCTAACGTCGGCGGCTGGAAAAAAGGGTTGAAGTACCCCAACCGGATGGAAGTACTTCTGTCTCCAGCAAAAGCAGATTTAAGACAAGGAAGCAATTCGCTAAAGCCCTGTCGGTGGGAATGAAATTGCCACCTTCCAAAGAAGACACTTCAGAAAATACATTCCCCGACGGACTAAATGCATATCCAAACTACTGCTTATACCATCGGAGGATCACACACCCTATCGAGAAATGCATGGCCTTCAAGAATTGGTGGCAGGGATACATTGCTCATCAACAGCATTTCAAGCGAATGAAGCGCAAAACGCGTCGAGAGCAGAGAAGCACGATAGATGAGCGCAGAAGAACTACCGGCGACTGGCACATGGTTAATTCCGGGGGATCACAAGTTCTCACCTTCAGGTGCGATTCTGATTAAGAAATAGCTCTCGGCCCTCTCTTCAAGGAATCCATCTCTGAAACAGAAGAGATAAAGACCTGCGAGAACATTCAGCTACGTAATCGCACGTTACCCGAAAAGAATCCCGGACCCACAAACAAAGGGGCGAATAAAAAAGATAAGGGGAAAGAAAAGTCCCTGAAGATATCACCCTCGATGATTGAGTCGTCGAGGAGTTGGCAGCCAAGGACCCGCCCATGAAAAGCAAGGTGGATTACAACGTTATGGCACAACTGAGGAAGATACCCTCGCAACTAAGCATTCTCGATGCCCTACTGCTATCTAAAGAGGCGAGAGATTCTTTGATCAAGGCACTACAAGAGCCCGAGCAGTTCCAAGCTTTCCTTGCCGAAGAAAAGATGAAGGACGAGCTGGAAGAAGTGCACACTGCTGACGTCACTTTCGGCGACGAAGATCTTCTCCTCGGAACGTGTAAGCACAACCGTCCCCTATATGTCTCCGGGTATTTCCATGACATCAAGATAGGAAAGATCCTAGTTGACAATGGGTCCTCTGTCAATCTCCTAAATGTGATGGTGCTAAAAGAAATCTGCATGAGCGTTCAACACCTCGCTCGGGATAAAATCACTATCTCCGGGTTCGACTCCCAGTCATCACGGACGCTCGGGTCTGTGATACTGACGTTACGCTTTGGGCTGCTCGTCACTGACATCAAATTTCATGTCATTGACTCCAAGACTTGCTACAACGCTTTACTCGGCAGGCCTTGGTTACACGAGTACAACATCATCCTTTCTACACAACATCAGTGTATGAAGTATTTCAAAGATGGTCTCGAATATACCATGACGGGGGAACTGAACTCATTCTCCGTAAATGAAGTCCGTAAGTATGAGGATGCAAAGTACTTTCTGCCAGACTTTGAAGACACGGAAAGATGCCATAAACCAAAGAATAAGCAAAAAACTATCACCACTATTCCGGTCTTCGGGAGTGATACCGAGGAGGAAGAAGAGATAGTCTATTCGGGGCCGCTCCAATGCAACAGGCCGGGACCATCTACCCCTATTCTGGTTCTTGGCAGTGACTCTGAAGACGAAGTCAACGCAGTGTTCTCGGTCCGTCCATCGGTGCAGGCCCTCATTGGAGATGATCAGAGTTTGCAGATCGCTATGGTCCCGAGAAATCATTACAAAGAACTCGACAGACTCGATACATATAGTGTACAAGAGCTGCAGACGTTCTATGTCCCTCCCATGTAGAAAGATGAAAAGGCGATCCTCTTATCGATCTGCAGAAAATAAAGTGGAGAAAGAAATCTGGCATGGTGCCGATTCTACGCATGACAGGCTCCAGCCCATCCGTCTGCCCAGATACTACACGGAAGGATTAAAAAGGCTGTTGAAGCGCCAAGGTGTACCCTTCAAACGGACTGCTCGACAGACTCAGTTCTACAATAGGATCTGGAACGTCCCTGGAACTCAGCGAAAATTGCCCAACGGGAGAATGGAAACGATCGGGCTTGGATATGTCCAATCCAAGAAACGGGAGTGATTCCATGGCTGCTACGTTATACATGACTTTGATGAAGAAGGAGATTCTCTGTTAGAAAACGCTAACCATGAACCAAAACGAGGTCCCGCCATGAAAGTGCCAAGCCCGTCGTTCGAAGAACAGATGGACAAGCTAATAAGGGAAGCAGGTCAAAAAGTCCGGGATGACCATAACCGTGAAATGGCCATTTACGAGAAAGCCAGGACGCAGCGCCTCCTTCAACAGGCTGCGGAGAATGACGATACTCTTCATCGCCAGCCTGTCATGTAAAAGACCCGATGTAGAGGTAGAAACAAGCGAAAGAACGGAAAAAACGTTCGACAGCGGCAAAGCGGGTCTAAGAAGCTTCGCAATCGAAAATTGAGCAGTTGGGATCCGTCTCTTATAAAGAAGATGGGTCGAGCATATTCTTTTCCCCAAGACAAGACAAGGAAGATATTCGATCTTTTCATGAAACATCAAATGATTATCCTCCCGGAGTCCAAACACCCCGAACAAGCAGACAAGATCTCTCACCCGGATTATTACTCCTATCACCGAATGATAGGGCATTCTCTTGAAGACTGCTTCACCTTCAAAAACTGGGTAGAAGACCAGTATCAGCAAGGCAGGTTCACTCTATCCAGCAGTTGGAGGGTAACCCCGCCACAGAAGCATGAACCGAAAGCCACGTATGCAGCGAGAGTAGAACCAGATCAACATCGGTCTTGGAAACGATTTCGTACCTGTCACGTAATAACGCTGACGGGAGGAGTGCCCGAAAATATGGATGATTTCTCCTGGTGCTTCGAAAATGACGACGACGAAGTAATCTCAGATTTTCCATTGGCGCCAAAAGAGCTGGAAGATGGGATACATACTACTGCAGATAACCTCAGAAAAATCGACTTGGGGACGGCAGACGACCTGCGGCCTACGTTCGTTAGCGAGCTGCTGTTTAAAGAACAGGTGGCTACACTCAAAAACGTGCTCATACAGTATAAAGACAGTTTCGCATGAAACTACTCTGAAATGCGAGGACTAGATCCAGAAGTATATGTGCACAAATTAGCGATATCTCCGGACGTCAAGCCAATCAAATAAGCACCGAGAAGAATGCGGCTCAAACTTGAAATGAGCATCAACGCCGAAGTCAAGAAACTAATCGACTACGGCTTCATCCAAGAAGTTCAATACCCTGATTGGGTCGCCAACATCATCCCAGTGATGAAGAAGAATGGGACGGTGCACATCTGCGTGGACTTTCGGGACCTCAACAAAGCTTTTCCGAAAGATGACTTCCCCATACCGGTTACTGAGCTGATGATAGACAACACGTCCACTTACGAAGTTTTCTCCTTCATGGACGGCTCATCGGGGTACAATCAAATAAAGATGCATCCCGAAGACCAGAAGTATACCGCCTTCCGGACCCCGCTAGGAATTGTAAGTGCACGGCGGCGCCCCGGCCGTCAACTCGACGGCCAAACGCGGAAACGGTGGTAAACTTTAATTTTTGCGGACTTGGCAAAACGGCACCACCGCGCACTAAAACCGGATCGGGCCATTAAACTAAATCTAGCTAACTAGAATACGGGTTAGAGATGTACCGACTGATCCGAGTCCTCCGGTCTTCATCTCCACTCCGATCTCCTCGCGGGATCTCCGGTCGTCGCCTCCTCGCCGGAAGGGCACCACGTCGCCTGCACCTTTTACAGGCTCCCGCCTCTATACCGAGGCAACTCGGGCATGAAGCCGGCAACTCGACATGCTCAAGATGTGCTGTAGGAAGTGTAGTGCTTTGTCTCTTTGGGGTTTGTTGTCTTTGGATGGAGGAATGAAGATTGAGCTTTGGAGGGAAATGAAGCTCTCAATCTTTGCATGAAAAATGATATGAACATATATCTATCCTCACAAAATGAACCACTCTCTTCCCTCTTTCTTTTTCTTCTTCTCTCTTTTCTAATGAATAAAACTCTCATCCAAAAGAGAATGGTGGAGGAGGTAATAGCAAAACAAGAAGGGAGGTGAGTGTAGGAGAATGGAAGAGGTGACCATATCAAGAGACAAGAAAACATACAACCATGCTTGCACTTTCATCAAACCATACCCACTCAAATCATCATTAATCCAAGTAATGGTGCAAAGATATGAAGCTATCATAATCAATACTTTATGCAAGAAAATCCCTCCACTAAAGTTATTTGCATAATTGCAAATAACCCCCTCCATCGGAAAAGTCCGGCCGGGAAAGAACAAAGGAAAACCGGCCGGAACGGAAAGCAAACTGGCAACTCCAGAAAACTGGTCCCGTAATAAATTACAGGAAAACCCCGATACTGTGCATACACACCCGCATCTGTATTCCGTCCGGATACAAATGCAAAAAGACAAAATCTACACTGTACTAAACTAGGACCGGCTTAAACCAAAGCCGGCTAGTAATATCCGTTCGATCCTGATCCGTGCAATACCGCACGTATCTGATCGAACCCTGCCATATATCTATACGGCTACTAGTACAAACCGTCCGATCCTGATCCGTGCAATACCGCACGTATCTGATCGGACCCTGCCATATCTCCATACGGCCTTTACAGCGTTTCGCCCGAAAGCTTGAGTAACTGAAAGTGTGGTGGACTCTAAAGACTCGTCAATACTACGGCTGTGGATTTAACCACTAGCACGTCAGAGGTATAAGCCAATACATGACGGGCCACCAGCTATTGACCAAAAGGGACGTCGATGAGGAAGCTCACCCCGACACCCAACTGAGCCTGTCAGTGACAATATCCGTACAGTCCGGTCCGTTCGTCTATGAGCATCACATGGCGGGCCTAGGGGGTTGGTAAAAGTCAGACCCCCAAAAGCGGTACAAGTCGTGTCGGAGTGTAGCCCAGAACACCCTGAGATACTACTAGAATACCTACCAGTAAATCTCCTGCCTTGGCCAAGGTCTTTGTGTAATGGCTCTCCTAGACACAGCGCGACCTCACCCCCAATACCGGGAGAGACGAACCCCTGAAGATCCGCTCACTGCCTCCATGTGGCTCGGGACTGTACCCAACTAAAACCTGTTTGCACGACTCCTTTGAGCCGTGGTAGGGTAGTAATCAAAGTACAGTGGGAACTCACACGAGACAAATGACGATCCCCAGGTCGATGAACTAACCTGTACACATGTCACCTGGGAACTGCTATCTGACGTCAGGTATAAGACCAACTAGCATGTTCCCGGCGAGTCCTGTCCGGTGTACTCATAACCCAATGAGCACCTGTATACATCTTAGGTGAACCAACTGACACCAGTGGCTTGTGAGACCGGCCACCGCCCCTCGTCGGGGTCTCGACTGTATACACTAGTCTACTCTGGAGAATCGATGCCCTGTCTCGAAACTCCTACGACTAGGGACCTTTTAAGGATGTGCTGATAGACTACCAGCTCCCACGTATATGATCGCCCTCATACTGCCGGTAGTCAAGCAAGAATCCTAGGGGCTCTATCAACGTGCAATAGCGACATGTCAGGTCACCTAAAGCAGTGCACGATGATAAAGGTAAACCAGATAGCATACTATCATCTCGAGTAAGACTGTCCTACCGGGATAGGTCCTCCCTCAATCATTGCAATCACGTGCCTGTGATCCAATAATTGGCTCTGAGGGCACTATCTCCAACAATCTCCCACTTGCACTCAAGGCTAATTATTGCGATGTCGCATACTCACAGCCTGTGTGATACCGAACACCCAACTCCCCTACTAGTCAGTCTCACAAAACCCGTTTGTGAAACTATTGCGTTCGAGGAATAGCCTCAGTGAGTGGATCCGCCTTGATGTTTCTTTCTATGTCTCTCTATATCTCAAGTTCGCGGAGAAAGCCATCTCCCGAAATGAGCAATACCTGCCTTAGAATGTCTGGATGTCTGATGGGACGTAGCTCATAAATGAACTCCAAATCCAAACTTCTTAGACTGTATCTTCAACTGAACTTAATCAGTATCCTGCGCCATGCCACCCTCAGTATTGCCTTGGACCATCCGTCCAAAATACTGCCCCTCGTCAGAGGGAAAAACTATAACTCTGACAACCTCCTTGTCGTCCAGGTCACCTTGGAAGCCTGGAATGATAACCGTCTCCTAAAAGAGGCAGCCGTTATCATATCCCTAGAACAGCCACTTATGTTCTAAAACTGCTTCCGACTGTTTCTCCAGGATTGGATCAATATCAACTTATTGCATCTAGTGCAAGAACAACATCTGGTGTGGTACTTGACATCTCATGATTGACTCAATTGCCTAAGCAAGTGATCTGCCAATCATGCACATCCCTCTCTACTTTAGTCTAAAAGACACCTTTAGAGAGGGCAACTCCATTGCTTGCAGGTACACTACCGTGCCAGGAGTCGTCCATTCTAAATACTCATAGAATGCTGTCAAGGTACCCAGATTAGGAAACCACCCAAATCTAGATCTAAAACCATAGATCTAGTAACCAGTATGTCTGATATAATGTCCAAGTCCTTTGTGGAGAAACCACTGTGTGACGACCAAAGTATAACCGATCGTAGTAAAGGAATATCACTTCCTACTACCTTCTCAACAGATCCATCCCCTATTCTGATGACGTCAAACCTATGACTGTCACATCAGAAACAGATGATCTATCTCTGCTACATCTGCTTTAGTCTATAAATAGACATAAGCCTGATGTCCACCAATGCTTCCGTTGCTTCCACTGACTACGACAACCCTCTGGCAGAGTCATATACACGTACACTTCTGAAGCTAGTTCAGAACGACGCTATACTCATCCTCCTGCCGGGTCTCGCAGCCTGGAACAACAACAATGGCAAGTGTGGGTAAACAAGAACTTCCCTGTCACCGTCCTTGAGGCTACCGAAGTACCTCTCGGGTGCCTGAAGTTACCCACCTTATCTGCGGAGTGGCCAATGGAATGTCAAATCAGATTGAATCTTCAGGTTCCTTATCAAATCTTCAGTAATCGTTTGCGGTTCTGGAATCACTTCCAGTTCTACCATACTCCCACTGCTGTTTTTGAAAAAATCCATTTTTAATAAAACTGTGGCGAGTCTAGAACAATATTGCTATTGTTCATCCAGATGGTAGAAAATCAACCCGCGTCATAGCCTGGGTCAACCCACAAACAGCCATTACAGAAACGTGCCTTGAGTTGTCCAGTGTCTGGTTTTAAGCATAAGCCGGACAACTCCCCGTACCTTAACAACGTTAAGATATGAACTGTTCTACATCCAATATAGAACCAGAGGCACTGATTTAATTTAACCAGATTCAAATCATGCAGCTTTCTCCAGTGCATGTCAACTAAATGGAAGGAGGTCGATCAGCGTTACTCAACTTAGGAATACTTCCAATTACGAGTAACCTGAAAGAGAAGTAATTTCTCTTTATCATTACTATTAACTGAATACCACACACAAGTATCTACATCTTCGATCACTTTGAAGAATCCCGATACTTGCTATACCTGGTTCTCTACTCTATTCAAATACCTATAACTCCTCAAAACTTAGACCCTGTGTTTCTACGAAACACATGTCTAAGAACTAGAGAAGTCAAAAGTAAATAGAATACAGTACGAGGACCAACCCCTCTGTCCTGATGGACACTGGACAACATACAATACTCTGTATAAGTCCCTTGAGTCTAGTGACTCATTCACTGTGTGTCGTAGGTTGAAAACTGTACTTTTGGTTAAGAAGAATTACACCGCTGTTTAATGCTCCTTACCTAACCATCCACTGATATAGGTAAATGTCATCGACATAATATCAAAAGGTATATCTCACTCTATGAAAATAGACGTACAGATATATCAATTTGAAATTGGTGCATAACCGCGGATATTCAAAACCAAATAATTGCTAACTTGCAAACAACCCAGGTGACTTCCTCAAAAATGAGGATGATCACCCAATTCCCAATAACTCACTCCCACTCATCATCTGTAAAACCATACAGATGTGAGAATCATACCTGGTAAATACATACCCTGGAGTAAGTGTCTAATCGGGAAATCAGTTTTCCATTAACAGTACACAGTGAGACTGAAACATTGAAATGTTTCGATGGGGTATCCCGGTATTCCTAGTAATGCCTCTTCCAGATTCACGACTGTAACCGTATAGTTCTTTGCCACCTCTCCAAATCCCTTCATATGTCTTTAGTCTTTACCTTCTGTACACCCCTTTAGGCCAAATGGTTTTTCTTCCTTCCCTACCGTTCGGCACCAGCCTATGGTTTGGAAGAAGACTATCCAAAAAGCATAAAGGGTGTACTGTCCTAATCCTAGGAGCACTCGCATCGCGAGAGAAGGTGAAGATAAAAGACACCTGAATGTACTTTATTCCTATTTCTCCTGAACCAGGATCCATCCCCGAACTGGAACGAGTTCCTTTCGAGTTCGTATATAACCATACGATGGATTATCCAATAAAATGGGATCTTCGTAATGATACGGAGTGTCCTGGAGAAATACAAAGGTGATTTAGGATTGGCGAAGGAATACATGGTTTGGTCGTGAATATCTGTTGCAATTTACTTTGCCCTCTTACTAATCCCTTACTTTGTCTTAACTTAATACCTTCTGTACACCGTTTAGGCTAATTGGCTTTCTTCCTTCCCTACCGTTCGGTACCAGCCTATGGTTTGGAAGAAGACTATCCAATTTGCGTAATAGGTGTACTACTCCTAAACCAAGGAGTACTCACAACCTGAGAGAGGGTGAAAAGAAAAGACAACTGAATAGTCCTATCCGTTTTCCCCAGAACCGGAAACCATCCTCGAATAAATCCCTTCGAGTTCGTATCTAACCATACGATGGTTTTGTCCAATGGAAGTGGACGTTCGTAGTAAAACGGGGTGTCCTGGAGAAAAGGGTAATAGCAGGAGTGGCAATGAGGTTTGCAACTCTGACGATCCAAAAGCCAGTGTCAAGAAGGTTCGGTCAACTTGGTCACTGAGTCATAATCTTAGGGTCGGGTCAATGGTCGCTGCCAAAGAGAGAGAGAAAAGAAACACTCAGCGTGCACTCTAACCTAGATCAGAATGGTTACCAATTTATCTAATCTGGAAACCTCCCACTGTACCTCAAATTCTCCTCCAAACCTGAAAGTAGAATTAGTCGGGGTCACCCGAGGAGTAAACTAACTCATCAGTGGGAATCGGGATCCAACTCTCATCGCATGATAACGTGACGGAATCCGCTCACGTCATCACACTCCAGAAGGTATGCGCATATCTGGCAAGTTTCAGTACTTTTGAAACTCCCGATGTGATTTTTACCCCATGCTCTTATGACCTTGACTTTGGCCAACAAATCATAAGTCACATGTCAAGTTCTGCCCGTCATTCTCCAGGTTAATCTGAGCCCACCCGTACAAGCCCTTGACTTTGGCCAACTAGGCTATACGACTGCCCCAAACCTGTTGGAGATAGTGCCCTCAGAGTCAATTATTGGATCACAGGCACGTGATTGCAATGATTGAGGGAGGACCTATCCCGGTAGGACAGTCTTACTCGAGATGATAGTATGCTATCTGGTTTACCTTTATCATCGTGTACTGCTTTAGGTGACATGACATGTCGCTATTGCACGTTGATAGAGCCCCTAGGATTCTTGCTTGACTGCCAGCAGTATGAGGGCGATCATATAAGTGAGAGCTGGTAATCTACAAGCACATCCTTAAAAGGTCCCTAGTCGTGGGAGTTTCGAGACAGGGCATCGATTCTCCAGAGTAGACTAGCGTATACAGTCGAGACCCCGACGAGGGGCGGTGGCCGGTCTCACAAGCCACTGGTGTCAGTTGGTTCACCTAAGATGTATACAGGTGCTCATTGGGTTATGAGTACACCGGACAGGACTCGCTGGGAACATGCTAGTTGGTCTTATACCTGACGTCAGATAGCAGTTCCCAAGTGACATGTGTACAGGTTAGTTCATCGACCTGGGGATCGTCATTTGTCTCGTGTGAGTTCCCACTGTACTTTGATTACTACCCTACCACGGCTCAAAGGAGTCGTGCAAACAGGTTTTAGTTGGGTACAGTCCCGAGCCACATGGAGGCAGTGAGCGGATCTTCGGGGGTTTCGTCTCTCCCGGTATTGGGGGTGAGGTCGCGCTGTGTCTAGGAGAGCCATTACACGAAGACCTTGGCCAAGGCAGGAGATTTACTGGTAGGTATTCCAGTAGTATCTCAGGGTGTTCTGGGCTACACTCCGACACGACTTGTACCGCTTTTGGGGGTCTGACTTTTACCAACCCCCTAGGCCCGCCATGCGATACTCATAGACGAACGGACCGGACTGCACGGATATTGTCACTGACAGGCTCAGTAGGGTGTCAGGATGAGTTCGCTCATCGACGTCCCTTTTAGTCAATAGCTGGTGGCCCGTTACGTATTGGCTTATACCTCTGACGTGCTAGTGGTTAAATCCACAGCCATTGTATTGACGAGTCTTTAGAGTCCGCCACACTTTCAGTTACTCAGCTTTCGGGCGAAACGCTGTAGAGGCCGTATGGAGATATGGCAGGGTTCGATCAGATACGTGCGGTATTGCACGGATGGTGATCGGACGGTTTTTTACTAGCCGGCTTTGGCTTAAGCCGGATCTTAGTATTTGATAGTGTAGTTTTGTCTCTTTGCATTTGTATCCGGACGGAATACAGATGCGGGTGTGTATGCACAGTATCGGGGTTTTCCTGTAATTTATTACGGGACCAGTTTTCTGGAGTTGCCATTTTGCATTCCATTCCGGCCGGTTTTCCTTTGTTCTTTCCCGGCCGGACTTTTCCGATGGAGGGGGTAATTTGCAGTTTTGCAAATTACTTTTGAGGAGGGGGTTTCTTGCATATGTGGGTTTTTGATTTGACCATCACCATTCTCTTTACCATCACTTGCATTAATTTGACATGATTGAGCATGGGGTTTGGTTTTGGCCGGCCACTGTTGGGAAATTGGAGTGTGATGGAATTGGTTTTAATGGTTTGAATTAATTAATTAGAATGGAGAATATATATGTGAGTGTGCTGGAATCTAACAGTGAGTGTGGATTCATTTATATATATATACACCCTTTTTGGTTGCTTTGAAGAGAGTGTGAGTGCTGATGGTTTTTTATATTGGCTAAGCTCATCATATATTCATTCTTCCAGTGAGCAAATGAAAATTTGGCCGAGCTCATTTCTTCGCCTGCTCCAAATTTTTCCAGCAAGTCTCCATGGATTTTTCCTTATGCAAAATTCCTCCATAAATGGCAACTCCTCATAAACCCCAAAGAGACATCTACACTACACATTCTACAGCAAATCTTGGACGCGTCGGCCAGCCAACTTCGCGCCCGAGTTGCCTCGGTATTGAGGTGGGAGCCCGTAAAAGAATCCGGCGATGTGGTGCCCTTTCCGATGAGGAGGAGACGGACGGAGATCCCGCGAGGAGATCGGAGTGGAGATGAAGACCGGAGGACTCGGATCAGTCGGTATATCTCTAACCCGTCTTTTAGTTAGCTAGATCTAGTTTAATGGCACGATCCGGGTGTTTAGTGCGCGGTGGTGCCGGTTTGCAAAGTCCGCAAAAATTAAAGTTTTTCACCGCTTCCGCATTCCGGCGTCGGATTGACGGCCGGGGCGCCGCCGTGCACTTACAGTGGTATCAGAGCCTCGCCATTAACATAGTCTAGCTTTGTGTAATGTGTTTTTCAGTTCCGATCGATCGAAATGTTCAAAAACCCGTATTTTGTCACGACAGTTTTCTGTTGAAATTTTTTGTCTCTAAAAATTTTTCAGGGTGTATAAAAGTACTGTACAGGGTGACATAAGACTACTGGGAAAATACGAGACATTGATCTCTCAGGTCGACCGCGGAACCGCGGCCAATCCCCACTAGGTGCCGCGGTTCCGCCGCCGAAGAAGAGGATCAATGCTTTATCTTTTTACAGTCGGCTTCTGGGGTTATTTTATGGGTTTTTGAATGTTAATATTGGGCCCAGAATTTCTTTAACTGCTGCAGTGTTGTTTTGGGGCCCACTTGTTAATCTTTGATCGATCGGATATTTTAAACACATTTTTCACAGTATTTACATTATATCTGCGACCGTGAATGTCACTCGATCGGTAAATCCTGTCTAACTGCTATAGCCCGGTTAGACGGATTTGCGAACGTGATTTTCACGTTGATGTTCTATGTTTATGCTGTGATGTTGCGGATCGGTCGTGGGGGATAGCCTGGATGCAATGCTAGTACTGTATTGTTGTATTATGTACATTTGATATTGCGGGGCGAGCGTCCGACATGTGGACTGCCGTCACTGCCTGTTTGTATTATTCTTTTGGGGCACGACCTGGTTGCGGTCGATGTACCCGGTGTATGTATATTTTACATTCTGTACTAGGATTACCCCGCGGTGGGGTGCACGGATGGCCAGGTTCTAGAGGGCAACAAGCCTGCATCTCATGGCATTGAGACGGAGGGGGCTTCACTCTGGGATTGGCGGGCTATTCGCCGCACTCGTAGGGGGTACAGGTTGACCCAGGAGGGGTGCCCAAGTTGCCGGATTCCGTGGAGTGCTGGGTGGTCCATTCACGGAGCTGAAGGGGGCTGCCTCGCTTCAGGTTTTGGCGGGTAACTTGCCGCGCCCGTAGGGGTCTAGGATTCTCATTGCACAGGCTATCCACACGACCAGGGGAACGTCGGGTTTCAGCAGTGGCTCTGTGAAACCCGGGGATCCCAGATATCTGTATTGTTTCTGTGATGCTGTACATTCTCTGTGATGTTGCATTTCTTTCACGCCTTGAGCGAAATATAATATATTGGTATATATATATTGGTAAATGTTGTATATGTTTTGCATCCGCGCTAGTCCAGTCCCCGCTCTGCCGTTAGTTAGCTAACCTAACGGGTGATGACGGGACCCAGTGGCGAATGCGGATGGCATATACGTACGTCAGTATATTTTCGTTCTTTGTGGTGTGATCAATGATGGGACTGCGTTGATTCGGATCAATGCAAGTTAAACAAACCTAATCTGATGTTGTTGGAACACTTTTCAAAAAGCTGTTATTGCAAGGACGTTCTCTTTTGTTTTGCATCGTGGTATTCATTTGGAATATCCTGCTCCTCAGTCGACGAGGCAAGGGCCGAGATCCCCTCACCGGGAGTGACCCCTTGGACAGAAGTTTGCGTCAGGGCAGTAACTTCACTATAGCCGATTACTTTTGCTTTGCATCGCGGTATTCATTTGGAATATCCTGCACCCCATTCTACGGGGAAAGAGCCGAGATCCCTTCACCGGGAGTGACCTCTTTAGTAAAGGTTTTCGTCACTATATTTTCTAAAAAGCTATCCGTTCCTTCAACGAGATCAAGTTCATTACGTTAAAGGTTTTCGCCAGAAACCATTCGTAGCCCTCCGTCGTTTCATATGGGTAGTCAATAGTATTCAAGCTGTGTATGTTGGCCAAAGTCAAGGCACAGTGATTGGTAGCTATTGGGGTATTCATATGTAGCATAGATAGATGCGTTGGTTTGGGACAGTCGTACTGCCATTTTGGCCAAAGTCAAGGGTATGTACGGGTGGATTCAAATTAACCTGGAGAATGACGGGTAGAACTTGACATGTGACTTATGATATGTTGGCCAAAGTCAAGGTCATAAGAGCATGGGGCAGAAATCACATCGGGAGTTTCAAAAGTACTGAAACTTGCCAGATATGCGCATACCTTCTGGAGTGTGATACCGTGAGCGGATTCCGTCACGTTGTCATGCGATGAGAGTTGGATCCCGATTCCCACTGATGAGTTAGTATACTCTTCGGGTGACCCCGACTAATTCTTCTTTCAGGTTTGGAGGAGAATTTGAGGTACAGTGGGAGGTTTCCAGATTAGATAAATATGTAACCATTCTGATCTAGGTTAGAGTGCACGCTGAGTGTTTCTTTTCTCTCTCTCTGGCAGCGACCGTTGACCTGACCCTATGACTATGACTCAGTGACCAAGTTGACCGAACCTACTTAACACTGGCTTTTGGATTGTCAGAGTTGCAGACCTCATTGCCACTCCTACTTTTACCCTTTTCTCCAGGACACCCCGTATTACTGCGAACGTCCACTTCCATTGGACAAAACCATCGTATGGTTAGATACGAACTCGAAGGAATTTATTCGAGGATGGTTTCCGGTTCTGGAGAAAACGAATAGGTTTATTCGGTTGTCTTTTATCTTCACCCTCTCTCATTGCGAGTGTTCCTAGGATTGGGACAGTACACCCATTATGCTTATTGGATAGTCTTCTTCCAAACCATAGGCTGGTGCCGACCGGTAGGGAATGAAGAAAACCAGTTAGCCTAAACGGTGTACAGAAGGTATTAAGTTCAGACAAAACAAGGGATTAGTAAGAGGGCAAAGTAAATTGCAACAAATATTCACGACCAAACCAAATATTTCGTTACCACTCCCACATCACCTTTGTATTTCTCCAGGACACTCCGTATCACTACGAAGATCCACAGTTTATTGGATACTCCATCGTATGGTTATATACGAACTCGAATGGAACTTGTTCCAGTTCGGGGATGGATTCTGGTCCAGGAGAAATAGGAATAAGGTTTATTCGGTTGTCTTTTATCTTCACCCTCTCTCATTGCGAGTGTTCCTAGGATTGGGACAGTACACCCATTATGCTTATTGGATAGTCTTCTTCCAAACCATAGGCTGGTGCCGAACGGTAGGGAAGGAAGAAAACCATTTGGCCTAACGGGGTGTACAGAAGGTAAAGACTAAAGACATATGAAGGGATTTGGAGAGGTGGCAAAGAATTATACGGTTACAGTCGTGAATCTGGAAGAGGCATTACTAGGAATACCAGAATACCCCATCGAAACATTTCAATGTTTCAGTTTCACTGTGTAATGTTAAAGGAAAACTGATTTCCCGATTAGATATTTACTCCAGGGTATGTATTTACCAGGTACGATTCTCACATCTGTATGGTTTTACAGATGATGAGTGGGAGTAAGTTATTGGGAATTGGGTGATTATCCTCATTATATCGGGATTCGTTGTAATCGGTGATATTTGAGGAAATCACCTGGGCTGTTTGCCGGTCGGCAAATATTTGGTTTTGAATATCCGCTGTTATGCACCAATTTCAAATTGATATATCTGTACGTCTATTTTCATAGAGTGAGATATACCTTTCTGAAATTATGTCTACGACATTTACCTATATCAGTGGATGGTTAGGTAAGGAGCATTAAACAGCGGTGTAATTCTTCTTAACCATAAGTAGAGTTTTCGACCTACGACACACAGTGAATGAGTTATCAGACTCAAGGGACTTATACAGAGTATTGTATGTTGTCCAGGGTCCATCAGGACACAGGGGTTGGTCCTTGTACTACATTCAGTTTACTTATGACTTCTCTAGTTTTTAGACAGGTGTTTCGTGGAAACACAGGGTTCGAATTTGGAGAAGTTATTGGTATTTGAATAGAGTAGAGAACCAGGTATAGCAAGTATCGGGATTCTTCAAAGTGATTGAAGATGTAGATACTTGTGTGTGGTATTCAGTTAATAGTAATGATAAAGAGAAATTACTTCTCTTTCAGGTTACTCATAATTGGAAGTATTCCTAAGTTGAGTAACGCTGATCGACCTCCTTCCATTTAGTTGACATGCACTGGAGAAAGCTGCATGATTTGAATCTGGTTCAATTAAATCAGTGCCTCTGGTTCTATATTGGATGTAGAACAGTTCATATCTTAACGTTGTTAAGGTACGGGGAGTTGTCCGGCTTATGCTTAAAACCAGACACTGGACAACTCAAGGCACGTTTCTGTAATGGCTGTTTGTGGGTTGACCCAGGCTATGACGCGGGTTGATTTTCTACCATCTGGATGAACAATAGCAATATTGTTCTAGACTCGCCACAGTTTTATTAAAAATGGATTTTTTCAAAAACAGCAGTGGGAGTATGGTAGAACTGGAAGTGATTCCAGAACCGCAAACGATTACTGAAGATTTGATAAGGAACCTGAAGATTCAATCTGATTTGACATTCCATTGGCCACTCCGCAGATAAGGTAGGTAACTTCAGGCACCCGAGAGGTACTCCGGTAGCCTCAAGGACGGTGACAGGGAAGTTCTTGTTTACCCACACTTGCCATTGTTGTTGTTCCAGGCTGCGAGACCCGGCAGGAGGATGAGTATAGCGTCGTTCTAAACTAGCTTTAGAAGTGCACGTCTGTATGACTCTGCCAGAGGGTTGTCGTAGTCAGTGGGAGCAGCGGAAGCATTGGTGGACATCAGGCTTATGTCTATTTATAGACTAAAGCAGATGTAGCGGAGATAGATCATCCATTTCTGATGTGACAGTCATAGGTTTGACGTCATCAGAATAGGGGATGGATCTGTTGAGAAGGTAGTAGGAAGTGATATTCCTATACTACGATCGGTTATACTTTGATCGTCACACAGTGGTTTCTCCACAAAGGACTTGGACATTATATCAGACATACTGGTTACTAGATCTATGGTTTTAGATCTAGATTTGGGTGTTTTCCTAATCAGGGTACCTTGACAGCATTCTAAGAGTATTTAGAATGGACGACTCCTGGCACGGTAGTGTACCTGCAGGTAATGGAGTCACCCTCTCTAAAAGGTGTCTTATAGACTAAAGTAGAGAGGGATGTACATGATTGGCAGATCACTTGCTTAGGCAATTGAGTCAATCATGAGATGTCAAGTACCACACCAGATGTTGTTCTTGCACGAGATGCAATAAGTTGACATTGATCCAATCCTGGAGAAACAGTCGGAAGCAGTTTTAGAACATAAGTGGATGTTCTAGGGATATGATAACGACAGCCTTATTCGGGAGACAGTTATCATTCCAGGCTTCCAAGGTGACATGGACAACAAGGAGGTTGTCAGAGTTATAGTTTTCCCTCTGACGAGGGGCAGTATTTTGGACAGGTGTTCCAAGGCAATACTGAGGGAGGCATGGCGCAGGATACTGATTAGATTCAGTTGACGATACAGTCTAAGAAGTTTGGATTTGGAGTTCATTTATAAGCTAGGTCCCATCAAACATCCAGACATTCTAAGACAGGTATTGCTCATTTCGGGAGATGGTTTTCTCCGCGAACTTGAGATATAGAGAGACATAGAAAGAAACTTCTAGGCGGATCCACTCACTGAGGCTATTCCTCGACCGCAATAGTTTCACAAACGGGATTTGTGAGACTGACTAGTAGAGGAGTTGGGTGTTCGGTATCACACGGGCTGTGAGTATGCGACATCGCAATAATTAGCCTTGAGTGCAAGTGGGAGATTGTTGGAGATAGTGCCCTCAGAGTCAATTATTGGATCACAGGCACGTGATTGCAATGATTGAGGGAGGACCTATCCCGGTAGGACAGTCTTACTCGAGATGATAGTATGCTATCTGGTTTACCTTTATCATCGTGTACTGCTTTAGGTGACATGACATGTCGCTATTGCACGTTGATAGAGCCCCTAGGATTCTTGCTTGACTGCCAGCAGTATGAGGGCGATCATATAAGTGAGAGCTGGTAATCTACAAGCACATCCTTAAAAGGTCCCTAGTCGTGGGAGTTTCGAGACAGGGCATCGATTCTCCAGAGTAGACTAGCGTATACAGTCGAGACCCCGACGAGGGGCGGTGGCCGGTCTCACAAGCCACTGGTGTCAGTTGGTTCACCTAAGATGTATACAGGTGCTCATTGGGTTATGAGTACACCGGACAGGACTCGCTGGGAACATGCTAGTTGGTCTTATACCTGACGTCAGATAGCAGTTCCCAAGTGACATGTGTACAGGTTAGTTCATCGACCTGGGGATCGTCATTTGTCTCGTGTGAGTTCCCACTGTACTTTGATTACTACCCTACCACGGCTCAAAGGAGTCGTGCAAACAGGTTTTAGTTGGGTACAGTCCCGAGCCACATGGAGGCAGTGAGCGGATCTTCGGGGGTTTCGTCTCTCCCGGTATTGGGGGTGAGGTCGCGCTGTGTCTAGGAGAGCCATTACACGAAGACCTTGGCCAAGGCAGGAGATTTACTGGTAGGTATTCCAGTAGTATCTCAGGGTGTTCTGGGCTACACTCCGACACGACTTGTACCGCTTTTGGGGGTCTGACTTTTACCAACCCCCTAGGCCCGCCATGCGATACTCATAGACGAACGGACCGGACTGCACGGATATTGTCACTGACAGGCTCAGTAGGGTGTCAGGATGAGTTCGCTCATCGACGTCCCTTTTAGTCAATAGCTGGTGGCCCGTTACGTATTGGCTTATACCTCTGACGTGCTAGTGGTTAAATCCACAGCCATTGTATTGACGAGTCTTTAGAGTCCGCCACACTTTCAGTTACTCAGCTTTCGGGCGAAACGCTGTAGAGGCCGTATGGAGATATGGCAGGGTTCGATCAGATACGTGCGGTATTGCACGGATGGTGATCGGACGGTTTTTTACTAGCCGGCTTTGGCTTAAGCCGGATCTTAGTATTTGATAGTGTAGTTTTGTCTCTTTGCATTTGTATCCGGACGGAATACAGATGCGGGTGTGTATGCACAGTATCGGGGTTTTCCTGTAATTTATTACGGGACCAGTTTTCTGGAGTTGCCATTTTGCATTCCATTCCGGCCGGTTTTCCTTTGTTCTTTCCCGGCCGGACTTTTCCGATGGAGGGGGTAATTTGCAGTTTTGCAAATTACTTTTGAGGAGGGGGTTTCTTGCATATGTGGGTTTTTGATTTGACCATCACCATTCTCTTTACCATCACTTGCATTAATTTGACATGATTGAGCATGGGGTTTGGTTTTGGCCGGCCACTGTTGGGAAATTGGAGTGTGATGGAATTGGTTTTAATGGTTTGAATTAATTAATTAGAATGGAGAATATATATGTGAGTGTGCTGGAATCTAACAGTGAGTGTGGATTCATTTATATATATATACACCCTTTTTGGTTGCTTTGAAGAGAGTGTGAGTGCTGATGGTTTTTTATATTGGCTAAGCTCATCATATATTCATTCTTCCAGTGAGCAAATGAAAAATTTGGCCGAGCTCATTTCTTCGCCTGCTCCAAATTTTTCGAGCAAGTCTCCATGGATTTTTCCTTATGCAAAATTCCTCCATAAATGGCAACTCCTCATAAACCCCAAAGAGACATCTACACTACACATTCTACAGCAAATCTTGGACGCGTCGGCCAGCCAACTTCGCGCCCGAGTTGCCTCGGTATTGAGGTGGGAGCCCGTAAAAGAATCCGGCGATGTGGTGCCCTTTCCGATGAGGAGGAGACGGACGGAGATCCCGCGAGGAGATCGGAGTGGAGATGAAGACCGGAGGACTCGGATCAGTCGGTATATCTCTAACCCGTCTTTTAGTTAGCTAGATCTAGTTTAATGGCACGATCCGGGTGTTTAGTGCGCGGTGGTGCCGGTTTGCAAAGTCCGCAAAAATTAAAGTTTTTCACCGCTTCCGCATTCCGGCGTCGGATTGACGGCCGGGGCGCCGCCGTGCACTTACAAAACCAACGCATCTATCTATGCTGCATATGAATAACCAACAGCTACCAAACACTGTGCCTTGACTTTGGCCAACAAACACAGCTTGAATACTATTGACTACCCATATGAAACGACGGAGGGCTACGAATGGTTTCTGGCGAAAACCTTTAACGTAATGAACTTGATATCGTTGAAGGAACGGATAGCTTTTTAGAAAATATAGTGACGAAAACCATTGCTAAAGAGGTCACTCCCGGTGAAGGGATCTCGGCTCTTTCCCCGTAGAATGGGGTGCAGGATATTCCAAATGAATACCACGATGCAAAGCAAAAGTAATCGGCTATAGTGAAGTTAATGCCCTGACGCAAACTTCTGTCCAAGGGGTCACTCCCGGTGAAGGGATCTCGGCCCTTGCCTCGTCGACTGAGGAGCAGGATATTCCAAATGAATACCACGATGCAAAACAAAAGTGAACGTCCTTGCAATAACAGCTTTTTGAAAAAGTGTTCCAACAACATCAGATTAGGTTTGTTTTTCTTGCATTGATCCGAATCAATGCAGTCCCATCAATGATCACACCACAAAGAACGAAAATATACTGACGTACGTATATGCCATCCGCATTCGCCACTGGGTCCCGTCATCACCCGTTAGGTTAGCTTACTAACGGCAGAGCGGGGACTGGACTAGCGCGGATGAAAAACATATACAACATCTACTAATATATATACCAATATATTATATTTCGCTCAAGGCGTGAATAGAAATGCAACATCACAGAAATGTACAGCATCACAGAACAATACAGATATCTGGGATCCCCGGGTTTCACAGAGCCACTACTGAAACCCGACGTTCCCCTGGTCGTGTGGATAGCCTGTGCAATGAAAACCTAGACCCCTACGGGCGCGGCAAGTCACCCGCCAAAACCTGAAGCGAGGCAGCCCCCTTCAGCTCCGTGAATGGACCACCCAGCACTCCACGGAATCCGGCAACTTGGGCACCCCTCCTGGGTCAACCTGTACCCCCTACGAGTGCGGCGAATAGCCCGCCAATCCCAGAGTGAAGCCCCCTCCGTCTCAATGCCATGAGATGCGGGCTTGTTGCCCTCTAGAACCCGGCTATCCGTGCACCCCACCGCAGGGTAATCCTAGTACAGAATGTAAAATATACATACACCGGGTACATCGACCGCAACCAGGTCGTGCCCCAAAAGAATAATACAATCAGGCAGTGACGGCAGTCCACATGTCGGACGCTCGCCCCGCAAAATCAAATGTACATAATACAACAATACAGTACTAGCATTGCATCCAGGCTATCCCCCACGACCGATCCGCAACATCACAGCATAAACATAGAACATCAACGTGAAAGTCACGTTCGCAAATCCGTCTAACCGGGCTATAGCAGTTAGACCGGATTTACCGATCGAGTGACATTCACGGTCGCAGATATAATGTAAATACTGTGAAAAATGTGTTTTAAAATATTCCGATCGATCAAAAATTAACAAGTGGGCCCTCAATCAAAACTGTAGCACTCACAGAAAACCTGGGCCCAATTTTAATATTCCAAAACCCATATTTTAAGCCCAGAAGGCCTCTGGAAAAATTTGGTGATGTGACATGAATAGTGCGCGGCGGAAGGGCCGCACGAGGTGGGGTTTCGCGGCGGATCCGCGCTCCAACTGTGGAATTACATCGTCAAATTTTTACAGAACCCTTATATTTCCCAGTACATCAATATTTTACAACCAGAAAAATTTTTCGAGACCAAAAATTTTCAACAGAAACTGATTCGAACTAAGATGCAGTTTTGGAACATTCGATCGATCGAAACAGAAAAACACATTACACCAAGCTAGACTATGTTAATGGCGAGTCTCTGATACCACTGTAAGTGCACGGCGGCGCCCCGGCCGTCAACCCGACGGCCAAACGCGGAAACGGTGGTAAACTTTAATTTTTGCGGACTTGGCAAAACGGCACCACCGCGCACTAAAACCGGATCGGGCCATTAAACTAAATCTAGCTAACTAGAATACGGGTTAGAGATGTACCGACTGATCCGAGTCCTCCGGTCTTCATCTCCACTCCGATCTCCTCGCGGGATCTCCGGTCGTCGCCTCCTCGCCGGAAGGGCACCACGTCGCCTGCACCTTTTACGGGCTCCCGCCTCTATACCGAGGCAACTCGGGCATGAAGCCGGCAACTCGACATGCTCAAGATGTGCTGTAGGAAGTGTAGTGCTTTGTCTCTTTGGGGTTTGTTGCCTTTGGATGGAGGAATGAAGATTGAGCTTTGGAGGGAAATGAAGCTCTCAATCTTTGCATGAAAAATGATATGAACATATATCTATCCTCACAAAATGAACCACTCTCTTCCCTCTTTCTTTTTCTTCTTCTCTCTTTTCTAATGAATAAAACTCTCATCCAAAAGAGAATGGTGGAGGAGGTAATAGCAAAACAAGAAGGGAGGTGAGTGTAGGAGAATGGAAGAGGTGACCATATCAAGAGACAAGAAAACATACAACCATGCTTGCACTTTCATCAAACCATACCCACTCAAATCATCATTAATCCAAGTAATGGTGCAAAGATATGAAGCTATCATAATCAATACTTTATGCAAGAAAATCCCTCCACTAAAGTTATTTGCATAATTGCAAATAACCCCCTCCATCGGAAAAGTCCGGCCGGGAAAGAACAAAGGAAAACCGGCCGGAACGGAAAGCAAACTGGCAACTCCAGAAAACTGGTCCCGTAATAAATTACAGGAAAACCCCGATACTGTGCATACACACCCGCATCTGTATTCCGTCCGGATACAAATGCAAAAAGACAAAATCTACACTGTACTAAACTAGGACCGGCTTAAACCAAAGCCGGCTAGTAATATCCGTTCGATCCTGATCCGTGCAATACCGCACGTATCTGATCGAACCCTGCCATATATCTATACGGCTACTAGTACAAACCGTCCGATCCTGATCCGTGCAATACCGCACGTATCTGATCGGACCCTGCCATATCTCCATACGGCCTCTACAGCGTTTCGCCCGAAAGCTTGAGTAACTGAAAGTGTGGTGGACTCTAAAGACTCGTCAATACTACGGCTGTGGATTTAACCACTAGCACGTCAGAGGTATAAGCCAATACATGACGGGCCACCAGCTATTGACCAAAAGGGACGTCGATGAGGAAGCTCACCCCGACACCCAACTGAGCCTGTCAGTGACAATATCCGTACAGTCCGGTCCGTTCGTCTATGAGCATCGCATGGCGGGCCTAGGGGGTTGGTAAAAGTCAGACCCCCAAAAGCGGTACAAGTCGTGTCGGAGTGTAGCCCAGAACACCCTGAGATACTACTGGAATACCTACCAGTAAATCTCCTGCCTTGGCCAAGGTCTTTGTGTAATGGCTCTCCTAGACACAGCGCGACCTCACCCCCAATACCGGGAGAGACGAACCCCTGAAGATCCGCTCACTGCCTCCATGTGGCTCGGGACTGTACCCAACTAAAACCTGTTTGCACGACTCCTTTGAGCCGTGGTAGGGTAGTAATCAAAGTACAGTGGGAACTCACACGAGACAAATGACGATCCCCAGGTCGATGAACTAACCTGTACACATGTCACCTGGGAACTGCTATCTGACGTCAGGTATAAGACCAACTAGCATGTTCCCGGCGAGTCCTGTCCGGTGTACTCATAACCCAATGAGCACCTGTATACATCTTAGGTGAACCAACTGACACCAGTGGCTTGTGAGACCGGCCACCGCCCCTCGTCGGGGTCTCGACTGTATACACTAGTCTACTCTGGAGAATCGATGCCCTGTCTCGAAACTCCTACGACTAGGGACCTTTTAAGGATGTGCTGATAGACTACCAGCTCCCACGTATATGATCGCCCTCATACTGCCGGTAGTCAAGCAAGAATCCTAGGGGCTCTATCAACGTGCAATAGCGACATGTCAGGTCACCTAAAGCAGTGCACGATGATAAAGGTAAACCAGATAGCATACTATCATCTCGAGTAAGACTGTCCTACCGGGATAGGTCCTCCCTCAATCATTGCAATCACGTGCCTGTGATCCAATAATTGGCTCTGAGGGCACTATCTCCAACAGGAATATTCTGCTACAAAGTGATGCCCTTCGGTCTAAAGAACACCGGCGCTACCTATCAGAGGGCAATGACAAAGATTTTCGATGACCTCATACACAAAATTGTCGAGTGCTATATTGACGACCTCGTGGTAAAAAGCAAATCGCAAGAAGAGCATTGGGAGCATCTGAAGATAGTTTTCCGACGTCTTCGGAAATACAACCTGAAGATGAACCCTCTCAAATGCGCGTTCGGAGTTTCCTCGGGAAAATTTCAAGGGTTCATCATACGACACCGGGGCATCGAAATAGACCCATTAAAGATCAAGACGATCACGGAAATGCTTCCGCCAAGAACTCTCAAGCAACTGCGATCTCTCCATAGAAAGCTTGCATATATCCGGTGGTTCATATCCAATCTCTCCGGCAAGTGTCGCCTCTACAGTCATTTAATGAAGAAGGGGACCCTGTTCGTCTGGGATCGCAAATGCCAAAGCGCACTGGACGAAATCAAGCAATACATGCAGAATCCGCTGGTACTGACTGCTCCGGTCAAGGGAAAACCTCTCATCCTGTACATAACTGCCCTTGAAGGTTCCTTAGGCGCACTATGGGCACAGAAAAACGACCAAGGGAAGGAGAAAGCCCTTTACTATTTGAGTCGAGTTCTCCTGGGGGCAGAAAACAACTACTCTCCCATTGAAAAACACTGCCTGGCGTTAATTTTCACGATAACGAAGCTCCGGCATTATGCTTTGGCGCATGAGGTCCACCCCATATCAAAAGTGGATCCTCTCAAATATTTCATGTCAAGAGCCATGCTAACAGGACGGCTCGCTAAATGGGCCCTACTCTTGTTGGAGTTCTCGATAACATATCGACTACTCAAGGCAATGAAAGGCCAGGCCATCGCCGACTTCCTCACTGAGCATCCTATACCTGCCGATTCACCCCTAAATTGCGAATTGCCAGATAAGCACTCGTTTGACACGATCGACAGGGAGAAAGGAGAGAGAGACACCCGATGGGAACTTTACTTCGATGGGGCATCTTCCATGAAGAAGCGACAACACAGCACCCCTATAATCAAATCTGGGGTAGGCCTTATCTTCGTGACTCCACAAGGAGGGATAATGCGCTTTGCCTTTTCCTTAACAGAGCCGAGGACAAACAAAGAAGCCGAATATGAAGCTTTGATAGCAGGTCTAGAGATCGCCGTCGACATGGGAATCGAAAACCTCCTCATATACGGAGACTCCCAGTTAGTCTCGTTAGTCAAGTAAACGGCGACTATCAAACGTGCAAACCAGAGTTGGTAAGGTACGGTGAGAAAGTGCAATAATTGCTGACTCAAATTCCCGCCTATGCCCTGGAAAGCATACCGCGAGCGGAAAATAGCAAGGCGGATGCATTAGCCAAACTTGCTAAAGAACTGACTAACGAAAACCTCGATGACGTGAGGATCGTTGTGCAGAGCCGTCGGGTTCTTGCACCTGCAGGAATATCTCCAAAGCCGTCGGGTTCTTGCACCTGCAGGAATATCTCCGGAGCCGTCCGAAGAAAAAGAAGCGACCAAGAAAACGGCCCTACAAATAAATCCCACGACCCAAATGTGGCACGTGACCGGCACTTAAAACAAGTGACATCTGAAGACGTCAATGCGGTTCAAGTAAGCCGAAACCCTGAATCTAAACCCTTTTTGAAAATATTGGAGGTGAGCTTTGAATAATCACCCGATAAAATCAATTTAAAATAACATCTAGATTGAACTAAGTATGTTGAAAAGCATTTATGACGTTTTGAAACTTGACATCACCTCCTTACATTTTTATAAGAACCCGATATAATAAAATAAAATAGCGTCCCAACAGAAGCTGGTCTCCACGTCCAAACGATGGAGCAACCAACAATCTAAATCAGCAATCGACTCCAAAGAGTGCGACATTCCACACATAAACCCTAAGTCTTACTTCTAAGTCCAGAATATACCATTTCTAAGTTGATGGAATTTCCACTAGATACAAGAATATATGAATAATCAAGAGTGAATATGATACAATAATAAACGACTTACCACTCAATCCCTGAAAAGAATGTGTGCCCAAGCCGCTGATAATCCAAGCGGTAACACCTGCAAGAAACTGTGGCACAACGGGGATGAGTTGCCAACTCAGTGAATAAAAGTACATCTAAAGGTAGAAATCGAATGCATGACGATACCTAGGTCATAAATATAGTCCTATCATAATCTGTACCAATACACTATATGATATACATATGTACAATACTATCTCTCTGTTAGTTATATGTATTCCCTAGAGGCCATTACTGTACATAGGATGTATATTGTAGTGGATGCTGGGACATATATAGGTATGACTTTCTTGCTCGACATGATAATACGCTATCTGGTTGCTCTTTATCTTAACATGTATACTTTCTGTCTCTCTGTTACATGTTGATAAAGCCCTTAGAATGTGTACTCGACTTCCAGGACTATGATGTAGATCATACTAGTGGGGCCTGGGTAGTCAATGAGTACATCCTTCAATGTTCCTAGTCGTGGGAATATCGAGACGAGGCATCGATATTCCAGAGTAGACTAGCGTATATCTTCTCGATCCATGTGATGGGCGATGGATGATCCCATATCCATTGGTGTTTGACATCAGAGATGGTATGCGGGTGCTCAGTGGTGACTGGGTACACTGAACGGACTCGCCGAGAACTCCCAGATGGTATTATACCTCACGTCAGATAGCAGTTCTCTGGTGACACTGATACAGCTTAGTCTGTTGACCCGAGATCGTAATAGAGTCTTGTGTGTCTTCCACTGTGCTTTGATTTCCACCCTACCACGGCTCTACTGAGTCATGCAAACAGGTGGTTTTTGGGTACAGTCCCGATTCACATGGAGGCAATGAGCGATAGGAGGGGATTCGTCTCTCCCGGTATTGGGGGTTGATGTTGCGCTATGCTCGACTGGCCATAACTGGAAATCCCTGGCCAGGGTTGCAGTGATATACTGGTAAGAGTTATCGGTAGTTTCACGCTATGTTATGGACCTTACATCGGCATGACTTATCAAGCTACTGGGGTCTGACGTTTATCACCCCTAGGCGAGATATGCGACATATCAGACGAACAGACCGGACTGTACGGTAAGTGTTACTGGTTGGATTCACTGGAGTGTGATCGGGCTTTGTCACGCCCCGCTTCCCAAAATACGGAATACGAGGGGTAGACAAGGCCAGCCATGCTCCTACGGTCAAGGAAATGTCCTGCCGTAGTCACACTTCGGCTTCTAGTTTATCATGGTAAACAGTAAACGATGCGCAGGTAATGAGAAGTGCAGTAACTGAAAGATACAATAATATAAACTGACCTGAAGTGGAACAAACGAAAGTAACTCGGAGTAGCAAGTCAAGAAGTCTGTGAAGCACGTCTAGTTCTGATCCAAGCTAAATCTTCTCCTCACACTGAGCATGCATACTCAGTTCGTCAGAGCGACACAATAGCAATAATATATATATATAATCAAGTGATAGTTCTAACAGTGGTAATGGAAATGAATAACAGTAAATCAACGACAGCATGAATATGGATGTGCAGTAATCAATGCAGCGGAATAGTAAATCAGTATAACGATATGTCACGTATGCCACATAGTATATCATGAATAAAATGCCAGTATCCCTATCAGTCTCTAAGTCTCACTGTACAGGTCACTAAGCCTGTCGTCAGTCCAAGTGTGAGAGTCAACCACTCGCGAGTGTCCTCCACCCAAGGGAAAGGGACCACGGGCCCAACATGTAACAAGAATATCACGGTGTATATATCACGTACCCTGTAAATCTCCATATAACTCCCTAAATATATAAGCCGGCATGGGACTCCCGAGATTCTGTTGAACTCACACTTAAACTACCCCACACCCCGTGGTCTACATCAAACGCTAACCATCAACCTAAATACTAATCGATCCGTGACAAGTCTGCGCGAGAACTAGAGGCAGGACCTCCATCAAGCACGTCCCGACTAATACCTAAGATAAACGGCAGTGTCTGGTGTCTTATCTGTGACACCCGTGCAACGCTTCCATAAATGTCCCATTCCACTTATAGTCACACGTACACGCATCTCACAGACGTCGACAATGCAATGAAATAATAGGATCGCTAATTGTGTACCAGTACGTATCACTTTCACTTAATCACGGATACACGAACACTGACGTACTTGCCACAATCACCACTAAAATCTAACACTGGGTAAATGCACGATGTCACTAGGTTATCACTACAATGATATGGGTATGATGTGATGCATGAACAGTATAAGAAGCACAATTAAGGTGTCATAAAGAAACAACAGTCCATCACTTGCACGATTTATCATGAAACATATGTATATAATTTAGCGAAACGATAAACAGGTAGTAATTAATATGTTCATTTAGCTATCCATCTAATTTGGTTTCGAGCCAAATGAGTTTCAGGATCATTAATTATAACCATTTCATTTTAAGCGCTCGCGGCTGGAAATCCGGTTTCAGAATCAGAAGTCCGTTTCGCAACGCATTTTAATCCCAGTTGGGATCAGAATTTAGCGACGCTACAGTTGAATGAATTCTAGGGTTTTCAGTAAGGTTTTCAACGCAATAGACAGATCATCAATCGCATCTGTACGTTAGAAGTTATAATCTGTTTAATATTAACATGTCAATTCTGATTCTGTTGGGACTGTTAGGTGTTCCGATATATTAAATTACAGATTAAATATCAAACGGTAACGAAACAGAATGAAACCAATTGTGCTGCCTAGCTAACAGAGTTACCTATAATAAGCAGTGGAGTTCCGCAACCTACTAGTTAAGGAAATCCTATGGTATCCAATACGGAACAGCAAGCACGACTGGAGTCGCTCTGGACTGCAGTCCAGAGTCGCACTCCGATACAATTATCATCACGGTTTAAGTACAGGAATGTCAGGAAACTAGTATAGGGTTAAAGTTCGTCGAGTCGGCTTCGATTTGGGCCCTCGAACGCACTATTCTAGTATGTATATGATTTATGGTGAATCTAGATGAAGCTTGATCTTGAGATGCCTCGACGTAGATCATCTTCGGCATCGAAGTCGACGACCTAGCCCGATCATTTCTCCGACGAAACCATCGCCAGAGTCCGGGATCCGATGATCGCAGCGAAGGGACATCGTCACGGAGCTAAGGAAGTGGAGGACCGGATCTACAAAGGTTGTAGTCCCTTTCACCTTTTAGTTAAGTTGTTAACTTGCTTGTAGTTTCGCCTTTACCTCTAGTAACGATCTAGTTTAGGGTTCTTTGGCACATAGAAAATTTTGAATTGGACATGATTGATCAGTTGTAGAACCTCATGGGTGTGCCTAGGAACCCCTACAGTGGTATCAGAGCCAAGCTAGAGGTTTAGGCGAAGAGTTGACGATGTTAGAAGTCCGATCGAACCCGAAACCCTAATCCAAAACCATTCTCTGTACATTTTTTGAAATCGTGGATTTTTTTAAATTAAAAATATGCAGAAAATTCAGCAAGCTTTTCTAAGAAACACTGTGAAGCACGTGCGCCTGAGTCCACTAAAGCGCCGCGAAAACGTGGCACGAGCATGGCTCGTGCGGCGGTTCCGCGGCCATACAGTACCATTATGTTGTGAATTTTGCACAGTAATTTCTTTCTTTAGTTGCTGAGTTTTCTGGGAATTTTTAAAGTTTACTCAAGAGTTGAGTTTTCTGGGTTGTATTGGGAGTTCGTAGATTCGATCGGATTGTCTAATTTTGTCTGTTTGTTTTTCCGGATAATTTAGAATATGTTAAAAAGTTCGACCGGATATAAATACCCACTTTTTCCCCTGCCGGGAAATTTCCAAGTGTTGGATTTTTCCGTTGTTTAAGAACGTTCTAAGAAGTGCAAGTAACGCGATGGACCCTCTAGAAGACAACAAACCTTAACTCGATTATGTGACCGTCTTGAACTGTCCTTTGAACCTTAGGGTTTGGGGCAGTACGGCGTGCCACATGTGAGGCGTTGGCTTGACCCTTCTACGGCTGGACCGTTGCTACTGTGGCATGAAGTGAATGTTTTTAAACTTATTTCATGTGTTGAGCTGTTTCGGGAAAACTTGGGTGTTTGATTGTTCGATCGAAAAGTTTAACATTTTCCATTTATCTGGAATGTGATACAATATTTGGAATTCACAAGTAGTTATGAGATAACTAATATGAATGTTATAAATATAGCACTTTAGTCTCACTTGATCGATTGCCACGGAATTTTGATGCGATCAAAAGTCCGTCGCAATCACGTAGCGTACGCGGATACTCGCCGGATAAAAATTAATAGACAGCTACACCCCTTAGCCTCGACCAAGTGACTGTAGGAGAACCCCGTCACCAAAAAGCATCCGTCTGGGTGCTCGCGGCAGCGGTGTTCCGCCTTGGTGCACTTCGTCGACGGTATCAGGGGTGCGGCCGTCTACTAAAGTTTGCGACGAGCATTCGATCTGGATGCCGGGAATCTTGTTGAATTGCCCGATTTTATATTGAAAAGTGTTTTCGATAATGAGACTAAAATGCGGGGTTTATAATAGTTAGGCATGCAATGTCTAAGGAATTCATTTGGTTAGGCATGCGATGTCTAAAGAGTTTGCGGATTCCAACTGTTGTAGTTTTACACTTTCTTTACTGTGACCGTAAGTGTAATATGTGATATCCCCGTTTTCGTTGCTATATGTCAACGACAATTGGGATACGCATGTTTACTTACGTTGATGACATATGATGTTATGTGTTGCTGGATATGTTATATTGGATCATCGTGTTTGAATAGCCGGGTTTTTTTTTATGTGAGATGAGTGTTTTTCATTTTCATTCATGTAAAAAACTTGTATGTAATATTCTTTTATTGGGGCACTTCCAGGTTGCGGAAGATGTCACCATTTGTATATTATTTACTTTTCCGCATTAGTATAGACCCAAGGAGGGAAGCACAAGTAACCGGGTTCTAGGGTTCAGTAGGAGACCATCACGAGGAGTCGAATCCGGGTCTCCTAACCCTAGAATTGGTAGGGTTGCTTTTCGCTCTCGTAGGGGTCTAGGGGTGTGGGATTGGCTATTCATCGCGACCGTGGAATCCGTGTTTTATACTGGCTCGTATTAAAAACACGGACGTCCTAGTATATCCAATATTTCATATGATATTTTCTGCGGCGTTATCTGTGATGTGATGTGTTCAGATAGATATAGTATATAGTATATATGATATATTATATAGACGTTGCTTATGTTTTACACCCGCGCTAGCCCTGCCCTGCTCTGCCGTTAGTTACCTAACCTAACGGTGCACGAGGGGACATCGAGGCGAATGCGGATGGTATAAGCGTACGTTATATTTATCTGTGATGTTTAGGTGGACTTAAATGATGGGACATTCATTAATGAGATTAATGAAAGAAAATAAACCTAAAAGATGTTGTAGAATCGAATTTCATACAAACAGGTAGCTACAGTTCTTGCTTTGCATCGTGGTGTTCCTTGTAGAACATCCTGCACCTTATTCGATAAGGAAAGGACCGAGATCCCTTCACCGGGAGTGACTCCTTTAGCAATAACTGGCAGATGCTACAACCCACGGTATGTCTTTTGATTGCTTCTATAGTTTTTTCTTTGCACAGCGGTATATGTGATATATCTTGCACCTTATTCGATGAGGAAAGGGCCGACGATCCCTTCACCGGGAGTGACCCCTTTAGCAAAACTAGAAAAGCCTCAAAAACACTCCATTTAAAAACCATTTGATTCCGCAACGAGATCAAGTTCAAAGCGTTAAAGGTTTTATTAAAAACCATTCGCAACCCTCCGTCATTTTAAGAAGTAGAGTACTTAGTATTCGTGCTGTGTTTGTTGACCATAGTCAAGGCACAGTGTACGGTAGCTAAGTGATGTCTTTCTACACCGCATATGATGCGATTAGTTAGGACAGTCGCGTGACTTTGTTGACCTTAGTTAAGGGTCATGTGGGTGGGTCTAATTAATCACGAAATGACGGGTAGAACTTGACTAGTACTTATGATTTGTTGACCATAGTTAAGGTCATAGGTGTAGGGTGTTTTTCTTCACCCCATTGAGATGGGAATACACGCGCGCTTGTCAGGCGTATACTACAGATTCCCCCTGCCTAGGATAGGCCGGGGTTTAATGATAGTGGGGATCTGAATCTCCGGCAGCCGCGGACTAAGCTGCCGTTAATTACCCCTCGCCTTTGGAGCGAAGGAACCTCCGATTGACGGGTTAAACTGGTCATGCGAACTCAATGTGCGGTGTACGTGCGATGTGTTTTGAAAGGGGGTTTTGGATATGTCGGGAGCCACGTAGAGTTTTTACGGTGTCGTGGAGCATGTGTGTGTGTATATACATATGTATACATATGTATAGATATACATGTATATATATAAAAGGGGAAAAGACATCCAAAGGATGCGTGGGGCAGCACCTTGGGCGCTGTGCGCCTAGGTGCTATGCGCTCAGGCGCTAGAGTGCCACGTGTCGGCACGTGGGCGCTCTGCTCTTGAGCGCAAGTGCGCCACGTGTCGGCACGTGGGCGATTTGCATTTGAGCGGAAGCGCTCCACGTGTCGACACGGGGACGACTTGCGCTTGAGCGCTTGCATGGGAGCGCAAGCGCGCCACGTGTCGGCACCGGGGCGACTTGCGCTGGAGCGCTTGCGCTAGAGCGCAAGCGCGTCACGTGTCGGCACGGAGGCGACTTGCGCTCGATCGATTGCGCTTGAGTGCAAGCGCGCCACGTGTCGGCACCGGGGCGACTTGCGCTCGAGCGCAAGCGCGCCACGTGTCGGCACGCGAGCGCTCTGCACTTGAGCGCCGGCGAGAAAAAGAGGCTTTTAGCCTAAAAAAAAGATTTCTCGAAAGAGAAATCAGAGAGGAGTTGGACTCCTGAGTGTGTTTTTGGGGTTAATGGAAGGGGTTCTTCTTCTTCCTCCTCTGTTAGCTGGATCTTCAAGATCAATAGATGTGAGATCTCAAAATCTCTCTTTTTTGAGATCTGATGACAGATCCAAGTTCCCCTTTGTGGGTTTCATGGTGAAAAACTATTTTGTTTTTGAAAAGGAAGAGTAAAACTCTTGATTTAATTCAAAAGAAAGAAGAAGGTTTGAGACCTTCAGAAAAGGGAAAGAGATACAAACCCTAGGTTTTTTGTGAGAATGAAAAGTGTATCATTTTTTTATTCATCATGTTGCCTTTTATAGGCTTACATATTTACATATAGCCCCTTGGGCTTTACAAAAATGGGATTTTAGCCATCCCATGGCTCATGTGCCATTTCATTTTTGCACATAAGCCATGGGCTTACAAAATATTGGCTTTATGCCCATTTTGCATACATTCATGTATAAAAAATTACATAAAAATTATTTATTACATGATTTCATTTTGGCATAGGGTAGGGCCGGCCGCTTCATGTTCGGACTCGACCTGGGCATGGGCCCGTTTGGCTTGGGGGTTGACTTTGATTTCGACTTGGTCAACCGGGGTGCAATTTTCGACTTCAACAATATGTGCTAGGGGTAAAAACCTTTAACGGGTGTTTCAAGTGTTGAAATTTTCAATGAGATTGCATACCTTCTATATGATAGTTGGATCCCGATACCCACTGTGAGTAATTGTTACTCCTGGGAGAGTTTTGCACTTTGCAATTAGCCGATCAAGTAGGTGTCTAGAAAGGTGTCAACGGGGTTACGCCTCTGGGAAAACGAGGTTTACTTTAATTAGGTCCGTGCGAAAGCACGGGGAACCTCCCTCAAAGTACCGACACTGGCCTGGCTGAAAGATTGGAGAACTTGTAGAGTGTAATTAATCCCGGCTAGTCTTTCCTTTTAGGGTTTGAAGGAAGATTTGATAAAAACAGTGGGAGCCATCCTGATTAGATAAAATATATAACCAATCTAATCTTGCAAGAGCGCACGCAGAGTGTTCTCTTCTCTCTCTCTCCAGGTAGCGACCATATCACGCCTTAATCAAGATAATAATATGGATGTATTGACCGAACCCGCTTGTTATACTGAGCTGGGGAACGTTGGTCCCGCTCCAACTTATAATTGTTATAAGACAGAGCAGGAAATAAGGGAATACCAAAATTCCTATGCCGCCCAAACGAAGAAAGTGCATATGATGCATCTCCTTCGGGTGTGTTCATTATAAATAACTGTTTCTCAGTGTCCTCTACGTCCTAGGTATTAGATATCGGATCAGGATCCCGCAAATGTAATCCGTTACATAGGGCTACAGAAAGGTAGAGAACTGAGTACGGGTGATAAGTTTCATGAGACAGAAAACGGGGCAAGTGTTGCAGCCAAGTCTGTTGGTCACTGTCACCCTGTATTACCAATACATTGATTCTGAACAAATGCTATTAGATACCGAACCTGATGTACAAAATCATATCAATCTCTTTATTAGAAAAGAAGGATATAATTTTGTATTAATGGATAATGTTTTGAACATTTCCTATTTCAAAAGTTAATCGGTTCAGGCACGTTATCTAAAAGCATTGACGTTCTAAATCAAACTACAGTTCCTAGTATACAGAACATACACAAGAGGAAGAGTTCAGAAATGAACGAATCCTTCTTGAGGCATTGTAGACTAGGTCATATCAATGTGACCCGACTGGCTGAAGTTATATTTAGATGCATATTTAAATCAGTTTGAATTTACATCTTGTGAAACTTGCCATTCATGTCACAAAGATTAAATGACCATAGCTCCGTTTACTGGAAACAGAGAAAGAGTTAGTAAACTCTTGGGACTGATACATGATGATGTATGTAAGGTCCCCTGTCTACATATGCCAAGACCGGTTCTTTATACTTCATTACATTCTCTGATGATCTCTCAAGATTCAGCCATATGTTCCTGTTGAAACATAAGTCCGAAACTTTTGAGATATTCACAGAATATAAGTTAGAAGTAGAGAACCAAAAACCGGGTATAAGTATTATGTCCTATGATGAGATCAGGGAGGAGAATACTTGTGCATAGAATTCCTGGACTATTCTAAAGGAGAATGAGTTTCTCTCTCCGTATTACTCCTCTGGATATACCACAGCACAACGGTGTATCGGGGCGGAGCAATCACACCATATTAGATACGATGCGCTCTATGATGAGTACTACTGAGTTGCCTATTTCCTTTTGGAGGTTATGCACTTAAGAAGCTGCATACCTATTGAATTAGGTTCGAATCAAATTAGTGCCTACCACTCCATATAAGATATGGTATGGGAAGAGCCTATCTCTTAAGTAAGTTAAGATTTGGGATTGTCCGGCCTATGTCAAAAGCAAAATCCGGACAAGATCAAGGCAAGGTCAATTCTGTAGAACTGGAAGGAGTTCCAATTATACAAACTACAGCTGATGATTTGATAGAACCAAAGGATTCAATAGTCTCCGACGAACCTCAGCCTCTCCGCCGATCTAGCAGGGTTCCTCATCCGCCTGAGAGATACTTCGGTTTCTCGATGACAGTGGGAGAGAGGATTGCATCATGAGATGATGACCCAACTAGTTTCGAGCAGGCCATCGAGAGTAGGGACTCTGTAAGAATGGCTGGATGCTTAGCGATCTGAGATGGAATCCATGTACACTAACAAAGTACCATATCCATTGGTGTTTGACATCAGAGATGGTATGCGGGTGCTCAGTGGTGACTGGGTACACTGAACGGACTCGCCGAGAACTCCCAGATGGTATTTGTCACGCCCCGCTTCCCAAAATACGGAAAACGAGGGATGACTAGGCCATCCATGCTCCTATGATTAAGGAATCATCCCGCCGCAGTCACACTTCGGCTTCTAGCACTACATGGTAATCAGTAAATAAAGCACAGTATTAAAGGAATCACATCACTAATTTATTACATTAAAATTCCATTGTTCACAAATTTATAGATAATAAGAACGATAACTAACCAAGTTCAATCTCACGATCACTTTTAGGGAAAGCAGTAAATGAAGAAGGTACACCAAACTATATCTCCATGAACTCAAAGGGTAAATCCGTCTCCTGTGCTGGTCCTCCCGCGGGATCTGAGCATGCATACTCAGGTCGTCAGAGCGACACAATAACAATATTATTATAATAAGATGAAACAGGTAAATGAGGTAATACTTGTATAAGAACAATGCAAGTAATCACTATGTCACTATATGATGCAGAATATGTTATGTATCCCTATCGGTCTCTAGGTCATGTTTGAAATCACATAGTGGAAGGAGGATCATGTTTAACAGGAGTCTTGTACATACCCGAGACAACGGCCCACATGCCCGGGACATAACCCTATCAGCCGGATCGCTAGATCCTATCCTACACGTATCAGTATCACGGTTCGAATGATCATCCTCTAAACACGGTCCTGCTAAATACGATACTCTTTCCGCTTTGATTTCCCCTTTTTTCCCAGGTTTACACTATTTATGATCTTGATCTAGTTGTGTACAAGTATACCAATGGCACGGTTTTATCACTGTTCACTGTATCAATCACAGTCACGAATATTCACTTTCCATTGGTATACTCGTCACTCCTAAACCAACATCTATCACGCACGATAATGCAATGTCCACACGCACTAACACTGAATATATGGCAAGGGTATGATATATGTATTGTATACTACCAATAAGCTCTATATGTTATGAATCAACATGCATGTCATTAACTAAAATAATTTGCATAAATTAATATGTTAAGAATTCAGCAAAATGATACAAGTAAGATAATTAGAACACTCAGTCAGAAATTCATCAAAATTTGTTTCAGTTCAATCGGGATTTCGGTTTTCAAGATATAGCTATTTCATTTTAAGTGCTCACGGCTGGAAATTCAGTTTCAGAACTGAACGTCCGTTTCGCGACACGAATTGCACCCGATTGGGCTCAGAATTTAGCGATGATACTGTTTAATTAAATCTAGGGTTTCTAATGAAGTATTCAACGCAATAGACGGATCCTCAATCGCATCGGTACGTTAAAAGTTATACACAGTTTAACTTCAATGTGTCATTTCAGAATCTGTTCTGGACAGTTATACGTTCTGCCCTTTTAAATACAGTTTAAAATAGCAAATGGTAGTGAAACGGAATGGAACCACTTGTTTTGTTTAACTAACAGAAATATCTTTAATCTAATGCAGGGTTCCGTAACATACGACTTCAGGAAACACAGTGACACAGGTATTGGGACAGTACATAATAATCAGAAACGCTCTGGACTGCAGTCCAGAGTCGCATGCCGATCTAATTATCATCACGGTTACAGAAAAGAAATCATTAGAATTTTACATAGGGTTAAAGTTCGTCGAGTCGGCTTCGATTTAAGCCCTTGAACGTATCATTCCAGAATTTATATAATTTAAGGTGATTTTATTCGTTTTCAGGTACGAGAAAATTCTAGTTTTAACGGCATATTTGGGGGTATCAATTTTTGTCTCTAACAATCGTATTTTCCAGCGATTCTTATACACGACATTTATCATTATGAGGGTCAACAGAAAACCTATATTTCCATCAAAATAAACTATTATATTCATGGGGGATTAGCATCAAACACATAGGTCACGTTATGTATCGGTAATCGGCAAATCCGTAAACTAGATATTTTAGGATTATACCACTAATATATTAGCATGAAGCAAGTAAACACTTGCCTGGAAACGTCTCGGGGTCGTACGGAAGTAGTGGCGTCACGGACACGTGACGTACGCCGTGTAACGGATTCTCGCGAGCTTGGTTCGAAACACGGGTTTTACGTCGGAGTTTCCCGGAGTCGTCTTGTGCGCGCTGGAAGTGTAGAGTAGGCTCTGTGGATCTCTTGAGTAGTGCTGAGATTGACGATGGTCGGCGGCGGCGCTCCGGCGAAATATCGGGTCCGGTTCGCTCCGAAGGACAAAACCGTGCGGTTTCGGTCAGAGCGGACAATACTCTCTATATTGGGAGTGGGGCATGACAGAATGGTATCAAAGCTGGTTCTTCAATAGTAGGTCTGTGGTTCGAGGACGAACCATTGTTCAAAGGTGGGGAGAATGTCGGGTCCGGTTAGCTCCGAAGGACAAAACCGTGCGGTTTCGGCCAGAGCGGACAATACTCTCTGTATTGGGGGTGGGGTGTGACAGTATTATACCTCACGTCAGATGGCAGTTCTCTGGTGACACTGGTACAGCTTAATCTGTTGATCCGAGATCGTCATAGAGTCTTGTGTGTCTCCCACTGTGCTTTGATTTCCACCCTACCACGGCTCTACTGAGTCGTGCAAACAGGTGATTTTTGGGTACAGTCCCGATTCACATGGAGGCAATGAGCGATAGGAGGGGATTCGTTTCTCTCGGTATTGGGGGTTGATGTTGCGCTATGCTCGACTGGCCATAACTGGAAATCCCTGGCCAGGGTTGCAGTGATATACTGGTAAGAGTTATCAGTAGTTTCACGCTATGTTATGGACCTTACATCGGCATGACTTATCAAGCTACTGGGGTCTGACGTTTACCACCCCTAGACGAGATATGTGACATATCAGACGAACAGACCGGACTGTACGGTAAGTGTTACTGGTTGGATTCACTGGAGTGTAAGTGGGCTTGCTCGTTGATCTTCTGATCGCTCAATACCCGGGTGGCCGTTACGTTTAGCAGACCGCTTGCGGCTTGTGGGTGCTTGATATGATCATCACCTGCTGCCGGCGTATTGACGAGTCTTTAGAGTCCTACAGAGAGGTTTCCTGGCTCAAGCGAAACGAAATAGGAGCGCATATGAGATATGTGCGGGACCGAGAATAATACCAGTATTTGATACTGGATTCTATTCTCGCGATTTGTATCATCGGACGGTTATATGAGATATAGCCGGGTTACCGAATCAAGTGTTGATTCGATACATTGATACACTTGATATTAGTCGGTTATATGCAGTATGACCGGATCATTAAATCAAGTGTTGATTTAATGATTTAATGTATAATTATATATTTGATATATTACTTTACATTAAATAGTATTGGTTCACTTAAGATCATTTTTCTCACTTGTTTGTGCACATTGTATATATGATATATGTTTGTGCACTAGTTTGTATCATGTTTGATGATACATGCAAACTTGGGTGTGTGTATGCTTTAAACCATGTTTAGGTTAATGGTTAAGGTTTTAAATTATTCACTTATTCATTTTATTTATTTTCTTTATTCCTTTTGGCAAAAATGAAATGGTGGCTAACTTTGTTTCTTGCTTAAGCTTCATGAAGCTTCTTAGCTTTATCTACCATTTTGTTTTTTCCTTAACCCTAACCATTCACCTAAACCCTAGTTTAGTCTCTACACTAGTTACACTAACCCATGGTTGCTATATGATAAGATCACTTGATTTATTATTATTAATCAATTGATTTTATTATGCTTATCATATTCTTTTCTTCTTCTTCTTCTTCCTTTTCTTCTTCTTCTTCTTCAAGAAGAAGAAAACTTGCCACCTCCAATGGTGCCATGATCAAAAGAGTGAGAAATCCAAATCCAAAGTGAACCCACTTCCTATTTCTTCATCATCTACCACTTGCCATGTAGTAGGGTGTGTTATCTTCACAAGTTCTATGACCAAGTGAAGATGAAGCTTGATCTTGAGATGCCTCGACGTAGATCATCTTCGGCATCGAAGTCGACGACCTAGCCCGATCATTTCTCCGACGAAACCATCGCCAGAGTCCGGGATCCGATGATCGCAGCGAAGGGACATCGTCACGGAGCTAAGGAAGTGGAGGACCGGATCTACAAAGGTTGTAGTCCCTTTCACCTTTTAGTTAAGTTGTTAACTTGCTTGTAGTTTCGCCTTTACCTCTAGTAACGATCTAGTTTAGGGTTCTTTGGCACATAGAAAATTTTGAATTGGACATGATTGATCAGTTGTAGAACCTCATGGGTGTGCCTAGGAACCCCTACAGTGGTATCAGAGCCAAGCTAGAGCTTTAGGCGAAGAGTTGACGATGTTAGAAGTCCGATCGAACCCGAAACCCTAATCCAAAACCATTCTCTGTACATTTTTTGAAATCGTGGATTTTTTTGAATTAAAAATATGCAGAAAATTCAGCAGGCTTTTCTAAGAAACACTGTGAAGCACGTGCGCCTGAGTCCAGTAAAGCGCCGCGGAAACGCGGCATGAGCATGGCTCGTGCGGCGGTTCCGCGGCCATACAGTACCATTATGTTGTGAATTTTGCACAGTAATTTCTTTCTTTAGTTGCTGAGTTTTCTGAGAATTTTTAAAGTTTACTCAAGAGTTGAGTTTTCTGGGTTGTATTGGGAGTTCGTAGATTCGATCGGATTGTCTAATTTTGTCTGTTTGTTTTTCCGGATAATTTAGAATATGTTAAAAAGTTCGACCGGATATAAATACCCACTTTTTCCCCTGCCGGGAAATTTCCAAGTGTTGGATTTTTCCGTTGTTTAAGAACGTTCTAAGTAGTGCAAGTAACGCGATGGACCCTCTAGAAGACAACAAACCTTAACTCGATTATGTGACCGTCTTGAACTGCCCTTTGAACCTTAGGGTTTGGGGCAGTACGGCGTGCCACATGTGAGGCGTTGACTTGACCCTTCTACGGCAGAAATGAGAAAAAACTACGTAATTATATCACATAAACATAGATTTCAATTCTAATGTGTCATGGCATTATTAATGATGTGTAGTGTAGCATGCGCGTCTGTGCTTTTGCAACATGGCAATCATTAGTATTTGTGCAAGTGTGCTACAGTGTAACAACCTATATATTAACACATGTATATATACGTATTATCTAACATAACGGTTCTACAGTGACATGGCAGTACCAATGAGGTGTAGTGTAACATATATTTACGTGCTTGTGCAGCATGGAAATCATTGGTATTTGTGCAGTATTCTATCAGAGTGTGCATATCGCAGAAACACATAATATTGATAATATAATACAAACCTATAAATTAATTTAATTATAACTATTGTAATCACTTACTATGAGCTATACCATTATCTTTATAAATGAAACGAAACGTTAAGAATGAAGCCGCCATAGATTTAAAATAGGTATTCATTTTGGAAATCGGCACTGCATCCTAGTATTTTATTTAAAAGACAAACGAATCATAGTTTTTAAAAGAATATAGCTTACACAAGTATTACATCCTAAAACAGAATATAACCCAACTCTACGAGTCAAAGGATAAATTGGCCGTTATTCGGCGTACAAATTTATCATTTCCAATACGTATCAACCCTTGTATTTTATCTAATCATATAGCTATACCCATATCATCTCAATTATGGAATGATCCCTATCAAGATGCAAATGAAGGGCATATGAAACTGTATGCAAATGAAGGGCATACAAGATATCACGTATCATACTTACCAAATATCACGTATATCTCATTTAAACTACTTATGAAACTGTATGCAAATGAAGGGCATACAAGATGCAATAATATATCAATATTTTGAAGAAAAGCTAAACTTAACTAGATATCATAATAATAGTTATAAGGTTGCAGGGGTGATATACGTCATCCACCCGACTTCCCCCGTAGATTTAAATCTAGTCACCAACTTAAAAACTCGCTGAATCCACGCTGCTACATCGCTAACTTCGTCTCGGAATTCTCGAATCGTACCTATATTCGTATTTAAATCGTATTGATGTAAATATCATATTGAAAACCAAAATAACAAGTTAAGCAACCGTAGGTTAGAATCTACAGTACACTTCACTCAAAAACGACACCAAAACTCTGTTGTTAACGTATAAACGCCAACGGTTCAGCTGCAACATCAAAATACAAAAACTCCGTATCGTAAATATCTGAAATTTGATAAACAATTTCTAAAACATTCCCAGATTTTACTGTGTAATTAATTAGAAAACACAAACAATACAGAGACTTGTAAAATACCAATTCAAAGCTACAGAAGGAGAATCAACACCAAAAGCTAAGGAATGGCCGGCGTCGCCAGAATTTTAAGGTAGGTCGCCGGATTTTTGTGGTGAGTTTGGGGCTTAGGTTTTCAATGTAATATTCTAGTTTGCTCATTATACTTTTGGTCTTATTAATTTTTCTAGTGATTATCCCTATTAGTTCCAGATTCACTTCCTGTAGTTAAATTATCATAAAAACTAAACATGTTATGTGTCGTAAATATAATTTTACTCCTAAACTGATATTAGCTTACAGATTTAACCCACTGAAAAACTAACTTATTTAAACAATACCAAACATACCTAAACACCTACAGAGAGATACCCCAGAAACCCAAAACACCCATTTCCTCTACAAATCCGGCGAGATCGGATTTTCCTTGATGGTCGCCGGCCAAAATTCGAGCACCGAGGTTCGCTTTCTTATGGTTAATTCTAGGTCTAGATTATAAGGTCCAAGTACTGTTTGATCAATCTATTTATCATTTAAACTAGAGCAGATTCAAACAAAGACTCAACTTATCAAAATACGATATCAAATTTCAAACAAAAACTGAATTGAATAGAACTGAATAATTTGAAAGGAGAGGAAGATATACCTATGGATATTTATGTATAGTAGAACACCAGCTCTTAATTTGTATGTTGAACCATCTAGGATTGGTAATAGATCAAGCTTGATGATGTGCACAAGTTGATGAAGGAGCTTAGATATTTTCACTTGGATTTAAGAATGCTTAGGAGTTTCTTGGTTTTGGGATGAAGAATGAATTTTTTTCATTTGGGATTGCTACTGAAATTCTAAGTGTTATGTGTAAATGAAGTGAGGAGGTTTGTAGAGAAAGCATGAGGTGTGGATGAACAGGTGGAGGTGGCATGAGAGGAAGAAGGTAGTGTCACTTGATGAAGCATGAGAGATTCATGCAAGGAGGAGGTGTTGGATTTGAAGAATGAGGTGTAAATCTATGAAGGAGGAGGTGTAAGGTTATAAGTAAAGGTGAAAATGAGGTATTTGTGTGAAGGTTAACATATAATGATATATGCCATCTATGATAAAAATATAATAATAAGTAAAACCTTCATAACATAAATCCAAATTCATAAAAAGATAAAAGATATGAAATGATAAATCTATCACTTAACTATCATTGACTAAATGACAAATAAAATGTCATGATAATATAATTAAAATATCATTTTCTTGATATCACCAACTTTATTCATATTTATCATAATAATTACATTTTTCGGATATAATTCCGATACCCAAATTTATAAGCGATATCATTTTCATAAACTTATCGATTTCATTATTTTATTTTTTTAATAAAAATATAATTAAATATTCTAAATTTTTCCAAAACGTTACAGTCTCTCCCCCTTAAAGAAATTCGGTCTCCAAATTTAAATTAAATCTCTTTCTTAAAATATTTTCTTAACCCAATCAACTCATTTCAAAACAATTTCCCGGGGTTTAACTTTAAATTAGGAAATTTGCTCGATATGAAAAGACTCTAAAGTCCCATACGAGCTAAAACGCATCATATCGCAACAGTGTGCGTGAAAACTCAAAAGATATATAATCTCTTTTAACTGTAACTCTAGCGGTTGCTATGAGAATTACTCCAGTTATGACAAAAATTTGCCAAATACGAAAACCGTTGTGTATCCTAAATACACACAATCAATGCCGTGATCATAGTGCAATATCAATGCACCCGACCAAGCGAAAAATTCTTTTATATAAATCAAATCTATAACATATTCTATCAAGTGCAAAACACGAAAACAAAATCAACCCTAATGGGTTTGCATGTAAGTCTCAAACCACACTTCACGGTGCGCATGAAAACAACAGCGCTAAGTGCAACTGGTATGCACGAAACGATATCCACTGCATCCACTGTGCATGGAATTAAAAGTATACAAAATAATACCAACTGCATCGGGGTGCACAAAATCAAAATCAAGTGCACCAGGTGCACAAAATCAAAATCAAGTATACCTAGGGTATATATAAAAATCTTTTAACTATGTGCATCTGATGTGCACAGAAATAACAGTGTAGTGCATTCGGTGTACATAATTCTCCATCGAGTGCAGTCACTTCACACTAAAATCTCAATAAGTGCACCTGGTGTGCACAAAACATAAATTGATCCTCCAATCCTTAAAATACAAAAATCACGGACATCGAGTTGTCCTTTCTCCAACGTTTGAAAATGAATGGTTTAGAGTATGAAAACGTAAATCGAACTTAAAGGACATCGAAGTATATTCTCTTCAATATCGGAAGGTGTTTGTACCACCGGAATTTGCATAGCAAGAATTACTACTTGCCGTCTGCCACGTTCTAATATTCCCTGTCTCTAAATTCAGGTTCTCCTTACGGATCTCTAATACCATAGCTTATTCATGTGATCGTCCGGTGAGGAACAACAACACCATTCGTCTTATTGCGGATACCTCCCATCACTCCTTCTTGACCAGTAGTCCAGTCCTTTGTGACGTAACATGTTGATAACGGAAATCTCTATCCTCTGCCTATATGCTAACAACTAATTCCGGTCCAATCTTATTTATTAAAAATTTCCGGAAGAAAATCCATCAAGTCTTTTACTAAAATCATTTATCCAGCTTGCCCGGAACTAGCACGCATTTCTGAATCCACTTTTTCCCTTGGTAACCACTGTCATTCCTTTTAAATTTTCTCCTGAAAGTGTAGTTGTATGCGTCATCAAATCTTTGGTATCAACTGTGAAGAACAAATGCCCTCTAAACTTCGCACCATTTTCCTGTCCCATAAATCCCCTATATCAATCACTTAAGGACCGTTTCTGCATAGTCACGCGAATTTTGCAAGTCATACTTAGTTATGACCCACTCGGAGTCTTTCAAAATCGGAAACACGAATCCGTTACTTCTGATACTCTATAGAGAAATCTGGCTAATCTCACCTTTGAAGACTCGTCCCAATTTGTTGGAGAAAAACTTACTGCAAAATCTCTTTCTCAAGCGTTTTACATCTGGTCTGAGCAAGACCCAACGGAATAAGATAACTAACTTCCTCGACTTCATCTCGGAGCGCCACTATATATTAAAAGTCCTAACCATCCTACATCTGATCGGCTACGAACCCATCTGGTCCATTTACACTTGTAAACATCGTCTACCTTTAACTTCATGAATTCTGGGAGTAACATCTAGATAATCTCAGCAATGATTTGTACCGTTGTCTGAACAGTACACGACACCATAATCTTCGGAGAGGGAAAAATATCACGTCTCAAGTCTGTCTGATCTCTAACAATGACTATACCATCTGGTGCGGATCCCGAAGAAACTCGCTTCAATTTTTAGAACTCGACTAATATCAATAAACGACGTGTCTCTATAACATCGGAAATTCACCCCGGTCGGTCCTTGTCCTAGACAAGTCTGCTCTGACCGTATATCTAACTGCAGCCCTCCTGGCTCCCATAAACATGGTGACCGAAACAATCAACGTGCATTGACGAAGATAGATCAACGGAAGGAATAGAAGGAAGATCTCAAGATATAAATCCTAAGGTATCTTAGGCGGAGTATCATATCGTAAATATGCCGTGGAACATATGTACAGTACGTCACTCTACTTAGTACTTACTCCATCAACAAAGGCCATCCTATATAACGAAATTTCGGGTATAAGACCCCCAAAGTCAAGTTTAAGTCCTATAAGGTCAAGCCCAGGTAACAAAATGTATTCCCAGACTCCATATAGTCAATCTAAACTCGAACAAAGGTTAAACCAAATGCTCTGATACCAACTTTGTTATGACCCAAATGTGGCACGTGACCGGCACTTAAAACAAGTGACATCTGAAGACGTCAACGCGGTTCAAGTAAGCCAAAACCCTGAATCTAAACCCATTTTGAAAATATTGGAGGTGGGGTTTGAAAAATCATCCGATAAAATCAATTTAAAATAACATCTAGATTGAACTAAGTATGTTGAAAAGCATTTATAAGAACCCGATTTAATATAACATCTAGATTGACGTTTTGAAACTTGACATCACCTCCTTACATTTTTATAAGAACCCGATATAATAAAATAAAATAGCATCCCAACGGAATCTAGTCTCCACGTCCAAACGATGGAGAAACCAACAATCTAAATCAGCAATCGACTCTAAAGATTGCGACATTCCAAACATAAACCTTAAGTCTTGCTTCTAAGTCCAGAATATACCATTTCTAAGTTGATAGAGTTTCCACTAGATACAAGAATATATGAATAATCAAGAGTGAGTATGATACAATAATAACCCACTTACCACTCAATCCCTGAAAAGAATGTGTGCCCAAGCCGCTGATAATCCAAGCGGTAACACCTGCAAGAAACTGTGGCACAACGGGGATGAGTTGATAACTCAGTGAATAAAAGTACATCTAAAGGTAGAAATCGAATGCATGACGATACCTAAGTCATAAGTATAGTCCTATCATAATCTGTACCAATACATTATATGATATACATATGTACAATACTATCTCTCATGCAATCCTAAGTATAATATCTCCATGTTATATAAGTCAAAATCCTGAATCTATATTTTGTGTTGGAATTCATTTTTGTATATGAATGTCTATACAAGTATATGCAGGTACTGTCCTCCGGATCAGTCCTAGTGGAATCCACAAATAATATCTAACTGTGTATCTCATGATAATGATCATATTAACATATAAATAGATGTCTAGCATCGACATCGAAATCCTAAATCTATCGTGTCCACCATCGACACATAACTACAGATATCGTCGACACCACGTCAATAGATGATCGCCAACCGACATCCTGGCTACGATCAGTATCCCCTGGATATCCGCAGTGCCCAATCGAACCCCGGTCAGTATCCCCTGGATATCTACCATGCTCGTTTCTATCTCTGGTCAGTATCCCATGAATATCTGCCGTGCTCATTTCTATCTTCAGTATCGGTTAACCTCGTTAGGCTCCCCGCCTGAACTGCGGCTATCCTACCCCTCAGCCCTGAACCGGGTCCACCATGTATCCAACTGTATCCCCACCGACTCAGTGTGGATAAAATTGTAAATCCGTAACCGTATACCCACCGACTCTGTCCGAATCAGAATCAGAAAACAAAAACTCATAGTGGACGTTTAACTCATCATATCCAAATATCAAGTAAGGAATAAGACTACTTGCATAGATTATATTGATGATATATTATATATATATACATATATAACAGTGTCTCATACCACCTGTTCCCCGCCGAAACACGGAGACGCGACCTCGCGGGTTCGTCTTGCCTGAATTTTGGGGCAGATGCTAATTGGTGCTATCTGTCCACCTCTCCGAAGATGCCAAGTTGATTTATGGTATCGTGTATCGAAGGTTTAATCGGATGCGGCCGATGTAGCAGACTACGTCAGATTCTCCCTCGTTTGAGGGATTTTTGATTGAGGGGACGCTCTTCCCTGCAGGCACAAGCCCATGCAGTTAATTATGCTACCGCATCGCGGTAACAACTTTCTCCTTCTCCGGATGATCACTTCGTGTCGTGGGTGTTTTTTTTAATTTTTGGTTGCTCGTGGATTGTATACGGAGACTAATTTATGTTGTCAACCGTAGGGCGTGGATTAGTCCAAATCCGTATTTTCTGAGATTTGGGTTTGGGGGCTGGGTTTAAGGATACGTTAGTCTCATTTGAGACTAAGATCAACTTAAATGTTTGTTAAGGATACGTCAGTCTAATTTTAGACTAAGATCTACTTAACAGTTTGTTAAGGACACGTCCGTCTAATTTTAGACTAAGGTCAACTTAAGCATTTATTAAGGATACGTTAGTCTAATTTTAGACTAAGATCTACTTAACAGGATCATTTAGATCCAACAAAAGAGCAATTGGGCTCTATTGTTTTAGTTTAGGGACTCTGCGATCAATTACCAGTTTAAGGACATGGTGGTCCAATGTTAGTTTAAGGACATCTTGGTCCAATGTTAGTTTAAGGACTTCTCGGTCCATGGGTTTTGAGGGACCCCAAAGTCCGAGATTAAGGACATCATAGTCCGTGAGTTTAAAGACCTCACAGTCAAGGTTAAGGACATCATAGTCCGTGAGTTTAAAGACCTCACAGTCAAGGTTAAGGACATCATAGTCCGTGAGTTTAAAGACCTCACAGTCAAGGTTAAGGAAAACATAGTCCATGGGTTTAAGGACCCCACAGTCCAGTTTAAAGACGTCATGGTCTATGAAATGTATGGTTGTCGAGACCCGTCACCTCTCTAAAGACGTTGAAGGATTACAACGACAAATATCAGAGGGGTTCAGAGATGTACCCTTGAACCAAAGTTGATTGGAAGATCTATAGTCCAATTTGGAACTAAAATCAATTAATTAGATTATGAGCACATTGGCTGAGTTAAATCTGAATTGAGGACTTATGGCCAATTTGGGCTAAGTCCAATTAAGTTTGAAATGTTGACCCTTTGTTGGGCTATTGGACATTTGTCTGGGTTCAGCCTCTTATTATTTAGCAATGCTAAACAAGAGTTTGAGGGCTCTGATAACACTTTGTCTTTGGCTGAGCATTAAACATTATAACTCTGGATTTTAAGGCTTATTTGAATAGGAGATTTGCCTCTGGGAAAACTTAGCCAATTTAGGTTAGGCCGGTTTTAAAGTAGTGTTAAATACTAGAGGACATCTGGCGAAGCAGTAACTTATCATCCCCTCCGGTGTTGCCGCACAAGGCTCTGAATTGAGCGACATGCTGATGCGGATTTCCCGTCCCCTTATATACGAGGAATTTGGGGATCGTGTATCCCGGCGGGTATTTTATTTGGTCATACCAACCTGGATAGGGTCGTCCAGTCTTAACAATCTGACCGGCCGCCTCGTTCTCCTGGTGAGCTCGTATCTGTTGAGCGATGTAATCATCCACGGCGGCTTTTGAGATGGTCTCCTCTTTGGCTGCTGAACAAGCCGGAACAGGGTTTGACGTCTCCGCTCGATCGTCTTCGAGGATAATCGGAGGATCTTCAGCTGGAGGGTCCGGTTGGATCATCATGCCCACCATATCTTGGAATAGAAGGGCCATTTGTTTTATATTGGCTGCTTGTTCCGCGGCCTCTTTGTCCTTCTTCTAAAGCATTCTTAGAAGGAATTCAGCATCAGTTTCCTGCTCACGGCGTTGCTCTGAGGATGTCTCCGGGCTTGCTTTCGGTCCCGTAAGTGCGGCCATAGCTGTTAGCATTTCTTGGAGCTTTTTTTGTTGTTGCTCCTGAGCCTTTGTTACGGATTGCGTAAGCGGTCGATGACCTGTGGAGATACGGCTATCCTCTTTTTCGAATGCCATATAGGCGGTATGCACCACCATGCCCCCAGACTTAGGGCGTTTAGGCTCAGTGCTCTTGACATTTGTCGCAGACATGGAAATTTTCTCCAGCCTTCTCCTCTTATGGGCGGTCGAAGTTGAGGGGGTCGTTGCAACGGGCACCCAGGTAGACGACACCTTTTGAGGCTTGACAGGATTGTCCTCTTCTCACTGAACCTTCATCTTTTTCTGTCGGCGGAGATAGTTTTGATCTACCACGGAGTCCTGGACCTGTCGCCAAACTTTATAAATTTTAGAGGACAGCCGCTGAGGGGGCCGCTCCAGCTTCGTCTTTGTAGCGCTCTCCATTGGTGGAGGAGATCTTTTTAGCACAGCAGTTGGAGAATTCCTGCGTACCCTGTTAAGTAATTCAAAGCTGTTCCCATTTGGAACAGCAACATCAACTTCCACCATTGGAGCTAGCGGAGTCAGTCCAGAAGGGGAATTGCCCCCAGCTTTCCTCACTCGACGCCAGTGGCGACGTCAAGCATGCCGTGCGGCCGGGATCACCTCAGCTGTCGGATCAGCTTTTCCATGCCCGTTGTTCTGATGAGAATCTGTTGTTGGCGTCAGTCTGTCAAAGACAGATGCTCGCTGAGAGGGAACGACCAATCTTGAGAAGGCCAATTTTCATGCAGGGGAAATGGCCTTGGTTACTTCACGCGGAGTGGGAGCTGAAACGGCCAGTCTTGTGAAGACCGACCCCTTAGCCGGAGAAGCCTCCTTGGTGACTTCAGGAGTAGGAATAGCTATCCGCTTCGGGATAATGCCTTCTGGTATTGCGGGCTTCTTCACGGGCCCGTTGGAGCTTTGGCCCAGTCTATTGAAAACCGAAGCACTGGATTTGGGCAACCCGTTGAAAGGGTCCGCGACAGTGGAAAGTCGATCAAAGACCGACTTCTCTGGGGCTTCTTATAACGACGGTGGGGCATTGAAGTTCATGGGTAGGAGCATGGTCCCGAAGAATAACCCAGTGGCGGCCTGAGTTACCTGCTCCACTGGCATTGTGAAAAGGGAGGCCGCTTGGGGCCCGTAAGTAACTCCTCCGGACAGGACGGAGCGAGAGTGGCAGTTGCAGTTGGTGCAGTTTGAAGCCATTGATTCTGTTTTCTGCACGGAGCAAGACACCAAATCTTAGTACCTCGAATCCACAGGCAACCATAGAAAACCGCGATTCGTTCGCTAACACGACACACGAAGTGTGGAGTGGAAAGAGGAAAAGGTCCTACCGGACGTGCCAGAATCTGTTCCCCACCGAAATACGGAGACGCGACCTCACGGGTCCGTCTTGCCTGAATTTCGGGGCAGATGCTAATTGGTGTTATCCGTCCACCTCTCCGAAGATGCCAAGTTGATTTATGGCATCGTGTATCAAAGGTTTAAACGGATGCGGCCGATGTAGCAGACTTCGTCAGATTCCCCCTCATTTGAGGGGGTTTTGATTATAGGGACGCTCTTCCCTGCAGGCGCAAGCTCCTGCAGTTAATTACGCTACCGCATCACGGTAACAACTTTCTCCTTCTCCGGATGGTCACTTCGTGTCGTGGGTGTTTGTTTTATTTTTGGTTGCCCGTGGATTGTATACGGAGACAAATTTATATTGTCACCCCTAGGGCGTGGATTAGTCCAAATCCGCATTTTCTTAGATTTGGATTTGGGGGTTGGGTTTAAGGATACGTTAGTCTCATTTGAGACTAAGATCAACTTAAACGTATATTAAGGATACGTTAGTCTAATTTTAGACTAAGATCTACTTAATAGAATCATTTAGATCCAACAAAAGAGCATTTGGGCTCTATTGGTTTAGTTTATGGACTTTGCGGTCAATTACCAGTTTAAGGACATGGTGGTCCAATGATAGTTTAAGGACATCTCGGTCCAAGGGTTTTAAGGGACCCCACAGTCCGAGGTTAAGGACATCATAGTCTGTGAGTTTAAAGACCTCGCAGTCAAGGTTAAGGACATCATAGTCCGTGAGTTTAAAGACCTCACAGTCATGCTTAAGGACATCATAGTCTATGGGTTTAAGGACCCTACAATCCAGTTTAAAGACGTCATAGTCTATGAAATGTATGGTTGTCGGGACCCGTCACCTCTCTGAAGACGTTGAAGGATTACAACGACAAATATCATAGGGGTTCAGAGATGTACCCTTGAACCAAAGTTGATTGGAAGATCTATAGTCCAATTTGGAACTAAGATCAATTAATTAGATTATGAGCACATTGGCTCAGTTAAATCTGAATTGAGGGCTTATGGCCAATTTGGGCTAAGTCCAATTAAGTTTGAAATGTTGACCCATTGTTGGGCTATTGGACATTTGTCTTGGTTCAGCCCCTCATTATTTAGCAATGCTAAACAAGAGTTTGAGGGCTCTGATAACACTTGGTCTTTGGCTGAGCATTAAACATTATAGCTCTGGATTTTAAGGCTTATTTGAATAGGAGATTTGCCTCTGGGAAAACTTATCCAATTTAGGCTAGGCCGGTTTTAAAGTAGTGTTAAACACTAGAGGACATCTGGTGGTCACGTGTCCTCATGTGATGTATTTAAAACAGTGTTAAACGCTGGAGAAAAAATGCTTAAAATAGTGTTAAACACTAGAAAGGAAGGGGTCATGTGGGGGCACGTGAGGGCACCCAAAGGTGGGGCCAGACTTCCTTTATTTTGTTCTCAGAATATTCAGATAAGTGTTAAACAATTTTAGTCTTTGAAATTATCACGTGTGGACATGTGACAATGCCTCTACGTTGGGAATCAATTCATCTGTCTTCCCCTATTTTATTCTTTTGAAAAGGGGTATTTGTCAGGAGTCACGTGGGGACACGTGAGGCGCCCTAGATCAGTACTGCCTTTGGCTTTGTTCTCTTTTATTTTGAGGGTCACGTGGGAGCACGTGAGGCATTGCCTTTAAGCTTTTTCTTTCTCATTTTGAGGAGTCTGTTTAGGGGTCACGTGGGAGCACGTGAGGCATTGCCTCCAGACTTGTTCTTTCTCATTTTGAGTAGTCTTTTTAAGGGTCAGGTGGGGGCACGTGACCTAGTCTTGTTCGTTCTCTTTTGATCATTGAGAGGAAGGGTCACGTGTTGCAACGTGACCAGGTTGGGTACTGATTTCTTTACGTGCATGGAGAGTTTTAAGTCCCTTGTTTTAATAATTAAATTCTTTGGTAGGGTTAAACCCTAATTTTGCTTAGAGGAATTAAATTCCTATGTATATGGAAGAATTAAATTCTTATGTAGGGTTAAACCCTAGTTTTATTTGGAGGAATTGAATTCCTATGAATTTGGGAGAATTAAATTCTCATATAGGGTTAAACCCTGGTTTCATTTGGAGGAATTGAATTCCTATGAATTTGGGAGAATTAAATTCTCATATAGGGTTAAACCCTAGTTTCATTTGGAGGAATTAAATTCCTATGAATTTGGGAGAATTAAATTCTCTAAACTCAATTCTCCCTCTAAGTTTTGGATCTGCATGGCAGAATCTCCCCGATAAGAATTAAATTCTCAACTTGTGGGAAGATCTGCTTCTGCAGATCTTCAACCAAAGGAAGAACTAAGTTCTTATTCATAAGAGTTAAACTCTTAAATTGAGAATTAAATTCTCTTTTTGTTTTATAGTGCTTAGATCTCTTTTCCCTTCTCACCTAGGGTTTCTTTCTTTTCTAAGGAAATCCTTTTCTCTCTTGAGAATTGAATTCTCCTCTCTTTTTTCTCTCTGTTGTTGTATATCTCTAAAAAAAATCCAAGGATCCATCTTTTATCTTCTTGGCTCCTATTTATAAGAGAAAGAAAAGAATCAATCTGTTTAGGCAATCTTCCATTGAAAGATTTTGGTTGTTTTTGTAACCAACATGATCTTTTAGATCACTTAGTGAATTTTTATACACCGATGGATTTTTAATCCAAAAGATATTCTGTTTGTTATTCTTGGTGAATTTCAGGGAAATCTTTCCTTGTATAGAATCTTTCTATAAATTGGTGATTTTTAATCACCATTGGATTTTTAATCCAACGGTGCTCCACTTTACAGAGCACAATCTTTTTGTTTGGAAAGATCTAGGAAAATATTTTTCCAACTAGGGTTTTTGATTTCCCTTAAATAGAATTCAATTCTATTAGTTCAGAAGGTTTAAGAGCCTATCACGTGTTAGCACGTGACCCCCCTGATTGACCAATTAATTAAAATTTAATTCTATTGGTTTAGAGGGCTCAGGAACCCATCACGTGTTGGCATGTGACCCCACAGATTAATTATTTAATTAGAATTTAATTTTATTGTTTCAGAGGATTTAAGAGCCTATCACATGTTGGCACGTGTCCCCGCCGATTAATTATTTTCAATTATTTATTTTATTCAGTGTCTACAGGATTTGCCTCTAAATGGACACGTGTTTGCACGTGATGCCCGGTCACGTGTGGGCACGTGATGCCCGGTCACGTGTGGGCACATGATGCCTCATAACTTTTGATCCCGGATGAATTATGAAGCCCATAATATATCAAATCGAAGGCTTTTTCGAGACACTTTCGATACCATCAGAATTTAGCTGTTTTACATTCGGGATTTTGTCAAAATGCAGCCCGTAAAATACTGGTTCGCATTTTCTTAAACGTATCGCTGTCATTTGATACCTTGGGCTCTTTTGCGCAGAAATTTTTTGGCGGGAAAAAATGCCCCCCACTACTTTACCCGTGTAAGTATATACGTGGATGAAGTAGTGCAGAGTAATTCATAGCGTATGACCAGTTTCGGGTTGGTAAATAATATTCAGAATCTTGATCTGAGAAGATAACGAGCGGACACAAGCGTCGTCATTTATCATTGACTCAAATCTCGACTCTTAAGGGATATAGTTCCAAACCCTCTGTGCAATGAGCCGCACCTTTCTACTTCTTTATGTTTTACTCTGGCATGAAGTAGTTTATATGCTCATGAGTAACTTCTCCATTTCGGTGGCATGTAGCTTTGGCAAGTGTAGCCCATAGATGATAGATAACAATTCATCTTGAACTCTTTATAAGGCAGTGATGGTTTAGGAAACAGGGTTAGGATCTGTTGCCTAAGACTTTACAACTTTATGAGCCGTGAGGGTCTCACAAAGGCTTTTCTCCCTACGAGTCGTGAGGATCTCATAGGTGTTTTTTCTCCTTAGGAGTCGTGAGGACTCCTAAGTGCGTTTTCTCCTGAGAATTGTAAGGATCCTACAAGAGAATTGTCTTTATGCGTAGGGACACTAATTTCCCTGCAAGTTGAGATGAATCGAGATATTCCTGCAAATACGCTGATTTCTCTGCGGGTCGACACGAATCGAGATGCTCTCGTCAAGGACGCTGATTTCCCTGAATCGAGGTTTTGCCAAGGACACTGATTTCGCTGGAGTTGAAACGAATCGAGGTATTCCTGCAAAGACACTGATTTCTCTGCGGGTCGACGTGAATCGAGGTGCTCTCGTCAAGGACACTGATTTCCCTGAATCGAGGTTTTTGCCAAGGACACTGATTTCCTCGGAGTAGAAACGAATCGAGGTATTCCTGCAAAGATGTTGATTTCTCTGCGGGTCGATGCGAATCGAGATGCTTTCGTCAAGGACGCTGATTTCCCTGAATCGAGGTTTTTGCCAAGGACACTGATTTTTCTGGGGTTGAGACGAATCGAGATATTCCTGCAAAGACGCCGATTTCTCTGCGGGTCGACGCGAATCGAGATGCTCTCGTCAAGAACGCTGATTTCCTAGAATCGAGGAGGTTGCCAAGGACACTGATTTCCTCGGAGTTGAAACGAATCGAGGTATTCCTGCAAAGACGCTGATTTCTCTGCGGGTCGACGCGAATCGAGATGCTCTCGTCAAGGATGCTGATTTCCCTGAATCGAGGGTTTTTTTTCCAGGACGTTGATTTCTCCGGAGTTGAGACGAATCGATGTATTCCTGCAAAGACGCTGATTTCTCTGCGGGTCGACGCGAATCGAGATGCTCTCGTCAAGAACGCTGATTTCCCTGAATCGAGGTTTTTGCCAAGGATACTAATTTCCCTGGGGTTGAGACGAATCGAGGTATTCCTGCAAAGACGCCGATTTCTCTGCGGGTCGACACGAATCAAGATGATCTCGCCAAGGACGCTGATTTCCCTGAATCGAGGTTTTTGCCAAGGACACTAATTAGCTCGGAGTTGAGACGAATCGAGGTATTCCAGCAAAGACACTGATTTCCTTACGGGTCGACGCGAATCGAGATGCTCTCGCCAAGGACGATGATTTCCCTGAATCGAGGTTTTGCCAAGGACACTGATTTCCATGGTGTTGAAACGAATCGAGGTATTCCTGCAAAGACATTGATTTCTCTGCGGGTCGACGCGAATCGAGGTGCTCTCGTCAAGGACGCTGATTTCCCTGAATCAAGGTTTTTGCCAAGGACACTGATTTCCTTGGAGTTGAAACGAATCGAGGTATTCCTGCAAAGACGCTGATTTCTCTGCGGGTCGATGCGAATCAAGGTGCTCTCGTCAAGGACGTTGATTTCCCTGAATCGAGATTTTTTCCAAGGACACTGATTTCCTCGGAGTTGAGACGAATCGAGGTATTCCTGCAAAGACACTGATTTCCTTGTGGGTCGACGCGAATTGAGATGCTCTCGCCAAGGACGCTGATTTCCCTGAATCGAGGTTTTTTCCAAGAACACTGACTTCCTCGGAGTTGAGATGAATCGAGGTATTCCTGCAAAGACACTGATTTCCTTGCGGGTCGACGCGAATCAAGATGCTCTCGCCAAGGACGCTGATTTCCCTGAATCGAGGTTTTGCCAAGGATACTGATTTCCCTGGAGTTGAAACGAATCGAGGTATTCCTCGAGGTATTCCTGCAAAGACACTGATTTCTCTACGGGTCGACGCGAATCGAGATGCTCTCGCCAAGGACGCTGATTTCCCTGAATCGAGGTTTTGCCAAGGACACTGATTTCCCTGGAGTTGAAACGAATCGAGGTATTCCTGCAAAGACACCGATTTCTCTGCGGGTCGACGCGAATTGAGGTGCTCTCGTCAAGGACGCTGATTTCCCTGAATCAAAGTTTTTGCCAAGGACACTGATTTCCTCGAAGTTGAAACGAATCGAGGTATTCCTGCAAAGACGCTAATTTCTCTACGGGTCGATGCGAATCGAGGTGCTCTCATCAAGGACGCTGATTTCCCTGAATTGAGGTTTTTGCCAGGGACACTGATTTCCTCAGAGTTGAGACGAATCGAGGTATTCCTGCAAAGACATAGATTTCCTTGCGGGTCAACGCGAATCGAGATGCTCTCGCCAAGGACGCTGATTTCCCTAAATCGAGGTTTTTGCCAAGGACACTGATTTCCTCGGAGTTGAGACGAATCGAGGTATTCCTGCAAAGACACTGATTTCCTTATGGGTCAACGCGAATCGAGATGCTCTCGCCAAGGACGCTGATTTCCCTGAATCGAGGTTTTGCCAAGGATACTGATTTCCCTGGAGTTCAAACGAATCGAGGTATTCCTGAAAAGACACTGATTTCTCTGCGGGTCGACGCGAATCGAGGTGCTCTCGTCAAGGACGTTGTTTTCCCTGAATCGAGGTTTTTTCCAAGGACACTGATTTCCTCGGAGTTGAAACGAATCGAGCTATTCCTGCAAAGACGCTGATTTCTCTGCGGGTCGATGCGAATCGAGATGCTCTCGCCAAGGACGCTGATTTCCCTGAATCGAGGTTTTGCCAAGGACACTGATTTCCCTGGAGGTTGAAACGAATCGAGATATTCCTGCAAAGACACTGATTTCTCTGCGGGTCGACGCGAATCGAGATGCTCTCGTCAAGGACGCTGATTTCCCTGAATCGAGAAGGTTGCCAAGGACACTGATTTTCCTGGAGTCGAAATGAATCGAGGTATTCATGCAAAGACATTGATTTCTCTGCGGGTCCACGTGAATCCAGATGCTCTCGTCAAGGACGCTGATTTCCCTGAATCGAGGAGGTTGCCAAGGAAACTGATTTCCTTTGAGTTGGTTGACTTGTTTCCGAGACGGAGCGTTGATCCTGTGGGGAGGTCACTGGTTGACTCTAGCTTGTCTGCGAACCGTAAAGACTTAGAACGTGGGACTTTGCCAAGGCTCCGATCGGCGGTGTCGCATCTGTGTTTTGCTGAAGTGAGGAGAAGCGCCATTGGTGATCTCTAGGCTGTCTGTGAACCGTCGAGATTTGGAACCAGGGGACTTTGCCATGGTTCCGAGGTAGTCTCTAGGCTTTCTGTGAACCGTCGAGATTTGGAACTAGAGACTTTTCCGTGGCTCCGTTTGTTGATGTTGCGTCTGCATCCGATTGGAGGGAGGAAGAATGCCGGTGTTGATCTCTAAGTTGTCGATGTTGACGTCGAGACCCTGAAGCTAGGGATCTTCCTTCGCTTCGTTTGTTGACATTGTGTCTGCAATATTGCGAAAAATGTCGAGATTTTCTTTAGGTTGTCTATGAACCGTCGAGATTTAGCTTCGCTTCGACGAAGCCTGGTGGGAAGGTATGGTTCCCTCTTTGTTTGTGCCCTTGGATTGTATACAGGGATCGATGTGATCTCACCTGTAGGGTAAAAAGTTTCATTCTTTCATTTTTTTTATTTCTTTCCGCGATGCTCAATCATTTTAGCTTTTTATATCACGAAAGTCGCGATTGCCCAAACATTTCAGCTATTTTTCACGGTGCTCAATCATTTCGGCTATTTTTTCTTTTTACTCGCTTTTTTTTAATGCGAGTTGCCCAATCATTTTGGCTATTTTTGTATGCATACATTTTTACGTGCTGATTTCGTTGCAAGTTGCCTTATCATTTCGGCTATTTCATATGCATTTTTAGCTCGCTGATTTTTTTATCGCGGGTGTGGAACTTGGAATCTGGTGCCAACCTCAGCATCAGCATCGCTGCGACTAGAATATTTCCATGAGCGAATCATCATTTGCCATGAAAGGACTTAGAATTTGATACCGATTTAGGCATCAGCATCGCTACCACTGGGACATTGCCAGGAGCGAATCATCATATGCCATGAAAGGACTTGGAATTTGATACCGATTTAGGCATCAGCATCGCTACAACTGGGATATTGCCAGGAGAGAATCATCATTTGCCTCTGTCGATGTCGAACAAAGGTGGCTTAGCAAACAGGGTTAGGATCCCGTCGACTAAGGCTTTTGACTTCGTGAGCCGTAAGGGTCTCATAAAGGTGTTTTTCCCTACGAGTCGTGAGGATCTCGTAGGTGCGTTTTCTCCTTAGGAATCGTGAGGATTCCTAAGTGTGTGTTCTCTTATAAGTCGTAAGGATCTTACAAGAGTGTTTTCTCCTTGCAAGTCGAGAGGACCTACAAGTGTTTGTTCACCGTATGAGCATATCCTTAGTCGCTGGTGGGACTCTATTAGGGAAATGTTCATTCGTGCCTATGGATTGTATATAAGGGTCAATATTGAACCGCTTGTAGGGAAAAATTGGGGGGTATAACTGCTTAAGAACAGGTTCAGATCCCTGTAACTTAAGGCTTTTGAATCTTACGAGCCGTGAGGGTCTCATAAGAGGGTTTTCCTTACGAGTCGTGAGGATATCGCAAGTGTAATTTCTCCTTAGGAATCATGGGGATCCCTAAGTGTGTTTCTCCTTTGTGAGTCGTAAGGATCTCATGCAGGTGGTTTCTCCTTACAGGGTCGAGAAGACCTTGCAAGTGTCTTTTGACGAGAATGCGCCCTTTCGGGTTTTCAAAAAACTCGCCGGTAGTCCCGCTGTTTTTACTCATGGAGCCCTTTAGGGTTTTCATCCGTGCCCATTTCGCTTATGGACGTACCGTTTTTTTTACCACGTCAGCCTGGGGACGCTGCGGGTTTGTATTAGTTTAACGACGTTTCGGTCAGAGGTCCGAGATTTTTCGGGCAACGTACAATTACGCAGCTAGATTTTCTTGCCAATCTTCGCATCTTTTGTGTCGGAGGTGGATTCCTTGAAGAGAGGGCCGAGGGAGATTTCTTCGTCAGATTCATTTCCAAAGGTGATGACTTGCGATCCCTTGGTGTCGACTATGTGACAGTTGTCAGCGGCTCTTTTGCGCTCATCTGTCGTGCTTTTCTGTTCCCGATGAGCCTTGCGTTTCACTCGTTGAACGTGTTGTCGGTGGGCAACATATCCCTGCCAGTAGTTTTTAAAGGCTATACACTCCTCGATAGGGTGTGCAATCGTCTGATGGTATAAGCAAAAGTTAGGATGTATGTCCGCTTTATCAAGATGTATACCGCCAGGAGAATTTCCTATGAAATAGGGCAATTTCATTCCTATTGACAAGGCCCAAGCGAATCATTTCCTTACTTTAAGCTTGCTTTTGCTGGCGATAGGGATGCTTCGATCCGGTTGGGGTGCCTCGACCTTTTCATACAGTCGTCGGCGTTTGGCTTTTTCGAATATAGCCAGTTCGCGCTCTCGATTGGCTTTGCTTTTCTGACGGGCTTCGTTCAGTAGCAAGTCAATCATCTCGTCAGACAGTTTCAAGGGTTTTGGCTTCGATCCTGCCCCCAGCTCTTTTATGTTGTCTTCTATCGCCGAGTGAGCTTCTTCGTTAGTTAACGCCGAATGAGAGATCATGTGGCAACTTGCCACATAGTCCTCATATTCTTCTGACGAGTCATCCCTATCGTTATTGTCGTTATCTCCTCTCTCAAGGACATGGCTGAGAAATTCTTGGAGTGTGATTGGGGTCCGCGCCTTCTGGTTATATTCTTCCAGCGTGTCAATCTGTTTTTGCAGGTCCGTGCGCTTGTCACCATGCTTCACGGGCTTTTTGGTCTTCTTCTTCTTCTTCGAAGATTTTGACGGCCGGGTGTTGGCGTTTTGACTATCACCACCAATTTTTGGAGTTGGGCACGGTTTCAGCATTCCCTCGACGATCTCGGGTTCCAGTGGATTTTTCCACTTGATTGTCGGGCATGTTTGGAGATCCTTCAGCATTCTTTTCGTTTTTGCCAAAAAGAACAAATTCCCATGGAGCTTCCCTTATGAATGAGCACGATGCCCCCGGTGTGTCCACTCTTTTAGGAGTGTGCTGTTGTGGCAGATTCACCTTCCAGTTTTCAGATAGCGCGAACTTGCCCTGTTGGTATTGGTCTTTAACCCAGCTTTTGAAGACGTAGCAGTCTTCGATCGGATGGCCCAATACTCGGTGGTAGGGGCAGTAATTGGGATCGTTGACGTCGTTTGGTTGCGGTGGGTGTCTATGCCCCCTATTGGCCGCCTATGCCGATCGTTGACGTCGTTTGGTTGCGGTGGGTGTCTATCCGCCGCCTATGCCCCCTATTGGCCGCGGATCCGCGCCCCTACAGTAGGGTTAGGGTGTGGGCAACTTGGTACTTCCCTGGTCTGCTGTCCCTTGTTGTCTGGTACATGTATTTTTTGATAATCTTTCCAGAATATCTTCAGAATTCTTAGTCCAAGATTGCTATCTTTTCTTCACTTTTGACTTCTATCTCTCTCGAGCTCCGCGCACCCATTGATTCTTGTGCAGCCCCTCTCGTGCTCTGTGCATGTCCGAGACACGAATGACCACTGTCATATGTCTTGTCTCTGGAACTGGTACTCGGCACTGGATGGATATGGATGACCGGAACCCGGCTTTTATCTGCTGTGACAGATGTTCTGTATTTGGTGTAACTGTGGAGATTTTGTCTTGATTTGCAATATTTGGACTGAAAACCTGTACTCTGTAAATATGTAACAAACACGGATTAAAAGTACCTACCTATAAACACACGAGCATAAGAATGGGCGGTATAAAATGCAGTATTCTGTTATGAAAAAATACCCCCAAACTTAACTTTTGCTCGTCCCGAGCAAAACCAATTATTCGCAAAAATAAAATCCTAACCGCACTTTCGCAGGGAACGCGATTGCACTGAGCATGTGCAACAAGCCGTTAAACCTCTAGGTGTCCCTAGTAGGAGGAGTGTTGTCTCCTGAGGGTTTTCAGCGGATACTACCCACAAAATCCCGTCAAGCTAGTGTCATAAGTTAACGTCGATTCTACTCCTACAGTTTAGTATTTACGTTAGAAATTCTATCATTCTAAGTTAGAAATATCCAACCCTTATGCTTCACACCTCTAATCTATTTATTCTTAGATCATATACGTTCCAAAAAAAGTTTAGAAAGATGTTGGTTCCCATGAGTTTTCCTTCTAAAGTGCGGCCTCAAATTAGGGATTTTTATCAACTTTACAGAAAACACAAGTCTTATTCTTTATTTCTATCTTTTATTCAAACATCGATTGTATACCCCTGCGTGTGTGTATATTTGCACCCCTACACTTAAGAATTCAATTCAAGCAATAATACCCTTGCCCTAATACCTAATACTACTTCTTTTCATTAAGAATGGACGGATTTGCTCACACACCTTTCATGCGACTATTAATGCTTCTTGAGGCACTAACGGCCGATTACTGAATGTGTGAACATTAAAGCGTAAATAGCAGTCTCCAGGTCTTGATTTTATTCTATTTTTTTTTCTTTTTTCTTTTTTTTTTTAAGACCGGATATATTTTTCAATATGCTCTTTTGGTGTTTAGCTTTAAATACCGTTTTTTCTTTCATACTAGGCTTTCAGGCAAGAGTATTTCTAGGTATCCTCTACTATCCCAAGTTTCAAGGTGCGTATATGTGCAGTTTGTAAGGTATATACTTTCTAAATTTGAACTCAAGAAAAGAAACTATTTTTCAGACTTATCCTCCAGTAAAGCATCAATACTTTCCCTTTATCTTGACTTAACTCAAGAACTGAACTCAAGATTACCTAGTTCTCAAAAAAAACTGTAAGGACGCATACTTACCAAGTTTAAACAGAATGAGGGTTATTTTTAGGGTTTTCAATTCCTAAGCCTAGAATTTAGTTATTTCTATCATATCAACTAAACTTTCGGAATAAAGATCTAAGTTACCCTATTAGCTAACTTGACGACAAAGTTTTTTTATTTTTTGGAAAATTTTCAATTTTTGTGGGTTTTTAATAAAGTATGCAAATGCAAAATATACAAATGAATGCGAAGAAAGAAAGCTTACCGAGCACACCCCCAAACTTAAACTTGACAGTGCCCTCACTGTCAGGCTATACCAAGAGGGTCAAAATTGTCGGTGCTCCCGCTAAAAACAAATTTTATACAAAAAGGAAAACAAAAAAATATATACAAAAAAGGTGTCCCCCCCAAACTTAAGTAAAACAGTGTTTCCACTGTTAAGCGTTGAAATTCAGGATTAGGGGGGGAAAGAGAACAGTATCAGGCTATACAAAGCCTTACACAGGCCAAAAGTTAGTACCAACCATTCAAAGATTTTATCTCGATAAAGCAGTGGCTGGTGAAAGAAGGCGTAGAGAAAAGAGATGGAGAATACGCGAGACCGTATGGAAATAGAAGTGGTATACGGTCTCGGTACATGAGAGGAAGAAGAATGGCGGAAGGGAAAAAGAAGTGGAATACGAACTTGAGGGTGCAAATGGACTAAATAGATTAGCACAATTTGTGATGACCGATGTGTGAAAAGTGATTGTGCTAATATATTTACTCGTCGAGAAATTGGGTCGAATCCCTCAAGATTCGTAAGAAACCATGGGTACGCCGAACTTGGTAAACCAGACATATGAAATGAAAGTGAGACAGGTTCTTGCATGGTCGGAACGATGTAAAGGATGGAGGGAAGTGGTTGAGGAAGGGTATCGGTTAAGGGTTCTGGAGGGTGTACACAGTCAGTGAAAGGAATAGGATGAATTGGAAAATCCGACTCATCATCTAGAACTGTTTCATCCTCAAAAATATCCTCAAAATTCTCCTCAAAATTAAGCTCATCCATGCATATTTCATCAAAGTCCGGACGCATATGGGGTTCGGAAAAAACATTTAATGAATCGGGATGATGATTTGAAGAGACAAACTCAGCCAAATCTACGGGTTCATCATCCAAAATATTCCTGGCGTCAATATCCTTAATCCAGTGAAAATCAAAATTCTCTGACACCTCAAAAGCATGGATATCAATCGATTCAGGTTCTAAAGTGGAGGTGTAGAGGTCAAAAGGTTTAGGTGTGGTTTCACTTGGCAAGGTCCCTTCACAATTTGGCAAATCAAACACTACAAAGTCGTACAACTCATTAAACATTCTATCTTCAACTGATAATTCATTTGGGACACTTGATGGACTTTCAATACAGGAGTTGTGGGATTCAATTTGGACCGGGTAGGCTTGATTCGGAAGGGGGTACAGCTCACTCTCTCCAATCAAATTCACAGCCTGTCCTACCGCCTCATCATACATTGGAAAATTTGGAGCTAGCTGAAAACTAGCTACCGGGTCACTAGGTTGCATGAAGGCGGCCATGGACGCATTCAAATCCATCATCTGTTGGCTTGACGCTACCCTAAAATCTTCCAACGACTGTTCTAGACTAGACATTGGTTGTGAAGGGGTTTCAGTAAAAGATTCAAACTTGTTTGGATACTGAAAACTCCCAAATGGCGGTTCTGATACAATGTCTAGGGAAGGTGTAAAAGTTGGGTAGGACTGGTAGGAATTGAATAGCTGGACAGGAGTGGGATCAACATTGGGATAAGAAGACGAATGGAATTGTTGATCCCAAGAATTTGTAGTGGTGAAAGGAGTGAAAGATCGGCTACGAGATTGTTCAATACGTTCAGCAATAGACATAGGTCTCGGGGTTACAACTGGACTTTCAAAAGGGGTATCAACGCAAGAAGGGGTGAATGTTTGAAACAGTTGATACGAAGTGGATTGCGGGGTCCAGTTGTTCGTCCTAGACGCGTCTATCCGATCTTTCAAAGAAATTTTGGGCATGGAGGGATCGTTCGAAGTTCGACCAAAACAAGAACCGTAAGAAGTTATGTCTGGTTGTGGGTACCAAAGTTCGGCAAGAGTTTTGCGAGGTGGAGTACCCATGATATGAAGAGAGAGAGAGAAAGGTAGAGAAAAGGAGGGGGAAAAGAATGTGATATTTTTTTTTTTTTTTTTAAATATTAACAAAAGAATGAAGTATACACAAAAAGAATATGGACAAAAACAATCACGACACAAAAATACCACACACCTAATCGTTCTAGGGTTCACCTAGGTCAACTAGACCTGCTCCAGAACTTAATTGTCGAAGTAAAACTGTGTCGAGAAACAGGCTCAAGATACACTGATCACGAGGCCAGGTAAGTGCATAGATAAGGGGAGGTTTTCCAACTCTTTCGCGAAGTTCCTTAATTAAATAACCCTTTCTCTTTTGGCGGTTTCGCCGTTAACACTTTCCTAGACACCCCGTAAACAATATACCGTTAAGCAAGGTTCTAAACACAGTTAACTTCTCCTAGTGAGCGCGAAGTCCTTAAGGCTTAAAGTCTAGTTTCTTTTAAAATTTGTGCGGGTAAACGTTATGCTCAAGTTCGTGATTTGTGGGCCACGGAAAAGGTGATGAAATCCATTACCGTATCTTGTGGGGTTCGCTTGCCCTTAAGTCCGTATTAATGTATGCAATGCACAATTCAATAAAAATTCTATAAAGAATCAAAAAATTGTTTTTTTTTAGTTTAAGCGCGGCACTGCAACAAATACGGGTTAGTCAATTTTTAGCGTTTGCTAGCGAACTTGCAAAGAATCCTGCAAAGAATAGTATATTGGATGCGTCGGATTTGAGAAGAAGGTGTTTAGGAAAGTACGTACCGTTAAGTTTTTGGGTTAGGAAACCCCCGTTGAATCAAATCCGGTAAGCTTGAAAGGTTCGCTTGCGCGGGTCAAACTACCCGGATCTTTGGCACTGTACTTCGTAATCACCTTTTCCTTGAATGCACACTTTGCTCCCCACAATCGTAGTTTGCAACTACGCAGAAATCTGCACACTTGCCCACAAAAATGATCAAAAATAACAAAAAGATTTTTTTATATTTGTTTTTATATATATATTTTTTAAATATATACAAAAAGAATATTAACCCGAATAACAAGAAAAGAAATACGTTACCGTCTCCCCGGCAACGGCGCCATTTGATCGCACGCTTTTGGCGTGTCGGATGTTCAAAGAATTAAAGTATAACCGCGATCAAGACGGTGTCGCTTTGCAGCTAGCCGGTTGAGCATGGGTCGATCCACAGGGAGATGGTTGTATGTCCTTTCTTGTCTTAAACGAGTCAATAAAGAATCTGTATGAGTTTGATTCTAACCTATGTGTTTATTTGCAAGTATAAAGTTGTTAAGAAAAGATACGAGATTATAAGCTAAAGAAATCCGTACTCGAAACCTTTGAGCCGAGTCTTGACCAATTGAAGCTAGAGCAATCGGCAACAACGTGGATTAGGGGATTTAAGCGTGGTATTCGTGGAATCCGGCTTATTTACCCATGTCCTTCCGTTCTTGTCTTTTGCTTTCGCCTCCGGCCAAACCGAACGCAACCGGTCGCGGTTAGGAATCACCGTTACCTTGTTAGGGTAGGGTGCCTAACGGAGCGCTTGCGTATGGTTTGGACGGAGTTCAATGGAAAATAACGGGAAAAGGAAAAGAGAAAAGAAAATCTTTAACTTATAATATCGTATTTCTTCTTAACAATAATAATTACATTCATTCACAAAATGAACAAAAGAGAGCAAAAGAAAAGAACAAAGAAAAGAGAAGATTACAAGTAATTAAAGTGCATGGAATTAAATTGCAAGAAAGTAAAGCAAGAATGAAAAATGCAAGTAATTAAAAGCGATAAAAAAGAACAAGAAACTAGAACTCAAGACAAGCATGTGATCAATAGCCAATCCTTAAACTTGCAAGCTCAATCAAGAGGTTGCAAGATCAAGGGAAGGGTAGAGAACGCATGTGAAATGAAGTGCTAATTCCATGAAAGAATACGACCCTTGAGATCAATAACTAACCCTTAACCATTCAAGCTCAATGAAGAGGTTGAATGATCAAGAGAAAGCAAAAATCTCAAGGGGAAGAAGAAACACAAGAGAATGATACAAAAAGCCCTCATCTTCATTGATCTCCCACTCAAAAAGCTCTCACTACAATTTTCATGGAAAAAGAATGAAGAAGAAGAAGAAAAAAGACTAAATCCTAACAAAAAGAGGAACAAAAGAATGACCCTTGGCTTAGCTCAAATCTGCTGTATTTATAGGCAGGGAAAATGAAATCTAGGGCAACAAACTGGACCCACATGAAAAGACCATCCTACCCCCCAAAGCCCATGCCCTGAACCCTGTGTACGGCCGCGGATCCGCCGTATGCCCCCTATTGGCCGCGGATCCGCGCCCCTACAGTAGGGTTAGGGTGTGGGCAACTTGGTACTTCCCTGTTCTGCTGTCCCCTGTTGTCTGGTACATGTATTTTCTGATAATCTTTCCAGAATACCTTCAGAATTCTTAGTCCAAGATTGCTATCTTTTCTTCACTTTTGACTTCTATCTCTCTCGAGCTCCGCGCACCCATTGATTCTTGTGCAGCCCCTCTCGTGCTCTGTGCATGTCCGAGACACGATTGACCACTGTCATATGTCTTGTCTCTGGAACTGGTACTCGGCACTGGACGGATATGGATGACCAGAACCCGGCTTTTATCTGCTGTGACAGATGTTCTGTATTTGGTATAACTGTGGAGATTTTGTCTTGATTTGCAATATTTGGACTGAAAACCTGTACTCTGTAAATATGTAACAAACACGGATTAAAAGTACCTACCAATAAAAACACGAGCATAAGAATGGGCGGTATAAAATGCAGTATTCTGTTATGAACAAGAATCAACACCAAAAGCTAAGGAATGGCCGGCGTCGCCGGAATTTTAAGGTGGGTCGCCGGATTTTTGTGGTGAGTTTGGGGCTTAGGTTTTCAATGTAATTTTCTAGTTTGCTCATTATACTTTTGGTCTTGTTAGTTTTTCTAGTGATTATCCCTATTAGTTCCAGATTCACTTCCTGTAGTTAAATTATCACAAACACTAAACATGCTATGTGTCGTAAATATAATTTTACTCCTAAACTGATATTAGCTTACAGATTTAACCCACTGAAAAACTAACTTATTTAAACAATACCAAACATACCTAAACACCTACAGAGAGATACCCCAAAAACCCAAAACACCAAATTCCTCTACAAATCCGGCGAGATCGGATTTTCCTTGATGGTCGCTGGCTAAAATCTGAGCACTGGGGTTCGTTTTCTTATGGTTAATTCTAGGTCTAGGTTATAAGTTCCAAGTACTGTTTGATCAATCTATTTATCATTTAAACTAGAGCAAATTCAAACAGAGACTCAACTTATCAAAATACGATATCCAATTTCAAACAAAAACTGAATTGAATAGAACTGAATAATTTGAAAAGAGAGGAAGATATACCTATAGATATTTGTGTATAGTAGAACACCAGCTCTTAATTTGTATGTTGAACCATCTAGGATTGGTAATAGATCAAGCTTGATGATGTGCACAAGTTGATGAAGGGGCTTAGATATTTTCACTTGGATTTAAGAATGCTTAGGAGTTTCTTGGTTTTGGGCTGAAGAATGAATTGTTTTCAGTTGGGATTGCTACTGAAATTGTAAGTGTTATGTGTAAATGAAGTGAGGAGGTTTGTAGAGAAAGCATGAGGTGTGGATGAAGAGGTGGAGGTGGCATGAGAGGAAGAAGGTAGTGTCACTTGATGAAGCATGAGGGATTCATGCAAGGAGGAGGTGTTGGATTTGAAGAATGAGGTGTAAAGCTATGAAAGAGGAGGTGAAGGTTATAGGTAAGGGTGAAAATGAGGTGTTTGTGTGAAGGTTAACATATAATGATATATGCCATCTATGATAAAAATATAATAATAAGTAAAACCTTCATATCATAAATCCAAATTCATAAAAAGATAAAAGATATGAAATGATAAATCTATCACTTATCTATCATTTACTAAATGACAAATACAATGTCATGATAATATAATTAAAATATCATTTTCTTGATATCACCCACTTTATTCATATTTATCACAATAATTACATTTTTCGGATATAATTCTGATACCCAAATTTATAAGCGATATCATTTTCATAAACTTATCGATTTCATTATTTTTTTTATTTTTTTTATTTTTTTTAATAAAAATATAATTAAATATTCTAAATTTTTCCAAAACGTTACAATAATAGATCAGGAAAAGGCTAAGGATTGGAGAGAAGTCTTTATAGACTATTTCAAATCCCGTCAAACACCTGAAGATGCATCCTCAAGACATCAGCTCATGAAACGAGCTCTGTCTTTTGCCTTCGTCAATGATATGTTGTATAAAAGATCGTTCGACTCTCTGTGGCTAAGATACCTAGGACCGGAAGAAGCAAAGAAAGTTGTTCAAGAAACTCATGACAGACTCTGCGGTTCTCATCAAGACGGGCCGAAGATGAAGCTGAAGATCAAAAGGATGGGCTACTATTAGCCCACGATGATCCAAGACCGTCTCAAATACGCGAAGCAGTTCCATTCGTGCTAAATTCATGGGGACTTCATCCACCAGCATCCGAATCCGCTACACCCAATGGTGACTAGCTGGCCGTTCGAAATATGGGGAACTGACATAATCGGGCCCATTAAACTAGCATCATCCAGAGAACATCGGTTCATATTGGCAACAACCGATTACTTCTCTAAGTGGGCAGAAGCAGTACCGCTGTTTACCCCAATCAGAGCAAAGCTCTGTTCAAATTCCGAGGAGGGAGATGAAGCAACGCTTCATCTTCCCCCAATCAGAGCAAAGCTCTGCTTTGAAAATTTAAAATTTAATAAATGAAGCAACGCTTCAGATTATTTGCGCTGCGCAACACGCCACGTGTCAGGCGTAGATGCATCAGCACAGCGCCCAAGGCAGCGCGCCCAATCAGAGCAAAGCTCTATTTTAATGAAGCAACGCTTCAGCTGCGCAAGCACTGCGCTGCGCGACACGTGTCAGCGCAGATGCGCTAGCGCAGTTGCGCTGCGCGACACGTGTCAGCGCAGTTGCGCTACGCTTTGCGCTGCGCGACACGTGTCACGCGCTAGGGCATCTGCACCAAACAGAATTAAATTTCTAAGAAATCTTTTCTGTTCTTGTTAAAATAAGAAGATTTTCTTCTGCAAAGGAGAAGCCCTTGGATCAAAGATCCAACGGTGGGGAAAATTCCCCAAATCACTCAGAGAAGGATCTCTTTAACAAATTTAACTAATTTATGGGCACTATAAAAAGGACCCTAGGCCTCAATTCAAAGGCATCAACATTTTCTTGAAAAAAAAATCAAGAGCTTCAAACAGAGAGAACTCTGAAAAAGGTAAAAACCTTTATAAGATTGAAGAAATTTCTTCTAATAGATCATTGATCTAAAAACTAGATTAATGATCTTCACATAATAAATAGTGCTTTGCACTTCTTATGAACCACTTGTCCTTTAAAACAGAAAATAAATAAATAAATAAAAAATAGTGCTTTGCACTTTTATGAACCTTAGGTTCTCTGAGATAAGAAAAACAAGAAAAAACTTGTTTTTTTCATAGATCTAAATCAAATAGTGCTTTGCACTTCTTTTATGAACCATCGGTTCTTGAATCTAAAAGTTTCTTAAATTAATAGTGCTTTGCACTTTTATGAACCTTTGGTTCTCTGAGATAAGAAAAACAAGAAAAAACTTGTTTTCTCTTAGATCTAAATCAAATAGTGCTTTGCACTTCTTTTATGAACCATTGGTTCTTGAATCTAAAAGATTCTCAAATTAATAGTGCTTTGCACTTATAAATCTGCACTGTTGCGCTCTTTGATTGGCGCAAAGCGCCTGAAAATGCAATGCATTTTCTCTGTTAAAAGGGCCAGGCCCAAATCAAAATGACCTAACAGGCCAAAATAAATTGCAAGGCAATAAATGGGCAGAGCCCAAATAAATTGATGCTTTGCATCCTTTATACAAGGGCAGAGCCCAAATAAAATTGATGCCTTGCATCATTCCTAAAAGAACAGAGCCCAAAACAAATTGATGCTCTGCATCCTTTCTGGGCAAAGCCTAAATAAAAATAAAAAAGAAATGCAATGCAAAAGCAAATAAAATGTTGAACATTTTCAACTGGACTTAGCCCAATTTTGGCCGTAAGTCCTCAAATTAAATTGACTAAGCACGACTGCTCTTTTAAATTAATTTATATCCGGTTCGAGGGTACATCTCCGAGCTCCTCTGACACTTATCGTTGTAATCCTTCAACGACGTCAGAGAGGTGACGGGTCCCGACGACCACATACGTCAATATGGACTGCGGGGTCCTTAAACTCGTAGACCGAGACGTCCTTAAACTAATATTGGACCGAGACGTCCTTAAACTAATATTGGACCGAGACGTCCCTAAACTAATATTGGACCGAGACGTCCCTAAACTGGAATATGGACCGCAACGTCCCAAAACTGGAAATAGAGCCCAAATGCTCTTTTGTCGGATCTAAACGATCCCGTTAAGTCTATCTTAGTCCCAAACTTGACTAACGTATCCTTAACAACCGTTTAAGTTGATCTTAGCCTCAAATTTGGCTAACACATCCTTAAAACTTCAAACAGACTTTAGTCCCAAATTGGACTATAAATTCCCCCAATCAACTTTGGCTCAAGGGTACATCTTTGAACTCCTCTGACATTTGTCGTTGTAATCCTTCAACGTCGTCAGAGAGGTGACGGGTCCCGACGACCATACATGAAATGGACCACTATGTCCCTAAACTGGAACAATAGAGCCGATTGCTCTTTTGTCGGATCTAAACGATCCTGTTAAGTTGATCTTAGTCTCAAATTAGACTAACGTATCGTTAACAAACGTTTGAGTTGATCTTAGCCTCAAATATGGCTAACGCATCCTCAAACCAAAACCCCAAACCCAAATCTAAGAAAACACGGATTTGGACTAATCCACGTCCTACGGGCGACGACATAAATTGGTCTCTGTATACAATCCACGGGCAATCACAAACAAAACAAACACCCACGACACGAAGTGAAATTCTGGAGAAGGAGAAAGTTGTTACCGCGAAGCGGTAGCGTAATTAACTGCAGGGGCTTGCGCCTGCAGGGAAGAGCGTCCCCACAATCAAAAACCCCTCAAGCGAGGGGGAATCTGACGAAGTCTGCTACATCGGCCGCATCCGTCTAAACCTACGATACACGGTGCCATAAATCAACTTGGCATCTTCGGAGAGGTGGACGGATAGCACCAAATAGCATCTGCCCCGAATCCCAACGCCAGGCCATCGCGGTCCTGTGCGCCGCCGTACGGAGGGGAACAGATTCTGGCACGCCCGGTGGGACCTCTTCCTCTTTCCACTGCACACTTCGTGTGTCGTCATCGCGAACCAATCGCAGTTTGTTGTGGTTGCTTTTGGATTCAAAGTACTTAGATTTGGTGTCTTTCTCCATGCAGAAAACAGAAGATCGATGGCTTCGAACTGCACCGCCTGCAGTTGCAACTCTCGCTCCGTCATTGCTGGAGGAGTGACTTATGGGCCCCAAGCGGCCTCCCCTTTCAAAATGTCGGTGGAGCAGGTGGCTCAAGCCTCCACTGGACTATCTTTTGGGACCATGCTCCCACCAATGAGCTTCAATGCCCCAATGACATTGCAAGAAGCTCCAAAGAAGTCGGTCTTCGATCGACTTACCACTGCCGCGACCCCTCTCAACGGGTCGTCCAACTCCACTGCTTCAGTTTTTAACGGACTAGGCCAGAGCTCTTACAGGCTCATGAAGAAGCCTGCCATACCAGAAGGCGTTATCCCGAAGCGGATAGCCATTCCAACTCCCGTTCCTGGCAAAATCACCAAGGTTGCTTCCCATGTTCAGAAGTCCGCTTCTGACAAGTTGGCCGTCCCCGTTCAACGGACGTCGATCTTTAAAAAGCTGGTACCAGTATATTCTGACCAACACAGGGGGCATGAGGAGGTCACCCCTATAGCTGAAACAACTCCATCAGCATGACATGCCCGACGTCGCTACTGGCGCCGAGTGAGGAAGGCTGGGGGCAACTCCCCCTCTGGACTTACTCGTCCAACTCTAATGGTTGGGATCGATACTGCTGTTCCGACCAAGAACGGCTTTGAACTGCTCAACAAGGTGCGCAGAAACTCTCCTACTGCGATGTTGAAATGAACTCCTTCACCTGTGGAGAATACTCCAGAGAAGAAGTTAGTGCAGCCCCTTCAACGACTGTCCTCTAAAATTTACAAAGTCTGGCGACAGGTCCAAGAGTCGGTGATCGATCAAGACTGCCTCCGACGACAGAAAAAGATGAAGGTTCGGCAGGGGAAGGATTACTCTGTCAAACCACAAAAAGCAAAAGCTACTTGGGTGCCCACTACAACGGCTCCCTTAACTCTAATCACTCAAAAAAGGAGGCCGCAAAAAGCCCCTGTGTCTACGGCAAATCGCAAAGACACCGAACACAAACGCCCCAAGTCTGGGGGCATGGTGGCGCACACTGTTTATATGGCTTCTGGAAAGGAGGAAAGCCGCACTTCTACGGGCCACCGACCGCTCACCCGATCCGTGACGAAAGCCCAGGAGCAACAACAAAAGCTTCAGGAAATGATGACTACAATGGCCGCACTCACTGAGCCAAAAGAAAGCTCTGAAACGTCTTCGGATGAGCGTCAAGAACAAGAAACCGACGCTGACTTTTTACGCAGAGTCCTCGAAAAGAGGGACAAAGAAGCTGCAGAGCAAGCGGCTAACATAAAACAGATGGCGCTCCTCTTCCAAGATATGGTAGGGATGATGTTACAGCCGGACCCTCCTGCTGAAGATCCTCCGATCGTCCTTGAAGTCGACAGGGGAGAAACGTCAAATCCTCCGCCGGCTCTATCAACAGCCAAGGAGGAGGCAATCTCCAAAGTTGACCTAGACGAATATATAGCTCAGCAGATCCGGGTTCATCAGGCGAATGAAGCGGCTGGGCAAATTGTTAGAACCGGACGACCGTATCCGAGCTGGTATGACCAAATCAGTTACCCGCCAGGATATACGATCCCTAAATTCCACGTATATAAAGGGACAGGGAATCCGCATCAGCATGTTGCTCAATTCAGGGCCTTATGCGGCAATACTGGAGGCGATGACAAATTGTTGCTACGTCAATTCTTCGGCAGCTTAGCAGAAATAGCCTTTGAATGGTATTCGGAGCTACCTAACGACTCTGTCAAAACATTTGCAGAGATGGAACTGCTGTTTACACAAAGATTCGCAAGTGCTAGTGAACGCACCCCGATTACCGCACTGATAAATGCCAGGATAAGGCCCGGCGAAACGTGGGTCCAATACGCAACACGATGGCGGAACCTATGGTCGAAATGCGAACAACGCATAGAAGAGGCACCTGCGGTAGGCATGTTTGTGGGCACTCTCGATCCGCAGGCGACCATCTCACAATTCATGATGTTCTTCAGGCCGACCACCTTCCGGGCCTTGATTGACAAATTAGCCCAAATGGACCAGATAGGCCATAGACCGTCTCCTCCAAAATCAGATTTCTGAGATGAGAAAGGAAAAGGGATAGCGATCATCGTCGCCAACGCTCAGCAACAGTCGAGCAACTCAAAGCCGGTCGCTCGCCAAAACAACGTGCGTCCACGCCCATCCCTCGAAGAGAGGCTAGGACGTCATTACTCGTTTCCTCAGAATAAAACGAGAAGACTGTTCGAGCTGGCAGTGCGCAACAGACTCATTAATCTGCCGAATCCAAAACGTCCGTCGCAGCCAGGCGATCTTAATAATCCCAATTATTGCCCTTACCACCTAATGGTAAGTCACCCGATTGAGGATTGTTTCGTCTTTAAGGGATGGATCGAGGATCAGTACCTACAAGGCAAGTTCGTGCTGTCGGAAAAATGGAAGGTAAACCCACCACAGCCACACTCTCCAAAGAAAACGGACACGCCAGGGGCAACTTGTTCTTTCGTCGAGGATGAAAACGATGGAGAAAACTTATTGGATGAATCCGAAGACTACGTAGCGACTTGTCATGTGATTTCTCATTCACTGACGGATGATGAGGAGGCTCCTTACGCTGAGAAATCAATGGCGAACCCTGAGCCAGAGATTCTACAGCCATCAGACGAGTTGATCGATTTCTTCCTAAATGAAATTCGTTTGAAAGCAAAAGCCAATCAAGAGCATGAAATGGCCATACTGGAAAAAGCCAAGGAATTCCCGTCAAATCAAAAGCCATCCGCTGCGGATAAAAACAAATTCAAGACGAGGAAAAGGTTCGCCAAAGCTCTGTCAGTAGGAATGAAGCTACCACCCTCTGAAGAAAATACTCTCGCTGAGGCAGAGATGCACCCTAACTTCTGTTTATATCATCAGAAGGTCATACATCCTACCGAAGACTGCGAATCCTTTAACTGTTGGTGGCAAGGGTATGTCGCTCAAAAGAAACACTTCGACAGGACAAAGTGTGAAGCTTGTAGACATCGGAAAAATGCGATATATGAGCGCAAAAGAGTCGCCGACGATTGCCATATAGCCGACTCTAAGGTATCGCAAATTATCACCTTTGGAAGCAACTCTGACGAAGAAGCTATCCCCAACTCTTCCCTCGGGGAATCTATTTCAAAAATAAAGGAATTGAGAAGCTGCAAGAACGTTCAGCCATGCAATCGCATGCTACTCGAAAAAAATCCCGGCCCCGCAAACAATGGAGCGAACAAAAAGGATAAAAGAAAAGGAAAAAAGGCCCTCGTCGCCAGCGCTCAACAACAATCAGGTGACCCTAGACCGGTTGCTGGCCAAAGCAACAAGCTGCAACCCCTCCAGGAAAAGTTGAAACGTCCTTACTCGTTTCCGCAACATAAAACAAGGGGACTGTTCGAGCTGGCAGTGTGCGACAGACTCATCAATCTGCCGGGTCCAAAACGTCCGTTGCAGCCAGGCGATATTAATAATCCTAATTATTGCCCTTACCACCAAACAGTAGGTCACCTGATCGAGGACTGCTACGTCTTCAAAAACTGGGTTGAAGACCAATACCAACAGGGCAAGTTTGCGCTGTCTGAGAACTGGAAGGTGAGTCCGCCACAACCGCACGCTCCGAAGAAGATGGATACGCCGGGGGCATCATGTTCATTCATGGAGAAGGACTCATAGACTGAAAAGTCAATAAACCAGATATTCGCCTCAAATACGGCGACAATGGACCGAAATGTCCTTAAACTAATAGCGGACCGAGACGTCCTTAAACTAATAGCAGACCGAAACGTCTTTAAACTAATACCGCAGCATCCTTAGGCTGACGAGATAAAAAAAAAAAGAAAAAAAACGGTATGTCCATAAGCAAAAAGGGCACGGATGAAAACCCGAAAGGGCTCCGTGAGTAAAAACAGCAGGACTACCGGCGAGTGTTCGTGAAAACCCGAAAGGGCGTGACCTCGTAAAAAAAATGAAGAAGAAGAAAATAAAAGGAATAAAAAAAACGGTATGTCCATAAGCAAAACGGGCACGGATGAAAACCCGAGAGGGCTCCATGAGTAAAAACAGCAGGACTACCGGCGAGTGTTTGTGAAAACCCGAAAGGGCGCAACCTCGTTAAGAAACACTTATAGGGTCCTCTCGACCCTATAAGGAGAAACCACCCGCGTGAGATCCTTACGACTCACAAGGAAACAACACACTTAGGAATCCCCACGATTCCTAAGAAAAAAAATACACTTGCGAGATCCTCACGACTCGTGAGGAGAACGCTCTTATGGGACCCTCACGGCTCATAAAATTTGAAAGTCTTAAGTTACAGAAATCTTAACCTGTTCTTAAGCAACCCCCACAACCTTCGGTATTGCCCTACAAGCGGCTTATATTGACCCTTGTATACAATTCACGGGCATGAATAAATATTTCCCTAACAAAGTCCCATCCGTGACTAGGATATGCTTGTACAGCAAACAACAATTGTAGGTCCTCTCGACTTATAAGGAGAAAACCCTTTTGTAAGATCCTTACGACTTACAAGAGAACATGCACTTAGGAATCCTCACGATTCCTAAGGAGAAAACACACTTACGAGATCCTCACGACTTGTAGGGAGAAATACCTTTGTGAGACCCTTACGGCTCATGAAGTCAAAAGCCTTAGTCGACGGGATCCTAATCCTGTTTACTAAGCCACCTTTGTTCGACATCGACAGAGGCAAATGATGATTCGCTCCTGGCAATATCCCAGTTGTAGCAATGCTGATGCCTAAACCGGTATCAAATCCCAAGCCCTTTCACGGCAAATGATGATTCGCTCCTGGCAATGTCCCAGTTGCAGCGATGCTGATGCCTAAACCGGTATCAAATTCCAAGTCCTTTCATGGCAAATGATGATTCGCTCCTGGCAATAGTCCAGTTGTAGCGATGCTGATGCTAAGATTGGCATCAGATTCCAAATTCCACACTCGCAAAAAAAAATCAGCGAGCCAAAAAAAAATGCATACGAAATAGCCGAAATAATGGGGAAACTTGCAAACAAAATCAGCAAGTAAAAATGTATGCATGAAAAATAGACGAAATGATTGGGCAACTCGCAATAAAAAGCAGCGAGTAAAAAGAAAAATAGCCGAGATGATTGGGCACCGCGAAAAATAGCCGAAATGATTGGGCAATCGCGACCTTCACGATATAAAAGCTGAAATGATAGAGCATCGCGGAAAGAATAAAAGAAATGAAAGAATGAAACTTTTTGCCCTACAGGTAAAATCACATCGATCCCTGTATACAATCCAGGGGCACAGATAAGGAAGGAACCATACCTTCCCAACAGGCTCCATCAGAAAGCGAAGCCAAATCTCGACGGTTCATAGACAACCTAGAGACCATCTCGACATTTGTCGCAATATTATAGACACGATGTCAACAAATGAAGCAAACGAAGATCCCGAGCTTCAGGGTTTCGACGTCAACATCGACAATTTAGAGATCACCAACGGCGTTCCTTCGCAATCCAGCAGGGTGTACATGCAAAGTTAACAAAAGACCTCACGGTCGAAACAAGTGGAGCGATGGCAAAATCCCAGCTTCACCTCAGCATTCGTCTCGATACAGTAGACGCAATGTCAACGACGGCGTTCCTCCGCAGTCCAGCTGGAGGCAAATGCAATGTCGACAAAAGACCTCACGGTCGAAACAAAGCGGAACGATGGCAAAATCCCAACTCCACCTTACCATTCGTCTCGTTACAGCAGACACAATGTCAACAACGGCATTCCTTCGCAGTCCAGCAGGGTGTACATGCAAAGTTAACAAAAGACCCCATGGTCGAAACCAAGCGGAGTGACGGCAAAATCCCAGCTCCACCTCAGCATTCGTTTCAATACACCAGACGCAGTGTGAGCAAATGAAGCGAAGGCCAAATTCCTAGCTTCAAGGTCTTAACGGCAAGTCATATAAAGCCTGAAAGACCACCGGAGATCATCTCACACAGAGTGGTCACCTCCTCGACGTTTGTTTCGATACAGCAGATGAGTTGTCACCCCAGCGTTCTTCCTCCAGCAGGGATTCGGACGTGACAAAGAAAATGAAGCGAAGGCCACATTCCAAGCTTCAACGTCTTTACGGCAACTCACATAAAACCGAAAAAACAATCGGAGATCATCTCGCACCAGCAAAGAGTGGTCACCACCTTGACGTTCGTCTCGATACAGCAGACGAAATGTTAACCCCAGCGTTCGTCCCCCAACAGGATTTGGACACACCAAAGCAAACGAAGCGAAGGCCACATTCCTAGCTTCGACGTCTTGACGGTAACTTATATAAAACCGGAAAGACAATCGGAGATCATCTCGCACCAGCACAGAATGGTCACCACCTCGACGTCCGTTTCAATACAGCAGACGAGATGCCACCCCAATGTTCGTCTCGACACAGCAGACGCAACGTCATTAAACGAATGGAGCCACGGCAAAATCCCTAGTTCCAAACCTCGGCGGTTCACCAGCAACCTAGAGACAACCTCGACGTCCGTCTCGATACAGCAGACGAGATGTCACCCCAACATTCGTCTCGACACAGCAGACGCAACGTCATCAAACAAACGGAGCCACGGCAAAATCCCTAGTTCCCACCGCAACATTCGTCTCTATACAGCAGACGCAATGCCAGCAAATGAAGCAAAGGCCAAATTCCTAGCTTCAGGGTCTTGACGGCAACTCATATAAAGCCCGAAAGACTATCGGAGATCATCCCCACACCAGCGTGGAGTGGTTATGACTCATCGGGGCTCACCAAAATAAGCCTAACCTCAAGTAAAAAGCGACATAGCAAATTCCTAACGCTTGCTCTTCCGACGGTCAAACTGTCAAGGAGGATTGCTTAAAGACGTCTTGTCCAGCCCCCGAAGGGATCAGAGACACGGCAGTCGCAGGGCTACTCGAACAGCACGATTGCCTATCGAGGACTATATCAGCTTATGCGACGGTACGATGGCCAAAACCCTAAATACCACCAACCTTAACGGGCTTCTGTCGTAAAGAGCAGAGGTTGAATGCAACGTTAAGATGTTCTTGCGAGAAACGCTCGATTCGTCTCGACTTGCGGAAAAAATTATTGAGGCGGCTCGACTCGTGAGATAAAGCCTTAGGCAGTGGGCATAAAAAAAGCCTGTTTCCTAAGCACTGGGACCCTGCAAGTTGGCCCAAAACGGTCTCTTGCATACCATCCACGGGTCTCACTCTCCAACATCGAACTTCGACAAGGAGGGAAACAACCGCTTACAAGTCCTCTCGACTCGTAAGAGGGAAAAATTCTCTTGTAGGATCCTTACGACTTACAAGAGAAAACCACACTTATGAATCCTCACGATTCCTAAGGAGAAAAACCCACCTACGAGATCCTCTCGATCCGTAGTGAGAAAAGTCTCTATGAGACCCTCACGGCTCATAGAGTTGAAAAGTCTTAGGCAGCAGATCTGAACCTGCGGCCTAAGCCCTCGCTATCTCGTGAAGAAATCAAGAAGCTTACTCTATTACCTGTTAATTGTGACGACATGCTGAGAAAGAGGAAAAGCAACAGAAAAAGCATCCGATTTACATTTAATCGAGCATTCGAGACACACTCATTCATGCATGGGCAGAAAACTCAGGACGAGAAATAAGACAAGCTGAAATAAAAAGTTTCCATTCATATTGCCAAAAATTCTTACAATCATAAAAAGCAGTGAACGAAAAATATTATTACAATGGAATAACTTCAGATCCAGGGCACGGATTGAGAAAGTCAAAAGTAAGGCCATCCAGAGTTCTTCTGGTCTTTCTGATTATTCTTATGCGCAGCCTCTCGCGCTTCTCTGTGTCAAGATCATCGGCAAGCCCCCCCCGGCCTCCGATAAGCAGCAACTATCGTCGTCTGCTGGAAGATTTGATGTAGGATGTCAATGAGGCTGTCCCGCCGTTTCTTCGAGTCAGCCCCGTCAGGTACACTGAATGCACCTTGTCCTCGGCATCATCCAGCGCATTGAGCGGCAGGTCCTCGTGAAGACCCGGAAGTGCTCTCCATATTGCTCCCAGCACGACTTTCAAAAGAGCCGAACGACGGGGTAGCAGCCAACCACCGCTTGCGTTCAGAAGACCCATAACCTCTGCACATTGAGCGTCTGTAAACTCCTGGTTTTGTTGACGACCCTGTGCGCGGATATCGTCATAGGTGATGAACTCGTGCAAACTGTATAGATGCACCGCCATTATGCCTAGAGGAAATACCACAGGAAGATTAGCGATAAAAAAAAATAATATACATAGAGGGCTAAATTCCTAGGGAGCAAAGCTCTGTTCAGGGATTAAAACCCATGAACAAAAGCTCAATGAAACCCCAATGGGGATCTCTTTAGATCAAAAGATCTGTGAGAGCAAAACTCTTCGATTGAGATTAATTTAAATCAATTTGATTTATATTAATTTTACCTAAAGTTTCTAACTTTGAAAATGAGCAAAGCTCTGCTAGTGAAACTCCAATGGGGATCTCATTAGATCAAAAGATCTATGAGAGCAAAGCTCTGCTGGTTAAGATTAAATAAAATTAATTTAATCTAAGAATCAATTTTACCTAAAGTTTTTTCTAAAAACTTTGGAAAGAAGAGCAAAGCTCTAGAGTTCTTGAAGGCAAGAGCAAAGCTCTGAAGTTTTTGAAAATAAAAATCTGAAAGATGATAAGCATCTGTGGGGGACCAGAGGTCCTATTTATAAGCCTCAAGTGCCTCTTCGACTTCCACAGTTGTCACGGCGGTTGGAATTCCGCCACCGTTGTGCTCATGTTTGGGGCCACGTAAGCGCAACCGTGGGGGGGCATTTGTTTACCCCAATCAGAGCAAAGCTCTGTTCAAATTCCGAAGAGGGAGATGAAGCAACGCTTCATCTTCCCCCAATCAGAGTAAAGCTCTGCTTTGAAAATTTAAAATTTAATAAATGATGCAACGCTTCAGATTATTTGCGCTGCGCAACACGCCACGTGTCAGGCGCAGATGCATCAGCACAGCGCCCAAGGCAGCGCGCCCAATCAGAGCACAGCTCTATTTTAATGAAGCAACGCTTCAGCTGCGCAAGCGCTGCGCTGCGCGACACGTGTCAGCGCAGATGCGCTAGCGCAGTTGCGCTGCGCTTTGCGCTGCGCGACACGTGTCAGCGCAGTTGCGCTGCGCTGTGCGCTGCGCGACACGTGTCAGCGCAGATACTCTAGCGCAGCTGCGCTGTGCGCTGCGCTGTGCGTGTCAGCGCATTTACGCTAGCGCAGTTGCGCTGCGCTGTGCGCTGCGCGACACGTGTCACGCGCTAGGGCATCTGCGCCAAACAGAATTAAATTTCTAAGAAATCTTTTCTGTTTTTGTTAAAACAAGAAGATTTTCTTCTGCAAAGCAGAAGCCTTTGGATCAAAGATCCAATGGTGGGGAAAATTCCCCAAATCACTCAGAGAAGGATCTCTTTAACAAATTTAACTAATTTATGGACACTATAAAAAGAACCATAGGCCTCAATTCAAAGGCATCAACATTTTCTTGAAAAAAAAAATCAAGAGCTTCAAACAGAGAGAACTCTAAAAAAGGTAAAAACCTTTATAAGAGAGAAGAAATTTCTTCTAATAGATCATTGATCTAAAAACTAGATTAATGATCTTCACATAATAAATAGTGCTTTGCACTTCTTATGAACTACCGGTCCTTTAAAATAGAAAATAAATAAATAAATAAATAAAAAATAGTGCTTTGCACTTTTATGAACCTTTGGTTCTCTGAGATAAGAAAAACAAGAAAAAAATTATTTTTTTCTTAGATCTAAATCAAATAGTGCTTTGCACTTCTTTTATGAACCATCGGTTCTTGAATCTAAAAGGTTCTTAAATTAATAGTGCTTTGCACTTTTATGATCCTTTGGTTCTCTGAGATAAGAAAAATAAGAAAAAACTTGTTTTTTCTTAGATCTAAATCAAATAGTGCTTTGCACTTCTTTTATGAACCATTGGTTCTTGAATCTAAAAGATTCTCAAATTAATAGTGCTTTGCACTTATAAATTTGCACTGTTGCGCTCTTTGATTGGCGCAAAACGCCTGAAAATGCAATTCATTTTCTCTGTTAAAAGGGCCAGGCCCAAATCAAAATGACCTAACAGGACAAAATAAATTGCAAGGCAATAAATGGGCAGAGCCCAAATAAATTGATGCTTTGCATCCTTTATACAAGGGCAGAGCCCAAATAAAATTGATGCCTTGCATCATTCCTAAAAGAACAGAGCCCAAAACAAATTGATGCTTTGCATCCTTTCTGGGCAAAGCCTAAATAAAAATAAAAAAGAAATGCAATGCAAAAGCAAATAAAATGTTGAACATTTTCAACTGGACTTAGCCCAATTTTGGCCGTAAGTCCTCAAATTAAATTGACTAAGCACGACTGCTCTTTTAAATTAATTTATATCCGGTTCGAGGGTACATCTCCGAGCTCCTCTGACACTTATCGTTGTAATCCTTCAACGACGTCAGAGAGGTGACGGGTCCCGACGACCACATACGTCAATATGGACTGCGGGGTCCTTAAACTCGTGGACCGAGACGTCCTTAAACTAATATTGGACCGAGACGTCCCTAAACTAATATTGGACCGCCACGTCCCTAAACTGGAATATAGACCGCAACGTCCTTAAACTACCTATGGACCACTACGTCCCAAAACTGGAACAATAGAGCCCAAATGCTCTTTTGTCGGATCTAAACGATCCCATTAAATCGATCTTAGTCCCAAACTGGACTAACGTATCCTTAACAACCGTTTAAGTTGATCTTAGCCTCAAATTTGGCTAACGCATCCTTAAACCTTCAAACAGATTTTAGTCCCAAATTGGACTATAAATTCCCCCAATAAACTTTGGCTCAAGGGTACATCTCTGAACTCCTGTGACATTTGTCGTTGTAATCCTTCAACGTCGTCAGAGAGGTGATGGGTCCCGATGACCATACATGAAATGGACCACTATGTCCCTAAACTGGAACAATAGAGCCGATTGCTCTTTTGTCGGATCTAAACGATCCTGTTAAGTTGATCTTAGTCTCAAATTAGACTAACGTATCGTTAACAAACGTTTGAGTTGATCTTAGCCTCAAACATGGCTAACGCATCCTCAAACCAAAACCCCAAACCCAAATCTAAGAAAACACGGATTTGGACTAATCCACGTCCTACGGGCGACAACATAAATTGGTCTCCGTATACAATCCACGGGCAATCACAAACAAAACAAACACCCACGACACGAAGTGAAATTCTGGAGAAGGAGAAAGTTGTTACCACGAAGCGGTAGCGTAATTAACTGCAGGGGCTTGCACCTGCAGGGAAGAGCGTCCCCACAATCAAAAACCCCTCAAGCGAGGGGGAATCTGACGAAGTCTGCTACATTGGCCGCATCCGTCTAAACTTCCGATACACGGTGCCATAAATCAACTTGGCATCTTCGGAGAGGTGGACGGATAGCACCAAATAGCATCTGCCCCGAATCCCAGAGCCAGGCCATCGCGGTCCTGTGCGCCGCCGTTCGGAGGGGAACAACCGCTAAGAGAAGTGAAGACGGTGAATATTCTCCATTTCTTCAAGATACACGTCATCTATCGGTTCGGCACTCCACGACGGATTATCTCCGATAACGGGCCGGCCTACAGAAGTCACAAAATCAGCCGCTTCGCACAACAGCATAATATAGACTGGAGATACTCTTCGGTCTATAATTCCCGAGCTAATGGTCTAGCTGAGGCTTTCAACAAGATCTTGACGAAGATCATAAAGAAAACGGTGTGTCGAAATAATAAGGACTGGCATGAGAGACTGCATGAAACCCTCTGGGCGTATCGGACCACGTTCAAAATGGCCACGAATACAACTCCTTATGCATTGGTATTTGGCGTTGAAGCAGTACTTCCCTTGGAGATAGAGCTACCCTCTCTACGAGTGGCGGTCCATTACGAGCTAACAGACGAAGATAATGCTCATCTTCGGCTTGAGGAGATCGATGCCCTCGATGAAACTCGTCTTATGGCGCAGCAAAACTTGGAGGCTTACAAAACAAAGATGACGCGCTCATACAATAGATTGACTAGGCCAAGAACATTCCGCCAAGGCGAACTCATGCTAGTTGTCAAGAAACCTATGATCTCCAATCGTGCCAAACAGGGGAAATTCGAGCCAAATTATGAAGGCCCGTACATCATAGACAAGGTCTACCAAGGTGGAGCTTACTTGCTCATGAATATGCATGGCGAAAGACCCTTTAGGCCAATAAACGGTCGGTTCTTGAAAAAATACTACGCCTGACGAGTCACGGCCTAGGTCAACGATAGATGATGATGCTTATGTCCGCTCTCTATCTTACTAAGCCCAAACTATATACATAGCATCCGACGAAACCTCGCCTCGAAAACGTGCGACGGACGTAATGTCCTTAAACTAGCAACGGACCGAAACGTCCCTAAACTAGCAACGGACCGAAATGTCCTAAAACTAACTACTGACCGAAACGTCTTTAAACTACTGTAAACCCGCAGCTTCCTTGGGCTGACGCGTTAAAAAAAGGTACATCCATAAGCAAAATGGGCACGGATGAAAACCCGAAAGGGCTTCGTGAGTAAAAACAGCAGGGCTACCGGCGAGTTTGTGAAAACCCGAGAGGGCGCAGGCTCGTAAAAAAATTCGTGCACACTTGCGAGGTCCTCTCGACCTTGTAAGGAGAAAACACCTGCGTGAGATCCTTACGACTCACAAAGGAGAAACACACTTAGGGATCCCCACGATTCCTAAAGAGAAATTACACTTACGAGATCCTCACGACTCGTAAGGAGAACCTTCTTATGAGACCCTCACGGCTCATAAGATTCAAAAGCCTTAAGCCACAGGGATCTAAACCTGTTCTTAAGCTATCACAATCCCCAGAATGCCCTACAGGTGATTCAATACTGGACCTTGTATACAATCCACGGGCACAAATAAACGTTTCCCCAACAGAGTTCCACCACTGACGAGGGATATCTTCATATGGCGAACGACACTTGTAAATCCTCTCGACTTATAAGGAGAAAGCACTCTTATGAGATCCATACGACTTATAAGAGACCATACACTTAAGAATCCTCACGATTCTTAAGGAGAAAACGTACCTACAAGATCCTCACGACTCGTAGGGAGAAATATCTTTATGAGACCCTTACGGCTCATGAAGTCAAAAGCCTTAGTTGGCAGGATCTTAACCCTGTTTGCTAAGCCACCTTTGTTCGACATCGACAAAGGAAAATGATGATTCGCTCCTGGCAATATCCCAGTTGTAGCGATACTGATGCCTAAATCGGTATCAGATCCCAAGTCCCATACTCGCGATAAAAAATCAGTGAGCCAAAAATGCATACAAAATAGCCAAAATGATGGGGCAACTTGCAACGAAATCAGCAAGTAAAATATATTCATACAAAATAGCCGAAATGATTGGGCAATCGCGACTTTCGCGACACAAAAATGCTGAAATGATAGAGTATCGCGGAAAGAAAAAAAATACGTATAAAATGAAACTTTTGCCCTGCAGGCGATTCCATACTGTCCCCTGTATACAATCCATGGGCATAAACAAAAAGAGAACCACATTTCCCTAGATTCTGTCGAAGGAAAGCCAAGTCTCGACAACGAAATTTAAAGCCTTGAGATCAGCAACGACGTCCCTCCTCATTCCAGCAGGACACGGACGCAACACCACCAATCGGAGCCACGGCAAATTCCCTAGTTCTAAGACTCCACGGTTCACAGACAACCAAAAGTCAACCCTGACACCGTAACGGCGAAAGTCAATCCTGACACCGAAAGGGCGAAAGTCAACCATGACCCCCGAAAGGGCGAAAGTCAACCCTGACACCATAACGGCGAAAGTCAACCCCGACACCGTAACGGCGAAAGTCAATCCCGACAGCGTAACGGCGAAAGTCAACCCTGACCCCGTGGAACACGGCCAAAATCAACCCCCGACCCCGTGGAACACAACCAAAGTCAACCCCCGACCCCGTAGAACACGGCGAAAGTCAATTATGACCCCGTAGAAGACGGCGAAAGTCAATTATGATACCGTGGAAGACGGACAAAGTCAACCCTCGACCTCCCCGTCGAAGCAATGCTTTGACTCGGGAGTAGGTCAACTCATCAACCACTTACGAGTCCTCTCGACTTGTAAGAAAGAAAATTCTCTTGTGAGATCCTTACGACTCTTAAGAGAAAACACACTTAGGAATCCTCACGATTCCTAAGGATAAAATCCACCTACGAGATCCTCTCGACTTGTAGGGAGAAAAGTCTTTATGAGTCCCTCACGGCTCCTAAAGTTGAAAAGTCTTAGGCAGCAGAGCTGAACCTGTCTCCTAAGCCATCACTAACCTACAAAGAGTTCAAGATGAACTCTTATCTATCGTCCACAAGTTACATTTGCTAAAATCACATGCCAACAACACAGCAAAGGAAAGAAGGCGATAGTGCAAGATAGAAAAGAAATATATCCTTTATTCATGAATTGAAAATGAATACAAGATAAATGTCATAAAAGAATACAAAATATTCTTTCATTCAGAAGTAAATACAAAAAAAAAGAGTATACAAAAAAATCTTTAAGCCGGCGGATGACGTAATAAATTCGTCAATTCATCTTTCTTCTGCTGGCGCCTCGGCGGAAGCCTTTACTCGAGCTCTAGTACGCATCGGTATCCCTACAGTGGGAGGAATCGACTCGGTTTCTGCGGCCTGCGAGATGACGACCGCACCACCATCCCTCAAAAGAGGGCGAATGACTAACCGCGATCGCAACGGAATGCGAGCATCTTGGGTCGGGGCAGGAGTCTTATATTCGAAGAGTACTCGCCTTTCCTCAGCAATGATAGGACCAACGCGGCGGCGATACCATCCCACAAAGGAGCCTACAGATCTGGGGAGATAGTCAGGTTCTGGGATCATGAACACGAAGCCAGTATTCAGCCGCATAAAATGATGAATAACGTCGCGAATAACTCACAACGATGAAATAGGCTCAACCAAGAACGCTTCGAAAGGGACGCCCTGATTATAGCCCAGTTGTCGGGCAAAGCGGAGCGGATTATATCGCATAAGGAGAGCCGTATCATTCTGGCGGAACACCAAGTAGCCCGGCCTGATTGAGTATAGATGTATGATCTCCCTAGGCTTTAAAGAGGGTTCTCCCCCTTTCGACAAGTCAAATAGCTGCTGGACAGGCCCTGCTGGAGCAAAAAGAAAGCGATCAACAAACACCATTCCTCCCTCATGGGTATATGTATTGAGTAGAACACGGAGGGCCCTTAATTGAGTCGGATCGGGAGCGGAGGCATCCACTAATCCCATAACTCGAGGGAAGGTGTAGGAGTCATAGAAGTTCGGCCGTTGATGTGCCACGAATGCCTCCAGCACATGCATTTCGATCCAAGATGTGAAGTAATGAAGGGAGAGATTCAACACATCTACACCTGGATACGAAGGGTTGGCCACAACACTTAACCCATGATAAAGATGCGATAGTCCCGCAATGCCGAAGGCCAACTTCGCCCCTTCAGCTACACGATGGGAGGGATAGAAGATGGAAGCTCTCATGAAGCGTCGGTGTGACGGTATCACAAACCAGCTGAGCCAAAGGCTGATAAAACCAACAAAGAAGGTCTCTTCGTCCATGCCGGGAGCCGCAATCGAACCAAAAGGAACGACTGACAAGATCGGGATGTAAAATGGTGGTAGATCTTCTGCTTTAGCCGGCAGTTTATCCAGACCAAACCCAAAAGGGTCATCAATGCTCACAAACTTCGGGGCCACCTTGGATAAAATATCCCCTCGAATGAAACAGGCGATAAAGCTCTCGAAAGTGACACCCTGCCCTTCTGACTTCGCAAACAATCTGTCGAAAATACCCAAGGCCTTGATCAGACTGGGATACTTATGACGAACGGCGGTTTCGGCTATCAGACCATCGAGCATAGCCGGCATGGTGGAGAAAACATATTCATCAGGAAGCAGCAGTTCCTCGTAATGCTCCCCCCTAATAGGCAGTCCTGAAATTTCACGGAATCCATCCAATGAGATAGACACCTCTCGATCCCCTAGCAGGAAGGTGTTGGTGATCAGATTCCACTGGTTCAAGAAGTCTTTGATCCACCAGACATGAGGAGCATGGTAATGAAAGAGCTATGCATATACCGCCTGATATAATCCAACCTTCTGCAGTCTTGCACAGCGGGCAGAAAGAATATAGCGAGCCCAAATAACGTAGCCCATTGGGTGCCGGGAGGTAATACCCACTTTATAAACCTGCCCCCAAAGTCGAGCTTCACCTTGGAAAATCCGACGCCCCAAGATGTCTATAGCTGGCAGGGGCTGGTTAGGTATCCTAGAGGTAGAGGGCTCCACCCGGCTCGAAAGAGTTCAATTGGTCACTTCCACTGCGTAAGCAGTCTGTGGGCGTTCCATCGGCAATATAGGATGAAGAGGCTCCACCGGCTCCCCGCAAATGAAACTTCGGCGACCCCGGATGATATGACCGTACCAGGTTCCCCACAAAAGCAGATTGGTGCAATCCGGGTCATGGGCCTTAATCATTGCCATCACTTCTTCGTCAGACGGTGACTGAGGAAAAGCATCCTCCGAGCGAGTAAAAGGAAAGTATGGAAGAGAAGCCATTGTTCTTGAAATAAAGGAAGGGAAAACTGTTAATGAAACCCACACGTGCATATATATATATATAAAGAGAGAGAGAGAGAGAGAGACAATGGAAGAAAACGACAAGCAGCTTATTCCATGGGACCATTGATTGCAAACCACATGGGGCCCACAAAATCAATATGGCGGCTCACTAATGATGAGGCAGGGTAATCATTATCAGAACAAAAGGGAGATTCTCAATAAATGAATAGTGGAGTTTAAACACCTCTGCACATTCCCCCAAGGAAAAAACACATCACAAACTCTGTGCAAATCAAAAAAGAATCTCTCTTAAAAATTTTTGTCAAGAACTGCTGAGAGTAAAAATCCCAAGAGGTCTTCTTGATCGTTAGAACTAAGTTCTCTGGGGGAATTAAATTCCTTTTGAACAGAGAAATTAAATTCCAAGAAAATTTTCAGAGCTGGACTCTTTGGAGTGGAATTAAATTCCAGAGAAAAACAAGTACCATCATCAATTCCCTAAGATCAGAAAAACGCCTAACAGTGGGGGCTTACTACCTAAAGATCGTGCATTCTTAGAGCTCAAAATGATGAGTTTTTATTAAAGGAAAAAACCCTTGGTGTGAATTTAAAATCCAAAGAGAATTTTATAAAAGGAGAAGAAAAAGTCCCTCGGTCGTTCAAGACCCTTACTTGAAAAAGGATTTTTTTTTGACAGAGTTAAACTCTGGACCTTATTTTTTTGAAAAGAGAACTAAGCTCTGAAGAGGAGAATTAAATTCTCAAAGCAAGAACGAGGAAGGAAAAAGATGAAGGAACGGAGGCGCTGCTGATGAGACCCCTGCATTTATAGGACATGATAGGAAACGGTTCATCTTCCCCGTTCCTTAGGCAAATCCAACGGCCACAAAGGTGACAGCGTTGCACACATGTGCAAACACGTGAGAACAACGCTATGGGGGCATTTGTTCCCTAATGGGAACTGAATAAAACATATAAATAAAGTAGCAAGCAAAACCCCCAAATGGAGCATCACGTGCCCACACGTGACCGGGCCTCACGTGCAGACACGTGACCTTTTATGGGCCAAATCTATCTGCGCCTGAATACCTAATTGGTAAGGTCACGTGCCCACACATGATGGGTTCTTGAGCCCTCTAAACTAATAGAATTGAATTCCAATTACACGCTTAATTGGTAAGGTCACGTGCCAACACGTGATGGACTCCTAAACCCTCTGAAATTAATAGAATTAAATTCTAATTAAAACAAATCAAAAGCACTACTTTGGAAAATATTTCCTTGGATCTTTATAAACAAGAAAGATTGCACTATGTAAAATAGAGCGTCATTGGATTAAAAATCCAATGGTGATTAAAAATCACCAATTTATAGAAAGATTCTGTACAAGGAAATATTTTCGTAAAATTTGCCAGGAACAACAGATGAAATATCATATAGACTTTGGATTAAAAAAATTCATCGGTGAATAAAATTCACTGAGTGATCTAAAAGATCATGTTACTTATAAAATCAATCAAAATCTCTCAATGAGAGATGGATTGAACAAACTGATTCTTTTCTTTCTCCTATAAATAGGAGCCAAGAAAAAAAAAGAGAGAGAAAGATATACAGAAACACAAAAGGAAGGAGAGAAAAGAGCCCCCTTGAAAGCAAAAAAAAAGATAATTTAATTCTCCAGAGAGAAGAAGGTCTCTTCAAAGAAGAAAGAAACTCTAGGTAAGAGAAGGAAGGAAATTACTCCATAAGCTTCCACAAAACAAAAGAGAATTTAATTCTCAAACCAAGAGTTTAACTCTTCTAAAAAGAACTTACTTCTTCCTCTGGTTAAAGATCTGAGAAGCAGACCTTCCCACAAGTTGAGAATTTAATTCTCATCGGAGAGATTTGTTATGCAGATTCAAAACCTAGGGGGAGAATTGAGTTCAAAGAATTTAATTCTTACAACATATAGGAATTTAATTCCTCTAAAATAGAATTAGGGTTCAACCCTATATAAGAATTTAATTCTTATCAAACAGGGGGCTTAACTCAAGATCTCCATGCACGTAAAAAAAAAGAAGATTAGCACCCAAACATGATCATGTGTTCCCACGTGAGCACTCGTGTTGCACGAGAGAAAACAAATGAGATCAGGTCACGTGCTCCCACGTGACCCTTGAACAAGCCCTTCAGAAGAAAAAGGGGGAATAAACCCAAGGCAGTTTCTATTTTAGGGTGTCTCACGTGACCAATCAATAGTGCTTAGCACTTTTCAAAAGAGAATGAAACGGAGGCAGCTTTCAGTCTTTGGAGACGCCTCACGTGACCCCACGTGAGTGCCTCAAATCTTCAAGTGTTTAACACTACTTCAAACGCCTCACGTGACCCCACATGAGCGCCTCAAATTTTCAGTGTTTAACACTACTTCAAACGCCTCACGTGACCCCACGTGAGCGCCTCAAATTTTCAGTGTTTAACACTACTTCAAACGCCTCACGTGACCCCGCGTGAGCGCCTCAAATCTTCAGTGTTTAATACTACTTCAAACTCCGCACGTGACCCCACGTGGGCGCTTCAAAATCTTCAGTGTTTCACACTACTTTAAACGCTGCATGTGACCCCACGTGAGCGCCTCAAGTCTTCAGTGTTTAACATTATTTCAAACGCCTCACGTGACCCCACATGAGCTCTTCAAATCTTAAGTGTTTAACACTACTTTAAACGCCTCACGTGACCCCATATGAGCGCCTCAAATCTTCAGTGTTTAACACTATTTCAAACGCCTCACGTGACCCCATGTGAGCTCTTCAAATCTTCAGTGTTTAACACTACTTCAAACGCCTCACGTGACCCCACGTGAGCGCCTTAAATCTTCAGTGTTTAACACTACTTCAAACGCCTCATGTGACCCCACGTGAGCATTTCAAAATCTTCAGTGTTTCACACTACTGGAAACGCCTCACGTGACCCACGTGAGTGCCTCAAATTTTCAGTGTTTAACACTACTTCAAGCGCCTCACGTGAGCACTCCAGATCTTCAGTATTTAAACAATACTTTAAGACCTCACGTGGGAGCACGTGAGCGCCAAGCATATGCTAGAATTTTAGGACAACCTTGGCCCAAGTTAGCTAAGTCTCCCAAAGCCAAAACTCATTTTCAACCGAACCTCAATTATACTCAGGTCTTTCAAAATTGATCTCAGATGTCATTCAAAGTAATGTTATCACATTCCTTCTCAATATGACATTTGGTTCAAGGGTACATCTATCCACACCTTTGATACATATCGTAATTATTCAACGTCTTTAAAGAGGTGGCAGGTCCCGATAACCAACAATTATTTTTGGTACATTTCCAAACCCAGGGATACACCCCATTAGACCGTAATTTCTTTAAACTAACTACGGAATGCAACGTCCCTAAACTAAACTCTATGGACTATGAGGTCCTTAAGCTCATGGACTATGATGCCCTTAAACTTACGGACCGCAACGTCCCTAAACTAAACCCTACAGACTATGATGTCTCTAAACTAGACTATCATGTCTCTAAACTATGGACTATGATGTCCTTAAACTCCACGGACTATGATGTCCTTAAACTTATGGACCGTAACGTCCTTAAACTAAAACGATAGAGCCCAAGTGCTCTTTCGCTGGATTTAAATGATCCTAAAACCCTGTTAAGTAGATCTTAGTCTAAAATTAGACTAGCGTATCCTTAAAAACCATTTAATTTGATCTTAATCTTAAACGAGATTAACGATCCTTAAATCAATCCAACTACAGATCCCTCAACCAACATTGGTTCAAGGGTACATCTCTTCATACCTCTGATATATGTCGTTGTAATTCTTCAACGTCTTCAGAGAGATGGAGGGTCCCAATAACCAATAACTTTTGGTGCATCCCCAAATGGTTGAACCAAAACCACACAGACTATGACGTCTTTAAACTGGACTATGATGTCCTTAAACTTTACGGACTATGGGGTCCTTAAACTCATGGACTATGATGTCTTTAAACTCTATGGACTGTGAGGTCCTTAAACTCTATGGACTGTGATCTCTTTAAACTTTACAGACTATGACGTCTTTAAACTGTCACAGACTATGATGTCCTTAAACCCAATGGACCGCAATGTCCCTAAACTAAAACAATAAAGCCTAAATACTCTTTTGTTGGATCTAAATGATCCTGTTGAGTAGATCTTAATCTAAAAATTAGACTAACGTATCTTCAACAAACGTTTAAGTTGATCTTAGTCTCAAATGAGATTAACGATCCTTAAACCCGACCCAAACCCAAATCTAAGAAAATACGGATTTGGACTAATCCACGCCCTACGGACGATAATATTAATTAGTCTCCATATACAATCCACGGGCAACCAAAAATAAAACAAACATACACGACACGAAGTGACCATCTGGAGAAGGAGAAAGTGGTTACCGCGATGCGATTATGTAATTAACTACAGGGGCTTTCGCCTGCAGGGAAGAGCATCCCCACAATCAAAAACCCCACAAATGAGGGGGAATCTGACGAAGTCTGCTACAACGGCCACATCCGTCTAAACCTCCGATACACGGTGACATAAATCAACTTCGTATCTTCGGAGAGGTGGACGGATAAAACCCAAATTGCATCTGCTTCCAAATTCAGGCAAAACGAACCTACGCGGTTCCGTCCCCGTATTCGGTGGCGAACAGGCTCCCACTATTTTTATCAAATTTTCCTTCAAATCCTAAAAGGAAAGACTAGCCGGGATTAATTACAGCCTACAATTTCGCCAATTTTTCATCCAGGCCAGTGCCGGTACTTTGAAGGAGGTTCCCCGTGCTTTCGTACGGACCTAATTAAAATAAACCTCATTTTCCTAGAGGCATAACCTCGTTGACACCTTTCTAGACACCTACTTGATCAGCTAATTGTCATGTGTAAAACTCTCTCAGGAGTAACTCTTACTCGCAGTGGGTATCGGGATCTAACTATCTCATAGAAGGTATGCAATCTCATTGAAAATTTCAACACTTGAAATTCCCGATAATATTTTACCCCTAGCGTCCTATGACCTTGACGGATGCCAAACTACCCATAGGGCGGTAGTCAAGTTCAACCCATTCATTTCTTGATTGAATTAGACCCACCCGCACAACCCTTGACGGAGGCTAAACTACGCCGTACGAATACCCTAATCCAATCACATCTCATGCTGCAGATAAGCACTAGTTAGCTACCGAACACTACGCCTTGACGGAGGCTAAACTACCGTAGCACGAATACTAAGTAGTACTTATCTGAAATGACGGAGCGCTACGACAGGTTTTTAGAAAAAACTTTTGCGTAATGAACTTGATATAGTTGTAGAAATAAGTGATTTTTGAAAAGGAGTGTTTTTTAGGCTTTCACTAGTTTTGCTAAAGAGGCCACTCCCGATGAAGGGATCTCGGCTCTTTCCTTATCAAATAAGGTGCAGGATATTTCATAAATACCACTATGCAAAGCAGAAACTATAAAAGCAATCAAAAAAAAAACCGAGTGGGTTGTAGCATCTTCCAATTTCGCTAAAGAGTTCACTCCCGGTGAAGGGATCTCGGGTCTTTCCTTATCGAATAAGGTGCCGGATATTCTACAAGGAATACCGCTATGCAAAGCAAAAACTAGAGCTACCTTTTTTTGAAAATTTGATTCTACAATATCTTTTAGGTTTCTTTTCTTTCATTAATCTCATTAATGAAGTCCCATCATATATGCTTCCTAAGCATCACAGAAAATAAAACGAAAATACAACATACGCTTATGCCATCCACATTCGCCACAGTGTCCCATTATGCACCGTTAGGTTACTTAACTAACGGCATAGCGGGACAGGACTAGCGCGGGTGAAAAACATAAGCAACGTCTATTATATATCTCATATATAAAATATAGCCATTCGTCTCAGAATCCACAGTGATCACATCACAGAGCAGCAGAAGAAACATATGAAATATCGGATATAGTAGGGGGTCCGTGTTTTATTTTGAGTCTGTACAAAACACGGATTCCATGGTCGCGATGAATAGCCAAACCCACATCCCAAGACCCCTACGAGAGCGACAAGCAACCCTACTAATTCTAAAGTTAGGAGACCTGGACTCGACTCCTTGAGTTGGTCTCCCACTGGACTCTAGAACCCGGTTACTTGTGCTCCCCTCCTTGGGTCTATCCTAATGAGGAAATGTAAATAATATACAACAATTGTGACATCATCCTCAACCCGGAAGTGCCCCAATAAAAGAATATTACATACAATGAATTTTACATGAATGAAAATAAAAACTCTCATCTCACATAAGACCCCCGGCTATTCAAAACACGACGATCCAATATAACATATCACAGCAACACATAACATCACATAACATCACATATCATCAATGTAAGTAAATATGCGTATCCCAATTGTCGTTGACATATAGCAATGAAACCGGTGATACACCACATATTACACTTACGGTCGCAGAAAAGAAAATGTCAAACTATAATATTTGGAATTCATAATAACCTTAGCATCATAAATCCAAAATATCACATACTTGGATTTCATGCCTAAGGATATGAATTCCACATATTGTATCACATTCCACAAATAGCCAGACGATGTTAAACATTCCGATCGAATCAACAAACACCCAAAATTTTCCAAAAAGCTCAACAGTTGAGCATAGTTTTAAAAATACTCAGTACATGCCACAGCTCCTATGAATCAGCCGTAGAAGGGTCAACCAATGCCTCACATGTGGCACCGCTGAACTACCACAAACCCTAGGGTTTAGTGGCAGTTCTGATGGTCACATAATCGAGTTAAGGTTTCGTTCTTCTATAGGGTCCACAGTATTGCTTGAATGCTTTTCTGAAAGTTTTAAACTAAGGAAAAATCCAACACTTGGAAAATTTCCGGCGAGAGTTAAAATGGGTATTTGATATTCATTCTAACTTTTTAACACCGTCTAAAAATAACCGAAACAAACATTAGAATTATGAATACGAAACAGTCTGAATTGTCTATGCAGAAAATGTAAGTCTACGGTAGCGACCCGGCCGTCAATCCGAGGCCAAACGCGGAAACAAAAACTTTTTATAAAACCGGGGCTATCGTAGGCTTTTACCCGGATTGAACCATTAACACTAAACTAGCAACTACTAGAAGGATAGAAAAGCTATACCGATCGATCCGTGTCTTTTGGTCTTTAGCCACCATCCCTAGCTCCTTGCGACATCTCCAGTCTCCTCGTCGGAAGGGCACCACATCAAGAAATATTTTTACGGGCTCCCGCTTCAAACCGAAGCAACTCGGACATGAAGTTTGCTAGCATGTCTAAGGTGATGTAGAGAATGTGTGTGATAACTTTGTCTCAAGCATCCATTGATTCTCAACACATGAGAGTGTATGGATGGAGGTTGAAGATGAAGCCATGGTGGAAATGGTGAGCTAGAGGAAGAAGAAGAAGAAGAGGCATAGGTGTTATTGTGATGAGATGAAAAATGAGAGCACTAGAATAATCTCAAGAGTTAACCCAAGGTTTAGTGGCTGTCCACTCTCTCTCTACCTCTCATTTCAACACAATAAACAATCACAAATGTGACATTTGCATAAGAAATAAGACCATGAATCAAAAATGAAGCACATGTCTCATTTAATGCACAAAATCATCACTCCCACTCACAATTTCCACCATGTAAACATTAACCCAAATTTTTAGTCCAACAAAAAAATATGGCAACATCTAAAGTAAACTCGTGACGGATCACAAGGATACCCCTCACCTGTATATACATACCTGCATCCGTATTCCAACTGAATGCGAATGCAATGAGACTAAAGTAATCCAACAAATCTAATACTAGGATCCGGCTTAAACCAAAGCCTACTAGTATGATCTTTCCGATCATGATCCGTGCACAAGTGCATGTATATGATCGAACCCTGCCATAAAACCATACGGCCTCTACAACTTTTCGCCCGAACTTGGGAAAACCTTCTGTGGGGGATTCTAAAGACTCGTCAATACGCTAGTAGTGGGTTTAACCACAAGCACGTCAGTGGTACTAGCTGTATGTAACGGTTACCCTTGTATTGACCAAAAGGGAAGCTGATAAGCGAACTCATCCAGAAACCCTACTGAGCCTGTCAGTGAAAATATCCGTACAGTCCGGTCCATTCGTCTATGAGTATCGAATGTCGGGCCTAGGGGGATGGTAAATTTCAGACCCCCAAAAGCGGTACAAGTCATGTCGGAGTATAGCCCAGAACACCATGAGATACTACTGGAATACCTACCAGTAAATCTCCTGCATTGGCCAAGGACTTCGCGTAATGGCTCTCCTAGACACAGCGCGATCTCACCCCCAACACCAGGAGAGACTAAACCCCTACCGATCCGCTCACTGCCTCCATGTGGCTCCGGACTGTACCCAACTAAAACCTGTTTGCACGACTCCTTTGAGCCGTGGTAGGGTAGTAATCAAAGCACAGTGGGAACTCACACGAGAAAAATGACGATCTCAGGTCGATGAACTAACCTGTACACATGTCACCAGGGAACTGCTATCTGACGACAGGTATAATACCAACTAGCATGTTCCCGGCGAGTCATATCCGGTGTACTCATAACCCAATGATCACCTGTATGTAGGGTTACTAGGCACCATCACAAGGGTCTATAAGGCATCAATCATGCCTGATTTAAAATTTAGACGTGCCGAACAACCTAAAGCGAGGATCTTTGCTAGATAATTAGGATTAAACATACAAGTAAACACCTTTACAACTAAGAGAGAGGGATTACAACCTTTGTAGTCCGCTCCTTCGCTTCATAAGCTCCGAGTAGTAGTCCTTTTGCCGTGATCCATGATTTCCCGGACTCAAGAGAAGCTCCATAACCCGAATGATCCATGCTTACTTGAAGTCTTCCTTTTCTAAGATGATCTACCTTGAAATTTCTTTAACTCAAGCTCTCACTCACTAATCAAGTATTAATGAAGTGAACACCCCAATCAAATTGGCTAGATTAGATGAGGATGATGAAGTAGGATTTATGCTCTCTTTTATTATCAATTTCTCACACTAAAACATCACAAAAGAAAAACCTAGAAAGCTTTTTAAGAGCTCAAGGAAGAAGAAGAAGAATTAATATGTTTTGTGATGAATAATGAATTGTTATTATAATTACAATTGCAACCATGGTTAAGTCAAGAAAGACTTAACCATTGTAGAGATTTAACTAGGGTTAAAGGGTGTGGGTTGGGTTAGGAAAATATCTCCAAAATAGCAACACATAATATCATTGCTCAAAACAAAAGAAAAGCTTCTAGAAGCATCTACAAAAGATTAACCCAAATCAAACCCTAACCATGTTTAATCTCTACTAATCATGTAGCATTTGTAATCATAACTTGTTACAATATTATATATCTCATATATAATATATTTTTGTAACAAAAGAAAATAATACAATTAACATATATCGCATATATATCAATATATTATCCAGTGAGAAAATGAAATAATGAAGCGAGCCAATATTAGATAATGTAATGTAATATATCACATATATAATTATACATTAAATTATCGATTTAACACTTGATCCGACAATCCGGCTATTTCTCAAATAACCGACTAATATAAAATGTATCATTTTATCGAATCAACACTTGATCCGATGACCCGGCTATATCACATATACCCGGACGATATCAAATATCGCGAGAATAGAATAAGGTATCTCATATCGTATTATCCTCGATCCCGCACATATCACATATGCGCTCCTACTCCGTTTTTCCTGAGTCAAGAAACCTCTGTGTAGGACTCTAAAGAATCGTCAATACGCCGGTAGCATGTGATGATCATATCAAACACCCACAAGTTGCAAGCGGTCAGCTAAACGTAACAGCCACCCAGGTATTGAGCGATCAGAAGATCAACAAGCAAGCCTGTACATTCTCCTGTGAATCCAATCAGTAGCACTACCGTACAGTCCGGTCTCTTCGTCTGATATATTGCATATTTAGTCTAGGGGTGGTAAACGTCAGACCCCAGTAACCGATAAGTCATGTCGATATGAGGCTCATAACAGGTCAAGAACCTCCTGATAACACTTACCAGTAGTTCTCAATATCCGCCCTGACCAGGGACTTCCAGTTATAGCAAATCGAACACAGCACAACATCAACTCCCTATACCGGGAGAGACGAAACCCCTCCTATCGCTCATTGCCTCCATGTGATTCGGGACTGTACCCAAAAGCCACCGTTTTGCACGCCCTCTTGGACGTGGTATGATGGAAATCAAAGCACAGTGGGAATCACACAAGACTCTATGACGATCTCGGGTCTACAGACTAACATGTACCAATGTCACCTGAGAACTGCCATCTGACGTAAGGTATAATACTATCTGGGAGTTCTCGGCGAGTCCGTCCAGTGTACCCAGTCTCCACTGAGCACCTGTACACCATCTTTGATGTCAAACACCGATGGATATGGGATCATCCATCGCCCATCATATGGGTCAAGATGCGTATACGCTAGTCTACTCTGATGTATCGATGCCCTGTCTCGACACACCCTCGACTAGGAACAGTTATAGGATGTACTCGTTGACTACCCTGGCCCCACTAGTATGATCTCATCATATTCCCAATAGTCGAGTACATATCATAAGGGCTTTATCAACATGTGAGAGCAAGACAGTAAACTAATATAAGTTAACATGTTAAGATAAAGTGAAACCAAATAGCATACTATCATGAAGAGCAAGAAAGTCCTCTCTATATATATCCAAACATCCACTATAATATACATCATATGTACAACAATGGCCTCTAGGGCATATATATAACTAACAATCTCCCACTTTCACTAAGGCCGGCTGTTGTAGTATCTCATACCCAGCATCCCAAAGAGTCTCTCAAACTATGTCTGGGGAATGGCCTTTGTGAGTGGATCCGCAGTGTTTTCCTTCGTATCAACTCTCCTGACCTCGATCACCCTGCGATCAACTATCTCCCGGATCAGGTGATACCGCCTCAGAATATGTCTGGACTTCTGATGGGACCTGAGTTCCTTGGCCAAAGCCACAGCTCCATTGTTATCGCAATACAAAGGTATTGGATGCTCAATGGATAGAACCACACCAAGTTTAGTAATTAACTTCTTTATCCAGACAGCCTCTTTGGCAGCATCGTTGGCAGCGATGTATTCAGCCTCCATCGTCGAGTCTGCAACGGTATCCTGTTTGGAACTCTTCCAACACACTGCCCCTCCATTGAGGGTAAAGACAAATCCCGAGTGCAACTTAGAGTCATCCTTATCACTTTGGAAGCTCGAATCGGTAAAGGACTCCACCTGGAGTTCTCCGTTACCATACACCAAGAACATCTCTTTAGTTCTTCTCAAGTACTTGAGAATGTTCTTCACTGCTATCCAGTGACTCTCTCCAGGATATGCTTGATACCTACTCACTACACTTAGTGAGTATGCTACATCGGGTCTGGTACATAGCATCACATACATGATAGAGCCTACTGCCAAAGCATAGGGTATCCCTTGCATGCGAACTCTCTCCAAATCAGTCTTGGGAGACATCTCTTTGGAGAGAGTGAGTCCAGAGATCGTGGGTAGGTTCCCACGCTTGGATTCTTCCATACTAAACCTCTTTAGTATGGTGTCAATGTACCTGGATTGGGACAATCCCAGTATCCGTTTAGATCTATCTCTATAGATCATAATTCCCAGTATGCAGGAGGTATCACCTAGATCTTTCATTGAGAATCTTTGTGATAAGAAGAGCTTGACCGATTGCAGCATAGGAACATCATTTCCTATAAAGAGTATGTCATCGACGTACAATACGAGGAAGACAACCTTACTCTCTGCAACCTTTTTATATATACAAGGTTCATCTACGTTTTTGATGAAGTCAATCTCTTTGACTACAACATCAAAGCAGATGTTCCAACTCCGCGATGCTTACTTTAACCCATAAATAGATTTAAGCAATTTGCACACCTTTCCGCTGCTCCTACTATCTACGAAGCCCTCTGGCTGATTCATGTACACGCACTCTTCTAAATCACCATTTAGAAAGGCGGTCTTAACATCCATCTGCCAGATTTCGTAGTCATGGTATGCAGCAATGGCAAGCAAGATCTGGATGGACTTAAGCATAGCCACTGGAGAAAAGGTTTTGTCATAATCCACACCTGGTCGTTGACGAAAACCCTTTGCAACAAGTCTAGCTTTGAAAGTCTCAACTTTTCCATCTACACCAAGTTTCTTCTTAAATATCCACTTGCTCCCAATGGGTTTTACTCCTTCAGGAGCAACTTCCAAAGTCCATACTTTGTTGGTGTACATGGATTCCATCTCAGATCGCATTGCATCCAGCCATTTCACGGAGTCACCGCTCGTGATGGCCTGCTCGAAGCTAGTTGGGTAATCATCTTCCATGATGCAATCCTCACTCCCACCATCAATGAGAAAACCTTAGTATCTCTCAGGTGGATGAGAAACCCTACTAGATCGGCGGAGAGGCTGGGGTTCGTCGGGAACTACTGAATCCTCTGGTTCCACTAAATCCTCAGTTGCAGTTTGTGTCGCTGGAACTTCTTCCAGTTCTACCTCATTTCCACTATCTTATTTCATAAGAAAACCCTTTTCTAAGAAAGTGGCATGTCGAGAAACAAAGACTTTTTGTTCCTCGGAGTGGTAGAAGATATACCCTTACGAATGCTTGGGATATCCAATAAACTTGCACAGGACTGACCTTGCCTCGAGCTTATCCGGATTTTGTGTTTTCACATATGCCGGAAAACCCCATATCTTAATATAATTAAGATGTGGTCTCTTTCCTTTCCATATCTCATATGGAGTGGTTGGCACAGATTTGGTGGGAACCCTATTCAATAGGTCTATGGCTGTCTCAAGCGCATACCCCCAGAAGGAAACAGGTAACTCAGCATTACTCATCATAGAGCGTACCATATCTAATAGGGTACGATTCCTCCGCTCCGATACGCTGTTGTGCCGTGGTGTATAAGGAGGAGTAAGCTGAGAGAGAATCCCATTCTATTTTAGATAGTCTAGAAACTCATTGCTCAAGTATTCTTCTCCTCGATCAGATCGAAGGATCTTAATACTTCTGCCCGTTTGGTTCTCTACTTCGTGCTTATATTCTCTGAATTTCTCAAAAGCTTCAGACTTGTATTTCATCAGGAACACATGTCCGTATCTTGAGAGATCGTTAATGAATGTAATGAAGTAGGAAGAACCGTTCATGGCATGTGTAGACATGGGACCGCATACATCACTATGTACCAGTCCTAAGAGTTCCTCAACTCTTTCTCCGTGTCCACTAAACGGAGTTTTGGTCATTTTAGCTTTGAGACATGAATGGCAAGTATCATAAGATGATAATTCGAACGGATTCAAATATCCATCCTTATGTAACTTAGCTAGCCGTGTCGCATTGATATGACCAAGTCTACAATGCCACAAGAAGGATTCGTTCATTTCTGAACTCTTCCTCTTGTGTTTGTTTTGTATATTAAGGACTGTATTTTGATTGAGAATGAATATGCCATTATGTAACGAACCTGATCCAATCAACTTTTGATTTAGGAAGATGTTCATAACATTATCCTGCATTACAAAATTATACCCTTCTTTACTTAATAAAGAAACTGATATAATGTTGCACATCATGTTCGGTATATAATAGCACTCATTCAGAATCAATGTATTACTACTTGGTAATACAAGGTGATATTCGCCAACTGCTTTGGCTGCAATATTTGTACCATTCCCTACTTGTACGGAATGATCACCCTTTCCCAGTTCTCTACCTTTACGTAGCCCACGTAATAATTTACATATGTGGGATCCCGATCCGGTATCTAATACCCAGGACGTAGGGTGAACTGAGAAACAGTTCTCAATAACTAACACACCCGAAGAAGATACATCAACATGCTTGTTCTTCGTTTGGGCGGCGTGAGAATCCAGATATTCTCCTGTTTCCTGCTCAGTCTTATAACTCTTATAAGAAAGAACGGGACCAACGATCCCCTGCTCAGTATAATAAGCGAGTTCAGTCAATACATCCATATTATTATCTTGAATAAGGCCTGACATGGTCTCTACCTGGAGAGAGAGAGAAGGAAACACTTTAGCGTATACTCTTACAAGATTAGATTGGTTATTATATTATCTAATCAGGATATCTCCTACTGTTTTTATCAAATCTTCCTTCAAACCATAAAAGGTAAGATTAGCCGGGATTAATTACACCCTACAATTTCGTCAATCTTTCAGCCAGATCGGTGTTGGTACTTTGAGGGAGGTTCCCCATGCTTTTGCACGGACCTAATTAAAATAAACCTCGTTTTCCCAGAGGCTTAACCCCGTTAACACCTTTCTAGACACCTACTTGATCGGCTAATTGTCCTGTGTAAAATTCTCCCAGGAGTAACTTTTACTCGCAATAGGTATCAGGATCCATCTATCTTATAGAAGGTATGCAATCTCATTGCAAATTTCAACACTTGAAATTCCCGATAATGCTTTTACCCCTAACGTGCTATGACCTTGATGCATGCTAAACAACCCATAGTCCGCTAGTCAAGTTCAACCCGTACATTTCTTGATTGAATCAAACCCACCCGTACGACCCTTGACGCATGCAAAACAACACCGTACGAATACCCTAATCCAATCGCATCTCATGCTATAGATGAGTAGTAATTAGCTACCGTACACTACGCCTTGACGCATGCCAAACTACCGTAGCACGAATACTAAATATTACTTATCTGATGGAGGGCTACAAAGGTTTTTCAGAAAATCATGAGCGTAATGAACTTGATATCATTGTAGAAACAAGTGATTTTTGAAAAGGAGTGTTTTTGAGGTTTTTCTAGTTTCGCTAAAGAGGTCACTCCCGGTGAAGGGATCTCGGCTATTTCCTCATCGAATAAGGTGCAGGATATTTCATAAATACCGCTGTGCAAAGCAAAGCTTATAGAAGCAATCAAAAACTAATCTGTGAGTTTGTAGCATCTGCCAGTTTTGCTAAAGAGGTCACTCCCGGTGAAGGGATCTCGGCTCTTTCCTCATCGAATAAGGTGCAGGGTATATCATATATACCGTTGTTCAAAGCAAAACTGTAGCTACCCTTTTTATAAAGTTTTGATTCTACTACATCTTTTAGGTTTCTTTTCTTTTATTAATCTCATTAATAAAATTCCATCAATTATGCTTCCTAAGCATCACAGAAGAAACGAAAGCTGTAATATTTATATATCATATATATAGTATAAGCATTCGTCTCAGGCAATAATATGATCTCATCATAGAACATTGCAGCAGAAGACAACATATGAAATATTGGATATACTAGGACGTCCGTGTTTTATATCGAGCCTGTATAAAACACGGATTCCACGGTCGCGATGAATAGCCAAACCCACATCCCTAGACCCCTACGAGAGAGGCAAGCAACTCTGCCAATTCTAGGGTTAGGAGACCCGTTCTCGACTCCTCGAGATGGCCTCCCACTGTACCCTAGAACCCGGTTACTTGTGCTCCCCTCCTTGGGTCTGCTTAATGCGGAAAAGTAAATAATATACAATGGTGACATCATCCTCATCCCGGAAGTGCCCCAATAAAAGAATATTACATACAAATGAATTTTACATGAATAAAAATAAAAACCCTCATCTCACATAAAACGCTCGGCTATTCAGAATACGAGGATCCAATATAACATATCACAGCAACACATAATATCTCATATCATCAACGTAAGCAAGTATGCGTATCCCGACTGTCGTTGATGAGCAACTAAGCCGGCGATACACCACATACTATGCTTACGGTCACAGAAAAGAAAGTGTAAAACTACAATATTTGGAATCCATAATCACTTCAGACATCATAAATCTGAAATATCACATACTTCGCATTTCATGCCTAACTATATGAGTTCCACATATTGTATCACATTCCAGATAAAAAGATAATATTAAACTTTCCGATCAAATAATCAAACACCCAAGAATTCCCAAATAGCTCAACACTTGAGCGGAGTTCAAAAATCCCAGAACATGTCACCGCCCCAATGAACCAGCCGTAGAAGGGTCAAACCAACGCCTCACATGTGGCAACGCTAAACTACCACAAACCCAAGGGTTCAGTGGATATTTTGACGGTCACATAATCGAGTTAAGGTTACGTTCTTCTAGAGGGTCCACAGATATGCTTGCATATTTTTCCGAAAGTTTTAAACTCAAGAAATATTCAACACTTGAAAAAATTTCGTGTCGGGAAAAAGCGAGTTATTGATATCCGTTCGAACATTTTAACACGTTCTAAATTATCCGGAAAACTAAATGAAATTAAACTTTCCGATCGAATCAACGAATACAAAGGATCTCCAAAACACTCAACACTTGAGTAGAATTAAAAATTCTCAGAAGCATGCATAAATACCTACGGATGTTACTGTAGGAAAAACTAACCCTAATTCCCCTGAACAGCCGCGGAACCGCCGCGCAAGGCAGGGTATTGTCGCGGTTCCGCTGCGCTTTGAGAGAATTAAAATGTCTTTTTTCACAGTAATCCTCATAATCACCTGCTGAATTTTCTGAGTATTTTTAATGCGGAAAAAAAATCATATTTTTAAAAAATTTCCAGAGAGGGGACAAATTTTGACGTTTCGGAGTTTGATCGAACTTTTAACTTCGTATACACATCGCCTAATGCTCTAGCTAGGCTCTGATACCACTGTAGGGTTAGTAGGCATCGTCACAAGGGTCTATAAGGCATCAACCATGCCCGATTTAAAATTTAGACGTGCTGAACAACCTAAAGCGAGGATCTTTGTTAGATAATTAGGATTAAACATGCAAGTAAACACATTTACAACTAAGAGAGAAGGATTACAACCTTTGTAGTCCGCTCCTTCGCTTCATAATCTCCGAGTAATAGTCCCTTCGCCGTGATCCATGTTCTCCCAGACTCAAGAGAAGCTCCACAACCCGAATGATCCATGGTTGCTTGAAGTCTTCCTTTTCTAAGATGATCTATCTTGAAATTTCTTTAACTCAAACTCTCACTCACTAATCAAGTATTAATGAAGTGAACACCCTAATCAAATTGGCTAGATTAGATCTGGATGATGAAGTAGGATTTATGCTCTCTTTTATTATCAATTTCTCACACTAAAACATCACAAAAGAAAAACCTAGAAAGCTTTTTAAGAGCTCAAGGAAGAAGAAGAAGAAGAATCAATATGTTTTGTGACGAATAATGAATTGTTATTATAATTCCAATTGCAACCATGGTTAAGTCAAGAAAGACTTAACCATTGTACAGATTTAACTAGGGTTAAAGGGTGTGGGTTGGGTTAGGAAAATATCTCCAAAATAGCAACACATAATATCTTTGCTCAAAACAAAAGAAAAGCTTCTAGAAGCATCTAGAAAAGATTAACCCAAATCAAACCCTAACCATGTTTAATCTCTACTAATCATGTTGCATTTGTAATCATAACTTTTTACAATATTATATATCACATATATAATATATTTTTGTAACAAAAGAAAATAATACAATTAACATATATCGCATATATATCAATATATTATCCGGTGAGAAAATGAAATAATGAAGTGAGCCAATATTAGATAATGTAATGTAATATATCACATATACAATTATACATTAAATTATCGAATCAACACTTGATCCGACAATCCGGGTATTTCTCAAATAACCGACTAATATAAAATGTATCATTTTATCGAATCAATACTTGATCCGATGACCCGGCTATATCACATTTACCCGGCCGATATCAAATATCGCGAGAATAGAATATGGTATCTCATATCGTATTATCCTCGATCCCGCATATATCACATATGTGCTCCTACTCCGTTTTGCCTGAGTCAAGAAACATCTGGGTAGGACTCTTAAGAATCGTCAATACGCCGGTAGCAGGTGGTGATCATATCAAACACCCATAAGCTGCAAGCGGTCAGCAAAACGTAACAGCCACCCAGGTATTGAGCGATCAGAAGATCAACAAGCAAGACTGTACATTCTCCTGTGAATCCAATCAGTAACACTACCGTACAGTCCGGTCTCTTCGTCTGATATGTTGCATATCTAGGCTAGGGGTGGTAAACGTCAGACCCCAGTAACCGATAAGTCGTGTCCATGTGAGGCTCATCACAGGTCGAGAACCTACTAATAACACTTACCAGAAGTACTCAATATCCGCCCTGGCCAGGGACTTCCAGTTATAGCCAATCGAACACAGCATAACATCAACTCCCTATACCGGGAGAGACGAAACCCCTCCTATCGCTCATTGCCTCCATGTGATTCGGGACTGTACCCAAAAGCCACCGTTTTGCACGCCCTCTTGGACGTGATATGATGGAAATCAAAGCACAGTGGGAATCACACAAGACTCTATGACGATCTCGGGTCTACAGACTAACATGTACCAGTGTCACCTGAGAACTGCCATCTGACGTGAGGTATAATACCATCTGGGAGTTCTCGGCGAGTCCGTCCAGTGTACCCAGTCTCTACTGAGCACCCGTACACCATCTTTGATGTCAAACACCGATGGATATGGGATCATCCATCGCCCATCATATGGGTCAAGATGCGTATACGCTAGTCTACTCTGGTGTATCGATGCCCTGTCTCGACACACCCTCGACTAGGAACGGTTATAGGATGTACTCGTTGACTACCCTGGCCCCATGAGTATGATATCATCATAGTCCCAGTAGTCGAGTACATATCCTAAGGGCTTTATCAACATGTGAGAGCAAGACAGTAAACTAATATAAGTCAACATGTTAAGATAAAATGAAACCAAATAGCATATTATCATGACGAGCAAGAAATTCCTCTCTAAATATATCCAAGCATCCACTATAATATACATCATATGTACAACAATGGCCTCTAAAGCATATATATAACTAACACTGTATACATCTTAGGTGAACCAACTGACACCAATAGCTTGTGAGACCGGCCACCGCCCCTCATCGGGGTCTCGACGGTATACACTAGTCTACTAATGGAGTATCGATGCCCAGTCTCAAAACTCCCACGACTAGGGACCACTTTAAGGACGTGCTTATAGACTATCCAACTCCCACGTATATGATCGCCATCATACTGCTGGTAGTCAAGAAAGAATCCTAAGGGCTCTATCAATGTGTAATAGTGATCTGTAATATCACCTAAAGCATGTACACAATGATAAAGATAAACCATATAGCATACTATCATCTTGAGTAAGACTGTCCTACCGGCATAGGTCCTCCCTCAATCATTGCAATCACGTGCCTGCGATCCAATAATTGATTTTGAGGGCACTATATCCAACAGAAAATTAATATCACATGCAATTTTAGCAAAAACAAACAACACCTGAAACCCTAAAACCCAGAGACTGGAACACCATGAAAATTTCAAGTCCAAACTCTAAAAAACACCCGAGGATGCCGGTTTTTTCATCATTGTGGCTGGCCTAAACCTGATGGAAATGCTTGAAATTTTCACTGTGTTCATATTATATCCCATACAACATTCTGTAGTTATTAAAAAAAAATTTAAAGACCTTTTAAAAAATCGACAGAGACCAAGTTTAGGGTTTCAAGTTTCGGATTGATTTCGGTTTCGTAATCTAACATAATCCGTCTAATTCTCTAGCTTGTCTCTGATACCACTGTTGGGTTCCTGTGAACGGCAGCAAGGTTTTGGAAGGCGTCGTCCATGCCATTTTCAAATTTTTACCGTTTTAAAGAACCCTAAACTAGAATCTTTAACTAGAGAATCATACGAAACATATTGTAAACTACTTTACAACTAAGTGAACTAGGAATACAACCTTTATAGACCGGTCCTTCACTTCAATAGCTCCGTTTAGTAGTCTCTTCGCTCCAAGTAGTGATCTTTCGGACTCTAGCATGGCTTCACAAGAAGAAATGAACGAACTTCCTTGAAGTCTTCGAGGCCGAAGATGATCTACGTCGAGCAGACACTAACCCAAGCTACTACTTCTCTAATAAGAGATTAGTGAAGCTAACACCCTATAATAAAATGCTAATCTAGTAGAGCATGATGAAGTAGGATTTTTGCTCACTTTAGAATTGATTTTCTCACAAATATTTCTCACTTGCTCAAAAGCTAAAGAACTCTTGAGATTGAAGAAGAAGATGAAGAGAGATAATGTTGTGAGAGTAAATAGCAACTATGGATGAGAAAATATCTAATATTACTCATGTAGAGACTTAACCATGAGTTTAGATAATGGTTGGGTTAACAAATATCTAGTGTAAGACAAAACTAGTTGACTAAGTCAATGGATCACAAAGCTTCATGAAGCTTCATGCCATGTGACAAATTTCCAATTAATAATTGAATTACCATAAATAAATAAACCCTACATTATCTTTATCATGGTGTAAGTCTCATACACCCATGTTGCATGTATCATCAACCATGACAAATAATAAAACACGATTAATATATATCACATATATATTAAGTGTGCACATGTGAGAAAAAATAAATGCTTAAGTGAGCCAATATTAGTTAATGTAAAATAGTATATCAAATATACAATTATACACTAAATTATCAAATCAACACTTGATTTAATAATCCGGCTATATCACATATAACCGATTAATATTATATGTACCAACTTATCGAATCAACACTTGATTCGATAACCCGGCTATATCACATATAACCGACCGATACAAATATCGCGAGAATAGAATACGGTATCTCATACTCGTAATAATCTCGGTCCCGCACATATCACATATGTGCTCCTACTTCGTTTTGCCTGAGCCAGTAAAACCTCTGTGTAGGACTCTAAAGACTCGTCAATATGCCGGCAGTAGGTGATGATCAAATCAAGCACCTACAAGCCGTCAGTGGTACTAGCTGGACGTAACGGCTACCCGGGTATTGAGCGATCAGAAGATCAATAATCAAGCCCGCTCTAGCTCCTGTAAAGCCTGTCAGTAACACTACCGTACAGTGTGGTCTCTTCGTCTGAGATGTCGCATATCAAGTCTAGGGGTGGTAAACGTCAGACCCCAATAACTCGATAAGTCATGCCGATACGAGGCTCAAAACGGGTCGATAAACTACTGATAACACTTACCAGTAAATCTCTAAATTAGCCCTGGCCAGGGACTTCCAGTTATAGCCAATCGAGCACAGCACGACATCTACCCCCAATACCGGGAGAGACAAAATCCCCTTTGTCGCTCATTGCCTCCATGTGACTCGGGAATGTACCCAAAAACCACCATTTTGCACGTTCTCTTGAACGTGGTAAGGTGGAAATCAAAGTATAGTGGGAATCACACAAGACTCTGTGACGATCTCGGATTTACAGACTAACCTGTACCAGTGTCACCAGAGAACTGCTATCTGACGTCAGGTATAATACAATCTAGGAGTTCTCGGTGAGTCCGTCCAGTGTACCCAGTCTCCACTGAGCACCCGTATACCATCTCTGATGTCAAACACCAATGGATATGGGATCATCCATCACCCATCTCATGGGTCGATAAGCGTATACGCTAGTCTACTCTGTTATATCGATGCCCTGTCTCGATACACACACGACTAGGAACATTAAAGGATGAACTTATGGACTACCATGTCTCCACTAGTATGATCCGCATCATAATCCTGGTAGTCAAGTATACATCCTAAGGGCTTTACCAACATGTAACCATAAGACAGTATCAAGAGACAAGTATGCATGTTAAGATAAAGAGCAACCAGATAGCATACTATCATGTCGAGCAAGAAAGTCCTCTCTATATATGTCCAAGCATCCACTATAATATACATCATATGTACAATAATGGCCTCTAGGGCATACATAAAACTAACACCTCCTCTCGGAGAATTGATGGTCGGGCAGATTATGGTCATTTCTGTAGGCTCGACTCCAAGCGACAAGGACACCCGCCATTTCCGGACGGTCATGTCCTTAAGTGATCCCCCTACAAGAAGTACAAGAAGGTCGATCCTATCACCTTCACCGACGAGGACCTTCACGACATATCACCCCAGCATAATGATCCCCTTGTGATAGCAGGCCGGGTAATGTTGGGTTACGGCAGCGCCCCGGCCATCAAACCGTGGCCAAATGCGGAACACAAATTTATTAAACTGGTGCTACCATTACCCGATGACCGGATCTACCCTAAACTAGCAATCTATATATAAGAAGTTAGATGGTTATACCGATTTGATCCGTGTCTTTCGGTTTTCAACCATCATCCCCAAGCTCCTAGAGGCTCCTTGATCGAGTTTGGTTACCAGTCTTCCTCCATCTACGATGATCCACCTGAGGGAAACGGCACAAGCTTCAGCCTCGACAAACGAGGCAACCGACGCTCCAAGGTTGCTAGCAATGGAGGGTGGAGGTGCAGAAATGTGTCACTATAATTTTTCTCTCATCTTCTTTTCTCAATGAGCAACCATAGAAGAGGAAGAAGGAGGTGAGGAAACTATGGCATGAGCAACTCAAGAAATGGCTAAGTGATGAAGTGAGAATGGGAGAGTGAAGAGAGCAAGTGAAGAAATCTAGTGGAGAAACACAAATGAGCCAAGCACCCACCAAATTGTGGCTGCCCCCTCTCTCATCCTCACAAAAAACATCTCACCCATTTTCCAATAAACAAATCAAACCATACCTCTCAACATGCCTTGACCCATGCTCATGCCAACTCACCCTCCACCTCTTTCCTAATTGATTTTCTAAAAAGAAAATCCAATAATGAGGTTCCCATCTTCTAGAAGCCATTCCATATAAATACGGAATGTAACCCAGTATACGTATCGAAATACATATACGTGTATTCGTACAAAAATACGAATAGCCAAGAGAGAAAATGAATAGTGAACAACAATACCAGAATATAAATACATATATAAATTATTAAATCAAAATATGATTTAATAATCCGGCTCAATCCTAAGCCTCTAGTATTATTAACCGTCCGATTAAAGTCTGTGCAGCATGTGCACATATTTAATCGGACACCTGTATGTTCCAACATACGTCATCTACACCATATTGTCTGAACCGTGAAAACCCTCTATATGGGACTCTAAAGACTCGTCAATACGCTGGCAGTGGGTTTAACCACAAACACGTCAGCGGCACTAGCTGTACGTAAGGGCTACCCAGGTATTGAGCGAAAGGGAGGCCGACGAGCAAACTCATCCTGAACCCCTACTGAGCCTGACAGTGAAAATATCCGTACAGTCTGGTCTGTTTGTCCAAGAGTATCGCATATTGAGTTTAGGGGGGTGGATAAAGTCAGACCCCTAACAACGCGACATTTAGTGTCGGCATGAAACCCATCACCACCTGAGAAACTATCGATCCTAGATCGGTAATTCTCGTCCACCGTGGCCATGGATTTCTGGTGATGGCCACCCGTGCACAACGCGACAACAACCCCCAATACCGGGAGAGACGAATCCCCGATGATCCGATCACTGCCTCCATATGGCTCGGGACTGTACACAACTAAAACCTGTTTGCACGACTCCTTTGAGCCGTGGTAAGGTAGTAATCAAAGCACAGTGGGAACTCACACGAGACAAATGACGATCTCAGGTGCACAGACTAACCTGTACACATGTCACCTGGGAACTGCTATCTGACAATAGGTATAATACCAACTAGCACGTTCCCGGCGAGTCCGACCAGTGTACTCATAACCCAATGAGCACATGCATACTATCTTAGGTGAACAAACTAACACCAATGGCTTGTAAGACCTGGCCACCGCCCCTCGTTGGGGTCTTGATCAGTATATACCAGTCTACACTGGAGTATCGATGCCCATCTCGATACTCTCACGACTAGGGACATTTAAGGATGTGCTTATAGACCCCCAGCTCCCACGTATATGATCGCCATCATAATACTGGTAGTTAGGCAAGAATCCTATGGGCTCTATCAACATGTACATGATGATAAAGACAAACCAGATAGCATACTATCATCTCGAGTAAGACTGTTCTACCGGTATAGGTCCTCCCTCAATCATCATAATCACCTGGCTGCGATTACGATAATCGTCTTGAGAGCACTATAGCCAACAATCTCCCACTTGCACTTAAGGCCAATTATTGCGATGTCGCATACTCACAGCCCGTGTGATACCGAACACCCAACGTCTCTAGTAATCAGTTTCGTAAAGCCCGTTTGCGAAACTATTGTGTTCGAGAAATAGCCTCAGTAAGTTGATCTGCTCCAATGTTTTTTCTGTATCTCTCTATATCTCAACTTCGCAAAAAAATCTATCTCCCGAAATGAGCAATACCTGTCTTAGAATTTGTCTGGATATCTGATGAGATCCAGTTCACAAATGAACTCCAAATCTAGCAAACTTCTTAGACTGTATCGTCCACTGAATTTAATTAGTATCCTGCGCCATGCCTTTCCTCGGTATCCGCTTGGACCACCTGCCCAACATACTGTCCCTCAGAAGAGGGAAAAACTATAACTCTAACAGTCACTCTATCATCCAGGTTACCTTGGAAGCCTGAAATGATAATCGTCTCCCGAAGGAGGCTGCCGTAATCATTTCCCAAGAATATCCATTTATGTTCATAAACTGCTTCCCAACGTTTCTCCAGGATTGGATTAATAGATCCACTTATTGCAGCTAGTGAAAAAACAATATCTGGTGTGGTGCTTGAAATTTTAATATTAACTCAATTGCCTAAGCAAGTGATATGCTAATCATGGAGATCCCTCTCCCCTTTAGTCTGTAATACACCTTTAGAGAGGGTGACTCCGTCACCTGCAGGTACATCACCATACTATGAGTCTTCCATTCTAAAAACGCTTTAGAATGTCAAGTACCCAAATTGGGACTCTTCCCAAATCTAAATCGAAAACCATATATCTAGTAACCAAAAACCCTGATATTATATCCATATCTTATGTAGAGAAACAACTGTGTGACAACCACAGTATAACCGATCGTAGTATAGAAATTTCTCTTCCTATCAAGTGCATGTCATCCCAATACCTGGACATCACTCTCTACTACCTTCTTACCCGATCCATCTCCTATTCTGATGAGGTCTATGACTATCACATCAAAAATAGATAATCTATTTCCGCTATACCTGCTTTAGTCTATAAATAGACATAAGCTACTTTCCTACTATGCTTCCGCTGCTCCCACTGACTACAACAACCCTTTGGCAGAGTCATATACACGTGCACTTCTAAAGCTAATTTAGAACGACATTATACTCATTCTCTTGCGGGGTCTTATAGTCTAGAACAGCAGCAATGGCAAGTCTGGGTAAACAAGAACCTCCCTGTCTCCATCTTTGAGAAGACCGAAGTACCTCTCGGGTGCCTGAGGTTGCCCACCAAAATCTGCGGAGTGGCTAATGGAACATCGAAACTAATTGAATCCTTAGGTTCTATTAAATCTTTAATGATCGTTTGTGGTTCTGGAATCACTTCCAGTTCTACCATACTCCCACTTGTGTTTTTCTGAAAAAATCCATTTTACTAAAACTGTGGTGAGTTAAGAACAATATAAATATTGATCTTCCTGATGGTAGAAAGTTAACCTTCGTCAAAACCCGGGATAACCCACAAACAGCCATTACTGAAACGTGCCTCGAGTTTATCCGGATTCTGGTTTTAAGTATCAGCCGGACAACTCCATATATCTTAACATCGTTAAGATATAAATTGATTCTATATATATCTAATATAGAAACAAAAGCACTAATTTAATTGGAACCAGATTCAAAATCATACAGCTGTCTCCAGTACACATCAACCAAATAGAATAAGGTCATTCAGCATTACTCAACTAGGAGTGCATCCATATATGAGTGATCTGAAAGAGAAGCAAGTTCTCAAAATCATTACTATCAACGAAATACCAAACACAAGTATCTACATCTTCGACTTCCTCGAAGAATCCTGATACTTCTAACAAATAGTTCTCTACTTTATTCTTATACCTATAACTTCTCAAAATTTAAACCTTGTATTTTAATGAAATACTTGTCTAGAACTAGAGAAGTTATGAGTAAACAGAATATAGTACGAGTACCAACCCCATTTTCCTAATGGACACTAGACAACATACATTACTTTCCATGAGTTCAATAACTCAAATCCTGTGCGTCGTAGGTTGAAAAACTGTACTATGGTTAAGAAGAATTACACCGCTGTTGAATGCACCTTACCTAATCACCATCTAATATAGGTAAATGTCACAGACATAATATCAAAAAATTTATATCTCACTTTATAAAATAAACGTACAGATATATCAGTTTGAAATTGGTGCATAACAACGGATATTCAAAACCAAATATTTGTGATTCGGCAAAAACCCAGATGATTTCCTCAAATATCACCAATTACAACGAATTCCGATATAATGAGGATCTAATCACCCAATTCCCAATGTCTTACTCCCACTCACCATCCATAATAACATACAGATGTGAGAAACTGATCTGGTAAACACATACCTCGGAGTTAGATTCCAAATGGGAAAACAGTTTTCAATTAACATTGCACAGTGCAACTGAAAGATGAAAATGTTTCAAAAAAGGGTTAACTTGTATTCCTAGTCACGCCTCTTCCACTATCCTGATTCATGACTATAACCAAATACTTACCTGCCCTCACTCCAATCTTTTTATTATATCTTTACTTATTACCTTCTGTACACATTCTTTAGGCCAATTGGTTTTCTTCCTTCCCTACCTTCGGCACCAGCCTAAGGTTTGGAAGAAGACTATCCAATAAGCGCAATAGGTGTACTCTCCTAATCCTAAGAGCTCTCGCAACCTGAAAGGATGTAATGGGAAAAGGCATCTGAATAATCCTATTCTATTTCTCCTGAACCGGAAACCATCCTCGATTCTGGAACGAATTCCTTCGAGTTCGTATGTAACTATACGATGGCATATCCAATAGGAGTGGATATCCGTAGTGATACAGAGTGTTCTGGAGAAATCCAAAGTGGATGTGGGAGTGGCAGGGGTATACACGGTTTTGTCGGGAATGATGGTGGTCGCAATTTTCTTTGCTCTTAATCTAATCCCTTTATATGTCTTTGCTTATTACCTTCTGTACACCACACTTAGGCTTAATTGGTTTTCTTCCTTCCCCACCTTTCGGCACCTGCCTATGGTCTGGAGGAAGACTATCCAATAAGCTCAAGCTCTCTCCTAATCCTAAGAGCCCTTACAACCTGAGAGAAGGTAAAGGGAAAAGACAACCGAATAATCTTATTCAATCTCTTCAGAACCAGAATCCATCCTCGAATCTGGAACAAGTTCCTTCGAGTTCGTATGTAACTATACGATGGATTTATCCAATGGAAGTGGATGTTCGTAGTGATACGGGATGTTCTGGAGAAATGCAAAGGTGATATAGAATTGGCAATGATATATGCGACACCATGACATTCCAAAAGCCAAAGTGTTTTTAAGAAGGTTCGGTTAACTTGGTTCATGAGTTTTAGTCAAGGGTCGGGCCATGGTCGCTACCAAAGAGAGAGAAAAGAAACACTCAGCGTGCACTCTAACCTAGATCAGAATGGTTAATTACTTTATCTAATCAGGATGGCTCCCACTGTTTCCTCGAATTCTCCTCCAAACCCAAAAAGAGAATTAGTCGGAATCACCCGAGAAGTAATCCTACTCATTAGTGGGAATCGGGATCCAACTCTCATCGCATGATAACTTGATGGAAGCCACTTAAGTTACCACACTCCAGAAGGTATGCGCATGCCTGGCAAGTTTCTTGTATGTTTGAAACTCCTGATGTGATTTTTACCCCAAGCGGCTTATGACCTTGACTAGGTCAACATATCATAAGTCGCAAGTCAAGTCCAACCCGTCATTATCCTGGATTAATTAGACCCACCTGTACGAGCCTTTGACTAGGTCAACATGACCGTACGACTATCCTAACCAATTGCATATCCATGCGGCAGAAAAGTACTACAGAGCTACCGATCACTACGCCTTGACTAGGTCAACATACGTAGCACGAATACTAAGCAATACTCGTATGAAATGACGGAGGGCTACGGCTGGTTTTCGGCGAAAAAACCTTTAACGTAATGAACTTGATATCGTTGAAGGAATCCAAGTGGTTTTTACAAATGTATAGTGGCGAAAACTTTTGCTAAAGAGGTCACTCCCGGTGAAGGGATCTCGGCTCTTTCCTCGTCGAATGAGGTGCAGGATATTCCAAATTGAATACCACGATGCAAAGCAAAAGAAAACGACTATAGTGAAGTTATTACGTTGACGCAAACTTTTACTCAAGAGGTCACTCCCGATGAAGGGATCTCGGCCCTTGCCTCGTCGAATGAGGTGCTGGATAGTCATAACCGAATACCACTGTGCAAAGCAAAAGAGAACGTCTGTAATGCCAGTTTTAAAAACTTGGTTCCAACAACATCATATATGTTTGTTTTATCCTTGCATTGATAAGAATCAACACAGTCTCATCAATTAATCACACTACAAAAGAACGAAAATAAAATGTACGTATATGCCATCCGCATTCGCCACTGGGGCCCGTCATCACCCGTTAGGTTACTTAACTAACGACAGAGCGGGGAATGGACTAGCGCGGGTGCAAACATATATAACATCTACTAGTATATATAAATATATATATATAACATTTGTCCCAGGCATGATATAAAGCAACATCACAGAAGCATCATAGAAGAAACACAGAATGGTGGATAATCTTGGAGCCCCGGGTTTCATTTGAGCCGCAAATGAGACCCGACGTTCCCTGTCGTGTGGATAGACTGTACAATGAAACCTAGAACCCTAGGAGCGCGGCAAGTTACCCGCCAAAACCAGAAGTGAGGCAACCCCTTCAAAAACATGAATGGGCCACCCAGCATTTCACGGAATCCGGTAACTTGAGCACCCCTCCGTGGGTCAACCTATACCCCCTACGAGTACGGCGAATAGCCCGCCAATTCTAGAGCAAGGTCCCCTCCGTCTCAACTCCATGAGATGCGGACCCGTTGCCCTCTAGAACCCAGCTATTCGTGCACTCCACCGCGGAGTAATCCTAGTACAGAAAAGAAAATAATATACAAGGGTGATATCGACCTTAACCCGGTCGTGCCCCAAACGAATAATATACAAACTGGAAGTGACGACAGTCCACATGTCGGATGCTCGCCCCACAATATCAAATGTACAAATGAAACTAAACTATACTAACATTGCACCCAAGCTATCCACCATGACGATCCAACCAACATCATAGTACAACACAGAACATCAACGTGAATGACACGTTCGCAAACCGGTCTAAAAGAACATATAGCAATTAGACGAGTTATACTGCTCAAATGACATTCACGGACGCAGATAGAAATGTATGTACTGTTAAACATTTAAACAGTGCTAAATTATCGACTTTGAAACACCCCGAATTGCCTCCGAACAACAGATAACATAATATCAAAAATGGACAAAACAAACAATACCACTGCACCAATATTCTAGAGACTAGACCACACCAAAAATTTCAAGCCAAAATTCCAAGTTTGGACCGGCCTGCTCGGATTTTAGAGCAATGTGCTTGGCCAAATTTTGGTGGAATTGGTTCGTATTTGGGGTATGGTCTAGTGGTCACTTAAGGAGTCTTCTGCAGATGTTTGAAAATATTTTTGAAGACTTTGAAAATCGACAGAGACTGAAATCTGCAGTGCATCGTTTTCGGGTTGTTTCGATTTCGATACTTTAACATTATCTAAACTAGCTAGTTAAGGGTTTAAAGGCTGGCTTTGATACCATGTTGGGTTACGGCAGCGCCCCGGCCATGAAACCGTGGCCAAATGCGGAACAAAAATTTATTAAACCGGCGCTACCATTACCCGATGCTCGGATCTACCCTAAACCCTAAACTAGCGATCTATATATAAGAAGTTAGATAGTTATACCGAGTTGATCCGTGTCCTTCGGTCTTAAACCATCATCCCCAAGCTCCTAGAGGCTCCTTGATCGAGTTTGGTTACCGGTCTTCCTCCATCTACAATGATCCACCTAAGGGAAACGGCGCAAGCTTCAACCTCGACAAACGAGGCAACCGACGCTCCAAGGTTGCTAGCAATGGAGAGTGGAGGTGTAGAAATGTGTCACTATAATTTTTCTCTCATCACCTTTGCTCAATGAGCAACCATAGAAGATAAAGAAGGAGGTGAGGAAACTATGGCATGAGCAACTCAAGAAATGGCTAAGTGATGAAGTGAGAATGGGAGAGTGAAGAGAGCAAGTGAAGAAATCTAGTGGAGAAACACAAATGAGCCAAGCACCCACCAAATTGTGGCCGCCCCCTCTCTCATCCTCACAAAAAACATCTCACCCATTTTCCAATAAACAAATCAAACCATACCTCTCAACATGCCTTGACCCATGCTCATTCCAACTCACCCTCCACCTCTTTCCTAATTGATTTTCTAAAAAGAAAATCCAATAATGAGGTTCCCATCTTCTAGAAGCCATTCCATATAAATACGGAATGTAACCCAGTATACGTATCGAAATACATATACGCGTATTCGTACAAAAATACGAATAGCCAAGAGAGAAAATGAATAGTGAACAATAATACCAGAATATAAATACATATATAAATTATTAAATCAAAACCTGATTTAATAATCCGGCTCAATCCTAAGCCGCTAGTATTATCAGCCGTCCGATTAAAGTCTGTGCAGCATGTGCATATATTTAATCGGACACCTGTATGTTCCAACATACGTCATCTACACCATATCGCCTGAACCGTGAAAACCCTCTGTATGGGACTCTAAAGACTCGTCAATACGCTGGCAGTGGGTTTAACCACAAGCACATCAGCGGCATTAGCTGTACGTAAGGGCTACCCAGGTATTGAGCGAAAGGGAGGCCGACGAGCAAACTCATCCTGAACCCCTACTGAGCCTGACAGTGACAATATCCGTACAGTCTGGTCTATTCGTCCAAGAGAATCGCATATCGAGCATTGGGGGTGGATAAAATCAGACCCCTAACAACGTGACAATTAGTGTCGGCATGAAACCCATCACCACCTGAGAAATTATCGATCCTAGATCGGTAATTTTTGTCCACCATGGCCACGGATTTCTGGTGATGGCCACTCGTGCACAACGCGAAATCAACCCCCAATACCGGGAGAGGCGAATCCCCGACGATCCGATTACTGCCTCCATGTGCCTCAGGACTATAGCCAACTAAAACCTGTTTGCATGACTCTTTTGACCCGTGGTAAGGTAGTAATCAAAGCACAGTGGGAACTTACACGAGACAAATGACGATCTCAGGTCGACAGACTAACCTGTACACATGTCACCTGGAAACTGCTATAATAGGTATAATACCAACTAGCATGTTCCCGGCGAGTCCATCCAGTGTACTCATAACCCAATGAACACCTGCATACTATCTTAGGTGAACAAACTAACACCAATGGCTTGTGAGACCTGGCCACCGCCCCTCGTTGGGGTCTTGATCAGTATACACTAGTCTACACTGGAGTCTCGATGCCCAGTCTCGACGTTCCCACGACTAGGGACATTTAAGGATGTGCTTATAGACTCCCAGCTCCCACGTATATGATCGCCATCATAATGCTCGTAGTCAGGCAAGAATCCTATGGGCTCTATCAACATGTACATGATGATAAAGACAAACCAGATAGCATACTATCATCTCGAGTAAGACTGTTCTACGGGTATAGGTCCTTCTTCGATCATCATAATCACCTGCCTGCAATTACAATAATTGCCTTGAGGGCACTATAGCCAACAGGTAAACCGATACGAAGTCCGGAGAATCCTAGTCGACCCAAGGAGCTCGACGGACATCGTGTTTTATGACTGTTTCCAGCGTATGGGATTAAACCTGTCCGATCTCCAATCTACCTCCCATGTCCTATCCGGGTTTACAAACCATTCTGTCTTGGCTGAGAGATCAATCTCCATCCCTCTCAACATTGCGGAAGCAGGAAGAAAGCGAACCATATCGGTGAATTTCCTCGTTGCCAGGATCCCTTCATCCTATAACATCCTCTTGGGTCGCCCCACCCTAAATGCCCTCCAGGCTTAAATCTCATCCTATCACCTTGCGCTCAAGTTCCCTATAGACAATAGAGGGATAGGCCGGGCCTACGGAGACCAGCAAACCGCCCGGGTCTGTCTTGCCTCGATGTCCCCCAAGAAGAAAGAAGTTAACAATTTTGAAGATGTGTACGATCCTCAGGGATCTGTGGATATGCGCAACGACAAAAAAGAGATTCACGGCTCTCCGGTGGAGGCTTTGTTAGAAGTTCCTCTCAAGGAAGAAGATGACAGCTGAACTGTCCAGATCGGCTCACTCTTAACAGGGGATGCTCGGGACAGCCAGATCCAGTTCCTTCGGAGCAACTCCGACGTGTTTGCTTAGACCCCCGCGGACATGCCCAATATTGACCCCAAGGTGATCACCCACAAGCTCAAGGTCGACTCGAAAGCCCGGCGGTCTGACAAAAGAAAAGGAGTTTCACGCCAATAAAACAGAAAGCAATAGAGGAGGAGGTGGACCGACTGCTCGCGGCCGACTTCATCAGAAACTTGGACTACTCAGCTTGGCAAGCAAATGTAGTCATAGTCAAGAAGGCAAATGGGAAATGGCGCATGTGCATCGATTACACTGATCTAAACAAGGCCTACCCCAAAGACAACTACCCACTCTCTCGGATAAATCAGTTAGTCGACAGCTCGGCCGGTCACGAGCTGCTAAGCTTCATGGATGCCTTCTCTAGTTTTAACCAAATCCGGATGAATCCAACCGACGAAGAACTGACCACGTTCACCACTAATCGAGGGGTCTACTGCTACAGGGTAATGCCCTTCGTACTTAAAAATGCGAGGGCAACATACCAGCGGCTGGTCAACAAGCTGTTCAAACCACAGATTGGGAGAAATATGGAAGTTCACATCGACGACATGCTCTTGAAATCCACCCTGTCATCCGAACACACCACGGACCTCGGCGAGACATTCGATGTACCGCAAAAGTACAAAATGAAACTAAATCTAGCCAAGTATGCGTTCAGCGTCACAGGCGGGAAATTCTTTGGATTCATGGTCACCCACCGGGGAATCGAAGCAAACCAGGAGAAGATTAGAGCCATCATTGACATGGAAACCCTCAATAGCAATGTTGATATCATGCGGCTCACGGGCAGGGTGGCCGCTTTGAGCCGCTTCATGTCCAGATCCAGAGAAAAGTGCATGCCCTTCTTCAAATCCTTAAGGAAGATCCACGGGTTCAAGTGGTCCGAGGAGTGCCAAGTAGCTTTCGAGCAGCTCAAGGCATATCTGGCGAAACCCTCCCCCCCCCCCCCCCGCTTCTCTCCAGACCAGCTGAGGGGGACGAGCTGTTACTGTATCTGGCCGTCTCTGACCAGCCTGCCAGCTCCGTACTCATCAAAGAATCCGAAGGAATATAAAGACCAGTCTAATACGTTAGCTATGTTTTCAAGGACGCAGAGGCTAGATACCGGCCATAGAAAAAATAGTCCTGGCACTCGTCGTCACCTCCAGGAAGCTCTGGCACTATTTCTAGGCTCACACGGTCATTGTTCTTACCGAACGACCCTTGGGGATATCCTCGGTTCCCTCGAATCGTCGGGCCGCTTAGAGAAATGGAGATGGTACTTATCCCAATTCGACAACCGGTACCGACTAAGGCAAGCTATCAAAGCACATGCCCTAACTGATTTCATAGTCGAATGCACCATTCCCAATAAAGAAGTGCCGGCATGAGGCCCTGACCCACAACCCTCAGTCGAGGAAACGTTCGGCCCGATTCTGGAAAGGGTACTTGTTCAGTCGAAAATATCGCACATTTGATATAACATTTTCCGTACTTTTAATAAATATTTAAAGGTGTTTATTATAAATATAGAACATATTTGGGGTTTATCTGCAAAATACAACTTACCATATATTTATCTATTATAATTACAATTATGAAGTAAAATATATGCATATAATATTTATATAATATTTTTATTATGCATATCATATCAAATAATCTTAATCAAATTGCTTAAAGATTTATTACCATATAAAATGATTTGTAAGTCTACGGTAGCGCCCCGGCCGTCAATCCGACGCCAAATGCGGAAACAAAAACTTTTTAGGAAACCGGCGCTATCGTAGTCTTTCACCCGGATCGAACCATTAACGCTAAAATAGCTAACTACAAAGAAGTGAGAGTGGTTATACCGATCGATCCGTGTCCTTCGGTCTTTGGCCACCATCCTAAGCTCCTCGCGGCATCTCCGATCTCCGGTCTCCTCGTCGAAAGGGCACCACATCAATGAGTCTTTTTACGGGCTCCCGCTTCATCCGAAGCAACTCGGACACGAAGTTTGCTAGCCGATGTGTCCAAGATGAAGTGGATAATGTGTGTGATCACTTTGTCTCTTGACACTCTAGGATTCTCAACACATGAGATGGTTAGAGTGGACGTAGAAGATGATGCCAATGGTGGAACTTGTAAGCAAGAAGAAGAAAGAAAAGATAGGAGCCTTTTGTGTTATTGTGTTGAATTATTGTTGTGAGCACAAGAATGAAAACCCAAGAGCCAACCCCAAGCCTATGGCTTCCCTCTCTCTCTCTCTCCATCCATCAATTCAACACAATAAACAAATCCTAATGTGACATTAGCACAAATAAAGAGACCATGAGTCACTAAACATGTCCATGTCACATTAAATACACCTCGTCATGAAATCCACTCACAATTTCCACATGTAAACATTAATCCAAATGTTTACAACAATAAAAAGATATGGCAACATCTAAAGTAAACTCGTGACGGATCACAAGGATACCCCTCACGTGTATATACATACTTGCATCCGCATTCCGACTGAATGCGAATGCGATGAGACTAAAGTAATCCAATAAATCTAGTAATAGGATCCGGCTTAAAACAAAGCCCACTAGTATGATCCGTCCGATCATGATCGATGCACGAATACACATATATGTCGAACCTTGCCATAATACCATACGGCCTCTACAACGTTTCGCCCGAAACTTGAGAAACTGTCTGTGGGGGAATCTAAAGACTCTTCAATACTTTGGCTGTGGATTTAACCACTAGCACGTCAGTGGTACTAGCCGCACGTAACGGGCTACCAGGTATTGATCAAAAGGGAGGTCGATGAGTGAATTCATCCTGACACCCTACTGAGCCTGTCAGTGAAAATATCTGTACAGTCCGGTCCGTTGGTCTATGAGCATCGCATGTCGGGCCTAGGGGGTTGGTAAAAGTCAGACCCCCAAAAGCGGTACAAGTCGTGTCGGAGTATAGCCCAGAACAACCTGAGATACTACTGGAATACCTACCAGTAAATCTCCTGCCTTGGCCAAGGACTTCGTGTAATAGCTCTCCTGGACACAGCGCGATCTCACCCCCAATACCGGGAGAGACGAAACCCCTGCTGATCCGCTCACTGCCTCCATGTGGCTCGGGACTGTACCCAACTAAAACCTGTTTGCACGCCTCCTTTGAGCCGTGGTAGGGTAGTAATCAAAGCACAGTGGGAACTCACACGAGACAAATGATGATCTCAGGTCGATGAACTAACCTGTACACATGTCACCAGGGAACTGCTATCTGACGTCAGGTATAATACCAACTAGCATGTTCTCGGCGAGTCCTGTCCGGTGTACTCATAACCCAATGAGCACCTGTATACATCTTAGGTGAACCAACTGACACCAATGGCTTGTGAGACCGACCACCGCCCTCGTCGGGGTCTCAACTGTATACACTAGTCTACTAATGGAGTATCGATGCCCAGTCTCGAAACTCCCACGACTAGGGACCTTTTAAGGATGTGCTTATAGACCCTAGCTCCTACGTATATGATCGCCATCATACTGCTGGCCGTCAAGCAAGAATCCTAAGGGCTCTATCAACGTGTAATAGTGATATGTAAGGTCACCTAAAGCTCGTACACGATGACAAAGATAAACCAGATAGCATACTATCATCTTGAGTAAGACTGTCCTACCGGCATAGGTCCTCCCTCAACCATTGCAATCACGTGCTTGCGATCCAATAATTGACTTTAAGGGCACTATCCAACAATCTCCCACTTGCACTCAAGGCTAATTATTGCGATGTCGCATACTCACAGCCCGTGTGATACCGAACACCCAACTCCTCTACTGATCAGTCTCACAAAGCACGTTTACGAAACTATTGCGTTTGAGGAATAGCCTCAGTGAGTGGATCCGCTCTGATGTTTCTTTCTATGTCTCTCTTTATCTCAAGTTCGCGGAGAAAGCCATCTCCCGAATTGAGCAATACCTGTCTTAGAATATGTCTGGATATCTGATGGGACTTAGTTCATAAATGAACTCCAAATCCAAACTTCTTAGACTGTATTGTCAACTGAACTTAATCAGTATCCTGCGCCATGCCTCCCTCAGTATCCGCTTGGACCACCTATCCAAACTATTGCCCCTCGTCAGAGGGAAAACTATAACTCTGACAGTCACTCTGTCATCCAGGTCACCTTGGAAGCCTGGAATGATAACCGTCTCCCGAAGGAGGCTGTCGTTATCATATCCCTAGAACATCCACTTATGTTCTAAAACTGCTTCCGAACGTTTCTCCAGGATAGGATTAATATCAACTTATTGCATCTAGTGCAAAAACAACATCTGGTGTGGTACTTGACACCTTATGATTGACTCAATTGCCTAAGTAAGTGGTACGTCAATCATGCACATCTCTCTCCCCTTTAGTCTGTAAGACACCTTTGGAGAGGGTGACTCCATCACCTGCAGGTACACTACCGTGCCAGGAGTCGTCCATTCTAAAACACCTTTAGAATGCTGTCTTAGTACCCAGATTGGGAAACTACCCAAATCTAGATCTAAAAGCATAGATCTAGTAACCAGAATATCTGATATAATATCCATATCCTATATGGAGAAAACTATTATGTGACTACCAAAGTATAACCGATCGTAGTATAGGAATTTCACTTCCTACTATGTGTATGTCATCCATATACCAAGACATCACACCCTACTACCTTCTTAACAGATCCATCTCCTATTCTGACAAAGTCAAAGTCCATGACTGTCACATCAAAAATAGATGATCTGTCTCCGCTATATCTGCTTTAGTCCATAAATAGACATAAGCTACTTGTCCACTATGCTTCCGCTGCTCCTACTGACTACGACAACCCTCTGGCAGAATCATATACACGTGCACTTCTAAAGCTAGTTTAGAACGACGCTATACTCATCCTCCTGCCGGGTCTCACAGTCTGGAACAACAGCAATGTCAAGTCTGGGTAAACAAGAACCTCCTTGTCACCGTCCTTGAGCATACCGAAGTACCTCTCGAGTGCCTGAGGTTACCCACCATATCTGCGGAGTGGCTAATGGAATGTCAAACCTGATTGAATCTTTAGGTTCTTATCAAATTTCCAGTAATCGTTTGTGGTTCTGGAATCACTTCCAGTTCTACCATACTCCTACTACTGTTTTCTGAAAAAATCCATTTTTATCAAAACTGTGGCGAGTCTAGAACAATATCACTATTGATCTTCCAGATGGTAGAAAGTTAATCCTCGTCATTGCCCGAGCTAACCCACAAACAGCCATTACAGAAACGCGCCTTGAGTTATCCAGAGTCTGGTTTTAAGCATAAGCCGGACAACTCCCCATACCTTAACATTGTTAAGATATGAACTATTCTATATCCAATATAGAAATAGAGGCACTGATATAATTGGAACCAGATTCAAATCATGCAGCTGTCTCCAGTGCATGTCAACTAAATAAAGAGAGGCCGATCAACATTACTCAACTTAGGAATACATCCAGATATGAGTAACCTGAAAGAGAAGCAAGTCCTCATAATCATTACCATCAACTGAATACCATACATAAGTATCTACATCTTCGATCACCTTGAAAAATCCTGATACTTGCAACACGTGGTTCTCTACTTTACTCTTATACCTATAACTTCTCAAAACTTAGACCTTGTATTTCTACGAAACACTTGTCTAAAACTAAAGAAGTCACAAGTAAACAGAATATAGTACGAGGACCAACCCCTCTGTCCTAATGGACACTGGACAACATACAATACTTTGTATAAGTCCTCTGAGTTGAATAACTCAAACCCTGTGCGTCGTAGGTTGAAAACTGTACTTATGGTTAAGAAGAATTACACTGCTGTTTAATTCTCCTTACCAAACCATCAACTGGTATAGGTAAATGTCATGGACATAATTTCAAAAAGTTATATCTCACTTTATAAAAATAAACGTACAGATATATCAATTTAAAATTGGTACATAACAACGGATATTCAAAACCAAATATCTGCCGTCCGGCAAAGCCCAGGAGATTTCCTCAAATATCACCAATTATAACGAATCCCGATATAATGAGGATGATCACCCAATTCCCAATAACTTGCTCCCACTCATCATCTGTAAAAGCATACAGATGTGAGAATCATACCTGGTAAATACATACCCTGGAGTAAGGGTTAATTATGAAATCAGTTTTCTTTTAACAATACACAGTGAAACTGAAACATGTAAATGTTGTTAGGTCCACGTTACCCACCCTGTTTCTTTCGGGGAGGCGGAATAGGTAAAACGAAAATTTTCCCTAGCTAGGTAACATGGACCGTTTCATGAAGGATCGTTGCTAAACAAAAACTAACAAAAATTCTACAAGTTCTAACTACTATGTAGAATGGTTATACCTTGGTCTTGAACTCCTTCTCTTCTTGTTGTGGTTCTTCCTCTTTCTTGCTCCTCGTAGTTGCTTGAACGGATCCTTCTTGTCGTCTCCTCTTTTCCATAGATGGATCCACCCGAGGGTCTCGGAATTGAGCTCCTATCTCAACCTAGAGATGACTAAGGTGTTTGGTTTGCTAAACCTAATACCTTAGATTGAGTAGAGAAGAGTGATGGTGGTTTTGTCTCAAATGTTCATGATTTCCAACTCATGGAACACTTGAACTTTAAGAGAGGAAGAGGAAGAGGGAGAGCTTTCTTTCTAGGAGAGAGAAAGAGAATGATAGAATGGTCTCTCATAATCCAACCCTTCTCACAAAAGTGAGAATAATGATAATAATAATAATAATTAAGTATATGGTGATGGTTGGTTTCAATGACCATTATCATTTCATGCTATTATTGCTTTTTGCAAACAACAAGCAAGCAAAAGTCATACCCATGAAATGATAGCCATGAAATGATGATGGTCAACAAGTCCAAAATGGTCAACCGGTCAACAAAGTCAACAAATCAACAAAAGTCAAACTTTCAACTCAACCATGGCATAATAATACTTAATTAATATTATTAATCATATATCATATTCTCATTAGGGTTTAAAAAAAGGTCAACGGTCAACAAGTCAACCAAAGCCAAATGGTCAACAACCCTAATGAGAATTCTCTGCCTCTGCCTCTGTCAACTGTGCATACACACCCGCATCCGTGCTCCAAGGAACACGAATACACTGAGACAAAACCAATCCCAAAACAATTACTAAGATCTGGCTTAAACCAAAGCCCGCTAGTAACTACTGTCCGGACACCAAACGTGCACAAGTGCGCGGATGTGAACGAACCCCGTCGCAAAACCATGCAACCTCTACTCAGCTTTGCCCAAAGGCGAGTAACCCTCTGTGTGGGACTCTAAAGGCTCGATACTACGCTGGCAGTGGGTTTAACCACAGGCCGCAAGCGGTACTAGCTGTACGTAATGGTCCCCAGGTGGATGCCGATAAGAAGACTGATGAGGTGAACCCATCGAACTCCTACTGAGCCTGAATGTGACAATCTCCGTACAGTCCGGTCTGTTCGTCTGAGAATATCGCATGGCGGGCCTAGGGGTCGGTAAACGCCAGTCCCCTAATAGCGGTACAATTCGTGTCGGAGTGTAGCCCAAAACACCCTGAGAATCTACTGGAAAACCTACCAGCAATTCTCGCTTGCCCTAACCAGGGACTTTGTGTAATGGCTCTCCTAGACACAGCGCGATATCAACCCCCAATTCCGGGAGAGACGAATCCTGTCTAACCGTCACTGCCTCCAAGTGTTTCGGGACTGCACCCAACTACTACCTGATTGCACGACTCAGTAGAGCCGTGGTAGGGTAGTAATCTAAGAACAGTGAGAACACACTCGAGGCGAAGTGACAGTGTCAAGTCAGCGGACTAAGCTGTACTCATGTCACCTGGGAACTATTAACTGACGATAGGTATAATACCAACCAACAGTTCCCGACGAGTCCTGTCCAGTGTACTCATAACCTAACGAGCACCTGCATACTATCTCCAGTACGACGTACTGATGGCTGTGGGACAGACCATCTCCCCTGCTGGGAAGAGAAGCGTATGCACCAGTCTACTCTGGAGTATCGATGCCCTGTCTCGATAATCCTACGACTATGGACCAAAATAAGGATGTGCTTATTGGCTACCCAGCCCCCACTAGTGTGATCGCCATCACAACGCCGGTAGTCAAGCAAAAATCCTAAGGGCTCTACCAATATGTTTTTAGCGATATGTTAAAAGAAACATATACACACATTAAGATAGAAACAAACCAAGTAGCATACTACTATATCGAGCAAGACTGTCGTAAAACCATATATATATCCCAGGCCTCCAAAATGTATTATACAAACTAGTACTATACAATAATGGCCTTTAGGGCATACATATCTAACAATCTCCCACTTGCACTAAAGGCCAGTAATTGGTGTACCGCATACCCAACGTCTGCACTAAGGCCAGCTGCCGGTGTACCGCATACCCAATAGCTTAAAAAGTCGCTCGAACTGTGTTTGAAGGAGGGCCTTCGTGAATGGATCCGCTGTGTTGTCTTTTGTGTCCACTCTCCGTACCTCGATCTCCTGACGATCAATGATCTCCCTGATCAGGTGATACCGCCTTAAGATGTGTCTGCATTTCTGATGGGACCTTGGTTCCTTCGCTAAAGCTATAGCCCTATTGTTATCGCAATACAAAGGTATTGGGTCAACAATAGACGGAACCACCTGAAGTTCACTAATGAACTTCTTCATCCAGACCGCCTCTTTTACGGCATCGCTTGCAGCAATGTATTCAGCCTCCATCGTCGAGTCTGCGACGGTATCCTGTTTGGAACTCCTCCAACATACCGCCCCTCCGTTGAGGGTAAACACAAAACCCAAGACAGACTTGCTGTCATCTTTGTCACTCTGGAAGCTTGAATCGGTAAAGGACTCGACCCTGAGGTCTCCATTACTGTAAACCAGGAACATCTCCTTAGTCCTTCTTAGGTACTTGAGAATGTTCTTCACTGCCTTCCAGTGGTCCTCACCCGGGTCTGACTGATACCGGCTCACCACGCTCAGCGCGTAAGCTACATCTGGTCTTGTACATAGCATCGCATATATTATAGATCCTACCGCCGAAACGTAGGGTATAGTGCTCATGCGAACCCTCTCCTCGTCAGTCTTAGGAGACATCTTCTTGGAGAGGGTAATTCCGTGCAATGCGGGTATGTTACCGCGCTTGGAATCCTCCATACTAAATCTCTTTAGTACGGTCTCTATGTACCTGGACTGCGAAAGTCCCAGTAGTCTCTTGGATCTATCTCTGCAGATCTTGATCCCCAAAATGTGTGAGGCATCACCCAGGTCCTTCATGGAGAACCGTTGTGACAAAAATAGCTTGACCGATTGTAGCATAGGAATGTCATTTCCTATCAAAAGAATGTCGTCCACGTACAAGACTAGGAACACGACAGTTCGTCCTACAATCTTCTTATAGACACAAGGTTCATCTTCGTTCTTGATGAAATCAAATTCCTTGATTGCCTCATCAAAATAGATGTTCCAGCTCCGCGATGCCTGCTTTAATCCATAAATGGATTTAAGCAACTTGCACACCTTCCCGCTGCTCCCACTGTCTATGAAACCTTCTGGCTGATCCATGTAAACGCACTCTTCCAAACAGCCGTTTAGAAAAGCCGTTTTAACGTCCATCTGCCAGATTTCATAATCATGGAAGGCAGCAATGGCAAGTAGGATCCGAATGGATTTAAGCATAGCCACTGGAGAAAAAGTTTCGTCATAGTCCACACCAGGTCTTTGACGAAAACCTTTTGCAACGAGTCTAGCTTTATAGGTTTCCACCTGCCCATCTACACCAAGTTTCCTTTTGTAGATCCATTTGCATCCAATGGGTTTTACCCCAGGTGGAGCAATATCCAAGGTCCACACTTTATTGGTGTACATGGACTCCATTTCGGATTGCATTGCTTCCAGCCACTTATCAGATTCCCTACTGATAATGGCCTGCCTGAAACTGGTAGGTTCATCTTCTTCCAAGATGCAATCCTCTCGATCCCCGTCTAAGAGAAAACCGTAGTATCTCTCGGGCGGATGAGAAATCCTACCAGATCTGCGGAGTGGCTGAGGTTCGTCTGGGGTTATTGAATCCAGTGGTTCCTCCAAATTTTCAGTTATATTTTGTGGTCGCTGAATTTCTTCCAGCTCTACCGAACTCTCACTAGTTTCTTTTGCAAGAAACTCCCTTTCTAAAAAGGTAGCGTGACGAGATACAAACACCTTATGTTCCTCATTGTGGTAGAACAGATATCCTAGTGAGTCTTTAGGATATCCCACAAATTTACACAGAACTGACCGTGCCTCTAGCTTGTCCGGTTTCCGTGTTTTCACATAGGCCGGACGACCCCATATCTTAATAAATTTAAGACATGGCTTCTTACTGCTCCATATTTCATATGGAGTTTTAGCGTAACAACCGAGCCCAATGCTACTAATTTCTGTTACCTTATGATGGGAGTGTAGCCTTTATTTCATTTATCTTGCTTGATTATTACTTATTGTAATTTTACCCCGTCAATTCAATTCTGCATATAACAATTTAGGGCATCTAAAATAAGATTAAAATATTCGTCTTGGCATGCTTGACACCCCTAACTCTGTTGTAGCGTCCGTGCATCGTGTTCTCATCCCGTTCAGTGAAACGGGCGAGTTTGGACGGCTACGCGCACGTGCGTGTGTCTGTTTTGGGAGTATGCTTTTTGGTTGTAAAATACTTCATTTTAAATTTTGTATCCCGCCTAAAATTTTCTTATTTCAATTTCAAATTTTTGGATCCGATCCGGGCGCAATTTGGAAATATTTTACTTTGCGCCAATAACCCAATTTCTAAAATATTTTAAACCGTCGAATATATTTTAAAACCCATATAATATATTTCTTACTTTCCTAAATCTTTTATTAAATTTTTCCTAACCCCCACAATCTTTCAGCCAATCACCTTCCTTCTTCACCCTGTGGGCCCAACTTCCCCGCATCTCTCTCTCCCTCTCTCTTCTCTAAAAACGCTACAATCCAATTTTCTCTCTCCCCCTATATTTTCTCTCTCCTCTCAATCTCTCTCCCCTCTCTATCTCTCTCCTCTCTCTCTCCTCTCGCAACTTCTCTCTCTCCCTGTCTCTATCTCTCTCTCTCCCCGTATCTCTCTCTCTCTCTCTCTCCCCCCGCATCTCTCTCTCTCCCATATATATTTTTCCTCCCTCCTCTTCTTTTTCTTTCCACCGAAGCACCCAACCTCGCGCAACCCTAGCCGTCGTCTCCCCTCACGCCGTCGCCGACAGCCGACGACAAGACTCCCGTTCTCGTCATCTCCTCACCCTCATCACCTTCTCTCCCATCTCCTTCCTTCCGAGACTACACACCTCCCGACCCAGGCCGTGCACCCCCTGCACACAGTTGCACCACCGGGGTGATCGCCGCCGGTGACCTTGTCCCCGTGTCCCTGGCCCTCGTGCACCACAGTAAGCACTGCTCCCTCTCCTCTCCTTCTTCATCCTTCCTTCTCCTTCTTCCCTTCATTTTTCTGTCTGTGTCGAGTTCTTTAACCGCCGGTGGCCTCTGCAGGTATCTCGCCGGAGCTTCGTCGACGCCGTCGACCCTCACGACCCCTCTACAGACCATTGTAATCCTCCCCTTCTCCATCCTCCTTCCCTTCTTCTTTATTTTCTTTTCTTTTCTTGTTGCATTCTTGACTGTTCACTGTTTTTATATCTCGCCGGAATCCGGCCGTGCCGACGACGTGTCCCGACGATTCAGCGAGGTACTCTGATCTGTGTGGTTCCACTGTTCGTCGTTTGGGTTCATTCCGTGAACCGTGCGCCCGTCGCGAGTTTTCCCCGCCGACGTTTTACGTTCCGTTTTCCCGATTTGCGACCCGTCGAGGCAAGTACCCCTTGCTACATGCTAAACAATATTTACATATACATTGATGACACCCTAAACCTGTAGTGTAACTTTAGCACGATAATTTCCCATTTTCATGTTCAATATTGTTATATATCATTTTATCTTTCAAACTTGGAACTTACCTTTTGTAATTACTGTATTGAACCTAATAACCACATTTACATGTTTTAATTACACTTTCACTAATGACGTAGCCTATGGCACTTTCTCTATCGTTTTACTTCATTCGGACACATGTGTACATTTAACCTGCATAAACTGTGATTTCATCCATGGAACCTATATATATATATATATATATATATATATATATATATCATTGCATCCATAAAATTCTTAAACTGGTTAACATGATTTAACGGCCCTAACTGTCAAACTGTATTCTTATAATGTTAATAACACCTCTGAACCACAATTAATAACTGTGCTGCTGATTAATTGAAGTTTCTTTATTGTTAAATTCGTTGCTTAAATCTATGTTGTTGATGACCATGCTTGATTTTGTAACTGAGTAAGAGCACACCCATGATATCGTTTACATCTTGACCTGACTTGCTACATACATATTGATTGACCCGACATGGTACCGTATACTGCTTGACTGGACCTGATGTACCATGACCTGACCCGTTACCTGATCTTGTGTCTAATGCCAACAAACCTGACATGTAGTCCTCATGGACCGTTCATGTTGTCTATCCAGACAAACATGTTTACCTGATCCTGTGTTGGCATTAGTTCTTGATTACTGAATACCTGACTTGACATACACATATAACTTGGGGGTATGGGGAAATCAAAGGTGAAACCTGACTTGTAACTCAACAGTTCGCTACTTGTTCTGATCAGTTTTAGAGGCTAGGCCAGCCTTGGAATGATGTTGCTGACATCATTCATCTGTACACATTCCTGTTTAGTCCCTAGCGGCATGTCTCGGTTTCAGCCCGAGAATCTGGGCCGTGGTCCCGGGTATGTACGGGATACTATTGGGTTACATCGATGATTCATCAATTTGGTTTCAAAGACTTTAGAACAGAAAACCTGATAGAACAGTTTAGTTTACCCACTGCACACTACCCTGCACTGCTCTGATTTATATTATTGTTACCCTTGCTTTATTCATGTTTATATTCGCATTGCCTGTTACCATGTTTATATGTTATTACTTGATGACTTGACGCGCTGACGTCTGGGTTTTGCATGGCCCAGATTCTGTACCGCTGTCACAGTCCGAGCAGGAGTACTTCAGCCGACAGGCTGAGCTGTGAGTGTCAGCAGTAGTTAGCTTTTCTTTCCTGCATTTTATTCCTGATGTGAGCCCGCATTATGGGACTTACATTCCAGTTATTTTGTATTGGATCTTTCGCTTCCGCATTTTATTATTCTTGACTTATGTTATCTTGGATTATGGACATGTTTAGATAGTTTTATTTTGTTCTTGATATCTCTACAGCCGTAATGTGACTGTGGATGGATACTTCCTACCCACAGGTAGCATGGTTGGCTATGTTACGTGCCCACTTTAGCGTACTCTGGGAAGCGGGGCATGACATGGTTCTTTTGGTATCAGAGCCATAGGTTAGTCGGGTTGATTCTTTTTGTAGTTGGGTATTATACCCAATACACGAATCAGAATACCCGTGTTTAAGAAACATGTCCTGCCACCTTGCCGTTTTACCGTTCTTGAATCAAATTCTTCCTGATTATATCTTCTATGATGTGCAAACTTCCTTTGCATATCGACTCGAAACCTGATTCCTTGTTATCTCTAGGACTTAGGCGACTTGGGTGGAGTTATGTAATTATGGCTATGATACCGCGGCATAGTTACAATGCGGCACTCTATTTAAGTAAATGGGAGTTCTAGCCTTGATCTATATTTTGAATCTATCATCATGCTAATGATGGGTGTTTTGATTTCAGGAATATGGCAGATAAGAATTTGAAGACGTACCAAAGGCGTGTGGACGAAGCCGCCATGCTTGGAGTGATAAGGGGAATGCTGGAGAATCAAAAGAGACAGACCGAGCCGATCCAGCAGCAAGCGGAATCATTTCAGAAAGGTTTGCAGATCGTTCAGCAGTCTGTGAACAATGTTGGAGCTAAACCAGTTGACCGAGTAGGGACCGTAGCAGATTTCAGGCGTTTGGGTCCGTCTACATTTACTGGTTTGGAGGAGCCGTTGCCAGCGGAGCAGTGGCTAGTTGACACAGAGAACTTGCTTATTGCGGCACAGATTCCAGATGAGAAAAGAGTTGATGTGGTACGCATTCAGTTAGTGGACTACGCCCGAGAATGGTGGCTTGTGGAGGAGAACCGCTTGCCCAAGCCAATCAAGTGGGCGGATTTTTCAAAGCGTTTTCTAGAAAAGTTCTTCCCACGGACCGCACGGGAGGAAATGGAAGAGAAGTTCATCGGGCTAAAGCAGAATGGAGCACCCGTAGATGTCCATGCAGCAGAATGGACAAGACTCAGCAGATTCGCTGGACCTTTAGTTGCCAATGATGCAGACAGGGCACGGAGGTTCATGCGCAGCTTGGACGTGGACATCCAGAGGCAGATTGTCTCCCTGGGTTTGAACACTTTCTCACAAGTACTTGCGGCAGCCCGAGAGCAGCAGAGTTTATCTGGGATGAAGGGGAGTCTGCAGCAGACAACGGTTGCGGTAAGGAAGTCAGCATTTGTACCAAACCGAACTCATGGTCGCAGAGGTATTCCAGTGGACCGTCGAGGTATAGCACCCATGAAGAAGCCTGTTGTCGTCGATCGAAGAAAGAGCATGACTTGTAACTACTGCAATTTACCTGGCCGCATACAAAAGGATTGTCGAAGGAGGCTGGGACTCTGTTTGGTTTGTGGAGCGGCAGATCACGCCGTTAGTGCTTGTCCGTCGAAGCTTCGTACGAGGGATGATTTTCAGAAGCCTCCACAGAGACCGTTCCAGGGACAGAAACAGCTGACTCAAGGACCTAATCAGGCTCGAGCTTTTACCTTGACAGCTAAAGAAGCTAAGGCGTCAGGAGAAGTTGTTTCAAGTACTCTACTCGTTCATGGTTTTCCCGCATTAGCGTTATTTGATTCTGGTGCATCCCATTGTTTTATGTCATCCAAGTTTATGACTACACACTCGATTGACTGCACGACCCTGTCTAGTTTCTGGGACATACACACTGGGAATGGGAAAATCATAGCTAGTAGGGAATGTAAAGATTGTACAGTTGTTGTGTGCGGACGGGAGCTTTTTGCAGATTTCTTGGTGATTGATACGGGCAGCTACGAAGTCGTCTTGGGAATGGATTTTCTTGGCACTTTCCACGCTCACATTGATTGTAGGGCAAGGAAAGTAATTTTCCAGATTCCCAGATATCCCGAGTTTAGCTTCACTGGAGGAAGCAGTTCTGTCGGGCCTGTCGAGTTTAGGGCTAGGCCGACGAACAATATTCTTGCATCAATGGAAGTTGATAAAGATGAAGAACCAGCTGTCGTTCATGATTTTATGGACGTGTTTGATGATATATCGGGTTTACCGCCGAAGCGAGACGTGGAGTTCGCAATTGATCTTATTCCTGGTGCAGCGCAAGTATCCAAAGCGTATTATCCAATGGCACCAGTAGAGTTGGAAGAAGTCAAGAAACAGGTTGCTGAATTGCTTGAGAAGGGTTGGATTCGAAGCAGTAACTCGCCTTGGGGCGTAGCCCATTACACCTTGAGAAACTACTGGAAACCACCAGTAAATCTCACTTGCCCTGGCCAGGGACTTTTCATAATGGCTCTCTGACACAGCGCGATATCAACTCCCAATACCGGGAGAGACGAATCCTGTCTAACTGCCACTGCCTCCAAGTGCTCGGGACTGCACCCAACTGCTACCTGTTTGCACGACTCCTTTGAGCCGTGGTAGGGTAGCAATCTAAGAACAGTGGGACACACTCGAGGAGAAGTAGCAGTGTCAAGTCTGCGGACTATGCTGTACTCATGTCACCTGGGAACTGTTAACTGACGACGGGTATAATCCCAACCAACAGTTCCCCGCGAGTCCTGTGCGATGTACCCATAACCTAACGAGCGCCTGTATACTATCTCCGGTATGACGTACTGATGGCTATGGGACAGACCATCTCCCCAACTGGGATGAGAAGCGTACACACTAGTCTACTCCGGAGTATCGATGCCCTGTCTTGATAATCCTACGACTAGGGACCTGTATAGGATGTTGCTTATAGACTACCCAGCCCCCACTAGTGTGACTGCCATCACAACGCTGGTAATCAAGCAAAGATCCTAAGGGCTCTACTAATATGTATAAGCGATATGTTACAAGAAACATATGCACATATTAAAGTAGACACAAACCAAGTAGTATACTACCATTTTTAGCAAGACTGTCAATACAACTGTGAATATCCCAAGCTTCCATTAAGTAATATATAAACTAGTATGATACAGTAATGGCCTTCAAGGGCATAAACACTAACAATCTCTCACTTGTACTGGGGCCATGTATTGGCATATCGCAGACCTATCATCTCGAATAGCCTCTCGAACTGCGTCTGAGGAATGGCCTTTGTGAATGGATCAGCAGTGTTATTCTCTGTATCAACTCTCTTTACCTCGATCTCCCGGCGATCGACGATCTCCCTGATCAGGTGATACCGCCTTAAGATGTGTCTGGACTTCTGATGGGACCTGGGTTCCTTCGCTAAAGCTATAGCGCCGTTGTTGTCGCAATACAGAGGTATTGGACCAACACTGGTAGGAACCACCTGAAGTTCTGTGAGGAACTTCTTCATCCAGACAGCTTCTTTTGCGGCATCGCAAGCAGCTATGTACTCCGCTTCCATCGTTGAGTCAGCAACGGTGTCCTGCTTGGAACTCTTCCAATAGACTACCCCTCCATTGAGGGTAAAGACATAACCCGACATGGACTTGGAATCATCCTTGTCACTCTGGAAGCTGGAGTCAGCAAAGGCCTCGATCTGGAGGTCTTTTCCGCCATACACCAAGAACATCTCCTTAGTCCTTCTCAGGTACTTGAGAATGTTCTTTACTGCTATCCAGTGCTTCTCCCCTGGGTTTGCCTGATACCGGCTTACAACGCTCAATGCGTATGCTACATCTGGTCGGGTACATAACATCGCATACATTATAGAGCCTACCGCAGAAGCGTAGGGTATAATCGACATGCGATCCCTTTCCAAATCAGTCTTGGGAGACATTCTTTGGAGAGGGTGATTCCGTGACAAGCCGGTAGGTTACCGCGCTTAGAATCATCCATACTGAATCTTTTCAATATGGTGTCTATGTACCTGGACTGCGAAAGTCCCAACATCCTCTTTGATCTATCACGATAGATCTGGATCCCCAGAATGTAGGTGGCATCACCCAGGTCTTTTATGGAGAACTTCTGTAGCAAGAATCTTTTGACTGACTGTAGCATAGGAATATCATTTCCTATTAGGAGAATGTCATCCACGTACAAGACGAGGAATACAACAACTCTCCCTACAATCTTACTGTATATGCATGGTTCATCTGGATTTTTGATAAAGTCGAACTCTTTGACAGTATCATCAAAACAGATGTTCCAACTCCGCGATGCCTGCTTCAGTCCATAAATGGATTTAAGCAGCTTGCATACTTTACCGCTGCTCCCACTCTGAATGAATCCCTCTGGCTGCTCCATATAGACGCTCTCTTCCAAATTACCATTTAGAAAGGCCGTCTTTACGTCCATCTGCCAGATCTCATAATCGTAGAAGGCAGCAATAGCAAGAAGGACCCGAATGGATTTCAGCATAGCCACTGGAGAAAAGGTTTCGTCATAGTCCAAACCAGGTCTTTGACGGAAACCCTTTGCAACAAGTCTAGCCTTATAGGTTTCAACCTGTCCATCTACACCAATCTTCTTTCTGAAGATCCACTTGCATCCTACGGGTTTTACCCCATCTGGAGCAATATCCAAAGTCCATACTTTGTTAGTGTACATGGACTCCATTTCGGCCCGCATTGCATCTAACCATTTTACCGAGTCGCCGCTCTGAATGGCTTGCTGGAAGCTAGTAGGGTCGTCATTATCAATGACGCAATCTTCTCGATCCCCGTCTATGAGAAAACCGTAGTATCTCTCGGGCGGATGAGACTGCCTACTACTTCTGCGGATAGGCGCTGGTATGTCCCTTTCTTCTGAAACTTCTTGTTCTACCAAACTTTCAGAAACAGCTTGTGGTTCTGGAATTTCTTCCAGTTCTACTGCGCTCCCACTCTTCTGATTTTCTAAAAATTCAGTTTCTAAGAAGCGGGCATGACGAGAAACAAAAACCTTTTGTTCCTTTGCATAATAGAAGCAATATCCCATGGAGTTCTTTGGATATCCCACAAACGTACACTCTACTGAGCGTGCCTCGAGCTTGTCCTGATGCTGCTTTTTTACAAAAGCTGGACATCCCCATGTCTTCAGGTACTGAAGATAGGGTTTCTTCCCACTCCACATCTGATATGGTGTGGTAGGCACAGTCTTGGTTGGAACCTTGTTCAAAAGATATGCAGCTGATTCTAGTGCATAACCCCAGAATGATCGCGGTAACTCAGCCTTACTCATCATGGAACGAACCATATCCAATAGGGTTCGATTCCTCCTTTTCGATACACCGTTGTGTTGTGGTGTGTATAGAGGAGTAAGCTGAGAGAGAATTCCATTCTTTTTTAAGTAACCCAGGAACTCGGCACTTAAGTATTCACCACCTCGATCAGATCTCAGTGTCTTAATACTTTTGCCTGTTTGGTTTTCCACTTCATTCTTGTATTCCTGGAATTTCTCAAAGGCCTCGGATTTATGCTTCATCAAGAAGATATGTCCATACCTAGAGAAATCATCCGTAAAAGTAATGAAGTAGGAATAACCACCTCGCGCATGTGTAGACATTGGACCGCACACGTCACTGTGTACGAGTCCTAAGAGCTCGCTCGCTGTTACTCCGTGTCCAGTAAACGGAGTTGTAAGTCCACGCTAGCGCCCCGGCAGTCTACAGACGCCAAATGCGGAACAAAAACTTTTAACTTGGCGCTATCGTATACTTTAACCCGGATCTGCCATTATTGCTAAACTAACAAACTGTAAAGAGTGTAGAATGGTTATACCGAACGATCCGAGTCCTTCGTTCTTCAACCATCATCCCACGCTCCGTTGCGGCTGCTCCGATCTCGTCGATCTTCGATCTCCTCGTCGAGGTGGCACCACATGATCGGTTCTTTAAACGGGCTCCCGCCTCTGACTCGAGGCAACTCAATCGTCAAGTTTGCTAAAAGAGACGACAAAGATTGATGTAGAGAATGAGTGGATGACTTTGTCTCACTTCGTCCAAATCCGTGGACGATCGGTTAATGAAGTTGCCGTGGAAATCGGGTGATGGAATGAAATGAACTGTAAATTCCATACACCCCAAAACTATCATATCTTTTCAAGAATGAATCAAGTGAGAGAGTGAGAATGAGGAGAGAGAGGGGGCCGGCCTCATATAGGAAGAGGGGGGTGACCGTAGGAGGGGGGGTGACCACAAGCAAAAGATATTATCATAACAAATATCCTAAGGAAAACAAAACCACTAATAACAAAGCATGAGTCATTAGGCTAGTCATCAAAAACAATAATGACACCATTAATGCCTAATGAGTCATGAAGCCACTTCATCACTTCTAAAAGCTTCTAGAATGATGACTCACTCCATCTGAAGAAAAGATAAATCCGTCTTTAACAGAATGTTAAAAAACGGCTGATAGAAAACTGGAAACTGGCAACTTCCAAAAGTGATCCTGAAACGACTTTCAGGATAACCCCGAAACAGTATAAATATACCCGCATTTGTATTACGACCGAATACAAATGCAACTGAGACAAAGATATTATACCTACTCAATATAATACTTGGATCCGGCTTAAACCAAAGCCGACCAGTATCATCTGTCCGAAAATCGACACGTGCGTAAACGCACGTGCATTTTCCGAACCCTGCCATAAAACCATACGGCCTCTACAACGTTTCGCCCGAACTTGGGAAACTGTCTGTGGGGGACTCTAATGACTCGTCAGTACCCTGGCAGTGGGTTTAACCACAAACCGTCAGCGGCACTAGCTATGCATAACGGCTGCCCATGGACTGACCTCAAGGGTAGCCGAGGAGCGAACTCAAGGGAGACCGATGAGCGAACTCCTCCGAAAACCCTACTGAGCCTAACAGTGACAATGTATATACAGTCCGGTCCGTTCGTCAATGAGTATCGCATATCTGCCTAGGGGGCTAGCAACGTCAGACCCCCAATAGCAGTATAAGTCGTGTCGGAGTGAAGCCTAAATACACCCTGAGATACTACTGGAGTACCTACCAGTAAATCTCCTGCCATGGCCATGGACTTTGTGTAATGGCTCTCCTAGACACAGCACGACCTCGCCCCCAATACCGGGAGAGACGAATCCCCTGCCGATCCGCTCACGTGCCTCCATATGGCTCGGGACTGTACCCAAAAACTACCTGTTTGCACGACTCCTTTGAGTCGTGGTAGGGTAGAAATCAAAGCACAGTGGGAACTCACACGAGACAAATGACGACCTCAGGTCGATGAACTAACCTGTACACATGTCACCAGGGAACTGCTATCTGACGGTAGATATAATACTAACTAGCAGATTCCCGGCGAGTCCTGTCCGGTGTACTCATAACCCAATGAGCACCTGTATACATCTTAGGTGATCCTACATACACCAGTGGCTTGTGAGACCGGCCACCGCCCCTCGTCGGGGTCTCGACTGTACACACTAGTCTACTCCGGAGTATCGATGCCCTGTCTCGAAACTCCCACGACTAGGGACCATAATTAAGGATATGCATATAAACTACCCAACTCTCACGTATATGATCGCCCTCATACTGTTGGTAGTAAAGCAAGATCCTAAGGGCTCTATCAAAGTGTAACATGCAATCAGTCACCTGATCATGTACACGACTGATAAAGTCAAACCAGATAGCATACTATCATTTCGAGTAAGACTGTCCTACCGGGATAGGTCCTCCGCAATCATTGCAATCACGTACCTGCGATCCAATAATTGACTATGAGGGCACTATCTCCAACAATCTCCCACTTGCACTCAAGGCTAATATTGCGATGTCGACTACTCACAGCCCGTGTGAAACCGAACATCCAACTCCTCTACTAATCAGTTTCACAAAGCCCGTTTGTAAAACTATTGTGTTCGAGAAATAGGCTCAGTGAGTGGATCCGCCTAGAAGTATCTTTCAATATCTCTCTAAATCTCAAGTTCGCGGAGAAAGCCATCTCCCGAATTGAGTAGTACCTGTCTTAGAATATGTCTGGATATCTGATGGGACCTTAGTTCATAAATGAACTCCATATCCAAACTTCTTAGACTGTATCGATCACTGAACCTAATCAGTATCGGGCACCTTGCTCCCCACAGTATCCTCTTGGACCACCTGTCCATAATACTGTCCCTCGTCAGAGGGAAAACTAAAAAACTCTGACAATCACTCTGTCATCCATGTCACCTTTGAAGCCTGGAATGATAACCGTCTCCCGAAAGAGGCTGCCGTTATCAATTCCGTAGAACATGTACCAATGTTCTAAAACTGCTTCCTTATGTTTTTCCAGGATTGGATTAATACAAACTTATTGCATCTAGTGCAAAACTAACATTTGGTGTGGTACTTGACATCTCATGATTGACTCAATTGCCTAAGCAAGTGATCTGCCAATCATGCACATCCCTCTCCCCTTTAGTCTATACGACACCTTTAGAGAGGGGTGACTCCATCACCTGCAGGTACACTACCATGCTAGGAGTCAACTATTCTAAAAACCATTAGAATATCTGTCAAAGTACCCACATTGGGAAACTACCCAAATCCAGATCTAAAACCATAGATCTAGAAACCAGAATGTCAAATATTATATCCATATCCTGTCTGGAGAAACAACTGTGTGACGACCACAGTACAACCGATCGTAGTATAGGAATTTTACATCCTATTCTGTGTATGTCATCCAGATACCATGACATCACAGCCTACTACCTTCTTAACTGATCCACCCCCTATTCTGATTGAAGTCAAACCCATGACTGTCATATCAAAATTAGATGATCTATCTCCGCTATAACTGCTCAAGTCTATAAATAGACTTAAGCTACTTGCCCACCATGCTTCCGTTGCTCCCACTGACTACGACAACCCTCCTACCGGGTCTCATATCCTGGAACAACAGTAGTGTCAAGTCTGGGTAGATAAGAACCTCCCTGTCACCGTCCTTGAGGCTACCGAAGTACCTCTCGGGTGTCTGAGGTTACCTACCATACCTGCGGAGTGGCTATTGGAATGTCAAACCTGATTGAATGTATAGGTCCTATTAAATTTTTCCGTAATCGTTTGCGGTTCTGGAATCACTTCCAGTTCTACCATACTCCCACTACTGTTTTCTGAAAAAGATCCATTTTTACTAAAACTGTGGCGAGTCAAGAACAATATCACTATTGATCTTCTAAATGGTAGAATATCAACCCTCGTCATAGCCAGGGTCAACCCACAAACAGCCATTACAGAAACGTGCCCTGAGTTATCCAGTGTCTGGTTTTAATCATAAGCTGGACAACTCCCGTACCTTAATTTCTTTTAAGGTACGAACTATTCTATATCCAATACAGAAACTTTGGCACTAATTTAATTTGGAACCATATTCAAATCCATGCATCTGTCTCCAGTGCATATCAACTTAATGGAAAGAGGCTAATCAGCATTACTCAACTTAGGAATCCATCCAATTATGAGTAACCTGTAAGAGAAATACGTTTCTCAAAACCATCACTATAATCTGAATACCATTCACAAGAATCTACATCTTCGATCTCTTTGAAGAATCCCGATACTTGTGATACCTGGTTCTCTACTTTATTCTTATACCCACAACTTCTCAAAACTTAGACCTTGTATTTCTACGAAACACTTGTCTAAATACTAGAGAAGTTATAAGTAAACAGAACATAGTACGAGGACCTACCCCTTTGTCCTGATGGACACTTGGACAACATACAATACTCTGTATAAGTCCGCTGAGTTAAACAACTCAAAACCTGTGCGTCGTAGGTAGAAAACTGTACCCTGGCGATTTGCTCAAATATCACCAATTGCAACGAATTCCGATATAATGAGTATGATCACCTAATTCCCAATATCTTACTCCCACTCATCATCTGTAAAACCATACAGATATGAGAATGAAACCTGGTAAATACATACCCTTGGAGTAAGTGTCTAATCGGGAAAATAGTTTTTCCTATAACAATGCACTGAAACATGAAAATGTTTCGTAGGGGTATCCTGGTATTCATAGCAATGCCTCTTCCATAATCCAATTCATGACTTCAACCGTATATTTTATTGCCATCTCTCCAAATCCCTTTATTTGTCTTTAGTCGTTACCTTCTGTACACCATCGTTAGGCTAAATGGTTTTCTTCCTTCCCTACCGTTCGGCACCAGCCTATGGTTTGGAAGAAGACTATCCAGTAAGCATAATAGGTGTACCCTCCTAAACCAAGGAGTACTCGCAACTGAGAGAGGGTGATGATAAAAGACAACTGAATAATACCTTATTCTTTTAAAGGTGAAATAGGAGCGGCGATGAAGTACGCGGTTTTGGTCGTGAATGATATCAGTCGCAATTTACTTTGCCCTCTTTCTAATCCCTTTATTTTGTCTTTACATATTACCTTCTGCACACCCTACTTAGGCTAATTGGTTTTCTTCATTCCCTACCTTTCGGCACCAGCCTATGGTTTGGAATAAGACTATCCAATAGGCGTAATAGGTGTACTCTCCTAAACCAAGGAGCTCTCGCAACCTGAGAGAAGGTGATAATAAAAGACAACTGAATAAACCAATTCTATTTCTCCTGAACCTTGATCCATCCTCGAAGAAGTCCCTTCGAGTTCGTATATAACCATACGATGGCTCTATCCAATGGAAGTGGATATCCGTAGTAATACGGGTGTTCTGAGAAATTCAAAGGGTAAAATAAGGAGTGGCAATGACTTATGCAACTCAGACAATCCAAAAGCCAGTATTTTAAGAAGGTTCGGTCAACCTGGTCTCTGAGTCATAGTCTAGGGTCGGTCAAAGGTCGCTGCCAAAGAGAGAGAGAGAAAAGAAACACTCTGCGTGCACTCTAACCTAGATCAGAATGGTCATCACTTTATCTAATCCGGAAACCTCCCACTGTCCTGTCAAATTCTCCTCCAAACCTAAAGAAGAATCAATCGGGATCACCCGAAGAGTAAACCAACTCATCAGTGGGAATCGGGATCCAACTCTCATCGCATGTTAACGTGATGGAATGCATCCACGTTATTCATACTCCAGAAGGTATGCGCATACTTGGCAAGTTTCAGTTTCTTTAGAAACTCCCGATATCATTTTCTTGCCCCATGCTCTTATGACCTTGGCGAAAGTCAACAAATCATAAGTCACATGTCAAGTTCTGCCCGTCATTATCTTGTTAATTTGAATCCACCCGTACATACCCTTGACGAAAGCCAACAAGGTAATACGACTGTCCCAAACCAACTCATCTATCTATGCAACAAATGAATACCCAGCAGCTACCAAACACTATGCCTTGACGAAAGCCAACAAACATAGCTTGAATACTACTGACCATCCATAAGAAACGACGGAGGGCTACGACTGGTTTTTGGCGAAAAACCTTTAACGTAGTGAACTTGATATCGCTGAAGGAACCTGATAGCTTTTTTTTAAAATATAGTGGCGAAAACCTTTTGCTAAAGAGGTCACTCCCGGTAAAGGGATCTCGGCTCTTTCCTCGTGGAATGAGGTGCAGGATATTCCACTGAATACCGCTATGCAAAGCAACTTGTAATCGACTATAGTGAAGTTATTACGCTGACGCAAACTTCTGCCCAAGGGGTCAGTCCCGGTGAAGGGATATCGGCCCTTGCCCCGTCGAATGAGGTGCAGGATATTCCACTGAATACCGCTATGCATAACAAAAGGAAACGTCTTTGTAACAACACTTTTTAAAATTGTTCCAACAACTCAAACAGGTTTGTTTTACTTTGCATTGATCAGAATCAACGCAGTCCCATCATTCAATCACACCAGAAAAGAACGAAAATAAAATGTACGTATATGCCATCCGCATTCGTCACTGGGTCCCGTCATCACTCGTTAGGTTACTTAACTAACGACAGAGCGGGGGCTGGACTAGCGCGGGTGTAAAACATATACAACATCTAATAGTATATAAACCAATATACATAATCGCTCCAGGCGTGATAGTATGCAACATTACAGAAAAGTAATAAGCATCACAGAACAATACAGATATCTGGGATCCCCGAGTTTCACAGAGCCGCTGCTGAAACTCGACGTTCCCCTGTCGTGTGGATAGCCTGTGCAATGAAACCTAGACCCCTACGGGTGCGGCAAGTTACCCGCCAAAACCTGAAGCGAGGTAGTCCCCACAGCATAGTGAATGGAACACCCGGCACTTCACGGAATCCGGTAAATTGAGCACCCCTCCTTGGGTCAACCTGTACCCCCTACGAGTGCGGCGAATAGTCTGCCAATTCTGAAGTGGGGTCCCTCTGCCTCTCAAAGCCATGAGATGCGGACCCGTTGCTTTCCCGAACCCGGCTATCCGTGCACTCCGTCTCGGGGCAAAACCTAGTACAGTAATGAAAAATAGTACAATAGGTACATCGACCGCAACCTGGTCGTGCCCCAAAAGAATATTATACAAAAGGCAGTGACGGCAGTCCACAAGTTGGACGCTCGCCCCGCAATATCAAATGTACAAATAAACTCAAACTGTACTATCATTGCACACTGCTATCCACCACGACAAATCCGCAACATTACAGCACAACACAGAACATCAACGCGAATGTCACGTTCGCAAACCCGTCTAAAAGAACTATAGCAATGAAACGCGGTTTACCGATCAAATGACATTCCCGGTCGGAGATATAATGTAAGCACTGTAAACTAACGTGTTTAAATTACGATCGACCAAAGACCAAATTTCAAAAAGTGGGCCCCACAGCTTACTGGTGAACAGTAACAAAACCTGGGCCAAAACTGTATTGACCAAAAACCCTAAAATCCTTCACAGAACCCACTGAAAAATTTTGGAGGCACGTGCTCCCCACGTGGCCGCGGAAGGGCGGCCAAACCATGGGTTTGGCCGCGCTTCCGCGCCTCCATGGAGTGATCATGACCCCAAATTTCTTCGTGGTTCTTAGAATCGCCTGCTGTGATTTTTAAGATGTACAGAAATCAATTTTGACACCATTTAAAATTAACAGAACTGTCAAGTGAAGAAAAATGCGATTTTTGCAGTTTTCGATTTTCGGTCGGATCGATGTTTTAAACGCGTTAGCACAAGTTAGTATAGCAAAATGGTGAGGCTCTGATACCAATGTAAGTCCACGCTAGCGCCCCGGCAGTCTACAGACGCCAAATGCGGAACAAAAACTTTTAACTTGGCGCTATCGTATACTTTAACCCGGATCTGCCATTATTGCTAAACTAACAAACTGTAAAGAGTGTAGAATGGTTATACCGAACGATCCGAGTCCTTCGTTCTTCAACCATCATCCCACGCTCCGTTGCGGCTGCTCCGATCTCGTCGATCTTCGATCTCCTCGTCGAGGTGGCACCACATGATCGGTTCTTTAAACGGGCTCCCGCCTCTGACTCGAGGCAACTCGATCGTCAAGTTTGCTAAAAGAGACGACAAAGATTGATGTAGAGAATGAGTGGATGACTTTGTCTCACTTCGTCCAAATCCGTGGACGATCGGTTAATGAAGTTGCCGTGGAAATCGGGTGATGGAATGAAATGAACTGTAAATTCCATACACCCCAAAACTATCATATCTTTTCAAGAATGAATCAAGTGAGAGAGTGAGAATGAGGAGAGAGAGGGGGCCGGCCTCATATAGGAAGAGGGGGGTGACCGTAGGAGGGGGGGTGACCACAAGCAAAAGATATTATCATAACAAATATCCTAAGGAAAACAAAACCACTAATAACAAAGCATGAGTCATTAGGCTAGTCATCAAAAACAATAATGACACCATTAATGCCTAATGAGTCATGAAGCCACTTCATCACTTCTAAAAGCTTCTAGAATGATGACTCACTCCATCTGAAGAAAAGATAAATCCGTCTTTAACAGAATGTTAAAAAACGGCTGATAGAAAACTGGAAACTGGCAACTTCCAAAAGTGATCCTGAAACGACTTTCAGGATAACCCCGAAACAGTATAAATATACCCGCATTTGTATTACGACCGAATACAAATGCAACTGAGACAAAGATATTATACCTACTCAATATAATACTTGGATCCGGCTTAAACCAAAGCCGACCAGTATCATCTGTCCGAAAATCGACACGTGCGTAAACGCACGTGCATTTTCCGAACCCTGCCATAAAACCATACGGCCTCTACAACGTTTCGCCCGAACTTGGGAAACTGTCTGTGGGGGACTCTAATGACTCGTCAGTACCCTGGCAGTGGGTTTAACCACAAACCGTCAGCGGCACTAGCTATGCATAACGGCTGCCCATGGACTGACCTCAAGGGTGGCCGAGGAGCGAACTCAAGGGAGACCGATGAGCGAACTCCTCCGAAAACCCTACTGAGCCTAACAGTGACAATGTATATACAGTCCGGTCCGTTCGTCAATGAGTATCGCATATCTGCCTAGGGGGCTAGCAACGTCAGACCCCCAATAGCAGTATAAGTCGTGTCGGAGTGAAGCCTAAATACACCCTGAGATACTACTGGAGTACCTACCAGTAAATCTCCTGCCATGGCCATGGACTTTGTGTAATGGCTCTCCTAGACACAGCACGACCTCGCCCCCAATACCGGGAGAGACGAATCCCCTGCCGATCCGCTCACGTGCCTCCATATGGCTCGGGACTGTACCCAAAAACTACCTGTTTGCACGACTCCTTTGAGTCGTGGTAGGGTAGAAATCAAAGCACAGTGGGAACTCACACGAGACAAATGACGACCTCAGGTCGATGAACTAACCTGTACACATGTCACCAGGGAACTGCTATCTGACGGTAGATATAATACTAACTAGCAGATTCCCGGCGAGTCCTGTCCGGTGTACTCATAACCCAATGAGCACCTGTATACATCTTAGGTGATCCTACATACACCAGTGGCTTGTGAGACCGGCCACCGCCCCTCGTCGGGGTCTCGACTGTACACACTAGTCTACTCCGGAGTATCGATGCCCTGTCTCGAAACTCCCACGACTAGGGACCATAATTAAGGATATGCATATAAACTACCCAACTCTCACGTATATGATCGCCCTCATACTGTTGGTAGTAAAGCAAGATCCTAAGGGCTCTATCAAAGTGTAACATGCAATCAGTCACCTGATCATGTACACGACTGATAAAGTCAAACCAGATAGCATACTATCATTTCGAGTAAGACTGTCCTACCGGGATAGGTCCTCCGCAATCATTGCAATCACGTACCTGCGATCCAATAATTGACTATGAGGGCACTATCTCCAACAGGAGTCTTTGTCATCTTTCCCATGAGACAAGATTCACAAGTGGCATAAGATTGATATTCGAACGGATTCAAATATCCTTCTCTATGTAACTTCGTTAATCGTGTTTCATTGATGTGACCTAGTCTACAATGCCATAAGAAAGCCTGATTCATTTCTGGAGACTTTCTTTTAAGTGTGTTCTGGACATTGAAAACCTGAGCTTGACTCAATACGTATATACCGTCATCTAATGTACCGGACCCAATCAAAACTTGATTTAGGTAGATGTGAACTACATCACTTACGAATGTAAAATCATATCCCTCTTTTGAAAGTAAGGACACTGATATGATATTACAAGTCAAACTAGGTACATACAAACAGTTACGTAGAATCAATATCTGCCCACTTGTCAAACCTAGGCGATATTCTCCCACGGATTCAGCGTCCACGCTCATTCCGTTTGCAACTCTGAGAGACATATCACCTACCCTTATAACTCTACGGTTTCTCAAAGCATGTAATGAATTACAGATGTGAGATCCTGCTCCGGTATCTAGTACCCAGGAAGTAGAGTTAATTGACAAACAGTTCTCAATTACAAATACACTTGAGGCTGAAGCCACAACATGCTTCGTATCCTGGCTACTGGCTTCCAAAGCCTTGCAATCCTTCTTCCAATGCCCGTTCCCATAACAATAGGAACATCCCTCTTTAACTACACCAAGTCCCAAAACTTTTGCTCTTCCCTTTCCTCCTACTTTATTGACATCGTATTTCGGCTTTGTAGAGGTCTTCTTCTTTTCACCCTTTGCTTTCGCCCTGGATGTAGAAGAAGAAGGTCCCCCATTAAGCAGAGCTTGTGTCTCCCTGGTTTCTTTCAGGGTGTAAGTAGAGGGTAGGGACAGTGGAAATAAGTCAGTGTATGACCTGTTTCCCAACGTGGTCTCCAGGTCCTTAAGCTCATCAATATAGCTAGTCATCGTAAGGACGCCGTCCCCTACAGATGACCCGACACCCAACCTCGCTTGAATTAATTCGTTCGAGGTCTCATATCTTGCGACATGAGATTGCTCTACATATAAATCTTTGTTATGGAGAAAGATGGAAACTGAGTCCATCTTCTCGTGCTGCTTCTGGTATACACCATCAACTGAAGCCATCACGAGGCACTTGGCTTTTGCTTTATCTTTTTCCCTTGTCTGACGGATATCCATATCCGCGACGGTGGAAACTGGACCTGGAACGGCGGGATCTTGAGTAGTAATAGGGTGGTCCAGCTTGTCATAGGCAATGGACATCTGGACAGACCTTTGCCAGTCATATAAGTTAGATTCAGTCAACTTGTTATCTAGATGTAACCTAGTCATGGTCACAAAGTCGCTGCAATGAGAGAGAGAGAAGAAAACACTTTAGCATGATGCTCTTACAAGTTTAGATTGGTTTTTAATTTATCTAAACTGGATGGCTCCCACTGTTTCTCGAATCCTTCCTCAAACCATAAAAGAAGAATTAGCCAGGACTATTCTCACTGTACAATACTTGCTTAACCGTTCAGCCAGGCTAGTGTCGGTACTTCGAGGGAGGTTTTCCAACGCTTTCGCGAAGTTCTTTAATTAAATAACCTCTTTTCTCTGGGGGCGTAGCCCCGCTGACACCTTTCTCGACACCTACTTGGTTTATAGCAATAATCGTTAAGTGACGAATCTCCTGATAAGTAACATATACTCACAGTAGGATCGGGATCCAAATATCATCGTATGATAATGTTGAAGGAATCCTACCAACATTTATCAAACTCCAAATGGTATGCAACACTAGCAAGTTTCAGTTTCTTTAGAAACTCCCGATGTGGATTTTTGCCCCATGTTCTTATGACCTTGACGAAAGCCAACAAATCATAAGTCACATGTCAAGTTCTGCCCATTATTATCTTGTTAATTTGAACCCACCTGTACATACCCTTGACGAAAGCCAACAAGGTAATACGACTGTCCCAAACCAACTCATCTATCTATGCAATAAATGAATACCCCAGCAGCTACCAAACACTATGCCTTGATGAAAGCCAACAAACATAGCTTGAATACTACTGACCATCCATAAGAAATAAAGGAGGGCTACGACTGGTTTTGGCGAAACCGTGAACGTAGTGAACTTGATATAATCGAAGGAACCTGATAGCTTTTTAAAAGGAGTGGTTAAAGCTCCGCAATTAAAAAATCTGCTCTTTTAAAATAACCGAGTGGGTTCTTTTAAATTTGTTCCAACGATTCAACTTTGGTTTATTTTCTTTGCATTAAAATAATGCGTCCCATCATTTAACCTATCATTGCAGAAAACAACGAAAATACAACGTCCTCTTATGCCATCCGCATTCGCCACTGGGTCCCGTCATCACCCGTTAGGTTACTTAACTAACGACAGAGCGGGGGCTAGGCTAGCACGGGTGTAAAACATAAGTGACGTCTAAATAGCTATCATATATAGATATTGTACATTCGTCAGACGCAATAATAGGCATTCCAGATCTCAGATGAACATTATTGGATATACAAGCAATCCGCATTTGCTTTGAGCCTGCAACAAAAGACGGATTACACAGTTGTGATGAATAGCCTTTACCCCACCCTAGACCCCTACGGGTACGGCAAACTACCCGCCAAGTACCCGAAGTGAAGCGGTCTCCCTCAACAACGTGAGTAGGCCACTAAACACTTCGACGTACCCGGTAGTTTGTGTACCCCACCTTGGGTCTATCCTAGGAGCAAAAAACAGTAAATGAAATAATACAACGGTGGCTACAACCGCAACCTGGATGTGCCCCGCAAAAGAATATTACATCATATTACAATTTACATCGAATGAATGAATATAAAACCCATCTCAAACCCCGACTCATCATCACAACGATCCAATCAAGTTCATATACACAAACAGTAAACATTACAGAAATGTGCAACCCCCTGCCAACCGACATACTAGTAGTTAGGGGAGGTTTACGAACACATTAATCATTACAAATAAAAACCCGATTAGCAAATAACTTAGAATATCGATCGGCAACCTTTTTCCGTGTCTACCCCAAATGCAAACCAGCACAGAAGTAACCTGGGCAGAAACAGAATATACTATTGTGCCGCGGATCCGCGGTCATCTAACCGAGTTGAGAGGTCGTATTTTTCCAGTTTTCTTATATTTCCCTGCTGTGAATTTAAGGCATATCAAATAATTTTTCTGACACTTTTAAAATTAACAGAAACTGTTAAGGTGCTCGGGGTGTTGTTTTCGTGTTTTCCGTCGATCGAAGTTCTAATTAGTTGCTAACAAGCTAGTAATGGTTTAGTTGGCTCTGATACCACTATAAGTCCATGTCACGCACCCCATGAACTTGCGGGGAGGCGGAATATATGAAAAACGATCATCAAAGCTTCGTAACACGGACTTGAACGCATGAATCGTGTCTAAACCGTTACTAGCAAACAACGAAAGGTTTAACTACTCTGATTCGAAGTTATACCTCACGTTAATTGTCCTTCGGGTCTTCATCACTATCCTCCACTCCTTGTAGGCTCTTTGGAACGTCGGCACCTCAACGGCCTCCTCGAGTCAAAGACGATCCACCCGAAAGCTCCTACTCCAAGCTTAACCTCTAACTTGAGGTAACTGGGTTTCTCAAAGTGCTAATCTAAGCAACCTAGGTGATATAGAGTTGGATTATGGATGTATTAGTCTAGCTAACCCTTGATCTCAACACATGAGAGGTTAGGGTTAGGGTTTGAAGAGAGGGAGCTTGAGGAGAGAGAAGGTGAGAATGAGAAATCTTTTGGATGAATAGATCATATGTATATATATGAAACATATCATATATATTAAATGAATAACAAATAATGATATATCATCATGTTTCATTAATACACTAAGTGATTCATCACATAAGTCATATAAATCATAAATGATTCATTAACTCCATGTATGAATCACACTATGACTCATTTATCCAATTAATGCAAATGCCACCTTAACCCCCAAGTCACCATGCTTCAAGAAGCTTCCCGACAAATTACAAGAACTCCCCTCCTATCCGTAAAAACACGGAAAAACTTTAGACTGTATAAATCCAATAATCCGATACTAGAATCTGGCTTAAACCAAAACCGACTAGTAAAAACTGTCCGAACATCGTACGTGCGTAAAAACACGTATGCGTCCGAACCCTGTCGTAAAACCATACGACCTTTATATCGTTTCGCCCGAAGCAGGGAAACTCTCTGTGTGGGACTCTAAAGACTCGACACTACGCTGGCAGTGGGTTTAACCACAGACTGCAAGAGGCACTAGCTGTACGTAACGGTCCCCAGGTAGATGTCGATAAGAAGGCCGATGAGGAAACCCATCCGAACTCCTACTGAGCCTGCTGTGACAATCTTCGTACAGTCCGGTCTGTTCGTCTAAGACTATCGCATATCGGGCCTAGGGGGCGGCAAGCGTCAGTCCCCTAAAAGCGGTATAAGTCGTGTCGGAGTGTAGCCCATTACACCTTGAGAAACTACTGGAAAACCTACCAGTAAATCTCGCTTGCCCTGGCCAGGGACTTTGCATAATGGCTCTCTGACACAGCGCGATATCAACTCCCAATACCGGGAGAGACGAATCCTGTCTAACCGCCACTGCCTCCAAGTGCTCAGGACTGCACCCAACTGCTACCTGTTTGCACGACTCCTTTGAGCCGTGGTAGGGTAGCAATCTAAGAACAGTGGGACACACTCGAGGCGAAGTAGCAGTGTCAAGTCTGCGGACTATGCTGTACTCATGTCACCTGGGAACTGTTAACTGACGACGGGTATAATCCCAACCAACAGTTCCCCGCGAGTCCTGTCCGATGTACCCGTAACCTAACGAGCACCTGTATACTATCTCCAGTACGACGTACTGATGGCTGTGGGACAGGCCATCTCCCCAACTGGGATTAGAAGCGTACACACTAGTCTACTCCGGAGTATCGATGCCCTATCTTAATAATCCTACGACTGGGGACCTGTATAGGATGTTGCTTATAGACTACCCAGCCCCCACTAGTGTGACTGCCATCACAACGCTGGTAATCAAGCAAAGATTCTAAGGGCTCTACTAATATGTATAAGCGATATGTTATAAGAAACATATGCACATATTAAAGTAGACACAAACCAAGTAGCATACTACCATTTTTAGCAAGACTGTCAATACAACTGTGAATATCCCAAGCTTCCATTAAGTAATATACAAACTAGTATGATACAGTAATGGCCTTCTAGGGCATAAAAACTAACATGTTCATGATATTTCTATCAAGAACAAAGTTATATCCATCTTTATCGAGTAAAGAAACTTATATGATCTTGCAAACCGTGGAAGGTACATAGTAGCAATCGTTCAAAATCATAGTATTGCCATTTGGCAACACTAGGTGATATTCACCGACTGCTGCAGCATTAACTTGTGCTCCGTTCGCTACTATGAGCGACATATCACCAGGTACAACTCTCCTACTTTTTCTCAGTCCCTGTAATAAATTACAGATATGAGATCCTGATCCGGTATCAAGTACCCAGGAGGTAGGGCTGACCGTAAAATAGTTCTTAATTACAAGAACACCTGAAGTAGATGCAAAACCATGCTTCTTCTTCAATTGGGTATCCTTGGAATCCATACAATCCTCTTTCCCTTGCTCATACTTATGACTGTTGTCGTAAGTTAGAGCCGAACCAACGTTCCCCATCCCCGAATAAGAATTCGGATCGGTCAAGCGATACATTTTATTATCTTGATTAGGGCGTGAAATGATTGCTACCTGGAGAGAGAGAAAAGAAACACTCAGCGTGCGCTCTTACAAGATTAGATTGGTTTATTGATTTATCTAATCAGGATGGCTCCCACTGTTTCCTCAAATTCTTCTTCAAACCCTAAAAGAAGAACTAGTCAGGATTAATCGCACGTCACAATACTTGCTTAACCTTTCAGCCAGGCTAGTGTTGGTACTTCGAGGGAGGTTTTCCAACACTTTCGCGAAGTTCCTTAATTAAATAACCTCTTTTCCCTGGAGGCGTAGCCCCGCTAACACCGTTCTAGACAACTACTTGGTTTATAGCATTGATTGTTAAGTGAAAAAATCTCCCGAGAGTAATCCAACTCATCAGTGGGATCGGGATCCAACTATCATTGTGCGATGACCTAGATGGAATCCACTCTAGTCACCACACTCCAGAAGGTATGCTGAATCTGTAAGTTTCAGTTTCTTTAGAAACTCCCGATGTGGATTTTTGCCCCTAGGACCCAAGTGACCTTGACGAATAATCAACAAATCAAAAGGTCCTAGTCAAGTTCAACCCGTCGTTATCCAGGATTGCATTAGACTCGCCCGCATGATCCTTGACAAATAATCAACAAAATCATGCGACTGTCCTAACCAATCGCATCTATCAGTGCAACAGAGAATTATTACTTAGCTACCGTTCACTGTGCCTTGACGAATAATCAACAAACGCAGCACGAATACTAAGTATTAATTTTCTGAAACGATGGAGGGCTACGGCTAGGTTTTTGGCGAAAAGCCCGTTAACGTAATGAACTTGATGTAGTTGAAGGAACATGATAGCCTTTTTGAAAATATAGTGGCGAAAAACTCTTGCTAAAGAGGTCACTCCCTGTGAAGGGATCTCGGCTCTTTCCTCGTCGAATGAGATGCAGGATATTCCAAACTGAATACCACGATGCAAAGCAAGAATAATCGACTATAGTGAAGTTATTATCCTGACGCAAAATTTTTGTCCAAGGGGTCACTCCCTGTAACACCCGAGCCCAATAATACTATTTCTGGTACTAGTTGAGGGTTATACATTGCTCATTTCATTTATCCTGATTGTTTGGTGTTTATTACTAAATTTTAACCGGTTAAGTCATTTTGGCACATAACAAATTTTAACACCTAAAATGAAATTAAAAATGTCCATGTTGGCCTACTCGTCGCCACTAGTCGCGTGGTAGCGTCCGCGTGTCGAGATTTCCTTCCGTTCGGCTAAACGGGCAAGTTTGGACGGCTACGCGCGCGTGCAAGTGTCCGACTTGGGGGCATGCATTTTAATCACAAAACATCTCTTTTTAAAATTTGTAACTCGCTTAAAATCCTATAATTTGAATTTCAAATATTTGGGCGCAACCCGGGCGCGATTTGGAAATGTTTCATTTAGCGCCAGAATACCCATTTAATTAAATACATTAAAACTATATATATATTCTCTGTTACAGTTAATTTAGAAAATCCTTTTAAATCTTTACATTTTACCCACGAATTTTTCCTTCTCAGCCAATCACGAGGGATTTTATCCCTCGTGGGCCCCACCTTTCTCTCTCTCTCTCTCCATCTCCCTATCTCTCTCTATCTCTATCTCTCCCTCTCTCTTCCACTAATTTCTCTCTCTCTCTAACTGTCTCTCTCTCTCTCTCCTATAACCCCTCTCTCTCTCTCTCTATCCCTTTATATTCCTTTCCCCACGTCCCCCGTCTTCCTTTCGCAGAAAACCCATCGCAGAACCCCAACGTCGCCTTGCCCTAGCCGTCGCACCCTGGCCGCCAGCATGTCCGTCGCTTGCCCTCGCCTCGACGACGACACCACCACCGTCACCCTTACCTCCTCGCCATCTCCTCCCTTGCCCGATCACCGCAAAACGAACCCAGGAAACCCAACTCCTAGCTTGCCCCCGCCTCGTCGTCGCCACCACCACTGTCCTCGTCGACCCCTCCTCAACCACCTCTGCACCTCCCGCATCTCTCTCTCCCGACCTCCTGACACCACCACCTCCTCAAAAACGAGTTTCCCTGCAAACTCCGACCCTTTCCCCGATCCCAGAACCTCCACCGTCTGCACCTCACCGTCGACGGCCCTCGTCGTCGACGACCCTTTCATCCTCCTCTCCTCTCTCTCCTTCCTAACTCAACCCTAGCCCTGCACCCCATTACACCGAGCCTAACCTAAACCCTAACTGGAACCCTAGCAACTTCTCTGGTTCGCCGGAACAGGACACCGTCGACCCCCTCGTCGTCGCCAGCACCCCGACGACCACCTCCTCTTCCTCCTGCAGCCCAGACCAGGCCCTTACCTCCCTTCATCGCAGCACTACCTGGTCCAGCAACCTCGGCCGGATCTGTCGCGTTCCCTGTTCCTCGCCGGCGCCCCATCGCCGTCGAACCCGTCGCGGTTGCCACCCTCACTATCCCTGTAAGCTTCTCTTTGCCTTCTCCCTTCGTTTTACCCCTCGCTGGTCGATCGTTGTTCATGCATCGTATGTTTGCTAACTTGTCGTCGTTTTGACTTTTCGCCGGATTCCGGCCGTGCTGTCGTTTGGACCCGACTTTCCAGCGAAGTACTCTGGTCCGTGTGGTCCCGCTGTTCGCTGTTAGGACTCGATCCGTGGCCCGTGCACCCGTCTCGTGTTTTCTGCCGACATTGCATCCGTGCTTTCCGGTTTGCGAAACCGTCGAGGCAAGTATCCGAATACTTGCTCTAACATGCTAGTACAATATCAAGTCTTGCTATACACTTAATTATCATATTATTTATTATAACCACACAGCTATTGGTAATATCGATATTTTGTATAACTTAGAATTGACGGTTGCATTTCTCCTCGGCATTAAATCAGTGTGGTAGCTTCGTAAAATTAAGTGGTATGCTATTAATCCATGCTTTAACTAATTAAACCAATTAGAACGTACTTGCTTAATTTGCTAGATCATCCATGTGACTATTATTTATGCTTTAGTTTTAAATTCATGTAGCTTCATTACTTTCTGTTGTTGATATTGTTTCACCCTGTGACTAGTGCACCCCAAGGGTGCTCGAACCTATTAGTATAATACAATTGCATCATATTCATGAATCATTGTGATTGAGTGAACCGTTATTGTTAATTACTTCATTCTTGCTGCTGTTCATTGTTTGATTGTATACCTGTTGTGAGCACATACTCGATTGCACTACATATTGGCCTGACCTGCTATACTTGACATATACATACATACTGATGCACCGGACATGGTACCCTATACATACCGACTCATTCTATTGTACCATGACATGATTTGTTACCTGATCTCATGCCTAATGCCGACAAACCTGACTTGGGGTCCTCATGGACCATTCCTGCTGTCTATCCAGACAGACCTGCTTTTACCTGATTCTGTGTTGGCATTAGTCCTTGACTACTGAATACCTGACCTGATATACATAACTTGGGGGTATGGGGAAATCAAAGATGAACCTGACTTGTAACTCGACAGTTCACTACCTGTTCGAGTGTACACATTCCTGTTTTGTGCCTAGCGGCATGTCTCGGTTTCGGCCGAGAATATTATGGCCGTGATCCCGGGTATGTACGGGATACTACCGAGTGTACACTTTCCTGTTTTGTGCCTAACGGCATGTCTCGGCTGCAGCCGAGAATATTGTGGCCATGGTCCCGGGTATGTACGGGATACTATTGAGTTACATCGACGAGACATCAATTGATTTCAAAGACTATAGAGTAGAAACCTGATAGGATAGTTTAGTTACCAATGCACATTACCCTGCACTGTTATTTCTTAGTACTGCTTATTCATGTTCACACATGCATTGCTTATTACCATGTTTAGATTATATTTGGTTAACATGACGCGCTGACGTCTGGGTTTTGCATGGCCCAGATTCCTTACCCCTGTCGACGACCGAGCAGGAGTACTTCAGCCAGCAGGCTGAACTGTGAGTTCCTTAGTGTTCAGTCTTTTTATTTCATTTCATTTCCAGATGTGAGCCCGCATTATGGGACATACTGTTTATTTATTGTATTGGATCATTTGCTTCTGCACTTATTGTTTATTGACTCTTGTTATTATGGATTTGGACATGTGTTAGATTAGTTTATTATATTGTTCTTGATATCTCTACAACCGTAATGTGACTGTGGATGGATACTTCCTACCCACAGGTAGCATGGTTGGCTATGTCACGTGCCCAATCTTGCGTACTCTGGGAAGTGGGGCGTGACATGGTTCTTTTGGTATCAGAGCCATAGGTTAGTTGGGTTGATTCTTTGTAGTTGGGTATTGTACCTAATACACGAATCAGAATACCCGTGTTTAGGAAACATGTCCTGCCACCTTGACCGTTTTACCATTCTTGAATCACATTCTTCCGGATTATATCTTTTACGACGTGCAAACTTACTTTGCATGTCGACTCGGAAACCTGATTTCTTGTTATCCCTGGGACTTGGGCGACTTGAGTGGAGTTAAGTAATTGCGGCTATGATACCGCGGCATAGCTACAATGCGGTACTCTATTTAAGTATCTTGGAGTTCTAGCCTTGATCCATATTCAGAATCTATCATCATGCTAATGTTGGGTGTTTTGAGTTCAGGATTATGACAGGTAAGAAGTTGACGACGTACCGGAGGCGTGTGAACGAAGCCGCCATGCTTGGAGTGATAAGAGGAATGCTGGAAATCAAAGATACAGATCGATCTGATCCAGCAGCAAGCGGACTCGTTTCGGGAAGGTTTGCAGATCGTTCAGCAGTCTGTGAACAATATTGGAACTGGACCAGTTGACCAAGTAGGGACTGTAGCAGATTTCAGACTTTTGGGTCCGTCTACTTTCACTGGTCTGGAGGAGCCGTTGCCAGCCGAGCAGTGGCTAGTGACACGGAGAATTTGCTGATTGCGGCACAGATTCCAGAGGACAAAGGAGTTGATGTGGTGCGCATTCAGCTAGTGGATGACGCCCGAGAGTGATGGCTTGTGGAGGAGACCCGCTAGCCCAAGCCAATCAGTTGGGCGGATTTCTCTGAAAGTTTCCTGGAGAAATTCTTCCCGCGGACTGCACGGGAGGAAATGGAAGAGAAATTCCTCGGACTAAGGCAGAATGGAGCAACCGTGGACGTGCATGCAGCAGAATGGGCGAGACTCAGTAGTCTCGCTGGACCTTTCGCGGCCAACAATGTAGACAGCAGTTGCGGTAAGGAAGCAGTTCTGTCGGGCCAGTCGAGTTTAGGGCTAGGCCGACAAACAGTGTTCTTGCAGCAATGGAAGTGGATAGTAATGAAAAGCCGGCAGTTGTTCGCGACTTTATGGATGTATTTGAAGATATATCGGGCTTACCGCCGAAGCGAGACATGGAGTTCGCGATCGACCTTAGTCCTGGTGCAGTGCCTGTATCAAAATCTTTTATCCGATGGCACCCGTGGAATTGGAAGAAGTTAAGAAACAAGTCGGTAAATTACTTGAGAAGGGTTGGATTCGAAGCAGCAACTCGCTTTGGAGAGCTCCGGTTCTCTAGTAAAGAAGAAGGATTGCACGAGAAGGATGTGCATTGATTATCGAGAATTAAACCGGGTAACTATTAAGAACAAATATCCGATCCCTCGCATTGGAGAACGTTTGAGCAGCTTAGTGGCGCGAGGGTATTCTCGAAACTGGATTTGCGATCCGGATATCATCAGGTCCTGCAGATGTTGAGACAGGAGAAGCTGTATGGGAAAATGAGTTAGTGTGAGTTCTGGCTGGAAGAAGTGAAGTTTCTGGGGCAGGTTGTGTCGGGCGATGGAATCGCCGTCGATCCCGAAAAGATTGCAGCAGTTCGAGATTGGCCTATTCCAAAGAATATTGCGGAGATAAGAAGTTTTCTTGGACTCGCCGGATACTACAGAGGATTTGTGGAGAATTTCGCTCGCTTGGCAGAACCGTTGACCAAGCTTACGCGCAAGGAAGTACCTTTTATTTGGACGGATGGATGTGCATTGGCCTTCGAGATGTTGAAGCAGAAGTTGATAACCGCCCCGATCCTGACCGTACCAGATAATTCAGGAGGACTGGTGATTCACAGCGACACACCTGGGGAAAGGATTGGGATGTGTTTTGATGCAGAATGGGAAGGTCGTGGCTTACGCATCGAGACAACTGAAGACTCATGAGAAGAATTATCCGACTCATGACTTGGAGCTTGCGGCCGTGATCTTCGCCCTGAAGATTTGGAGACACTACCTTTTGGGCGAGAGAGTCGAAGTCCTTACAGATCACAAGAGTTTGAAATATGTGTTCACTCAGAAGTATTTGAACATGAGGCAACGCAGATGGTTGGAGCTGATGGCTGACTATGACCTTGATCTTAAGTACCATCCGGGAAAAGTTAACGTCGTGCCGGATGCGCTAGGTCGGTTACCAGCAATTCAGGTATTGACCGCACAAAGGGGGATCATTGCGGATTTTCAGAAATTTGACTTGGAGGTTGTGCTACCACATGCTATGGGACAGTTGATGCAGTTGCAAGTACAGTCATCCTTAGCTGAGAAGATTAAAGCAGCACAATCGCAGGATTCTAGACTGCAAAAGTTTCGAGAGTAGGTTGAGGCCGGACTACGAACCGATTTACTGATCCACGAAGACGGTTCGTTGAGGTATGGTAGCCGTGTGTGTGTGCCAAGGGGATGTGCGTGAAGAGCTTATGAAGGAGGCACACAGTTCAGCTTACTCTGTACATCCAGGAGGGATGAAGATGTACCGAGATGTTCGACAGCACTTCTGGTGGGAAGGTATGAAACGGGAGATTGCTCGCTTCGTGGCTAAGTGCTTGGTGTGTCAGCAAGTCAAGGCTGAACACCAAAGGGTTGCTGGTTTATTGCAACCACTTCCGATTCCTCAGTGGAAGTGGGAACATATAACCATGGATTTTGTGACGGCTTTACCGCGGAGTCCAAAGGGCAACAATGCAGTATGGGTGATTGTCGATCGGTTGACCAAGGCAGCTCACTTTATTCCTTTTCGGGTTGGTCAATCAACGGAGACTTTGGTAGAACGGTACATGCAGGAGATTGTAAGATTGCATGGAGTACCGGTGAGCATCGTGTCCGATCGGGACACTCGGTTCTTGTCGCACTTTTGGAGGAGTTTACAAGAAAGTTTGGGGACTCGATTGAAGTTTAGCACAGCTTATCATCCTCAGACTGATGGGCAATCGGAGAGAACGATCCAGACCCTTGAAGATATGTTGAGGGCTTGCATATTTGGACTTCAAAGGTTCTTGGGAGGATCATCTACACCTGGTGGAGTTTTCGTACAACAATAGCTTCCAAGCGACTATTCAGATGGCTCCGTTTGAAGCGTTGTATGGTCGTAAGTGCCGTTCACCCGTTTGTTGGGATAATGTTGGTGAACGAAGGTTACTAGGACCAGATTTGGTGGTGCAGACAGTTGAGAAGGTGAATACAATCAGGAAGCATATGAAGGCAGCTCAAGACCGACAGAAAAGTTGGGCTGACACGTCAAGAAGACCTCTAGAGTTCGCCGTGGGTGATTTGGTCTTCCTGAAGATATCACCGACTAGAGGGGTGATTCTCTTTGGGATTCGGGGAAAGCTTAGTCCTCGATTCGTTGGACCCTTCGAGATATTGGAGCGTGTTGGAGAGGTAGCGTACCGTTTGGCGTTACCACAGTCATTGGCAGGAGTGCGCGATGTGTTTCATGTATCTCGACTACGGAGGTATGTCCGAGATGAGACTCACGTCTTGGATCATTCGGAGTTGACTGTACGGGAGGACCTAACTTTTGAGGAGCGACCAGTTAAAATCAAGGATCGAAGAGAAAAGGTTCTTAAGAACAAAGTTATCCCTCTTGTGCTAGTTTCTTGGGGTAATCGGTTGCATGGAGAATCCACTTGGGAGTGAGAAGACGAGATCCGGCAGAAATTTCCTCACCTTTTCCTGTAGTTAGCTATCTGGTATTCTTGGAATTTCGAGGACGAAATTCTTTTGTAGTTGGGTATGATGTAACACCCGAGCCCAATAATACTATTTCTGGTACTAGTTGAGGGTTATACATTGCTCATTTCATTTATCCTGATTGTTTGGTGTTTATTGCTAAATTTTAACCGGTTAAGTCATTTTGGCACATAACAAATTTTAACACCTAAAATGAAATTAAAAATGTCCATGTTGGCCTACTCGTCGCCACTAGTCGCGTGGTAGCGTCCGCGTGTCGAGATTTCCTTCCGTTCGGCTAAACGGGCAAGTTTGGACGGCTACGCGCGCGTGCAAGTGTCCGACTTGGGGGCATGCATTTTAATCACAAAACATCTCTTTTTAAAATTTGGAACTCGCTTAAAATCCTATAATTTGAATTTCAAATATTTGGGCGCAACCCGGGCGCGATTTGGAAATGTTTCATTTAGCGCCAGAATACCCATTTAATTAAATACATTAAAACTATATATATATTCTCTGTTACAGTTAATTTAGAAAATCCTTTTAAATCTTTACATTTTACCCACGAATTTTTCCTTCTCAGCCAATCACGAGGGATTTTATCCCTCGTGGGCCCCACCTTTCTCTCTCTCTCTCTCTCCATCTCCCTATCTCTCTCTATCTCTATCTCTCCCTCTCTCTTCTACTAATTTCTCTCTCTCTAACTGTCTCTCTCTCTCTCTCCTATAACCTCTCTCTCTCTCTCTCTCTATCCCTTTATATTCCTTTCCCCACGTCCCTCGTCTTCCTTTCGCAGAAAACCCATCGCAGAACCCCAACGTCGCCTTGCCCTAGCCGTCGCACCCTGGCCGCCAGCATGTCCGTCGCTTGCCCTCGCCTCGACGACGACACCACCACCGTCACCCTTACCTCCTCGCCATCTCCTCCCTTGCCCGATCACCGCAAAACGAACCCAGGAAACCCAACTCCTCGCTTGCCCCCGCCTCGTCGTCGCCACCACCACTGTCCTCGTCGACCCCTCCGCAACCACCTCTGCACCTCCCGCATCTCTCTCTCCCGACCTCCTAACACCACCACCTCCTCAAAAACGAGTTTCCCTGCAAACTCCGACCCTTTCCCCGATCCCAGAACCTCCACCGCCTGCACCTCACCGTCGACGGCCCTCGTCGTCGACGACCCTTTCATCCTCCTCTCCTCTCTCTCCTTCCCAACTCAACCCTAGCCCTGCACCCATTACACCGAGCCTAACCTAAACCCTAACCGGAACCCTAGCAACTTCTCTGGTTCGCCGGAACAGGACACCGTCGACCCCCTCATCGTCGCCAGCACCCCGACGACCACCTCCTCTTCCTCCTGCAGCCCAGACCAGGCCCTTACCTCCCTTCATCGCAGCACTACCTGGTCCAGCAACCTCGGCCGGATCTGTCGCGTTCCCTGTTCCTTGCCGGCGCCCCATCGCCGTCGAACCCGTCGCGGTTGCCACCCTCACTATCCCTGTAAGCTTCTCTTTGCCTTCTCCCTTCGTTTTACCCCTCGCTGGTCGATCGTTGTTCATGCATCGTATGTTTGCTAACTTGTCGTCGTTTTGACTTTTCGCCGGATTCCGGCCGTGCTGTCGTTTGGACCCGACTTTCCAGCGAAGTACTCTGGTCCGTGTGGTCCCGCTGTTCGCTGTTAGGACTCGATCCGTGGCCCGTGCACCCGTCTCGTGTTTTCTGCCGACATTGCATCCGTGCTTTCCGGTTTGCGAAACCGTCGAGGCAAGTATCCGAATACTTGCTCTAACATGCTAGTACAATATCAAGTCTTGCTATACACTTAATTATCATATTATTTATTATAACCACACAGCTATTGGTAATATCGATATTTTGTATAACTTAGAATTGACGGTTGCATTTCTCCTCGGCATTAAATCAGTGTGGTAGCTTCGTAAAATTAAGTGGTATGCTATTAATCCATGCTTTAACTAATTAAACCAATTAGAACGTACTTGCTTAATTTGCTAGATCATCCATGTGACTATTATTTATGCTTTAGTTTTAAATTCATGTAGCTTCATTACTTTCTGTTGTTGATATTGTTTCACCCTGTGACTAGTGCACCCCAAGGGTGCTCGAACCTATTAGTATAATACAATTGCATCATATTCATGTATCATTGTGATTGAGTGAACCGTTATTGTTAATTACTTCATTCTTGCTGCTGTTCATTGTTTGATTGTATACCTGTTGTGAGCACATACTCGATTGCACTACATATTGGCCTGACCTGCTATACTTGACATATACATACATACTGATGCACCGGACATGGTACCCTATACATACCGACTCATTCTGTTGTACCATGACACGATTTGTTACCTGATCTCATGCCTAATGCCGACAAACCTGACTTGGGGTCCTCATGGACCATTCCTGCTGTCTATCCAGACAGACCTGCTTTTACCTGATTCTGTGTTGGCATTAGTCCTTGACTACTGAATACCTGACCTGACATACATAACTTGGGGGTATGGGGAAATCAAAGATGAACCTAACTTGTAACTCGACAGTTCACTACCTGTTCGAGTGTACACATTCCTGTTTTGTGCCTAGCGGCATGTCTCGGTTTCGGCCGAGAATATTGTGGCCGTGATCCCGGGTATGTACGGGATACTACCGAGTGTACACTTTCCTGTTTTGTGCCTAACGGCATGTCTCGGCTGCAGCCGAGAATATTGTGGCCGTGGTCCCGGGTATGTACGGGATACTATTGAGTTACATCGACGAGACATCAATTGATTTCAAAGACTATAGAGTAGAAACCTGATAGGATAGTTTAGTTACTACTGCACATTACCCTGCACTGTTATTTCTTAGTACTGCTTATTCATGTTCACACATGCATTGCTTATTACCATGTTTAGATTATATTTGGTTGACATGACGCGCTGACGTCTGGGTTTTGCATGGCCCAGATTCCTTACCCCTGTCGACGACCGAGCAGGAGTACTTCAGCCAGCAGGCTGAACTGAGTTCCTTAGTGTTCAGTTTATTTATTTCATTTCATTTCCAGATGTGAGCCCGCATTATGGGACATACTGTTTATTTATTGTATTGGATCATTTGCTTCTGCACTTATTGTTTATTGACTCTTGTTATTATGGATTTGGACATGTGTTAGATTAGTTTATTATATTGTTCTTGATATCTCTACAACCGTAATGTGACTGTGGATGGATACTTCCTACCCACAGGTAGCATGGTTGGCTATGTCACGTGCCCAATCTTGCGTACTCTGGGAAGCGGGGCGTGACACTCCCGATGAAGGTATCTCGGCCCTTGCCTCGTCGACTGAGGTGCTGGGCATTCATAACCGAATACCTCTATGCAAAACAAAAGAGAGCGTCCTTGCAATAACAGCATTTTGAAAAATTGTTCCTACAACGTTCTTTTTAGGTTTGTTTTCTTGCATTAATTTAATGCGTCCCATCAGTTAATCCTACCATTGCAGAAAACAACGAAAATATGACGTATGCTTATGCCATCCGCATTCGTCACGGGGCCCCGTCATTACCCGTTTGGTTACTTAACTAACGACAGAGCGGGGGCTGGACTAGCGCGGATACAAAACATAAGCAACGCCTAAATAGATATCATATAGATATATACACAATCGTTAGATGCAATGATAGCCATTCCATATCACAGATGAACACATTGGATATACTAGGAATCCGCATTCCGTACGAGCCTGTAACGAAGAGCGAATTACACGGTCGCGATGAATAGCCAAAACCCCACCCTAGACCCCTACGGGTGTGGCAAACTACCCGCCAAGTACCCGAAGCGAAGCAACCTCCCTCAATACCGTGAGTAGGCCACTCAGCACTTCGACGTACCCGGTAGTTTGTGCACCCCACCTTGGGTCTATCCTAGGAGCAAAAACAGTAAAAGAAATTATACAATGACGGCTACAACCCCATCCCGGTTGTGCTGCCATATAAATAATATTACATCAATTACAAATTACATGAATAGAAAGAAAAGAAAACTCTCATCTCACAACCCCCGGCTATTCATCCGCGACAATCCAATGAATTCATATACACATACCATCAACATTACAGATCACATATATGTATAATCCCTACTAATCGACGTATAGCAATTAGCAGACGTTCAATACATATATCACATCACAGATATAACCCATTAGCTTAAGTCTTTAGAAGTTCGATCAAAATACGGATTTTTTTTAAACCCAAAAACAAATTTTGCTTTCTGGAAAATCTGGGCAAAAAAATCATATTCCAAAAATCCCAAAACACCCCCAGAAATACACTGCAGAAAAACCGATCCACGGCCGAGTCAACTCGGCCGCGGATCCGCGGCAAGAAGCTCTTCTTACCGCGTTTCCGCGGTGAGTTGGTCGGTTCAGTCGATCGTTTTTCTGCACTGTTCACTAAAAACCCTGAGCCGATTTTTGGTACATGTCAAATAATTTTTACAGCAGTTTAAAAATCGACAGAAAGTTCATGTTCCGGGCATGTTTCGTGACTTTTTCTCCGATCGAACTTCTAGTTACTTTGCTAACATGTTAGATAGTGTTTAGCTAAGCTCTGATACTAATGTTAGGTCCACGTTAACCACCCCGGTTCTTTCGGGGAGGCGGAATAGGTAAAACAAAAAATTTCCGTAGCTAGGTAACATGGACCGTTTCATGAAGGATCGTTGCTAAACAAAAACTAACAAAAATTCTACAAGTTCTAACTACTATGTAGAATGGCTATACCTTGGTCTTGAACTCCTTCTCTTCTTGTTGTAGTTCTTCCTCTTTCTTGCTCCTCGTAGTTGCTTGAACGGATCCTTCTTGTCGTCTCCTCTTTGCCATAGATGGATCCACCCGAGGGTCTCGGAATTGAGCTCCTATCTCAATCTAGAGATGACTAAGGTGTTTGGTTTGCTAAACCTAATACCTTAGATTAAGTAGAGAAGAGTGATGGTGGTTTTGTCTCAAAGGTTCATGATTTCCAACTCATGGAACACTTGAACCTTGAGAGAGGAAGAGGAAGAGGGAGAGCTTTCTTTCTAGGAGAGAGAAAGAGAATGATAGAATGAGCTCTCATAATCCAACCCTTCTCACAAAAGTGAGAATAATGATAATAATAATAATAATTAAGTATATGGTGATGGTTAGTTTCAATGACCATTATCATTTCATGCTATTATTGCTTTTGCAAACAACAAGCAAGCAAAATTCATACCCATGAAATGATAGCCATGAAATGAAGATGGTCAACAAGTCCAAAATGGTCAACCGGTCAACAAAGTCAACAAGTCAACAAAAGTCAAACTTTCAACTGAACCATGGCACAATAATACTTAATTAATATTATTAATCATATATCATATTCTCATTAGGGTTTAAAGAAAGGTCAACGGTCAACAAGTCAACCAAAGCCAAATGGTCAACAACCCAAATGAGAATCCTCTGCCTCTGCCTCTGTCAACTGTGCATACACACCCGCATCCGTGCTCCAAGGAACTCGAATACACTAAGACAAAACCAATCCCAAAACAATTACTAGGATCTGGCTTAAACCAAAGCCCGCTAGTAACTACTGTCCGGACACCAAACGTGCACAAGTGCGTGGATGTGAACGAACCCCGTCGCAAAACCATGCAACCTCTACTCAGCTTTGCCCAAAGGCGAGTAACCCTCTATGTGGGACTCTAAAGGCTCGACACTACGCTGGCAGTGGGTTTAACCACAGGCCGCAAGCGGTACTAGCTGTACGTAACGGTCCCCAGGTAGATGCCGATAAGAAGACTGATGAGGTGAACCCATCGAACTCCTACTGAGCCTGAATGTGACATTCTCCGTACAGTCCGGTCTGTTCGTCTGAGAATATCGCATGGCGGGCCTAGGGGGGCGGTAAACGTCAGTCCTCTAATAGCGGTACAAGTCGTGTCGGAGTGTAGCCCAAAACACCCTGAGAATCTACTGGAAAACCTACCAGCAATTCTCGCTTGCCCTGGCCAGGGACTTTGTGTAATGGCTCTCCTAGACACAGCGCGATATCAACCCCCAATTCCGGGAGAGACGAATCCTGTCTAACCGTCACTGCCTCCAAGTGTTTCGGGACTGCACCCAACTACTACCTGATTGCACGACTCAGTAGAGCCGTGGTAGGGTAGTAATCTAAGAACAGTGAGAACACACTCGAGACGAAGTGACAGTGTCAAGTCAGCGGACTAAGCTGTACTCATGTCACCTGGGAACTATTAACTGACGATAGGTATAATACCAACCAACAGTTCCCGACGAGTCCTGTCCAGTGTACTCGTAACCTAACGAGCACATGCATACTATCTCCAGTACGACGTACTGATAGCTATAGGACAGACCATCTCCCCTGCTGGGAAAAGAAGCGTATGCACCAGTCTACTCTGGAGTATCGATGCCCTGTCTCGATAATCCTACGACTAGGGACCAAAATAAGGATGTGCTTATAGGCTACCCAGCCCCCACTAGTGTGATCGCCATTACAACGCTGGTAGTCAAGCAAAAATGCTAAGGGCTCTACCAATATGTTTTTAGCGATATGTTAAAAGAAACATATACACACATTAAGATAGAAACAAACCAAGTAGCATACTACTATATCGAGCAAGACTGTCGTAAAACCATATATATATATCCCAAGCCTCCAAAATGTATTATACAAACTAGTACTATACAATAATGGCCTCTAAGGCATACATATCTAACAAATGTTTCGAAGGGGTATCCGGGTATTCCTAGTAATGCCTCTTCCATTATCAGATTCACAACTGTAACCGTATATTTCTTTGCCATCTCTCCAAATCCCTTTATATGTCTTTAGTCATTACCTTCTGTACACCACCTTTAGGCCAAATAGTTTTCTTCCTTCCCTACCGTTCGGCACCAGCCTATGGTTTGGAAGAAGACTATCCAATAAGCATAATGGGTGTACTCTCCTAATCCTAGGAGCGCTCGCAACGCGAGAGAAGGTAAAGATAAAAGACAACTGAAAAAACCTTATTCCTATTTTTCCTGAACCAGAATCCATCCCCAAACTAGAACAAGTTCCTTCGAGTTCGTATATAACCATACGATAGATTATCCAAATAACTGTGGATCTTCGTAGTGATATGGAGTGTTCTGGAGAAATACAAAGGTGAAGTAGGAGTAGCGATGAAATACTTGGTTTGGTCGTGAATAGCAGTCGCAATTTACTTTGCCCTCTTGCTAATCTCTTTATTTGTCTTTACTTATTACCTTTTGCACACCTCTCTTAGGCTAATCGGTTTTCTTCATTCCCTACCTTTCGGCACCTGCCTATAGTTTGGATGAAGACTATCCAATTGGCGTAATAGATGTACCGTCCTAATCCAAGGAGCACTCGCAGCCTGAGAGAAGGTAAAAGGAAAAGACAACTGAATAGTCCTATTCATTTTCTCCAGAACCGGAAACCATTCTCGAATCGGGAACAAGTTCCTTCAAGTTCGTATATAACTATACGGTGGTTTTATCCAATGGAAGTGTATGTTCGTAGTAATACGGGGTGTTCTGGAGAAAAGGGTAAAAGTAGGGGTGGTAATGAGGTATGCAACTCAGACAATCCAAAAGCCAGTGTTTTAAGAAGGTTCAGTTAATCTTGGTCACTGAGTCATAGTCTAGGGTCGGGCCATGGTCGCTGCCAAAGAGAGAGAGAAAAGAAACACTCTGTGTGCGCTCTAACCTAGCTCAGAATGGTTATCAATTTATCTAATCAGGAAACCTCCCACTGTAATCTCAAATTCTCCTCCAAACCTGAAAGAAGAATTAGTCGGGATCACTCGAGGAGTAAACCAACTTATCAGTGGGAATCGGGATCCAACTATCATCGCATGATAACGTGATGGAATCCACTCACGTTATCACACTCCAGAAGGTATGCGCATATCTGGCAAGTTTCAGTTTCTTTAGAAACTCCTGATATGATTTTTACCCCATGCTCTTATGACCTTGACTAAGGCCAACAAATCATAAGTCACATGTCAAGTTCTACCCGTCATTGTCCAGGTTAATTTGAACCCATCCGTACAAGCCCTTGACTAGGGCCAACAAGGTTGTACGACTATCCCAAACCAACGCATATATCTATGCAACAGAAAAGTAACAAATAGCTACCATACACTATGCCTTGACTAAGGCCAACAAACATAGCATGAATACTGAGTGCTACCCGTCTCAAATGACGGAGGGCTACGAATGGTTTTTGGCGAAAAACCTTTAATTTAATGAACTTGATATCGTTGAAGGAACGAGATAGCTTTTTATAAATATAGTGGTGAAAACCTTTGCTAAAGAGGTCACTCCCGGTGAAGGGATCTCGGCTCTTTCCCCGTAGAATGAGGTGCAGGATATTCCAACTGAATACCAAGATGCAAAGAAAAAAGTAATCGACTATAGTGAAGTTATTACCTTGACGCAAACTTCTGTCCAAGGGGTAACTCCAGGTGAAGGGATCTCGGCCCTTGCCTAGTAGAGTGAGGTGCTGGATATTCATAACCGAATACCACTGTGCAAAACAAAAGAGAACGTCCTTGTAATAACAGCTTTTTTTGAAAAATTGTTCCAACAACATCAAACATGTATGTTTAGCTTGCATTGATCCGAATCAATGCAGTCCCATCAATTGATCACACCAAGAAAGAACAAAAATATGATGTACGTATATGCCATCCGCATTCGCCACTGGGTCCCATCATCACCCGTTAGGTTACTTAACGAACGACAGAGCGGGGACTGGACCAGCGCGGATGTAAAACATATACAATATCTACTAGTATATATATCAATATATAATAATCGCTCAAGGCGTGATAAATACAACATCACAGAAATGTAATAAGCATCACAGAACAATACAGATAATCTGGGATCCCCGGGTTTCCTTCGAGCCGCAAATGAAACCCGACGTTCCCCTGATCGTGTGGATAGCCTATGCAATGAAATCCTAGACCCCTATGGGCGCGGCAAGTTATCCGCCAAAACCTGAAGCGAGACATCCCCCTTCAACAAAGTGAATGGACCACCCAGCACTTCACGGAATCCGGTAACTTGAGTACCCCTCCTTGGGTCAACCTATACCCCCTACGAGTGCGGCGAATAGCCCGCCAATTCTAGAGTAAAGCCCCCTCCGTCTCAATGCCATGAGATGCGGGCTTGTTGCCCTCTAGAACCCAGCTATCCGTGCACTCCACCTTGGGGTAATCCTAGTACAGAAAATAAAATATGTACAACGGTGACATCGACCTCAACCCGGTCGTGCCCCAAAAGAATAATATACAAAAAGGCAGTGACGGCAGTCCACATGTTGGACGCTCGTCCCGCAATATCAAATGTACAAATAATACTAAACTGTACTAACATTGCACCAAGCAATCCACCACGACAAATCTGCATCATCACAGCACAATACAGAACATTAACGTGAATGTCACGTTCGCAAATCCGTCTAAAGGGGCTATAGCGATTAGACAAGATTTACCGCTCGAATAACATTCACGATCCCAGATAGTAATGTAAGTACTGCGAACTAACTTATTTAAAATTTCGATCGACAAAATTCCCCGAAGTGGGCCCCAAGTACAATTCCAGCACTCAAAATAAATCTGGGCCTAAACTAAATATTCCAGAAACCACAATTCCACATGAAAGAAAACCAGAAGAAATATGGTACACTGTTGCCATAAATCGGCGGCGGAACCGCGGCCAACACATAGGTTGTGCGGCGGTTCCGCGGCAATCTGGTGGGTTCAGTAAACCAAATTTCTTCTGTAGTCTTAAAAAAGCCTGCACGATTTTCTGACATACCGAAAATAATTTTTCGACCACTTTAAAAAATCGGCAGAAACTTAAAAAATGGAATTGCTGCTTGGGAAATTTCGTCCGGTCGATATTTTAAATATGTTAGAACAAACTAGTAAGGTTAATGGCGTGGCTCTTATACCATGTAAGTCTACGGTAGCGCCCCGGCCATCAATCCGAGGCCAAATGCGGAAACAAAAACTTTTTAGGAAACCGGCGCTATCGTAGTCTTTCACTCTGATCGAACCATTTACGCTAAACTAGCTAACTACTAAGAAGTGAGAGTGGCTATACCAATCGATCCGTGTCCTTCGGTCTTTGGCCACCATCCCAAGCTCCTCGCGGCATCTCCGATCTCCGGTCTCCTCGTCGGAAGGGCACCACATCAATGAGTCTTTTTACGGGCTCCCGCTTCATCCGAAGCAACTCGAACATGAAGTTTGCTAGCCGACGTGTCCAAGATGAAGTGGAGAATGTGTGTGATCACTTTGTCTCTTGACACTCTAGGATTCTCAACACATGAGATGGTTAGAGTGGAGGTAGAAGATGATGCCAATGGTGGAACTTGTGAGCAAGAAGAAGAAAGAAAAGAGAGGAGCCTTTTGTGTTATTGTGTTGAATTATTGTTGTGAGCACAAGAATGAAAACCCAAGAGCCAACCCCAAGCCTATGGCTGCCCTCTCTCTCTCCATCCATCAATTCAACACAATAAACAAATCCTAATGTGACATTAGTATAAATAAAGAGACCATGAGTCACTAAATATGTCCATGTCACATTAAATACACCTCATCATGAAATCCACTCACAATTTCCACATGTAAACATTAATCCAAATGTTTACAACAATAAAAAGATATGGCAACATCTAAAGTAAACTCGTGACGGATCACAAGGATACCCCTCACCTGTATATACATACTTGCATCCGCATTCCGACTGAATGTGAATGCGATGAGACTAAAGTAATCCAATAAATCTAATACTAGGATCCGGCTTAAACCAAAGCCCACTAGTATGATCCGTCTGATCATGATCCAAGCACGAATGCACGTATATGATCGAACCCTGCCATAATACCATACGGCCTCTACAACGTTTTGCCCGAAACTTGAGAAACTGTCTATGGGGGAATCTAAAGACTCTTCAATACTTTGGCTGTGGATTTAACCACCAGCACGGCAGTGGTACTAGCCGCACGTAACGGGCTACCAGGTATTGATCAAAAGGGAGGTCGATGAGTGAACTCATCCTGACACCCTACTGAGCCTGTCAGTGACAATATCTATACAGTCCGGTCCGTTGGTCTATGAGCATCGCATGTCGGGCCTAGGGGGTTAGTAAAAGTCAGACCCCCAAAAGCGGTACAAGTCGTGTCGGAGTATAGCCCAGAACACCCTGAGATACTACTGGAATACCTACCAGTAAATCTCCTGCCTTGGCCAAGGACTTCGTGTAATGGCTCTCCTAGACACAGCGTGATCTCACCCCCAATAACGGGAGAGACGAAACCCCTGCTGATCCGCTCACTGCCTCCATGTGGCTCGGGACTGTACCCAACTAAAACCTGTTTGCACGACTCCTTTGAGCCTTGGTAGGGTAGTAATCAAAGCACAGTGGGAACTCACATGAGACAAATGAAGATCTCAGGTCGATGAACTAACATGTACACATGTCACCAGGGAACTGCTATCTGACGTCAGGTTTAATACCAACTAGCATGTTCCCGGCAAGTCCTGTCCGGTGTACTCATAACCCAATGAGCACCTGTATACATCTTAGGTGAACCAACTGACACCAATAGCTTGTGAGACCAACCACCGCCCTCGTCGGGGTCTCGACTGTATACACTAGTCTACTAATGGAGTATCGACGCCCAGTCTCGAAACTCCCACGACTAGGGAACTTTTAAGGATGTGCTTATAGACCCCAGCTCCCACGTATATGTTCGCCATCATACTGCTGGCCGTCAAGCAAGAATCCTAAGAGCTCTATCAACATGTAATAGTGATCTGTAAGGTCACCTAAAGCTCGTACACGATGACAAAGATAAACCAGATAGCATACTATCATCTTGAGTAAGACTGTCCTACCGGCATAGGTCCTCCCTCAATCATTGCAATCACGTGCTTGCGATCCAATAATTGACTTTAAGGGCACTATCCAACAATCTCCCACTTGCACTCAAGGCTAATTATTGCGATGTCGCATACTCACAGCCCGTGTGATACCGAACACCCAACTCCTCTACTGATCAGTCTCACAAAGCCCGTTTACGAAACTATTGCATTTGAAGAATTGCCTCAGTGAGTGGATCCGCTCTGATGTTTCTTTCTATGTCTCTCTTTATCTCAAGTTCGCGGAGAAAGCCATCTCCCGATTTGAGCAATACCTGTCTTAGAATATGTCTGGAAATCTGATGGGACTTAGTTCATAAATGAACTCCAAATCCAAACTTCTTAGACTGTATTGTCAACTGAACTTAATCAGTATCCTGCGCCATGCCTCCCTCAGTATCCGCTTGGACCACCTGTCCAAACTATTGCCCCTCGTCAGAGGGAAAATTATAACTCTGACAGTCACTCTGTCATCCAGGTCACCTTGGAAGCCTGGAATGATAACCGTCTCCCGAAGGAGGCTGTCGTTATCATATCCCTAGAACATCCACTTATGTTTTAAAACTGCTTCCGAACGTTTCTCCAGGATAGGATTAATATCAACTTATTGCATCTAGTGCAAAAACAATATCTGGTGTGGTACTTGATATCTCATGATTGACTCAATTGCCTAAGTAAGTGGTACGTCAATCATGCACATCTCTCTCCCCTTTAGTCTGTAAGACACCTTTAGAGAGGGTGAATCTATCACCTGCAGGTACACTACCGTGCCAGGAGTCGTCCATTCTAAAACACCTTTAGAATGTTGTCTTAGTACCCAGATTGGGAAACTACCCAAATCTAGATTAAAATCATAGATCTAGTAACCAGAATATCTGATATAATATCCATATTCTATGTGGAGAAAACTACTGTGTGACTACCAAAGTATAACCGATCGTAGTATAGGAATTTCACTTCCTACTATGTGTATGTCATCCATATACCAGGACATCACACCCTACTACCTTCATAACATATCCATCTCCTATTCTGACAAAGTCAAAGTCCATGATTGTCACATCAAAAATAGATGATCTGTCTCCGTTATATCTGCTTTAGTCCATAAATAGACATAAGATACTTGTCCACTATGCTTCCGCTGCTCCTACTGACTACGAAAACCCTCTGGCAGAATCATATATACATGCACTTCTAAAGCTAGTTTAGAACGACGCTATACTCATCCCCCTGCTGGGTCTCACAGTCTGGAACAGCAGCAATGGCAAGTCTGGGTAAACAAGAACCTCCCTGTCACCGTCCTTGAGCATACCGAAGTACCTCTCGAGTGCCTGAGGTTGCCCACCATATCTGCGGAGTGGCTAATGGAATGTCAAACCTGATTGAATCTTTAGGTTCTCATCAAATTTCCAGTAATCGTTTGTGGTTATGGAATCACTTCCGGTTCTACCATACTCTCACTACTGTTTTCTGAAAAAATCCATTTTTATCAAAACTGTGGCGAGTCTAGAACAATATCACTATTGATCTTCCAGATGGTAGAAAGTCAATCCTCGTCATAGCCCGGGCTAACCCACAAACAGCCATTACAGAAACACGTCTTGAGTTATCCAGAGTCTGGTTTTAAGCATAAGCCAGACAACTCCCCGTACCTTAACATTGTTAAGATATGAACTATTCTATATCCAATATAGAAATAGAGGCACTGATTTGATTGGAACCAGATTCAAATCATGCAGCTGTCTCCAGTGCATGTCAACTAAATGAAGAAAGGCCGATCAGCATTACTCAACTTAAGAATACATCCAGATATGATTAACCTGAAAGAGAAACAAGTCCTCATAATCATTACTATCAACTGAATACCATACACAAGTATCTACATCTTCGATCACCTTGAAAAATCCTGATACTTGCAACACGTGGTTCTCTACTTTACGCTTATACATATAACTTCTCAAAACTTAGACCTTGTATTTCTACGAAACACTTGTCTAAAACTAGAGAAGTCACAAGTAAACAGAATATAGTACGAGGACCAACCCCTCTGTCCTAATGAACACTGGACAACATACAATACTTTGTATAAGTCCTCTGAGTTGAATAACTCAAACCCTGTGCGTCGTAGGTTGAAAACTGTACTTATGGTTAAGAAGAATTACACCGCTGTTTAATTCTCCTTACCAAACCATCAACTGGTATAGGTAAATGTCATGGACATAATTTCAAAAAGTTATATCTCACTTTATAAAAATAAACGTACAGATATATCAATATGAAATTGGTACATAACAACGGATATTCAAAACTAAATATCTGTCGTCCGGCAAACAGCCCAGGCGATTTCCTCAAATATCACCAATTATAACGAATCCCGATATAATGAGGATGATCACCCAATTCCCAATAACTTACTCCCACTCATCATCTGTATAAACATACAGATGTGAGAATCATACCTGGTAAATACATACCCTGGAGTAAGGGTTAATTAGGAAATCAGTTTTCTTTTAACAATACACTGTGAAACTGAAACATGTAAATGTTTCGAAGGGGTATCCGGGTATTCCTAATAATGCCTCTTCCATTATCAGATTCACAACTGTAACCGTATATTTCTTTACCATCTCTCCAAATCCCTTTATATGTCTTTAGTCATTACCTTCTGTACACCACCTTTAGGCCAAATGGTTTTCTTTCTTCCCTATCGTTCGGCACCAGCCTATGGTTTGGAAAAAGACTATCCAATAAGCATAATGGGTGTACTCTCCTAATCCTAGGAGCGCTCGCAACGCGAGAGAAGGTAAAGATAAAAGACAACTGAATAAACCTTATTCCTATTTCTCCTGAACCAGAATCCATCTCCAAACTGAAACAAGTTCCTTCGAGTTCGTATATAACCATACGATAGATTATCCAAATAACTGTGGATCTTCGTAGTGATACGGAGTGTTCTGAAGAAATACAAAGGTGAAGTAGGAATAGCGATGAAATACTTGGTTTGGTCGTGAATAGCAGTCGCAATTTACTTTGCCCTCTTACTAATCTCTTTATTTGTCTTTACTTATTACCTTCTGCACACCTCTCTTAGGCTAATCGGTTTTCTTCATTCCCTACCTTTCGGCACCTGCCTATAGTTTGGATGAAGACTATCCAATTAGCGTAATAGGTGTACCGTCCTAATCCAAGGAGCACTCGCAGCCTGAGAGAAGGTAAAAGGAAAAGACAACTGAATAGTCCTATTCATTTTCTCCAGAACCGGAAACCATTCTCGAATCTGGAACAAGTTCCTTCAAGTTCGTATATAACCATACGATGGTTTTATCCAATGGAAGTGGATGTTCGTAGTAATACGAGGTGTTCTGGAGAAAATGGTAAAAGTAGGGGTGGTAGTGAGGTATGCAACTCAGACAATCTAAAAGCCAGTTTTTTAAGAAGGTTCAGTTAATCTTGGTCACTGAGTCATATTCTAGGGTCGGGCCATGGTCGCTGCCAAAGAGAAAGAGAAAAGAAACACTCTGCGTGCGCTCTAACCTAGATCAGAATGGTTATCAATTTATCTAATCAGGAAACCTCCTACTGTAACCTCAAATTCTCCTCCAAACCTGAAAGAAGAATTAGTCGGGATCACTCGAGGAGTAAACCAAATCATCAGTAGGAATCGGGATCCAACTATCATCGCATGATAACGTGATGGAATCCACTCACGTTATCACACTCCAGAAGGTATGCGCATATCTGGCAAGTTTCAGTTTCTTTAGAAACTCCCGATATGATTTTTACCCCATGCTCTTATGACCTTGACTAAGGCCAACAAATCATAAGTCACATGTCAAGTTCTACCCGTCATTGTCCAGGTTAATTTGAACCCACCCATACAAGCCCTTGACTAGGTCCAACAAGGTTGTACGACTGTCCCAAACCAACGCATATATCTATGCAACAGAAAAGTAACAAATAGCTATCATACACTATGCCTTGACTAAGGCCAACAAATATAGCATGAATACTGAGTGCTACCCGTCTGAAATTACGGAGGGCTACAAATGGTTTTTGGCGAAAAACCTTTAACGTAATGAACTTGATATCGTTGAAGGAACGAGATAGCTTTTTATAAATATAGTGGCGAAAACCTTTGCTAAAGAGGTCACTCCCAGTGAAGGGATCTCGGCTCTTTCCCCGTAGAATGAGGTGCAGGATATTCCAACTGAATACCACGATGCAAGGCAAAAAGTAATCAACTATAGTGAAGTTATTACCTTGACGCAAACTTCTGTCCAAGGGGTAACTCCCGGTGAAGGGATCTCGGCCCTTGCCTAGTAGAGTGAGGTGCTGGATATTCATAACCGAATACCACTGTGCAAAACAAAAGAGAACGTCCTTGTAATAACAGCTTTTTTTGAAAAATTGTTCCAACAACATCAAACAGGTATGTTTAGCTTGCATTGATCCGAATCAATGCAGTCCCATCAATTGATCACACCAAGAAAGAACAAAAATATGATGTACGTATATGCCATCCGCATTCGCCACTAGGTCCCGTCATCACCCGTTAGGTTACTTAACTAACGACAGAGCGGGGACTGGACTAGCGCGGATGTAAAACATATACAACATCTACCAGTATATATATATCAATATATAATAATCGCTCAAGGCGTGATAAATGCAACATCATAGAAATGTAATAAGTATCACAGAACAATACAGATAATCTGGGATCCCCGGGTTTCCTTCGAGCCGAAAGTGAAACCCGACGTTCCCCTGATCGTGTGGATAGCCTGTGCAATGAAATCCTAGACCCCTACGGGCACGGCAAATTACCCGCCAAAACCTGAAGCGAGACAGCCCCCTTCAACAAAGTGAATGGACCACCCAACACTTCACGGAATCAGGTAACTTGAGCACCCCTCCTTGGGTCAACCTATACCCCCTACGAGTGTGGCGAATAGCCCGCCAATTCTAGAGTAAAGCCCCCTCCGTCTCAAAGCCATGAGATGCGGGCTTGTTGCCCTCTAGAACCCGGCTATCCGTGCACTCCACCTTAGGGTAATCCTAGTACAGAAAATAAAATATGTACAACGGTGACATCGACCTCAACCCGGTCGTGCCCCAAAAGAATAATATACAAAAAGGCAGTGACGGCAGTCCATATGTTGGACGCTCGCCCCGCAATATCAAATGTACAAATAATACTAAACTGTACTAACATTGCACCAAGCTATCCACCACGACAAATCCGCGTCATCACAGCACAACACAGAACATCAACGTGAATGTCACGTTCGCAAATCCGTCTAAAGGGGCTATAGCGATTAGACAAGATTTACCGCTCGAATAACATTCACGGTCATAGATAGTAATGTAAGTACTGCGAACTAACTTATTTAAAATTTCGATCGACAAAATTTCCCGAAGTGGGGCCCAAGTACAATTCCAGCACTCAAAATAAATCTGGGCCTAAACTAAATATTCCAGAAACCACAATTCCACATGAAAGACATCCAGAAGAAATATGTTACACTGTTGCCACAAATCGGCGGCGGAACCGCGGCCAACACATAGGTTGTGCGGCTGTTCCGCGGCAATCTGGTGGGTTCAGTGACCCAAATTTCTTCTGTAGTCTTAAAAAAGCCTGCAAGATTTTCTGACATACTGAAAATAATTTTTCGACCACTTTAAAAAATCGGCAGAAACTTAAAAAATGAAATTGTTGTTTTGGAAATTTCGTCCGATCGATATTTTAAATATGTTAGAACAAACTAGTAAAGGTTAATGGCGTGGCTCTTATACCATGTAAGTCTACGGTAGCGCCCCGGCCGTCAATCCGAGGCCAAATGCGGAAACAAAAACTTTTTAGGAAACCGGCGCTATCGTAGTCTTTCACCCGGATCGAACCCTTAACGCTAAACTAGCTAACTGCTAAGAAGTGAGAGTGGCTATACCGATCGATCCGTGTCCTTCGGTCTTTGGCCACCATCCCAAGCTCCTCGCGGCATCTCCGATCTCCGGTCTCCTCGTCGGAAGGGCGCCACATCAATGAGTCTTTTTACGGGCTCCGGCTTCATCCGAAGCAACTCGGACATGAAGTTTGCTAGCCGACGTGTCCAAGATGAAGTGGAGAATGTGTGTGATCACTTTATCTCTTGACACTCTAGGATTCTCAACACATGAGATGGTTAGAGTGGAGGTAGAAGATGATGCCAATGGTGGAACTTGTAAGCAAGAAGAAGAAAGAAAAGAGAGGAGCCTTTTGTGTTATTGTGTTGAATTATTGTTGTGAGCACAAGAATGAAAACCCAAAAGCCAACCCCAAGCCTATGGCTGCCCTCTCTCTCTCTCTCCATCCATCAATTCAACACAATAAACAAATCCTAATGTGACATTAGCACAAATAAAGAGACCATGAGTCACTAAACATGTCCATGTCACATTAAATACACCTCATCATGAAATCCACTCATAATTTCCATATGTAAACATTAATCCAAATGTTTACAACAATAAAAAGATATGGCAACATCTAAAGTAAACTCGTGACGGATCACAAGGATACCCCTCACATGTATATACATACTTGCATCCGCATTCCGACTGAATGCGAATACGAATGCGATGAGACTAAAGTAATCCAATAAATCTAATACTAGGATCCGGCTTAAACCAAAGCCCACTAGTATGATCCGTCCGATCATGATCCATGCACGAATGCACGTATATGATCGAACCCTGCCATAATACCATACGGCCTCTACAACGTTTCGCCCGAAACTTGAGAAACTGTCTGTGGGGGAATCTAAAGACTCGTCAATACTTTGGCTGTGGATTTAACCACTAGCACGTCAGTGGTACTAGCCGCACGTAACGGGCTACCAGGTATTGATCAAAAGGGAGGTCGATGAGTGAACTCATCCTGAAACCCTACTGAGCCTGTCAGTGACAATATCTGTACAGTCCGGTCCGTTGGTCTATGAGCATCGCATGTCGGGACTAGGGGGTTGGTAAAAGTCAGACCCCCAAAAGCGGTACAAGTCGTGTCGGAGTATAGCCCAGAACACCCTGAGATACTACTGGAATACCTACCAGTAAATCTCCTGCCTTGGCCAAGGACTTCGTGTAATGGCTCTCCTGGACACAGCGCGATCTCACCCCCAATATCGGGAGAGACGAAACCCCTGCCGATCCGCTCACTGCCTCCATGTGGCTCGGGACTGTACCCAACTAAAACCTGTTTGCACGACTCCTTTGAGCCATGGTAGGGTAGTAATCAAAGCACAGTGGGAACTCACACGAGACAAATGATGATCTCAGGTCGATGAACTAACCTGTACACATGTCACCAGGGAACTGCTATCTGAACGTCACGTATAATACCAACTAGCATGTTCCCGGCGAGTCCTGTCCGGTGTAGTCATAACCCAATGAGCACATGTATACATCTTAGGTGAACCAACTGACACCAATGGCTTGTGAGACCGGCCACCGCCCCTCGTCGGGGTCTCGACTGTATACACTAGTCTACTAATGGAGTATCGACGCTCAGTCTCAAAACTCACACGACTAGGTACATTTTAAGGATGTGCTTATAGACCCCAGCTCCCACGTATATGATCGCCATCATACTGCTGGCCGTCAAGCAAGAATCCTAAGGGCTCTATCAACGTGTAATAGTGAGACACCTAAAGCTCGTACACGATGACAAAGATAAACCAGGTAGCATACTATCATCTTGAGAAAGACTGTCCTACCGGCATAGGTCCTCCCTCAATCATTGCAATCACGTGCCTACGTTCCAATAATTGACTTTGAGGGCACTATATCTAACATGATTAAGATTATATCTCTATAACAAATATTACTAATATTATTCATGGATATATTGTGCAAGATTTGGCTCAGGTCAGGAGATCGGGATATCGAGATGTCGGGAATCAAAATTCTGCCAATGAAATTTAATTAAAATCGAAAAATCAATACTGGCAGAGACTCAGGAAATATTTTCAAATTCCAGATATCTAGAAGATCTCCACGTGTCAACATATATAAGCCCCAGAAGATTGAGACCTTAACTCCTCCAAGATGCGGCGCTTCCGCGGCTAAATGCCCCAATACGCGGCGAATCCGTAGCCCTCTGGTGGCTGTTGGATCTGATATTTTCTGTGGGTGATCGTATCAATATATCTTAACCTTTGAGATCTAGGGTTTGTATCTTCTGTGACAATAAATAATACCAACGGCTAAAGTTAGAAATAATCACCTTTTAAACGAAGCAAATCACCATCAAAGAACAAGTGATCCATGACAGGTCCGCGATTCGACATGATAAGACGACGTGAGATTCGACGGAACATCTACTTCCTATGAGGCAGAGATCGAGAGCAACTTCTTCTTCCTCTTGTAATCTAAACTCGAAGAATTGTACTTGTGAAGTTGATTAATAAAGGTAGATCATTAGTTAATTATTTAGTATTTAATTTGTGCATTATGATTTCCTTCTCCATCCTTTCATCTTCTTCTATCTCCATCATGCGCGAGTAATTCTCCCCTTGATAGGGTTCGTAGAATTAGGATAGAACAATGGATGATAAAATATTTTAACTTCTTTTAAGTCTTAAGAAATTTATAAACTTTAGCAAAAGAATCGTTAACATCTGTTCTCCGCCGAAACACGGAGACCCGACCGCGTAGGTCCGTCTTGCCTGAATTTCGAGGGCAGATGCTATTTGGTGCTATCCGTCCACCTCTCTGAAGATGCCAAGTTGATTTATGACACCATGTATCAAATGTTTAAACGGATACGACCGATGTAGCAGACTTCATCAGATTCCCCCTCGTTGAGGGGTTTTTGATTGTGGGGACGCTCTTCCCTGCAAGCGCAAGCCCCTGCAGTTAATTACGCTACCGCATCGCGGTAACCACTTTCTCCTTCTCCGGATGGTCACTTCGTGTCGTGGGTGTTTGTTTTGATTTTGGTTGCCCGTGGATTGTATACGGAGACCAATTTATGTGGTCGCCCGTTGGGCGTGGATTAGTCCAAATCCGTATTTTCTTAGATTTGGATTTGGGGTTGGGTTTAAGTATACATTAGTCTCATTTGAGACTAAAATCAACTTAAACGTTAGCTAAGGATACGTTAGTCTAATTTTAGATTAAGATCAACTTAAAGGTTTGTTAAGGATACGTTAGTCTAATTTTAGACTAAGATCTACTTAACGGGATCATTTAGATCCAACAAAAGAGCATTTAGGCTCTATTGTTCTTGTTTAGGGACTTTGCGGTCAATTACCTTTAAGGACATGGTGGTCCATTGTTAGTTTAAGGACATTACGGTCTATTGTTAGTTTAAAGACATCGCGGTCGAGATTAAGGACATCATAGTCCGTGAGTTTAAAGACATCACGGTCAAATGTTAGTTTAAAGACATCACGGTCGAAGTTAAGGACATCATAGTCCGTGAGTTTAAAGACCTCACAGTCAAATGTTAGTTTAAAGACATCACGGTCGAGGTTAAGGACATCATAGTCCTTGGGTTTAAGGACCCCACAGTCCAATGTTAGTTTAAAGACATCACGGTCGAGGTTAAGGACATCATAGTCCATGAGTTTAAGGACCCCACGGTCCAATATTAATTTAAAGACATCACGGTCGAGGTTAAGGACATCATAGTCCATGAGTTTAAGGACCCCACAGTCCATAGTTTAGAGACGTCATAGTCTATGCAATGTGTGGTTGTCGGGACCCGTCACCTCTTTGAAGACGTTGAGGAATTACAACGACAAATATCAAAGGAGTGAAGAGATGTACCCTTGAACCAAGGTGGATTAAGTGACCTGTAGTCCAATTTGGAACTAAGATCAATTAATTATATTATGAGCACATTGGCTTAATTAAGTCTGAGTTGAGGACTTATGGCCAACTTGGGCTAAGTCCAATTGAGTTTGAAATATTGGCCCTTTGTTGGACCATTAAACATTTGTCTGGGTTCAGCCTTCATCACTTAGCAATGCCAAACAAGAGTTTGGAGACTTTGCTATCATTTTAGTCTTTGACTAAGCATTAAACATTATAGCTCTGAGTTTTACTCAATTTTGAGATTCAGTTGAAGGGGGGGCATTTGCCTCTGGAAAATTAGCCAATTTGGCTAACAATAGTGTTAAACACTAGAGAACAAAAGTGTTAAACACTGGAAATAAAGCTCTCAAATTAGTGTTAAACACTAGAAGACAACGGTGTTAAACACCGGAAATAAAATTCTCAAATTAGTGTTAAACACTAGAAATAAATTTCTCAAATTAGTGTTAAACACTAGAAGACAACAGTGTTAAACACTGGAAATAAAGCCTTCAAATTAGTATTAAACACTAGAGAGGAACGGGTCACGTGGAGACACGTGAGGGCACCCAAAGGTGGGGCCAGATCTCCTCACTTTGTTCTGCAAATAAGTGTTAAACACTTTTTAATTTTCTGACTATCACGTGTTGGCACGTGATGGAGATTTGTGCGTTGATTATTAAAGCACTTATTAAGGGGTCACATGGTAACACGTGAGAGCGCCCAAGATAGAATCTGCCTTTGCATTTATTCCCATTGTTTTGGGGGTCACGTGGGAGCACGTGAGGCGTTGCCTAAGAGCTAATTCCTTTTCATTTTGGGGGATCTTTTCAGGGGTCACGTGGGGACACGTGACCTTAGTTCTTTGCATGTATGGAGATCTTCCAAGTCTCTTTATTTTCAAGAATTAAATTCTCTATAGGATTAAACCCTAATTATGGTTTCTTTAGAGGAATTAAATTCCTATGTGAAAGAATTAAATTCTTATGTAGGGTTAAACCCCAATTTTATTTAGAGGACTTGAATTCTTTATGAGTTTTGGGAGAATTGAATTCTCATATTGGGCTAAACCCTAGCTTTGTCTGTCTTGGAGGAATTAAATTCCTTGTAAATTTAAGATAATTAAATTCTCATATTGGGTTAAACCCTAGTTTTATCTTGAAGGAATTAAATTCCTGTAAGTTTGGGAGAATTAAATTCTCATATAGGGTTAAACCCTAATTTTATCTTGAAGGAATTAAATTCATATGAATTTGGGAGAATTAAATTCTCTAGACTCAATGCTCCCCCTAAGTTTTGGATCTGCATGGCAGAATCTCAACCCGATTAGAATTAAATTCTCAACCTATGGGGAGATTTGCTTCTGCAGATCTTCAACCAGAGGAAGAACTAAGTTCTTTTGCAGAAGAGTTAAACTCTTAGATTGAGAATTAAATTCTCTTTTTTTGAAGTTTTGATCCTTTTCCCTTTTTCACCTAGGGTTTCTTTCCTAGAGAATTAAATTCTCCTTTCTTTTCTCTCTGCTATTTGCCTTTAGAAAATTTCAAGACCCAAAATTCTATCTCCCCAAAATTCTATCTCTTTCTTCTCCTCTTGGCTCCTATTTATAGGGGAAGGAAAAGAATCAATTTGTTTAGTAAATCTCTCATTGAAAGATTTTGTTTGTTTTTCATAACTAATATGATCTTTTAGATCTCTCAGTGAATTTTATTCTCCATTGGATTTTTAATCCAAAAGATATTCTGTTTGTTATTTTTGGTGAAATTTAGGGAAATCTTTCCTTGTCTAAAATCTTTCCATAAATTGGTGATTTTTAATCACCCTTGGATTTTTAATCTAACGGTCCCCCATAATCCTTTTCTGTTTGGAAAGATTTGGAGAAATACTTTCCCAGTTAGGGTCTTTGATTTCCCTTAATTAGAATTTAATTCTATTAACTCATATATCTTTAGGGACCCATCACGTGTTGGCACGTGACCCCCTGATTAAACATTTGACCAGAATTTAATTATGTTGTGTTAAAGAACTCAGGAATTATCACGTTTCAGCACGTGATGCCCCATTGGGATTTTTCCTTGTTATTTTATTATACCTTTAATTCTTTTCAGTGGGTTTAAAGGCTCATCACGTGTTGGCACGTGACTCCACTGATTAATTATTTCCAATTATTTATTTTATTCAGTGTCTACAGGCTTTGCCTGTAAATGTTTACGTGTCTGCACGTGATGCCCGGTCATGTGTGGGCACGTGATGCCCGGTCACGTGTGAGCACGTGATGCCTCATAACTTTTGATCTCGGATGAATTATGAGGCCCATAATATATCAAATCGAAGGCTTTTTCAAGACGCCTTCGATACCATCAGAATATAGCTGTTTCTCATTCGAGAGTTTGTCAAAATGCAGCTCGGAAAATACTGGTTCGCATTTTCTTAAACGTATCGCTGCCATTTGATACCTAGGGCTCTTTTGCGCAGAAATTTTTTGGTGGGAACAAATGCCCCCCACTACTTTATCCACGTAAGTATATATGTGGGTGAAGTAGTGCAAAATGATTCATAGCGTATGACCAGTTTTGGGTTGGTATATAATCTTCAGGATCTTGATCTGAGAAGATTACGAGCGGACACAAGCGTCGTCATTTATCATTGACTCAAATCTCGACTCTTAAGGGATATAGTTCCAAACCCTCAGCTCCATGAGTCGCACCCTTCTATTTCTTTATGTCTTACTCTGGCACGAAGTAGTTTATATGCTTATGAGTAACTTCTCCATTTCGGTGGCATGTAGTTTTGGCAAGCGTAGCCCATAGATGGTAGATAACGGTTCATCTTGAACTCTTTATAAGGTAGCGATGGCTTAGGAAACAGGGTTAGGATCTGTTGCCTAAGACTTTCCAACTTTATGAGCCGTGAGGGTCTCACAAAGGCTTTTCTCCCTACGAGTCGTGAGGATCTCGTAGGTGTCTTTTCTCCTTAGGAGTCGTGAGGACTCCTAAGTGCGTTTTCTCCTGAGAATCGTAAGGATCTCACAAGAGAATTTTCATTATGCGTAGAGACACTAATTTCCCCGCAAGTTGAGACGAATCGAGAGATTCTCGCAAAGACACTGATTTCCTTGCGGGTCGAAACGAATCGAGAGGTTCTCGCCGAGGACGCTGATTTCCCTGAATCGAGATAAGAAGCAATGGCTTAGGAAACAGTTTTAGATCTGCTGCCTAAGACTTTTCAACTTTATGAGTCGTGAGGGTCTCATAAAGATTTTTTTATCCCTACGAGTCGAGAGGATCTCGTAGGTGTATTTTCTCCTTAGGAATCGTGAGGATTCCTAAGTGTGTTTTCTCTTGAGAGTCGTAAGGATCTCACAAGAGAATTTTCTTCGTTACAAGTCGAGAGGACTCGTAAGTGATTGATGAGTTAACCTACTCCCGAGTCAAAGCATTGCCTCAACAGGGAGGTCGAGGGTTGGCTTTGGTTTTTCTGTGCACCGCTGAGTCATGGAACTGGGAACTTTGCCGCGGGTCCGCTTTGCTGACGTTGTATATTCCTACAGAGACACTGATTTCTCTGCGGGTCGGCGCGAATCAAGATGTTCTCGTCAAGGACGCTAGTTTCCCTGAAACGAAGTATTTGCCAAGGACACTGATTTCCCTGGAGTCGAAACGAATCGAGGTATTCCCGAAAAGACGCTGATTTCTCTGCGGGTCGACGCGAATCGAGATGCTCTCGTCAAGGACGCTGATTTCCCTGAATCGAAGAGGTTGCCAAGGACACTGATTTCCCTGGGGTTGAAACGAATCGAGAGATTCCTGCAAAGACGCTGATTTCTCTGCGGGTCGACGCGAATCGAGATGCTCTCGTCAAGGACGCTGATTTCCCTGAATCAAGGTTTTTGCCTAGGACACTGATTTCCTCGGAGTTCAAACGAATCGAGGTATTCCTGCAAAGACGTTGATTTCTCTGCGAGTCGATGCGAATCGAGATGTTCTCGTCAAGGACACTGATTTCCCTGAATCGAGGTTTTTGCCAAGGACACTGATTTCCTCGGAGTTGAGACGAATCGAGGTATTCCTGCAAAGACGCTGATTTCTCTGCGGGTCGACGCGAATCGAGATACTCTCGTCAAGGACGTTGATTTCCCTGAATCGAGGTATTTTGCCAAGGACACTGATTTTCTTGGAGGTCGAGATGAATCGAGGTATTCCTGCAAAGACGCTAATTTCTCTGCGGGTCGATGCAAATCGAGATGCTCTCGTCAAGGACACTGATTTCCCTGAATCAAGGTTTTTTCCAAGGACGCTGATTTCCTCGGAGTTGAGACGAATCGAGGTATTCCTGCAAAGACGCTGATTTCTCTGCGGGTCGATGCGAATTGAGTTGCTCTCGTCAAGGACGTTGATTTCCCTGAATCGAGGAGGTTGCCAAGGACGCTGATTTCCCTAGGGTTGAGACGAATCGAGGTATTCCTGCAAAGACGCTGATTTCTCTACGGGTCGACGCGAATCGAGATGCTCTCGTCAAGGACGCTGATTTCCCTGAATCAAGGAGGTTGCTGAGGATGCTGATTTCCCTGGGAGTTGAGAAGAATCGAGGTATTCCTGCAAAGACACTGATTTATCTGCAGGTCGACGTGAATCGAGATGCTCTCATCAAGGACGCTGATTCCCTGAATCGAGGTTTTTGTCAAGAACACTGATTTCCCTAGAGGTTGAAACGAATCGAGGTAATCCTACAAAGACATTGATTTCTCTGCGGGTCGACGCGAATCGAGATGCTCTCGTCAAGGACGTTGATTTCCCTGAATCGAGGAGGTTGCCAAGGACACTGATTTCCCTGGGGTTGAGATGAATCGAGGTATTCCTGCAAAGACGCTGATTTCTCTGCGGGTCGACACGAATCAAGGTGCTCTCGTCAAGGATGCTGATTTCCCTGAATCGAGGTTTTTGCCAAGAACACTGATTTCCCTGGAGGTCGGTTAACTTATTTCCGAGACGAAGCGTTGATCCGGCGGGGAGGTCATTGGTTGACTCTAGGTTGTCTGTGGACCGTAGAGTCTTGGAACTAGGGACTTTTCCATGGCTCCGCTTTGTTAACGTTGCGTCCGAATCCTGCTGGAATGAGAAGGAACGCCGTTGTTGGTCTCCAGGCTGTAGATGTGGCCGTCGAGACTTGGAACTAGGGACTTTGCCATGGCTCCGATTGGTGATGTCGCGTCCGAATCCTACTGGAATGAGGAGGAACGCTGTCGTGGGTCTCCAGGCTGTAGATGTGGCCGTCGAGACTTGGAACTAGGGACTCTGCCATGGTTCCGAGATTGATTTTCGCGTCTGAATCCTGCTGGAATGAGGAGGAACGCCATCGTGGGTTCTCCAGTCTGTATATTTGGCCGTCGAGACTTGGAACTAGGGACTTTGCCATGGCTCCGATTGGTAATGTCGCGTCCGAATCCTGCTGGAATGAGGAGGAACACTGTCGTGGGTCTCCAGGCTGTAGATGTGGCCGTTGAGACTTGGAACTAGGGACTTTGCCGTGGCTCCGAGATTGATTTTCGCGTATAAATTCTGCTGGAATGAGGAGGAATGTCATTGTTGTTCTCTAGGCGGTAGACATGGCCGTCGAGATTTGGAACTAGGGACTTTGCCATGGCTCCGAGATTGATTTTCGCGTATAAATCCTGCTGGAATGAGGAGGAACGCCATTGTTGTTCTCTAGGCTGTAGACCTGGCCGTCGAGATTTGGAACAAGGGACTTTGTCGTGGCTCCGAGATTGATTATCGCGTCTAAATCCTGCTGGAATGAGGAGGAACGCTGTCGTGGGTCTCCAGGCTGTAGATGTGGCCGTCGAGACTTGGCTCTCTATCAGATGGAGCCTGGTGGAATGATATGGTTCCCTTTTTGTTTGTACCCCTGGATTGAATACAGGGATCGATGTGATCTCACCTGTAGGGCAAAAGTTTCATTTCATATGTATATTTTTTGTTTTCTTTCCGCGATGCTCTATCATTTCAACTTTTTGTATCGCGCAAGTCATGATTGCCCAATCATTTCGGCTATTTTTCGCGGTGCCCAATCATTTCAGCTATTTGTTTTATTTACTCGCTGCATTTTATTGCGAGTTACCCAATCATTTCGGCTGTTTTTGTATGCATACATTTTTACTTGCTGATTTCGTTGCAAGTTGCCCCATCATTTCGGCTATTTCATATGCATTTTTGGCTCGCTGATTTTTTTATCGCGAGTGTGGAACTTGGAATCTGATGTCAATCTTAGCATTAGCATCGCTGCGACTGGAATATTGCCAGGAGCGAATCATCATTTGCCATGAAAGTACTTGGAATTTGATACCGATTTAGGCATCAGCATCGCTACAACTGGGATATTGCCATGAGCGAATCATCATTTGCCTCTGTCGATGTCGAACAAAGGTGGCTTAGCAAACAGGGTTAGAATCCCATCGACTAAGGCTTTTGACTTCATGAGCCGTAAGGGTCTCATAAAGGTGTTTCTCCCTACGAGTCGTGAAGATCTCGTAGGTGCTTTTTCTCCTTAGGAATTATGAGGATTCCTAAGTGTGTGTTCTCTTATAAGTCGTAAGGATCTTACAAGACTGTTTTCTCCTTGCAAGTCGAGAGGACCTACAAGTGTTTGTTCACCGTGTGAGCATATCCCTAGTCGCTGGTAGGACTCTGTTAGGGAAATGTTCATTCGTGCCCATGGATTGTATACAAGTGTCAATATTGAACCGCTTGTAGGGCGGCATTGGAGGTTGTGATGGCTTAAGAACAGGTTCAGATCCCTGTAGCTTAAGGCTTTTGAACCCTATGAGCCGTGAGGGTCTCAAAGGGGAATTATCCTTACGAGTCGTGAGGATCTCGTAAGCGTAGTTTCTCCTTAAGAATCGTGAGGATTCCTAAGTGTATTTCTCCTTTGTGAGTCGTAAGTATCTCACGCAGGTGGTTTCTCCTTACAGGGTCGAGAGGACCTTACAAGTGTCTTTTAACGAGATTGCGCCCTTTCGGGTTTTCACAAAACTCGCCGGTAGTCATGCTGTTTTTACTCACGGCGCCCTTTCGGGTTTTCATCCGTGCCCATTTTGCTTGTGGACATACCGTTTTTTGTTTTTTTTTTATTTTTTGTTTTTTTACGAGTTTGCGCCCTTTCGGATTTTCACAAACATCGTCGGTAGTCCTGCTGTTTTTACTTACGGCGCCCTTTCGGGTTTTCATCCGTGCCCATTTTGCTTGTGGAAATACCTTTTTTTTACCACGTCAGCCTTGGGATGCTACGGTCCGTAGTAGTTTATAGACGTCTCGGTCAGTTGCAAGTTTTAGGACATTGCGGTCCATCGTTAGTTTAGGGACGTTTCAGTCCGCTGTAGCTTTGAGGCGAAGTTTCGCCGGATGCTTTATGAACAAGTAGGTTTCTCCTTGATAGACCTTGTCACATAATCCAAGGGTTTTGGCACTGCTCCTGCCCCCAGCTACTCTACGTTGTCTCCTAACGCCGAGTGAGCTGCTTTGTTACTTAACGACAAATAAGCGATCATATGGCAACTTGCCACATAATCTTCGGATTCTTCTGACAATTCGTCTCCCTCATCATTGTCGTTATCTTCACTCTCAAGGATGTGACTGAGGAACTCTTGAAGCATGACTGGGGTTCGCGCCCTCTGGTTGTATTCTTTCAGCGCGTCAATATGTTTTTGCAGATCCGTGCTCTTGTCGTTAGACAGCGCGGGCTTTTTGGTCTTCTTCTTTTTCTTCAAAGACTATGACGGATGTTCCTGGGTGCTTTGCCCATTGCTATTAATTCTCTATGTTGGGCGTGGTTTCAGCATCCCGTCGATGATCTCCAGCTCTTGCGGGCTTTTCCACCTGATCGCCGGACATGTTTGAAGATCTTTCAGCATTTTTTTAGTTTTTTCCGAAAGAACAACTTCCCATGGAGCTTCCTTTATGAATGAGCACGATGCCCCCGGCATGTCCATCTTTTTCGGAGCATATGGTTGTGGCGGATTTACCTTCCAGTTTTCGGACAGCGCGAACTTGCCCTGTTGATACTGGTCTTCAACCTAATTTTTGAAGACGTAGCAGTCTTCGATCGGATGGCCCAATACTCGGTGGTAGGGGCAGTAATTAGGATCGTTGACGTCATTCGGTTGCGGTGGGTGTCTCGACTCCGGTAGAGTAATGAGCCCATTGCGCACTGCCAGTTCAAACAGTTTCCTTGTTTTATCCTGGGGAAATAAGTAAGGACGTCTCAAATTCTCATTGAGAGACTGCCGCTTATTGCTTTGGCGAACAACCCATCTCGGGCCACTCGGTTGTTGTCGAGAGTTGGCGACAAAGGTTGCTTTCTCTTTGCCCTTTTCATTCCAAGGCTCCGTCTTTGAAGAGGAAGGCCTATGGCCCATCTGGTCCATTTGAGCCAGCTTGTCAATCAAGGCCTGGAAGGTGGTCGGCTTGAAGAACATCATGAATTGGGATATGGTCGCTTGAGGGTCAAGAGTACCCATGAACATGCCTACCGCAGACGCTTCTTCGATGCGCTGCTCGCACTTCGACCATAGATTCTGCCATCGTATTGCATACTGGACCCATGTTTCTCCAGGCTTCACTCTGGTATTGATCAATGTCGTGATTGGGGTGCGTTCACTAGCACTCGCGAAGCGCTGGGAGAATAGCAACTCCATCTCTGCGAATGTCTTGACAGAGTCATTTGGGAGTTCGGAATACCACTCGAATGCCATCTTCGACAAACTGCCAACAAACTGGCGGAGCAGTAGCTTATCGTCACCTCCAGTGTTGCCGCACAGAGCCCTAAATTGAGCGACATGCTGATGTGGATTTCCCGTCCCCTTATATACATGGAACTTGGGAATCGTGTATCCTGTCGGGTACTTTATTTGGTCATACCAACCTGGATATGGTCGCCCAGTTTTAACAATTTGGACGGCCGCTTCATTCTCCTGGTGAGCTCGTATTTGCTGAGCGATGTAATCATCCAGGTCAGCTTTGGAAATGGTTTCCTCTTTGGCTGCTGAAAGAGCCGGAGGAGAGTTCGATGTCTCCCCTCTGTCGTCTTCAATGATGATCGGAGGGTCTTCAGCTGGAGGTTCTGGCTGTAACATCATCCCGACCATGTCTTGGAAGAGAAGCGCCATTCATTTTATATTAGCCGCTTGTTCTGCTGCTTCTCTTTCCTTCTTTTCGAGGACTCTGCGGAGGAAGTTAGCATCAGTTTCTTGTTCATGACGCTGCTCTGATAACACCTCCGGGCTTGCTTTCAGTCATGTGAATGCGGCCATAGCTGTTAACATCTCTTGGAGCTTTTGTTGTTGTTGCTTCCGAGCCTTAGTCACTGATCGCGTAAGCGGTCGATGACCTGTGGAGATACGGCTATCCTCTTTTCCGGATGCCATATAGACGGTATGCACCACCATGCCCCCAGACTTGGGGTGTTTAGGTTCAGTGGTCTTGCGATTCGTCGCAGACTCAAGGATTTTCTCTGGTCTTCTCCTTTTGTGAGCGGTCGAAGTTGAGGGGGCCGTTGCAGTGGGCACCCAAGTAGCTGTCACCTTTTGTGGCTTGACAGGATGGTCCTCTTCTCACTGAACTTTCACCTTTTTATGTCGGCAAGAGTAACCTTGATCAATCACCGAGTCCTGAACCTGTCGCCAAACTTTGTAAATTTTAGAGGACAGCCGCTGAGGGGGCTGCTCTAGCTTCACCTTAGTAGCGTTCTCCACGGGTAGAGGAGACCTCTTCAGCACGGCAGTCGGAGAGTTTTTGCACACTCTCCTTAGCGGTTCAAAGCTGTTCCCAGTTGGAACAGCAGCATCGATTTCCACCGTTGAAGCCGGCAGAGTCAGTCCAGAAGGAGAGTTGCCCCCAGCCTTCCTTACTCGGCGCCAGTGGCGACATTAAGCGTGTCGAGCCGTTGGGATTATCTCAGCTGTAGGAGTGACATCCTCATGCCCCCTGTGTTGGTCAGAAGTTGTCGTTGTCAGCCTATTGAAGACTGATGTCCGCTGAGTGGGGATGGCCAACCTATCGAAAGCAGACTTCCGAGCAGATGAAGCGGCCTTGACGATTTCGCCTGAAACGGGAGCTGAAACAGCCCGTCTTGTGAAGACCGACCCTTTGGCAGGAGAAGCCGCTTTGACGACTTCGAGAGCAGGAATGGCTATCCTTTTTGAGATAACCCTTTCTGGTATCACGGGCTTCTTCATAGGCCCAAATGAGCTTTGGCCTAGTCTGTCAAAGACTGAGGCACTGGATTTGGGCGACCCGTTGAGAGGGGCCGCTGTAGTTGCAAGCCGATCAAAGACCGACTTCTTGGGAGCTTCTTGCGATGGTACAGGGGCGTTGAAGCTCATCGGTGGGAGCATGGTCCCGAAGAACAATCCAGTGGTAGCCTGAGTCACCTGTTCCACCGGCACAGCGAAGATGGAGGCCGCTTGGGGCCCGTAAGTCACTCCTCCGGACGGGACGGAGCGATAGTTGCAATTGCAGTTAGTGCAGTTTGAAGCCATAGATCTTCTGTTTTCTGCACGTAGCAAGACACCAAATCTTAGTACCTCGAATCCACAGGCAACCATAGCAAACCGCGATTCGTTCGCGAACACGACACACGAAGTGTGGAGTGGAAAGAGGAAAAGGTCCCACCGGGCGTGCCAGAATCTGTTCTCCGCCGAAACACGGAGACCCGACCGCCTAGGTCCTTCTTGTCTGGATTTCGAGGGCAGATGCTATTTGGTGCTATCCGTCCACCTCTCCGAAGATGCCAAGTTGATTTATGACACCATGTATCGAAGGTTTAAACGGATGCGACCGATGTAGCAGACTTCGTCAGATTCCCCCTCGTTGAGGGTTTTTGATTGTGGGGACGCTCTTCCCTGTAGGCGCAAGACCCTGCAGTTAATTACGCTACCGCATCGCGGTAACCACTTTCTCCTTCTCCAGATAGTCACTTCGTGTCGTGGGTGTTTGTTTGTTTTTTGGTTGCCCGTTGATTGTATACGGAGACTAATTTATGTGGTCGCCCGTAGAACGTGGATTAATCCAAATCCGTATTTTCTTAGATTTGGATTTGGGGTTGGGTTTAAGGATACATTAGTCTCATTTGAGACTAAGATCAACTTAAACGTTAGCTAAGGATACGTTAGTCTAATTTTAGACTAAGATCAACTTAACGGTTTGTTAAAGATACGTTAGTCTAATTTTAGACTAAGATCTACTTAACGGGATCATTTAGATCCAACAAAAGAGCATTTGGGCTCTATTGTTCTAGTTTAGGGACTTTGCGGTCAATTACCAGTTTAAGGACATGGTGGTCCATTGTTAGTTTAAGGACATTACGGTCCATTGTTAGCTTAAAGACATCGCGGTCGAGGTTAAGGACATCATAGTCCGTGAGTTTAAAGACCCCACGGTCAAATGTTAGTGTAAATACATCACGGTTGAGGTTAAGGACATCATAGTCCGTGAGTTTAAAGACCTCACAGTCAAATGTTAGTTTAAAGACATCACGGTCGAGGTTAAGGACATCATAGTCCATGGGTTTAAGGACCCCTGTAATACCCGGTTCTTTTTATACGCCTAAATCCATATTTCTTTGTAAACTATAAATTTGTTATTTTTCATTCGATTATTTAAAGAAACTTTATTAAACCCATTTTTGTTCAATAAAAGATCCCAAGCCATTTTTCCCCATTCTTTTTCTAAAAAGCCGGCCATTCATTTTAACCCTTTAACCCTTTATTAATTTCTTTCAGCCGGCCCATTCCATTCTCTTACCCAATTTAAATTCTTTTCTTTTACCCTTGGCCCGGCCCGCTCCGTTTCTTCCCTCCAATTTCTTTATATTTTTCTTACTATTTTCTAAGCCCGGCCCTATCTTTTCTCATTTATTTTCTGTTTTTCTTTCATTCAAATCCCCTTCAGCTCCCAGCCCAGCCCGTACCCTTTTCTTAATTATTCTTCGTTTTTTCTTCGCCAGCCCAGCCCACTTCACCTGTGGCCCGTGTCACCCCTGCCCGCACCCGCTTCGCCCATGACCCGACCCGCCTCTACACCCCTTCTTCCTCCAATGGCTCTTTTCCCCCTCTCGCGTGCTCGATCCATCTCCTGCGCCTCCGTCCGCGCCCACGTCGCCGCTCATCACGCACGACGCCCGCGGGCGTTACAACCGCGTTGCTCACCCCCTCGTCTCCCCATTCTTTCCCCTCACTTCCCACACTCTCGAGCCCTCACACTCTCGAGCCCCTGCACCCCATTTTTTTCCCTCGACGACGACGACGACGATGACGACACCCCACCGAGCTCCACCCCTGCCACCTCTTGACGTCGACCCCATCGTCATCATCATCTTCACCCTTGCCTCAGCCTCTTCGCACCCAAGCACCAACCCTTCGTCGAGCTCTCCTCACTACACCCATCCAAGCTTCTCACACCCCTGCCGTCGATCAACCCCCGATCATCACCGCCACCGCCGACATCACCCTCGCCTGCCTTCCTCCCTCTCTCCTCTTTCCAAAACCCCGAGCCCCTCCTCACCTCACCTGCATACCCGACCTCAACCCAAGAACCGACCTCCACCGTGCTCCTCGACGTCTCCAACCTCCTAGCTCCGGCCACCATCTCCGAAACTCCGGCCATCTCGTCGCCACCAGCCCTAAGACGACCTCCTCACTGCCGAGCCCCCTCAATTGCTGACCCCTGCAGCCCTAGGCCGACCCATCACCGGCCACCCAACCATAACTCTAACTGCTACCCGAGCCCTCTGCGTCGTCGGCCATCTCCTGAGATCGTTGCTGTCGGCCGAAGCTGCCCCGTCTCCATCTCCGAGCCAAGCTCCACCGCGTCGAGCCCCACGACTCAAGCCTAAGCCTAGCTAAGCCTCGTCGTGGTCTTGTTGCGTCCTACCGATGCCGTAGCTGTTAGTCACCACCGTGCCGCGTCGCTGCCGTACCATCGTCGATACGTGTTCAGGCAAGTTCCCTACTTGCTACATGCTATTTAGTATTTGTTACAAACTATAATCTTATAAATTTCATACTAAACATCCTCGATATATTACACTATGCAACCATCTGATATATGATCCCAATGAGATTACTTGTCGAAATTGACGGAACTGGAGTGCTCTCATTGGCCCTTGCTATGCCGAGTACCTTGTGCAAGTTTCGTTGGATAATTTGATCGTTAATGACTAAAACAACCACCCCCAAGTTTAACCGTAAAACTGGAATTGTATTGTACCTGAAAACCGTTAAATTCACCATAAATCATATACACACTGGATGGATGCGTTCAAGGGCTCAAATCAAAGCCGACTCGACAAACTTTAACCCTATACTAGTTTCCAGACATTTCTGTATTTAAACCGTGATGATAATTGGATCGGAGTGCGACTCTGGACAACAGTCCAGAGCGACTCCCGTTGTTGCTTGCTGTACCGTAATGGGTACCACAAGATTTCCTTAACTCGTAGGTTGCGGAACTCCACTGGTTAGTATAGATAAATCTGTTAGCTAGAAAACACAATTGATTTCATTCTGTTTCGTTACTGTTTGATATTTAATCTGTAATTTAGAAGATCGGGACGCATAACAGTCCCAACAGAATCAGAATTGACATATTAATAGTGAACAGAGTATATCTCCTGACGTACAGACGCGATTGAAGATCCGTTTGTTGAGTTGAAAACCTTACTGAAAACCCTAGATTTCATCCAACTGTAGTGTCGCTAAATTCTGATCCCAACTGGGGTTAAAATGCGTTCCGAAATGGATTTCTGATTCTGAAACCGGATTTCCAGCCGCGAACGCTTAAAATGAAATGGTTATAATTAATGATCCTGGAACCCGATTGGCTTGAAACTAAATTCGATGGATAGACAACTGAATATACTAATTACTACATGTTTATCGTTTCGCTAAATTATATATGTACGTTTCATGATAAATCGTGTAAGTGATAAAATACCGTTTTTGTGACACCTTAATCATGCTTATATACTGTTCACGCATCATATCATACCCATATCATTGTAGTGATAACCTAGTGATATCATGCATTTACCCAGTGTTAGATTCTAGTGATGATTGTGGCAAGTACGTTAGTGTTCGTGTATCCGTGATTAAGTGAAAGTGATACGTACTTGTACACAATCAGCGACCCTATTATTCTATTGCATTGTCGACGTCTGTGGGATGCGTGTACGTGTGACTATAAGTGGTATGGGACACTTATGGAAGCGCTTGCACGGGTATCACAGATAAGGCACCAGACTCTGCCATTTATCTTAGGTATTAGTCGGGACGTGCTTGATAGAGGTCCTGCCTCCAGTTCTCGCGCAGACTTGTCACGGATCGATTAGTATTTAGGGTTATGATTAGCGTTTGATGTAGACCACGGGGTGTGGGGTAGTTTAAGTGTGAATTCAACAGAATCTCGGGAGTCCCATGCCGGCTTATATATTTAGGGAGATATATGGAGATTTACAGGGTATGTGATATACACCGTGATATACATGTTACATGTTGGGCCCGTGGTCCCTTGCCCTTGGGTTCTACCCTTGGGTGGAGGACACTCGCGAGTGGTTGACTCTCACACTTGGACTGACGTTAGGCTTAGTGACCTGTACAGTGAGACTTAGAGACTGATAGGGATACCGGCATTTATATACCATATATACTGTGTGGACATGTGTGACATATCGTTCTACTGCTTTACTGCTCCGCTGCATTGAATACTGCACATTCATATTCATGTTGTCATTGGTTTACTGTTTCACATATCTATTACCATTGTAAGAATTGTCACATAATTTACATGTATTATATTGCTATTGTGTCGCTCTGACGACCTAAGTATGCATGCTCAGTGTGAGGAGAAGATTTAGCCTGGACCAGAACTAGACGTGCAACACAGACTTCTTGACTTACCTTTCCGAGTTACTTTCGTTTGTTCCATTTCAGGTCAATTTATATTATTGTTTCTTTCAATTACTGCATTTCTCTTTACCTGTGCATCATTTACTGTTTACCATGAAAAACTAGAAGCCGAAGTGTGACTACGGCAGGACATTTCCTTGACCGTAGGAGCATGGCTGGCCTTGTCTACCCCTCGTATTCCGTATTTTGGGAAGTGGGGCTTGACATGGTTTAGTTGGTATCAGAGCCAGGTTTTGCATCGTTTGGGATTGCAGTTTTCCGTGTATAGTTTGGCAATCTAAGGCATTCCTTGGTCTAGGTTGTAAACTTGTCATTCTTGATCCATATTCACCTCGTGTGTTCAGCTATCCATTCGCTATGGTTTCGGGTGACTTGACAAGGTTACGTGGTTGCAATTGCACTACCGTACTCTATTCAAGTGACTTAAAGTCATACAGTTGATTTTCCCCACTTGTAATAAATTCATCACCTCTGATATTCTTGAATCTTTGTCCTATCCATATTATATTTTGATTCGGTTAGCTTATGACTTATATCATTCTCAAAATTGTTGTCTCAGAATCATGTCTTCCAATGACTCTTCATCTATATCCGCTCCCCAGGATCAGACCATTGAGATTCTGAGTGTACTGCAAGGTTTAAAGGAAGCCCAGGAGCGAACAAACGACTTGTTGGCTGAAGGACTGAGAAGACAGGTTGATCAGGCACCAGCGGGAGTCTCCAATCATAAAGAGATCCCTGTTAGACGAGGAAAAGAGAAGATGATGAAGCGCTAATTTGTTTCCCCGCGACAGAAGCAGCAGAGGACCCCATGTTGTGGGTATTGTAAGAGGCCAGGACATCTTCAGAGGGATTGTCGCCGCGCCCAAGGGAAATGTCTGATATGCGGGTCCGACGAATATCTCATCAACGGTTGCCCAGAAAGGAAGGAACTACAAAGAGGAGACTCGTCCACACTCCCCACTTCTGCCAAGTGAGGATTACTGCGTAATTCGCATTTCGAGGATAAAGCAGACCCAACGCAGGATCCAACTCGCGTGATGAGGTTGCAGCGGTCTAGCAATCAAAGAAGAATTTTATGTTTTCTACTCTTAGTAATAATGTTGTCACCTTTTTATGAATATTTCTTTCAGTTTGAAATCTTGTATCCGCTGAATTTTTGATTGAATGCAATAAAACTTGAATCATAAAATATGTATCATTCTGTTGTCATTTCTCTTGTTCATACTGTTCATTAGCAAAACATTTTAATCTGGATTTTTCCAATTCCTGCCGCCGTATACCTTCCCATATTTCGTACACTTAGCCATTTTTTCCTACTGTATTCTATCGTCTAATCATGACTTTTCTGCCCAGACCATGGCCCACCCTGGAGCAGCACCGCATCTAGATGAGGATGCAGAGTCATACGTTTCCGTAGACCACACGCTGATGAGTTCTGATGATGAGGTCAACGGTCCCTAGGTCAACTTCTGAAACAACGATTCAGAGGACGAAGAAGTAGCCGCCCCAGAGTTTAACGTGATAGCTGGTTCCGACGAAGAGGAAGGAGACCCTGAAGAGAACCCGATAGAGGAAAACCCCGAGGAAGAACCGATAGAAGAAAATCCAGCGGAGGAAAACCCCGTGGAAGAGAATTCAGAAGAAGAAAATCACATGGAATCAGATCTCGATGAAGAAGCTCTATCCGAGGAAGAAGGATCAGAAGATCAAGACCCTGCCGTGGAAGAACTCCCTTTGGCGGTCCCCGCGAGACGCTATGGAAATGGACGCCCCTACCTGAGTGCGCGAGCCTACCGCAACCTGCTGAATCTCCACAACCGCGACTGACGGAATTCCTTTTTGGATGTTGTCTTTCTGGCCAAATAAAATGTGTATAGTTTAGGGCCACTTTTCGTCTTTGGGAATGCCTTGTTTCAAATTTTCTTGAATGAAATAAATCTTCTGAATTCATAAATCTTTTGATTATTGGTTCGCTTGATACTTGTTTATTGCCCATATCCATTTTTTCTGCTTAGTTCCCTGACTGTCCACCCCTACTCATTGTATAGTTTTCACCCTCGTTTCGATTAGAAAGTGCCGCATCCTGATCCTTAGAATGAGCCACCTTTCATCCTTCGTCTGTGCCTCGTTTGAGATTCTTCTGGGAGGAGAAAATTTTAGGAAAATTTCCAGGTTCGCTAATCCTTCAGTTTATGATTCATATGATGTACCGACCGTCACCATTCCCCTACTTTTCTCTTGTAGTCCTTTGTTGCTCACGCTTACTTCCTGTGCTGACCCGATCCCAGTCTCCTTGATCTTCGGCTTAAAGCCGCCATACCCCAACCCTTGAATGATCCACATTTTCTTGTAATCCTTACCCTAACTAGCCCTATACATTTTTATGTGTTTTCTTATTACCCTATATATATTTAGGGACTTTGTTATTCGAGATTTGGTTTTCAGTAGTTTGTATTTATCGAAGAGTACGTGTTATTGACTAAATAATTTTATGTATGGTAAGCACACTACTATTATCTTCAGTTTTCAGTAGCGCACCCTTACACCGCGCAAATTTTATTCCGTGTTTCTTAGATTCACTATACAAGTTTTCTAAATCATTTTAAACCTACTTTTCGATACGTTATCCTAAAATGTTATGACCTACCAACAAAATGTTTCACTACTTTATTGTCAGTATCTTATTTTCGGGTTTTGTGCCTATGATTACTATGTTAGAGGGTCGAGCCTTATACTTATTTTTCTACTTGCTTTTGATAGACTTAGTTGTGCACATATGTAAGTTTCGACTTTTATCGAAAACCTTCTGATTATTATTGTTCGTTATTGATACCTATATTCTCATATACATGTATTTACTCTTATAGTTATTCCTATCTTATACCTATTTAGACCTACCTTTCCGTATGTTGTTCTTACTTATATATATATATATATATATATATATATATATATATATATATATATATATATATATATTTTAAAATTTCTTCGTCCACGGATTCTAGTAAATCTTTATGTGTTAGGTTGCAATATAACAGTTTTCGCCTATGTTTGTATAACTTATCGTTACTTTAAATTTCGAGGACGAAATTTTTATAAGGGTGGTATGATGTAATACCCGGTTCTTTTTATACGCCTAAATCCATATTTCTCTGTAAACTATAAATTTGTTATTTTTCATTCGATTATTTAAAGAAACTTTATTAAACCCATTTTTGTTCAATAAAAGATCCCAAGCCATTTTTCCCCATTCTTTTTCTAAAAAGCCGGCAATTCATTTTAACCCTTTATTAATTTCTTTCAGCCGGCCCATTCCATTCTCTTACCCAATTTAAATTCTTTTCTTTTACCCTTGGCCCGGCCCGCTCCATTTCTTCCCTCCAATTTCTTTATATTTTTCTTACTATTTTCTAAGCCCGGCCCCATCTTTTCTCATTTATTTTCTGTTTTTCTTTCATTCAAATCCCCTTCAGCTCCCAGCCCAGCCCGTACCCTTTTCTTAATTATTCTTCGTTTTTTCTTCTCCAGCCCAGCCCACTTCACCTGCGGCCCGTGTCACCCCTGCCCGCACCCGCTTCGCCCACGACCCGACCCGCCTCTACACCCCTTCTTCCTCCAACGGCTCTTTTCCCCCTCTCGCGCGCTCGATCCATCTCCTGCGCCTCCGCCCGCGCCCACGTCGCCGCTCATCACGCGCGACGCCCGCGGGCGTTACAACCGCGTTGCTCACCCCCTCGTCTCCCCATTCTTTCCCCTCACTTCCCACACTCTCTCACCCTCACACTCTCGAGCCCCTGCACCCTATTTTTTTCCCTCGACGACGACGACACCCCACCGAGCTCCACCCCTGCCACCTCTCGACGTCGACCCCATCGTCATCATCATCTTCACCCTTGCCTCAGCCTCGTCGCACCCGAGCACCAACCCTTCGTCGAGCTCTCCTCACTGCACCCATCCAAGCTTCTCACACCCCTGCCGTCGATCATCCCCCGATCATCACCACCACCGCCGACATCACCCTCGCTTGCCTTCCTCCCTCTCTCCTCTCTCCAAAACCCCGAGCCCCTCCTCACCTCACCTGCATACCCGACCTCAACCCAAGAACCGACCTCCACCGTGCTCCTCGACGTCTCCAACCTCCTAGCTCCGGCCACCATCTCCGAAACTCCGGCCATCTCGTCGCCACCAGCCCTAAGACGACCTCCTCACTGCCGAGCCCCCTCAATTGCTGACCCCTGCAGCCCTAGGCCGACCCATCACCGGCCACCCAACCATAACTCCTAACTGCTACCCGAGCCCTCTGCGTCGTCGGCCATCGCCTGAGATCGTTGCTGTCGGCCGAAGCTGCCCCGTCTCCATCTCCGAGCCAAGCTCCACCGCGTCGAGCCCCACGACTCAAGCCTAAGCCTAGCTAAGCCTCGTCGTGGTCTTGTTGCGTCCTACCGATGCCGTAGCTGTTAGTCACCACCGTGCCGCGTCACTGCCGTACCATCGTCGATACGTGTTCAGGCAAGTTCCCTACTTGCTACATGCTATTTAGTATTTGTTACAAACTATAATCTTATAAATTTCATACTAAACATCCTCGATATATTACACTATGCAACCATCTGATATATGATCCCAATGAGATTACTTGTCGAAATTGACGGAACTGGAGTGCTCTCATTGGCCCTTGCTATGCCGAGTACCTTGTGCAAGTTTCGTTGGATAATTTGATCGTTAATGACTAAAACAACCACCCCCAAGTTTAACCGTAAAACTGGAATTGTATTGTACCTGAAAACCGTTAAATTCACCATAAATCATATACACACTGGATGGATGCATTCGAGGGCTCAAATCAAAGCCGACTCGACGAACTTTAACCCTATACTAGTTTCTAGACATTTCTGTATTTAAACCGTGATGATAATTGGATCGGAGTGCGACTCTGGACTACAGTCCAGAGCGACTCCTGTTGTTGCTTGCTGTTCCGTAATGGGTACCACAAGATTTCCTTAACTCGTAGGTTGCGGAACTCCGCTGGTTAGTATAGATAAATCTGTTAGATAGACAACACAATTGATTTCATTCTGTTTTGTTACTGTTTGATATTTAATCTGTAATTTAGAAAATCGGGACGCATAACAGTCCCAACAGAATCAGAATTGACATATTAATAGTAAACAGAGTATATCTCCTGATGTACAGACGCGATTGAAGATCCGTTTATTGCGTTGAAAACCTTACTGAAAACCCTAGATTTCATCCAACTGTAGCATCGCTAAATTCTGATCTCAACCGGGGTTAAAATGCGTTGCGAAATGGATTTCTGATTCTGAAACCGGATTTCCAGCCGCGAACGCTTAAAATGAAATGGTTATAATTAATGATCCTGGAACCCGATTGGCTTGAAACTAAATTCTATGGATAGACAACTAAATATACTAATTACTAAATATTTATCGTTTCGCTAAATTATATATGTACGTTTCATGATAAATCGTGTAAGTGATAAAATACCGTTTTTGTGACACCTTAATCGTGCTTATATACTGTTCACGCATCATATCATACCCATATCATTGTAGTGATAACCTAGTGATATCATGCATTTACCCAGTGTTAGATTCTAGTGATGATTGTGGCAAGTACGTTAATGTTCGTGTATCCGTGATTAAGTGAAAGTGATACGTACTTGTACACAATCAGCGACCCTATTATTCTATTGCATTGTCGACGTCTGTGGGATGCGTGTACGTGTGACTATAAGTGGTATGGGACACTTATGGAAGCGCTTGCACGGGTATCACAGATAAGGCACCAGACTCTGCCATTTATCTTAGGTATTAGTCGGGACGTGCTTGATGGAGGTCCTGCCTCCAGTTCTCGCGCAGACTTGTCACGGATCGATTAGTATTTAGGGTTATGGTTAGCGTTTGATGTAGACCACGGGGTGTGGGGTAGTTTAAGTGTGAATTCAACAGAATCTCGGGAGTCCCATGCCGGCTTATATATTTAGGGAGATATATGGAGATTTACAGGGTATGTGATATACACCGTGATATACATATTACATGTTGGGCCCGTGGTCCCTTGCCCTTGGGTTCTACCCTTGGGTGGAGGACACTCGCGAGTGGTTGACTCTCACACTTGGACTGACGTTAGGCTTAGTGACCTGTACAGTGAGACTTAGAGACTGATAGGGATACCGGCATTTATATACCATATATACTGTGTGGACATGTGTGACATATCGTTCTACTGCTTTACTGCTCCGCTGCATTGATTACTGCACATTCATATTCATGCTATCATTGGTTTACTGTTTCACATATCTATTACCATTGTAAGAATTGTCACATGATTTACATATATTATATTGCTATTGTGTCGCTCTGACGACCTGAGTATGCATGCTCAGTGTGAGGAGAAGATTTAGCCTGGACCAGAACTAGACGTGCAACACAGACTTCTTGACTTACCTTTCCGAGTTACTTTCGTTTGTTCCATTTCAGGTCAGTTTATATTATTGTTTCTTTCAGTTACTGCATTTCTCTTTACCTGTGCATCATTTACTGTTTACCATGAAAAACTAGAAGCCGAAGTGTGACTACGGTAGGACATTTCCTTGACCGTAGGAGCATGGCTGGCCTTGTCTACCCCTCGTATTCCGTATTTTGGGAAGTGGGGCGTGACAACCCCACAGTCCAATGTTAATTTAAATACATCATGGTCGAGATTAAGGACATCATAGTCCATGAGTTTAAGGACCCCACAGTCCAATATTAGTTTAAAGGCATCACGGTCGAGCTTAAGGACATCATAGTCCATGAGTTTAAGGACCCCACAGTCCGTAGTTTAGAGACGTCATAGTCTATGCATTGTGTGGTTGTCGGAACCCGTCACCTCTTTGAAGATGTTGAGGAATTACAATGACAAATATTGTAACAACTTCATTTTTAATATACAAAGAATTGATTTAAATTCAATGTATACTTAGAGTATTTATTGCGGCTGATATCTCTTTAAGTATTTATTTCACTCCATAATTACAAGAAGGAGCTTGTAGCTCATTGGTAATACCTTGCACTGCTGAACCAAGCCACCAGAGTTCAAATCCTATGCCCCACATTGTTTTTGTATTTATTTTGTTTTAATTTCTTTTGGAAGTCAACAGTCAAAACGCCATAACTCACAAAATTTGTACTGAACGTAAAAAGTTAGATATACCATAAATCCCCCCAGGAAAAACCCCACCCATCGACACCCCGAGTCGGCCGGCGGACCGGCGCCGCCGGTCGGACTTGGCCGGACAGTCGAGTCGTCAACGGTGAAAACATGCGTCTTGACCTGGTCTTCTCACCTGCACACACTAAATTTCTTGACCGGTTACAGAGAGCCCAATAAATCCCTTTTACTCCAAAAATTTAATTATTTTTAATGTTTTTTTATATATTTTTATATTTTTTTTAATTAAAACCCTAACCCTATATAAACACCCCTACCCTCTACCCACTCATCCTAAATTCCTAAGTCCACTCTCTCAAAATTCCACGAGAACTTTGGTACGTCGGAAAACGAGCGAAAGGCGAAGCGCTGACGAAATCGCCGGTGACTTTTCGGTGATCGTGCTAGGAGCTCTCGACGACGTTTCTACACGCCGGCAAACCCTCTACCTCCCTCTCACTCTTTAGCGTTGTCCAAACCCGTAAGCCCCCCTTTTCTATCCTTCTTCTCTTTCATTAAAATAAGAACTTAAAAACCCGACGGAAATCGGAACAAACCGATTTCCGATTCGGTTTTCTATCAAATCTCACTTATCACCAATTCCATAATGCTTAATCATATTCATGTTGACTACTAATCACATAACAACTAATTTGGATAAAGTTTCTCATATGAAATGATAACTTTTGCAATATATTGTATTCTTTCACTTAAATACCACCATGTTTAATTTATCACATTTAACCTGTTAACCTTGCTAAACCTTAAAGTAGTTCACGAGGTAATGACCTACCCCCTCACACACTCATATGTAATCATAATACGCTACCTTGAAAATTTAGAATACGACAAAACAAAATTTTACATTAAAATACAATTTTCTTTATAAAACCTTTCCTAAAAGTTTTAGGGTAATACATTCTTAAACCAATATCTTTAAAAGGAAAAATACGATAAGTTGTGGACATCAATCGTTTATCTAAATCTGACTTTGTGGTGTCTAGGCTAGGCAAGTGAGAAAATGTAACTTTAAAAGGCCCGTTTCACGATTCGTGAGAGGATCCCTCCTTTTCTCATTTGTACTTACCTGGCCACAATTGGCGGTGAAGAGGCGATTTGAGGCTTCTAATGACTTGTCGTTTAGACTATTTAGAAATAGGCTAGTTGGCTTAGAAAACCCTAGAATCTAAAATACGGAAATTTACACCTTTTACAAATAAATACCTTATCTTTATAAAACCGTTTTCTAAATGACTAGTATTTATTAAATCTTTGCAAAGCGCCACTACAACCCACCTTTAGGAAACTCGTTAAGGATAGTACGGTTTATCGTGCACCCTCGGGCTTAGTAGTGCGAGATTCAGACCTCCGCAAGGAGCATTCGGTCTCGAAAGGTTTAAAATACGACATTTTAGAAAAATGAGATTTTTGGAAAATAAAATATTTATTAAAAATTATTCTTGTATAAACATATGTATATTTATCATTGAAACACCTATTTTATTATAAGATAAAGTTTTCACCTTTTCCTAAAAAATTACAAGATTAAAAGTTACATTAAAATACCATGAATTTCAAATAAATCAATATTACAAATTAATACCTTTATTTATGAAATTAGGATATTTTCACTAGAAATATCACAAAATAAATCATACTCATTATAACTATAAAGACGAACAATAAATACGTGAGGTGTATCTTGAAAACTATACAAAAGTATTTTTACATAAAACCCCCTCAAGTTTTATAAATTACAATAAGGACCCTAAAAAATATAGAACCTCGACTTACATTTCTTTTGGTCTGACTCGGGTTTGAGTCTGATTATTTCTGACTTGAATATGATTCAAGTCAATCTATATTCTTAAATATTCCAACTCAATATGAACACATGAATCCCAGAATCCAGTTAGCAATCCATACAACTTGACTGAATCAAACCATGGATATACATCCATTATTCCGTTATTCCATTCACCTGATTATGCAGTTACAATCTGTTTACTGATATCATGGTTTTGGTCGGTCATCCAACTTACACAATACAATACAACAATACAATCAAAACACTACGGGGTTTAAGGGGTAGATTGGTGCGGAAGGTGTTAGAAGTGGCATGAGACGGTAAGATTAAGACACCTAACCTATATTCCGTTGCTGTTGTACCGTGGCTTAACGGTTCCTTGTACATTCCGTTTGCCCTGGTCTCTAGCATACTGAGACCCCTCTCGTATACACTGGCATCCTTCCGTACCAAGCTACAAACAACAGCGTAAACACAATATTCTACAATATTATACTTAGAAGATACCTCTTATTCTGTCTTTTCTAATTCTTCTTTATCTTTAGGACTTACCGAGCGACCTGTTCGCTAACGACATTCTATTTCTTTCTTCTTTGAATGTCGTCAGGTGTTTTGGACCCAGCAGAGATCGAGCCCACCGGTGAAGACTTGGATCAGTTTCACGAAGACCCTGAGCTCTATACATTGTACCTTGTTCTATTCAGTATTTTCATTTCCTGTTATGCCATTGTTTATTCATCGCCTTTCATTCCAGTTGTATTTACTTTTCATGCATTGTACAAAAGAATGTTATTAATAAAGTTATTGTTATTTCTATATCTCTTGTCTTTTGTGATTTACTTTTATATTGCTTAGATACACTCAGCGTATTTACTTCACAGTAGATACTTAGCGGACCTCGTCGCGTCCCCTTCACCGTATACCGGAAAGTGGGGCGTGACAAATATCGAAGGAGTGAAGAGATGTATCCTTGAACCAAGGTGGATTAAGTGACCTGTAGTCCAATTTGGAACTAAGATCAATTAATTATATTATGAGCACATTAGCTCAGTTAATTCTGAGTTGAGGACTTATGGCCAACTTGGGTTAAGTCCAATTGAGTTTGAAATATTGGCCCTTTGTTGGACCATTAAACATTTGTCTGGGTTCAACCCTTCATCACTTAGCAATGCCAAACAAGAGTTTAGGGTCTTAGCTATCATTTTGGTCTTTGACTGAGCATTAAACATTATAGCTCTGAGTTTTACTCAATTTTGAGATTCAGTTGAAGGGATGGCTTTTGCCTCTGGAAAATTAGCCAATTTGGCTAACAATAGTGTTAAACACTGGAAATAAAGCTCTCAAATTAGTGTTAAACACTAGAAGACAACAGTGTTAAACACCGGAAATAAAATTCTCAAATTAGTGTTAAACACTAGAAATAAATTTCTTAAATTAGTGTTAAACACTAGAAGACAACGGTGTTAAACACTGAAAATAAAGCCTTCAAATTAGTATTAAACACTAGAGAGGAACGGGTCACGTGGAGACACGTGAGGGCACCCAAAGGTGGGGCCAGATCTCCTCACTTTGTTCTGCAAATAAGTGTTAAACACTTTTTAATTTTCTGACTATCACGTGTTGGCACGTGATGGAGATTTGTGCGTTGATTATTAAAGCACTTATTAAGGGGTCACATGGTAACACGTGAGAGCGCCCAAGTTAGAATCTTCCTTTGCTTTTATTCCCATTGTTTTGGAGGTCACGTGGGAGCACGTGAGGCGTTGCCTCAGAGCTAATTCCTTTTCATTTTGGGGGATCTTTTCAGGGGTCACGTGGGGACACGTGACCTTAGTTCTTTGCATGTAAGGAGATCTTTCAAGTCTCTTTATTTTCAAGAATTAAATTCTCTATAGGGTTAAACCCAAATTATGGTTTCTTTAGAGGAATTAAATTCTTATGTGAAAGAATTAAATTCTTATGTAGGGTTAAACCCTAATTTTATTTAAAGGACTTGAATTCTTTATGAGTTTTGGGAGAATTGAATTCTCATATAGGGTTAAACCCTAGCTTTGTCTGTCTTGGAGGAATTAAATTCTTTGTAAATTTAAGATAATTAAATTCTCGTATAGGATTAAACCCTAGTTTTATCTTGAAGGAATTAAATTCCTGTGAGTTTGGGAGAATTAAATTCTCATATAGGGTTAAACCTTAATTTTATCTTGAAGGAATTAAATTCCTGTGAATTTAGGAGAATTGAATTCTCTAGACTCAATGCTCCCCCTAAGTTTTGGATCTGCATGGCAGATGTTAGTTATATGTATGCCCTAGAGGCCATTACTGTACATTGGATGTATATTGTAGTGGATGCTGGGACATATATAGGGAGGACTTTCTTGCTCGACATGATAGTATGCTATCTGGTTGCTCTTTACCTTAACGTGTACACAGATTGTCTCTCTATTACATGTTGGTAAAGCCCTTAGGATGTGTACTTGACTACCTGGACTATGATGCGGATCATACTAGTGGGGACATGGTAGTCCATAAGTACATCCTTGAAAGTCCCTAGTCGTGGGTGTATCGAGATGGGGCATCGATATACCAGAGTAGACTAGCGTGTACCTTCTCGACCCATACAGATGGGCAATGGATGATCCCATATCCATCGGTGTTTGACATCAGAGATGATATATGGGTGCTCAGTAGAGACTGGGTACACTGGACGGACTCGCCGAGAACTCCCAGATGGTATTATACCTTACGTCAGATGGCAGTTCTCTGGTGACACTGGTACAGAGTAGTCTGTTGACCCGAGATCGTCATAGAGTCTTGTGTGGTTCCCACTGTGCTTTGATTTCCATCTTACCACGTCCAAGAGGGCGTGCAAAACGGTGGTTTTTGGGTACAGTCCCGAGTCACATGGAGGCAATGAGCGATAGGAGGGGATTCGTCTCTCCCGGTATAGGGGGTTGATGTTGCGCTGTGTTCGATTGGCTATAACAGGAAATCCCTGGCCAGGGTTGCTGAGATTTACTGGTAAGTGTTACCAGTAGTTTCTCGAATTGTTATAAACCTCATATCGACACGACTTATCGAGCTATTGGGGTCTGACGTTTACCACCCCTAGGCAAGATATGCGACATATCAGACGACGAGACCGGACTGTACGGTAGTGTTACTGGTTGGATTCACTGGAGTGTGAGCGAGCTTGTTCGTCGATCTTCTGATCGCTCAATACCCGGGTGGCCGTTACGTTTAGCAGACCGCTTGCGGCTTGTGGGTGTTTGATATGATCATCACCTGCTGCCGGCGTATTGACGAGTCTTTAGAGTCCTACACAGAGGTTTCCTGGCTCAAGCGAAACGAAATAGGAGCGCATATGAGATATGTGCGGGACCGAGAATAATGCAGTATGTGATACCGTATTTCATTCTCGCGATAAATGTATCGATTGGTTGTATGCGATATAACCTAGTTATCGAATCAAGTATTGATTCGATAAGCCGATACATAGGATACTAGTCGGATATATGCGATATGACCGGATCGTTAAATCAAGTGTTGATTTAATGATTTAATGTATAATTATATATTTGATATATTACTTTGCATTAACTAGTATTGGTTCACTTTAAATGGATTTTCTCACTTGAAGTTCACAAGTTGTATATGTGATATACTTTTGTGCACTTGATTGTATCATATTTGATGATACATGCTTACTTGAGTTTGTGTAAAGATTAAACCATGGTTATTTAAATGGTTAGGGTTTTGTTTTTCATTTTCTTATTCGTTTATTTATTTATTTATTCTTTTTGGAAAATGAAAAGCATGAAGAGAAAATGGTGGCTAACTTTGTTGTATATTGAAGCTTCATGAAGCTTTGACTATGTGACCATTTTGTCTCATGCTTAACCCTAACCATTCCCACTAACCATGATTTATTCTCTACACTTGACCATGGTTGATATATGATAAGTATTCTTATTATTTTCTTTTTACAAAATAACTTATCATATATTCTTTCATCTTCTTCTTCTTCTTCCAAAAAGAAGAAACCTTCCTCCATCAATGGCAACTCTTGAAAATGAGTGAGAAATCCAATTCTAAAGTGAACCCACTTCCTATTTCTTCATCCTCTACCTCTTGCCAAGTAGTAGAGTGTGTTTTCTTTACAAGTTTCATGACTTGGTGAAGTGGGAGCTTGATCTAATGATGCCTCGACGTAGATCATCTTCGGCACGAAGCCGACGACCTTGCCCGCCCATTTCTCCGATGAAGCCGACGCTTGAGCCCGGGATTTCATTTGGACAGTGGAGGAGACTTCATCGCGGAGCCATGGAGGTGGACAACCGGATCTACAAAGGTTGTATTTCCGTTTTCTCTTTTGCTAAGTTGTTAGCAAATTTCTTTTGTCGCCTAAATTTCTAGTTAACGATCTAGTCTAGGGTTTCTCGGCACCGTTAAATTTGAAATTGGCATGGTTGATGCCTTGTGAGACCTCTTAAGAGTGCCTAGGAACCCTACAGTGGTATCAGAGCCTAGCTAGAGCCTTAGGCGATGCGTAGACGAAGTTTGAAACCCGAACGAACCGAAACCCTAACACAAACCATGCTCTCTGGACTTTTTCTAAAAAATGGGTTTTTTCCAGATTAAATATTTCTAAAAAATTCAGCAGGGTCTTATTAGAATTACTGTGAAATTCGTGGGGCTAATTCGTCAAAAGTGCGGCGAAACCGCGGCATAAGCCTGGCTTATGCGGCGGTTCCGCGGCCATTTGATGACGTCACCCTTCCTATTTTGCACAGTAATTCCTCTTTCTCAGTGCTGAGTTTTATGGGAATTTTTAATATTTATTCAAGAGTTGAATTTTCTGGGGTTGTTTTGGGGATTCGGTGTCTCGATCGGTGTATCAGATTTTGTCTATGTGGCTTTCCGGATAATTTTTTGAATATGTTAAAAAGTTCGACCGGATATAAATACCCAATTTTTCCCCTGCCGGGAAATTTCCAAGTGTTGGATCTTTCCGTAGTTTAACGACGTTCTAAGTAGTGCAAGTAACGCAATGGACCCTCTAGAAGACAACAAACCTTAACTCGATTATGTGACCGTCTTGAACTGCCCTTTGAACCTTCGGGTTTGGGGCAGTACGGCGTGCCACATGTGAGGCGTTGGCTTGACCCTTCTACGGCTGGACCGTTGGTACTGAGGCACGAACTGAATGTTGTTAGACTTATTTCATGTGTTGGACTGTATCGGGAAAACTTGGGTGTTCGATTGTTCGATCGGAAAGTTTAACATTTTCTGCTTATCTGGAATGGGATACAATAATTGGAATTCACAAGGAGTTATGTGATAACTGAATGAATGTTATAAACACAGCACTTCAGTCTCACTTGATCGGTTGCCACGGATTTTGATGCGATCAAAAGTCCGTCGCAATCACGTAGCGTACGCGGATACTCGCCGGGTAAACTTAATAGACAGCCTCACCCCATATCCCCGACCAAGTGACTGTAGGAGAACCCCGTCGCCGAAACCATCCGTTCGGGTGCTCCCGGTAGCGGTGTTCCGCCTTGGTGCACTTCGTCGACGGCGTCGGGGGTGCGACCGCCTACTGAAGTTTGCGACGAGCATTCGATCAAATAGTCGGGAATCTTGTTGAATTGCCCGACTTGATATTGAAAAGAGTTTTCGATTTTGAGACTAAAATGCGGGGTTTATAATTGTTAGGCATGCGATGTCTAAGTAATTCATTTGGTCAAGCATGCGATGTCTGAGGTGGTTGCGGATTCCAACTGTTGTAGTTTTACACTTTCTTTTCTGTGACCGTAAGTGTAATATGTGATATCGCCGGTTTCGTTGCTATATGTCAACGATAATTGGGATACGCATGTTTACTTACGTTGATGACATGTGATGTTATGTGTTGCTGGATATGTTATATTGGATCGTCGTGTTTGAATAGCCGGGGTTTTTTATGTGAGATGGGTGTTTTTTCATTTTCATTCATGTAAAAACTTATATGTAATATTCTTTTATTGGGGCACTTCCAGGTTGCGGAAGATGTCACCTTTTGTATATTATTTACTTTTCCGCGTTGTAAGTCGATGTAGTACACCCCAGTACTTATGGGGAGGCGGAATTTACAAAAAACTATCAAGTTCAAACAACGAACATCGACTAACCGCATGAATCGAAGCTAAACCCTAAAAACCGTATTCTTATGAGTTTCTTTACATAAGAGATTAGGGATTATACCTAATGAACCGGTCCTTCTTCTTTATGTCCTCCTTGGTTCTCCTCGGCCTTCTCTAGGTAGTAGACGATCCACCCGAGAGCGAAACTCCAAGCTAAACCTCTAACTTGAGGTAACTAACCAACTTTGATTGCTAATCAAAGATGATAGAATGATAAAGAGTGAAGGTTATGGATTGTTTAGTCTAACTAAACCTTTGATCTCAACACATGAGGATTAAGGATTAGTATTAGAAGATGAGAGCTTGAGGAGAGAGAATGTGTGATATGATAATGAGAGAAGAGAGAGAGTGTATCATAATAATATGAAGCATTCTTATTATCAATAAATCAATAAAGGAAATGAATAAGCATGCTTCACAAAATATCTTGTGATGATTCATTAACATGAGTCATTAAGCAATAAATGTGCATTAATGAAGTGAATGAATCACCACTATGACTCACTCTCTTTCCAAAACAAACCTCCTTAGTCACATCTTCTAGAAGCTTCTCGAGTAATTACGAGAACGCCCCTCCGATCCGTAAAAATACGGAAAAACTTTAGACTGTAAAAATCCAATAACCGGATACCAGTAACTGGCTTAAACCAAAGCCTGACTGGTAAAATCTGTCCGAAAGTCGTACGCGCGTAAACGCGCGTATGCGTCCGAACCCTTTGTCGCAAAACCATGCAACCTCTATATCGTTTCGCCTGGAGTAGGAAACTCTCTGTGTGGGACTCTAGAGACTCGACTACTACGCTGGCAGTGGGTTTAACCACAGACCGCAAGCGGCACTAGCTGTACGTAACGGTCCCCAGGTAGTTGTCGATAAGAAGGCCGATGAGTAAACCCATCCGAACTCCTACTGAGTCTGATGTGACAATCTCCATACAGTCCGGTCCGTTCGTCCATGACTATCGCATATCGGGCCTAGGGGGGCGGCAAGCGTCAGTCCCCTAATAGCGGTATAAGTCGTGTCGGAGTGAAGCCCATTACACCCTGAGAAACTGCTGGAACCTACCAGCAAATCTCGCTTGCCCTGGCCAGGGACTTTGCGTAATGGCTCTCTGACACAGCACGATATCTACTCCCAATACCGGGAGGGACGAATCCTGTCTAACCGCCACTGCCTCCAAGTGCTCGGGACTGCACCCAACTGCTACCTGTTTGCACGACTCCTTTGAGCCGTGGTAGGGTAGCAATCTAAGAACAGTGGGACACACTCGAGGCGAAGCAGCAGTGTCAAGTCTGCGGACTACGCTGTACTCATGTCACCTGGGAACTGTTTACTGACGACTGGTATCAAACCAACCAACAGTTCCCTGTGAGTCCTGTCCGGTGTACCCGTAACCTAACGAGCACCTGTATACTATCTCCAGTACGACGTACTGATGGCTGTGGGACAGACCATCTCCCCAACTGGGATGAGAAGCGTACACACTAGTCTACTCCGGAGTATCGATGCTCTGTCTCGATAATCCAACGACCAGGGACCTGAATAAGGATGTGCTTGTAGACTACCCAGCCCCCACTAGTGTGACTGCCATCACAACGCTGGTAGACAAGCAAGATCCTAAGAGCTCTATCAATACGTATACTCACATATTAAGATAGAAAAACCAAGTAGCATACTACCATGTTTAGCAAGACTGTTATATACATGTGAATATCCCAAGCTTCCATTAAGTAATATACAAGCTAGTATGATACAGTAATGGCCTTCTAGGGCATAAACACTAACAATCTCCCACTTGCACTAGGGCCATGTACTGGCATATCGCAGACCAATGATCTCGAGTAGCCTCTCGAACTGAATCTGAGGAAGGGCCTTCGTGAATGGATCAGCTATGTTCTCTTCTGAAGCAACTCTCCGAACCTCGATCTCCTGACGATCAATGATCTCCCTGATCAGGTGATACCGCCTCAAGATGTGTCTGGACTTCTGATGGGACCTTGGTTCCTTCGCTAAAGCTATAGCTCCGTTGTTGTCGCAATACAGAGGTATTGGATCAACTATGGTAGGAACCACCTGAAGTTCTGTTAGGAACTTCTTCATCCAGACTGCTTCTTTTGCGGCATCGCAAGCAGCTATATACTCCGCTTCCATCGTCGAGTCAGCAACGGTGTCCTGCTTGGAGCTCTTCCAGCACACCGCCCCTCCATTGAGGGTAAAGACATAACCCGACATGGACTTGGAATCGTCCTTATCACTCTGGAAGCCGGAATCAGCAAAGGCCTCCAACCTGAGGTCTTTTCCGCCGTAAACCAAGAACATCTCCTTAGTCCTCCTCAGGTACTTGAGAATGTTCTTTACTGCTATCCAGTGCTTCTCCCCTGGGTCTGACTGATACCGGCTTACCACGCTTAGTGCGTAAGCTACATCTGGTCTGGTACACAACATCGCATACATTATAGAGCCTACCGCAGAAGCGTAGGGTATAATAGACATGCGTTCCCTTTCCAAATCAGTCTTGGGAGACATCTCTTTGGAGAGGGTGATTCCGTGACAAGCCGGTAGATTACCGCGCTTAGAATCTTCCATACTGAATCTTTTCAGTACAGTGTCGATATACCTGGACTGCGAAAGTCCCAACATCCTCTTGGATCTATCACGATAGATCCGGATCCCCAGAATGTAAGAGGCATCACCCAGGTCTTTCATGGAGAACCTGTGTGACAAGAATCCTTTGACAGATTGTAGCATAGGAATGTCATTTCCTATCAATAGAATGTCATCTACGTACAAGACGAGGAATACGACACTTCTGGCCACAACTTTACTATATATGCACGGTTCATCTGGATTTTTGATAAAGTCGTATTCTTTGACTGTCTCATCAAAACAGATGTTCCAACTCCGCGATGCCTGCTTTAGTCCATAAATGGACTTAAGCAGCTTGCATACTTTCCCGCTGCTCCCACTCTGATTGAAACCCTCTGGCTGATCCATATAGACGCTCTCTTCTAAATTTCCATTCAGAAAAGCCGTCTTTACGTCCATCTGCCAGATTTCATAATCATGGAAGGCAGCAATAGCAAGAAGGACCCGAATGGATTTGAGCATAGCCACTGGAGAAAAAGTTTCGTCATAGTCCAAACCAGGTCTTTGACGAAAACCCTTTGCTACAAGTCTAGCCTTATAGGTTTCCACCTGTCCATCTACACCAATCTTTTTCTTGAAGATCCATTTGCATCCTATGGGTTTTACCCCATCTGGAGCAAAGTCCAAAGTCCATACTTTGTTGGTGTACATGGACTCCATTTCGGTCCGCATTGCATCTAGCCATCGTACCGAGTCGCCGCTCTGGATGGCCTGCCTGAAGTCAGTAGGTTCATCATCATCTATGATGCAATCCTCTCTATCCCCATCTATGAGAAAACCGTAGTATCTCTCAGGCGGACGAGACGGCCTACTACTTCTGCGGAGGGGTGCGGGAATGTTCTGTTCTTCTTGAACCTCTGGTTCTACCAAACTTTCAGTAACAGCTTGTGGTTCTGGAATTTCTTCCAGTTCTATTTCGCTCCCATTTGTATCCTTTTCTAAAACTTGTTGTTCTAAAAAATGGGCATTACGAGAAACAAAAACCTTTTGTTCCTCTGCGTAATAGAAGCAATATCCCTTGGAGTTCTTTGGATATCCTACAAGCTTACACAGTACTGATCGTGCCTCGAGCTTGTCCACATGCTGCTTTTTTACAAAAGCTGGACATCCCCAAATTCTTACATACTGAAGATAGGGTTTCTTCCCACTCCACATCTGATATGGTGTGGTAGGCACAGTTTTGGTTGGAACTCTGTTCAAAATATATGCCGCTGATTCTAGCGCATATCCCCAGAAAGATCGCGGTAACTCAGTATTACTCATCATGGATCGTACCATATCCAATAGGGTTCGATTCCGTCTCTCCGATACACCGTTATGCTGTGGAGTGTATGGAGGAGTAAGCTGAGAGAGAATTCCTTTCTCTTTTAGGTAACCTAGGAACTCGGCACTTAAGTATTCTCCACCTCGATCAGATCTTAGTGTCTTAATACTTTTGCCTGTTTGGTTTTCCGCTTCATTCTTGAATTCCAGGAATTTCTCAAAGGCCTCTGATTTATGCTTCATTAAGAAAACATATCCATACCTAGAGAAATCATCTGTAAAAGTAATGAAGTAGGAATAACCACCTCTCGCATGTGTAGACATTGGACCGCATACATCGCTGTGTATGAGTCCTAAGAGCTCGCTCGCTCTTACTCCTTGTCCAGTGAATGGAGTCTTTGTCATCTTTCCTTTGAGACAAGATTGACAAGTGTCATAAGTTTGATATTCGAACGTGTCCAAATATCCTTCTCTATGCAACTTAGTCAACCTTCTCTCATTGATGTGACCCAGTCTACAATGCCATAAGAAAGCTTTATTTAAATCTGGAGACTTTCTTTTTAGTGTGTTCTGGACATTGAAAATTTGGAGTTGGTTTAACACATATATGCCGTTATTTAGAGTACCGGACCCAATCAAACCATGATTAAGGTGGATGTTGACAACATCTCTTACAAACGTGAAATCATAACCTTTATTTGATAACAAGGAAACTGATATGATATTACACGTTAAGCTGGGTACAAAATAACAGTTATGTAAAACCAAAATGTGTCCACTCGTCAATCCTAGGTGATAATCCCCGACGGACGCAGCTCCCACGCTAGCTCCGTTAGCAACCCTGAGGATCATATCACCTTCCTTCAGCACTCTACGGTTTCTCAGTGCCTGCAATGAATTGCAAATATGAGATCCTGACCCGGTATCCAATACCCAGGAAGTAGAGTTGATCGACAGACAATTCTCAATTACAAACACACCTGAAGTCGAAGCCACAGCTTGCTTCGGTTCCTGGTTCTTGGCGTTCCACGCCTTGCAATCCTTCTTCCAGTGCCCTTTCCTGTGACAATGGAAGCACTCATCCAGGCCAACTACCGGTGCTGTAAACTTTTTCTTTCCCTTCTTTCCCACCTTACTAACACCTCCTCTAGGTCTGGGTGCGGCCTTCTTCTTCCTTCCTTTGGCCCTAGCCTTGGACCCGGAAGAAGATGAACCGCCAACAAACATAGCGGGTGTTTCCCTTGCCTTCTGCAAGGTGCCCTCTGCACTCCTTAACATGTTTAGGAGTTCCGCAAGTTCAACTTCTTTTCCTTGAAGATTGAAGTTGAGGATAAACTGGGCGTAGGTGGGAGGAAGGGACTGGAGAACAAGGTCTGTATAGAGCTCATTATCCAAAGTCGTCCCAAGGTCCGCGAGCTCTTCAATATAGCCGATCATCTGTAGGACATGTTCACCTACGGATGACCCGACAGCCAACCTCGCTCGAAACAGTTTCTTCGAGGTCTCGTATCTTGCTATACGAGATTGCTCTCCATAAAGTTCCTTTGTATGGAGAAATATGCCATCTAGAGACATATCCTCGTGCCTCCTCTGATGTTCATTATTCATCGAGGCAAGCACGATGCACTTGGCTCTCGCGCAATCTAAATCCCAGGTTTTACGGATTTCCTTATCCGCATTGCTGGATTTGGGACCAAGGACAGCAGGTGCTGTAGCGGTGAGGACGTACCCCAGTTTGTCATAGGTCAAAGCCATCTTGACATTCCGCAGCCAATCTTTATAGTTTGGCCCTGTCAGTATATTTTTCTCTAAAAGTAACTTAAGTCCAGTCATTTTCAGGGTCGCTGCAATTAGGAGAGAGAGAAGAAAACTCTTTAGCATGATGCTCTTGCAAGTTTAGAGTGGTTTTTAGTTTATCTAAACTGGATGGCTCCCACTGTTTCTCGAATCCTTCCTCAAACCATAAAAGAAGAATTAGCCAAGACTATTCTCACCGTACAATACTTGCTTAACCGTTCAGCCAGGCCGGTGTCGATACTTCGAGGGAGGTTTTCCAACGCTTTCGCGAAGTTCCTTAATTAAAGAACCTCTTTTCTCTGGGGGCGTAACCCCTCTGACACTTTTCTGGACACCTACTAGGTTTATAGCATTGATCGTTAAGCGACGAATATCCTGATAAGTAGCATATACTCACAGTAGGATCGGGATCCAAATATCATCGTCTGATAATGCTGTAGGAATGCTACCAACATTCATCAAACTCAAAATGGTATGCATCTCTTTGCAAATTTCAGTTTCTTTAGAAATTCCCGATATAAGTTTTTACCCCATGTTCTTATGACCTTGGCGTTGGTCAAAATGTCATAAGTCACATGTCAAGTTCTACCCATCATTATCTTGTTAATTTGAACCCATCCGTATATATCCCTGACGTTGGCCAAATGATAATACGACTGTCCCAAACCAACTCATCTATCTATGCAACAAATGAATATCCAGCAGCTACCAAACACTATGCCATGACGTTGGCCAAAACTGCATAGCTTGAATACTACTGAATACCCAAATGAAATGACGGAGGGCTACGACTGGTTTTGGCGAAACCGTGAACGTAGTGAACTTGATATAACCGAAGGAACCTGATAGCTTTTAAAAGGAGTGGTTAAATCTCCGCATTTAAAAATATCTGTTTTTAAAAATAACCGAGTGGTTTCTTTTAAATTGTTCCAACGATTTGAACTTTGGTTTGTTTTACTTTGCATTATAGATAATGCGTCCCATCATTAACCTATCATTGCAGAAAACAACGAAAATATAACGTCCTCTTATGCCATCCGCATTCGCCACGGGGTCCCGTCATCACCCGTTAGGTTACTTAACTAACGACAGAGCGGGGGCTGGGCTAGCGCGGGTGTAAAACATAAGTGACGTCTAAATAGCTATAATAAATATAGATATTTTACATTCGTCTGACGCAATGATATTCATTCCAGAACTCAGATAAACAATATTGGATTTGCAAGCAATCTGTATTTCTTTTGAGCCTGCAAGAAAAGACAGATTACACAGTTGTGATGAATAGCCGTTTACCCCACCCTCGACCCCTACGGGTACGGCAAACTACCCACCCGGCAGTCTGTGTACCCCACCTTGGGTCAGTCCTAGGAGCAAAAACAGTAAAATGAAATAATACAACGGTGGCTACAACCGCAACCTGGAAGTGCCCCGCGAAAATAATATTACAACAAATTACATTTACAACAAATGAATAATTCAATAAACCATTGTTAACCCCGGCTATACACCACAACAGTCCAATACAGTTTATATGCACAAACAGATATAACCATTTCAGAAATGTGCAACCCCCTGCCAACCGACATACTAGCAGTTGGGGGAGGTTTACGAACACATCAAACAATCACAGATATAATCCAATACGCAAATACTGTATTTTTCGATCGAATAAACAACTTCAAAATTGCTCCAAAATCTGCTCTGTTAAACAGTAACCTGAGCAATAATTAAATATTCCAGAAAACCCCAAATATCACAGGGGACCCACCCAAAAAAATTGAGCTCATAACTCGGCAACTCGGCCGCGGAAGCGCGGCGGATCGGTGGGATCCGCGGCGCTTCCGCGGCGCTACAGTCGAATCATGGGCTCGAATTTTTTTTGTGTTCTCCTGTGATCATGTCAAGCTCTCTGAACACACCAGAAAAATTTTAGGACTTCATTTTCACTTCGACAGAAACTTAACAGAACTAGGGTTTTCCGGGATCGTTTTTTCGTTCGAAATTCGTACAAATTTGCGATTAAGTTATTTAGTGTTTAGCGAGGCTCTGATACCACTGTAAGTCGATGTAGTACACCCCAGTACTTATGGGGAGGCGGAATTTACAAAAAACTATCAAGTTCAAACAACGAACATCGACTAACCGCATGAATCGAAGCTAAACCCTAAAAACCGTATTCTTATGAGTTTCTTTACATAAGAGATTAGGGATTATACCTAATGAACCGGTCCTTCTTCTTTATGTCCTCCTTGGTTCTCCTCGGCCTTCTCTAGGTAGTAGACGATCCACCCGAGAGCGAAACTCCAAGCTAAACCTCTAACTTGAGGTAACTAACCAACTTTGATTGCTAATCAAAGATGATAGAATGATAAAGAGTGAAGGTTATGGATTGTTTAGTCTAACTAAACCTTTGATCTCAACACATGAGGATTAAGGATTAGTATTAGAAGATGAGAGCTTGAGGAGAGAGAATGTGTGATATGATAATGAGAGAAGAGAGAGAGTGTATCATAATAATATGAAGCATTCTTATTATCAATAAATCAATAAAGGAAATGAATAAGCATGCTTCACAAAATATCTTGTGATGATTCATTAACATGAGTCATTAAGCAATAAATGTGCATTAATGAAGTGAATGAATCACCACTATGACTCACTCTCTTTCCAAAACAAACCTCCTTAGTCACATCTTCTAGAAGCTTCTCGAGTAATTACGAGAACGCCCCTCCGATCCGTAAAAATACGGAAAAACTTTAGACTGTAAAAATCCAATAACCGGATACCAGTAACTGGCTTAAACCAAAGCCTGACTGGTAAAATCTGTCCGAAAGTCGTACGCGCGTAAACGCGCGTATGCGTCCGAACCCTTTGTCGCAAAACCATGCAACCTCTATATCGTTTCGCCTGGAGTAGGAAACTCTCTGTGTGGGACTCTAGAGACTCGACTACTACGCTGGCAGTGGGTTTAACCACAGACCGCAAGCGGCACTAGCTGTACGTAACGGTCCCCAGGTAGTTGTCGATAAGAAGGCCGATGAGTAAACCCATCCGAACTCCTACTGAGTCTGATGTGACAATCTCCATACAGTCCGGTCCGTTCGTCCATGACTATCGCATATCGGGCCTAGGGGGGCGGCAAGCGTCAGTCCCCTAATAGCGGTATAAGTCGTGTCGGAGTGAAGCCCATTACACCCTGAGAAACTGCTGGAACCTACCAGCAAATCTCGCTTGCCCTGGCCAGGGACTTTGCGTAATGGCTCTCTGACACAGCACGATATCTACTCCCAATACCGGGAGGGACGAATCCTGTCTAACCGCCACTGCCTCCAAGTGCTCGGGACTGCACCCAACTGCTACCTGTTTGCACGACTCCTTTGAGCCGTGGTAGGGTAGCAATCTAAGAACAGTGGGACACACTCGAGGCGAAGCAGCAGTGTCAAGTCTGCGGACTACGCTGTACTCATGTCACCTGGGAACTGTTTACTGACGACTGGTATCAAACCAACCAACAGTTCCCTGTGAGTCCTGTCCGGTGTACCCGTAACCTAACGAGCACCTGTATACTATCTCCAGTACGACGTACTGATGGCTGTGGGACAGACCATCTCCCCAACTGGGATGAGAAGCGTACACACTAGTCTACTCCGGAGTATCGATGCTCTGTCTCGATAATCCAACGACCAGGGACCTGAATAAGGATGTGCTTGTAGACTACCCAGCCCCCACTAGTGTGACTGCCATCACAACGCTGGTAGACAAGCAAGATCCTAAGAGCTCTATCAATACGTATACTCACATATTAAGATAGAAAAACCAAGTAGCATACTACCATGTTTAGCAAGACTGTTATATACATGTGAATATCCCAAGCTTCCATTAAGTAATATACAAGCTAGTATGATACAGTAATGGCCTTCTAGGGCATAAACACTAACACGCGTTAGGATAGACCCAAGGAGGGGAGCACAAGTAACCGGGTTCTGGGGTCCAGTGGGAGACCAACTCGAGGAGTCGAGTCCGGATCTCCTAACCCTAGAATTGGCAGGGTTGCTTGCCGCTCTCGTAGGGGTCTAGGGGTGTGGGATTGGCTATTCATCACGACCGTGGAATCCATGTTTTATACTGGCTCGTATTGAAAACACGGACGTCCTAGTATATCCAATATTTCATATGTTTCTTCTGCTACAATATCTGTGATGTGATCATGTGATGTTCTGTGATAGATACAGTATATAGTATATATGATATATTATATAGGCGTTACTTATGTTTTACACCCGCGCTAGCCCTGTCCCGCTCTGCCGTTAGTTACCTAACCTAACGGTGCATGAGGGGACATCGAGGCGAATGCGGATAGCATAAGCGTACGTCGTATTTATCTGTGATGTTTAGGTACTTAAATGATAGGACTTCATTAATATGATTAATGAAATAAAAGAAACCTAAGATGTTGTAGAATCGAATTTCAAAATAAAACAGGTAGCTACAGTTCTTGCTTTGCACAGCGGTATATGTGATATATCCTGCACCTTATTCGATAAGGAAAGGACCGAGATCCCTTCACCGGGAGTGACTCCTTTAGCAATAACTGGCAGATGCTACACACTCGGTTTGTCTTTTGATTGCTTTTAAGTGTTTTTGCTTTGCACAGTGATATATATGATATATCCCGCACCTCATTCGACGAGGAAAGGACCGACGATCCCTTCACCGGGAGTGACTCCTTTAGCAAAACTAGAAAAGCCTCAAAAACACTCCATTTTTAAAATCATTTGATTCTACAACGATATCAAGTTCATTACGCAATAGGTTTTCAGGAAAACCTGTCGTAGCCCTCCGTCATTTCAGATAAGTTGTATATAGTATTCGTGCTGCATTTGTTGGCTTTCGTCAAGGTGCAGTGTGCGGTAGCTATATGCTGCTTATCTGCCAGCATACGATGCGATTGGATTAGGGTAGTCGTGCGGCTTTGTTGGCTTTCGTCAAGGGTCGTGCGGGTGGGTTTAATTCAATCAAGAAATGTACGGGTTGAACTTGACTAGCGGGCTATGGTTTGTTGGCTTTCGTCAAGGTCATAGCACGTTAGGGGCAAAATATTATCGGGAATTTCAAGTGTTGAAATTTGCAATGAGATTGCATACCTTCTATGAGATAGTTGGATCCCGATACCCGCTGCGAGTAAGAGTTACTCCTGGGAGAGTTTTATACATTACAATTAGCCGATCAAGTAGGTGTCTAGAAAGGTGTTAACGAGGTTACGCCTCTGGGAAAACGAGGTTTACATTAATTAGGTTCGTGCGAAAGCACGGGGGACCTCCCTCAAAGTACCGACACTGGCCTGGCTGAAAGATTGGCGAACTTGTAGTGTGTAATTAATCCCGGCTAGTCTTTCCTTTTAGGGTTTGAAGGAAGATTTGATAAAAAACAGTGGGAGCCATCCTGATTAGATAAAATAATAACCAATCTATTCTTGCAAGAGCGCACGCTGAGTGTTTTCTTCTCTCTCTCTCCAGGTAGCGACCATATCACGCCTTAATCAAGATAATAATACGGATATATTGACCGAACCCGCTTGTTATACTGAGCTGGGGAACGTTGGTCCCGCTCCAACTTATAATTGTTATAAGACAGAGCAGGAAATTGGGGAATACCAGATTTCCCGTGCCGCCCAAACGAAGAGAGTGCATGTTGATGCATCATCTTCGGGTGTGTTCATTACAAAGAACTGTTTCTCAGTATCCTCCGTATCCTGGGTATATGATACCGAATCAGGATCCCAGATATGTAATCTGTTACATAGGGCTACAAATGGGTAGAAAAACTGAGAACGGGTGATAAGTTTCATGAGGCAGAAAAGGGGACAAGTGTTGCAGCCAAGTCTGTTGGTCACTGTCACCCTGTATTGTAATACATTGATTCTGAACGAATGTTATTAGATACCGAACCTGATATACAAAATCATATCAATCTCTTTATTAGTAAAGAAAGGATATAATTTTGTATTGTTGGATAATGTTTTGAACATTTCCTATATCAAAAGTTGACCGGTTCAGGCACGTTATCTAAAAGCATTGATGTTCTAAATCAAACTACAGTTCTTAGTATACAGAACACACACAAGAGGAAGAGTTCAGAAATGAACGAATCCTTCTTGAGGTATTGTAGACTAGGACATATTCTAAGGCAGTATCACTTGATCATGGAGATGGTTGATCTCTAAGGGATCGAGGTTAGGAGAGTAGACTCAGAAGACAACACGGCGGATCCACTCACGAAGGCCTATTCCCAGAGAGAGACTTTTATGGGATGGTTGAGTATGAGATACTACAACCACTGCTACAGATGGCCCTAGTGCAAGTGGGAGATTGTTAGTTATATGTATGCCCTAGAGGCCATTACTATACATTGGATGTATATTGTAGTGGATGCTGGGACATATATAGGGAGGACTTTCTTGCTCGACATGATAGTATGCTATCTGGTTGCTCTTTACCTTAACGTGTACACAGATTGTCTCTCTATTACATGTTGGTAAAGCCCTTAGGATGTGTACTTGACTACCTGGACTATGATGCGGATCATACTAGTGGGGACATGGTAGTCCATAAGTACATCCTTGAAAGTCCCTAGTCGTGGGTGTATCGAGATGGGGCATCGATATACCAGAGTAGACTAGCGTGTACCTTCTCGACCCATACAGATGGGCGATGGATGATCCCATATCCATCGGTGTTTGACATCAGAGATGATATACGGGTGCTCAGTAGAGACTGGGTACACTGGACGGACTCGCCGAGAACTCCCAGATGGTATTATACCTTACGTCAGATGGCAGTTCTCTGGTGACACTGGTACAGAGTAGTCTGTTGACCCGAGATCGTCATAGAGTCTTGTGTGGTTCCCACTGTGCTTTGATTTCCATCTTACCACGTCCAAGAGGGCGTGCAAAACGGTGGTTTTTGGGTACAGTCCCGAGTCACATGGAGGCAATGAGCGATAGGAGGGGATTCGTCTCTCCCGGTATAGGGGGTTGATGTTGCGCTGTGTTCGATTGGCTATAACAGGAAATCCCTGGCCAGGGTTGCTGAGATTTACTGGTAAGTGTTACCAGTAGTTTCTCGAATTGTTATAGACCTCATATCGACACGACTTATCGAGCTATTGGGGTCTGACGTTTACCACCCCTAGGCAAAATATGCGACATATCAGACGACGAGACCGGACTGTACGGTAGTGTTACTGGTTGGATTCACTGGAGTGTGAGCGGGCTTGCTCGTCGATCTTCTGATCGCTCAATACCCGGGTGGCCGTTACGTTTAGCAGACCGCTTGCGGCTTGTGGGTGTTTGATATGATCATCACCTGCTGCCGGCGTATTGACGAGTCTTTAGAGTCCTACACAGAGGTTTCCTGGCTCAAGCGAAACGAAATAGGAGCGCATATGAGATATGTGCCGGACCGAGAATAATGCAGTATGTGATACCGTATTTCATTCTCGCGATAAATGTATCGATTGGTTGTATGCGATATAACCTAGTTATCGAATCAAGTATTGATTCGATAAGCCGATACATAGGATACTAGTCGGATATATGCGATATGACCGGATCGTTAAATCAAGTGTTGATTTAATGATTTAATGTATAATTATATATTTGATATATTACTTTGCATTAACTAGTATTGGTTCACTTTAAATGGATTTTCTCACTTGAAGTTCACAAGTTGTATATGTGATATACTTTTGTGCACTTGATTGTATCATATTTGATGATACATGCTTACTTGAGTTTGTGTAAAGATTAAACCATGGTTATTTAAATGGTTAGGGTTTTGTTTTTCATTTTTTTATTCATTTATTTATTTATTTATTCTTTTTGGAAAATGAAAAGCATGAAGAGAAAATGGTGGCTAACTTTGTTGTATATTGAAGCTTCATGAAGCTTTGACTATGTGACCATTTTGTCTCATGCTTAACCCTAACCATTCCCACTAACCATGATTTATTCTCTACACTTGACCATGGTTGATATATGATAAGTATTCTTATTATTTTCTTTTTACAAAATAACTTATCATATATTCTTTCATCTTCTTCTTCTTCTTCCAAAAAGAAGAAACCTTCCTCCATCAATGGCAACAATTGAAAATGAGTGAGAAATCCAATTCTAAAGTGAACTCACTTCCTATTTCTTCATCCTCTACCTCTTGCCAAGTAGTAGAGTGTGTTTTCTTCACAAGTTTCATGACTTGGTGAAGTGGGAGCTTGATCTAGTGATGCCTCGACGTAGATCATCTTCGGCACGAAGCCGACGACCTTGCCCTCCCATTTCTCCGATGAAGCCGACGCTTGAGCCCGGGATTTCATTTGGACAGCGGAGGAGACTTCATCGCGGAGCCATGGAGGTGGACAACCGGATCTACAAAGGTTGTATTTCCGTTTTCTCTTTTGCTAAGTTGTTAGCAAATTTCTTTTGTCGCCTAAATTTCTAGTTAACGATCTAGTCTAGGGTTTCTCGGCACCGTTAAATTTGAAATTGGCATGGTTGATGCCTTGTGAGACCTCTTGAGAGTGCCTAGGATCCCTACAGCAGAATCTCAACCCGATGAGAATTAAATTCTCAACCTATGGGGAGATTTGCTTCTGCAGATCTTCAACCAGAGGAAGAACTAAGTTCTTTTGCAGAAGAGTTAAACTCTTAGATTGAGAATTAAATTCTCTTTTTTTGAAGTTTTGATCCTTTTCCCTTTTCTCACCTAGGGTTTCTTTCCTTGAGAATTAAATTCTCTTTTCTTTTCTCTCTGCTATTTGCCTTTAGAAAATTTCAAGGTCCAAAATTCTATCTCCCCAAAATTCTATCTCTTTCTTCTCCTCTTAGCTCCTATTTATAGGAGAAGGAAAAGAATCAATTTATTTAGTAAATCTCTCATTGAAAGATTTTGTTTGTTTTTCATAACTAATATGATCTTTTAGATCTTTCAGTGAATTTTATTCACCATTGGATTTTTAATCCAAAAGATATTCTGTTTGTTATTTTTGGTGAAATTTAGGGAAATTCTTCCTTGTCTAAAATCTTTCCATAAATTGGTGATTTTTAATCACCCTTGGATTTTTAATTCAACGGTCCCCCATAATCCTTTTCTGTTTGGAATGATTTGGAGAAATACTTTCCCAGTTAGGGTCTTTGATTTCCCTTAATTAGAATTTAATTCTATTAACTCATATATCTTTAGGGACCCATCACGTGTTGGCACGTGACCCCCTGATTAAGCATTTGACCAGAATTTAATTCTGTTGTGTTAAAAACTCAGGAATTATCACGTGTCAACACGTGATACCGCATTGGGATTTTTCCTTGATATTTTATTATACCTTTAATTCTTTTCAGTGGGTTTAAAGGCTCATCACGTGTTGGCACGTGACCCCACTGATTAATTATTTTCAATTATTTATTTTATTCAGTGCCTACAGGCTTTGCCTGTAAATGGTTACGTGTCTGCACGTGATGCCCGATCACATGTGAGCACGTGATACCTCATAACTTTTGATTCCGGATGAATTATGAGGCCCATAATATATCAAATCGAAGGCATTTTCGAGACGCTTTCGATATCATCAGAATTTAGCTGTTTTTCATTTGGGAGTTTGTCAAAATGCAGCTCGGAAAATACTGGTTCGCATTTTCTTCCTTAGATTACACGTGCACAGCATATTTGCTCATAACTTTTGATCCCGGATAAATTATGAAGCCTATAATATATCAAATCGAAGGATTTTTCGAGTCGCTTTCAATACAATCAGAATTTAGCTGTTTCCAATTCGTGAGTTTGTCAAAATACAGGCCGGAAAATACCGGTTCATATTTTCTTAAACGTATCGCTGCCATTTGATACCTTGAGCTCTTTTGGGCAGAAATTTTTTGGCATGAACAACATCCTTATCGGGCGCGCTACCAATTTATTGCTAGTCTCGACGCGATTTGAGATTAGATTAACAATTGTTTTTTTAAGGGCTAGACATAAATAGAGATCAATGAATGGACAAGAGTTAATAGTGTGGAAACTACAGTTTCTTCCAAGAACCCTAATTCCCATTCATCACTATCAATCTAATTTTAAATCTATCAATAAATAAAAGGAGTCATTTTTATTAGTCATTCATGACTACTAAATCCTAACGAACCCTACAAGTCTCTTCTTTATAGATTTTACATCTGTATTTAAATTAGATCTTAAAACTATATATATTCTACATTCGTGTTTAATATAGATCTAGAATCTATTCTCCTTTCTTCTTTTACTCTAATCAACTCGTCTAAAACAAGATTAGAAATTCCACGCATCCCCGAGAACGACCCATACTCATCTCGGCTAGCTACACGCGACACCGTTATTGATTGCGGTTATTACTACACACTCTTTCACAGAATCAATCAAATGGCGTCGTTGTCGGGGATACGTGCATAATTTTTTTTCTTGCTATTCGGGTTGAATTCTTATTCGATCCATATCATAAAATAAAATAAAACAACAAATTATGTATTTAACGATTAGTGTGCGATTTTTGCGAGGGAATCTGGATTCACTTGAATGAGGAATTTGAGATTCAGAGACCTTCATAGAAAACCAGAGGAGTAAAGGCGGTACTCTATATGGATCAGAGGAGCAAAGGAAGTACTCTATATGGACGGCTCCTCCACAGAGGAAGGGAGTGGGGCTGGGTTGATCATCCGTGGTCCGAATAAAACAGAGATGGAGTACTCTTTGAGGCTTGGTTTAAAGGCGTTGAACAACGCCGCAGAATATGAAGCCTTGTTGGCTGGGCTACGAATCGCTTTCGGGGTAGGGCTAAGGACAATCAGGATCCACAACGACTCCGCACTGGTTGTCGGTCAGGTAACCGGACGTTTCGAATCCCGAGAGCCCCTGATGATGAAATACCTAGCAGAGGTAAAAAAGACTTTGGAGAAATTTCGACAAAGTCCAAGTAGAATAGATTCCCAGGAGTATGAACGCCGAGGCCGATGCGCTAAGCAAACTCGCCTCTTCTTACTCGGCCAATCACCAGAGAAACATCCTCTTCAAAGTCCTGACACAACCCAGCATCGAAAATAGAGAGGTGGTAAACCGGACCCACACTACTCAAGTGGGTGTCCCGGATTGGAGAAAACCCATAGTGGAGTTCCTCAAGGACAGAGTACTCCCCGAAGACCGGACTAAGGCACACCCACTCCGCATAAAAGCTCTCCACTTCGTGTGGAGCAAAGGAAATTTATACAAAAAGTCGTATACCCAACCTCTACTTCGATGTGTCAACCCTGACGAAGCAGATTGCGTTCTCCGAGAGATACATAAAGGAGTTGGAGGAGCACATCGAGGGGTCCGCAGTCTAGTTCAAAAGACACTGTTGCAGGGGTATTACTGGACGACTATACATCAAGATGCAGAAAAGCTGGTTAGAAGGTGCAAGACCTGCCAACTCTTTGTCAACATTCCTCGGTTACTCGCTACCGAGTTAATACCAATAAGTTCCTTTTGGCCATTTGCGCAGTGCGGGATGGATATGGTTGGCCAACTCTCCACCGGCACGGTGGACACAAATACATCCTTTTCTCCGTAGACTAATTTACAAAGTAGGTAGAAGTCATGCCTATCAGAAAACCGGATGCCACCTCTACGGTGAAGTTCCTGCGGAATAATATAATCTCCTGATTTGGAATCCCGAGGTGCATCGTCACCGACCATGGAACCAACTTCGAAAATGAAAAAGTCAAAGAATTCTGCAACGACTATCACATATTGATGAAGTTCTCCACAGTCTCACATCCCCAATGCAACGGGCAAGCCGAGGTACCAAACTGAGTTGTCATCCGGGGCCTCAGAACCCACTTGGAAGGAAGACAAGGCGGCTGGGTCGAGGAACTGCCTCGGGTGTTATGGGTGTTGCGAATATCGGGAAAAACACCCACGGGAGAAACCCTGTTTAGCCTTTGTTACGGCACCGAGGTAATGGTCGAGTCGAACACTTCGATGATGAGGCCAATGTATTGGCCCTTCGAAGCAACTTAGACATCTTATTAGAAAAGAGAGATCGGGCACAAATAAGGATGGCCGCATATCAGCAACAGACCGTCCGATATTACAATGCCCGGGTTAAACATCCAGCTTTCAAGGCAGGAGACTTAGTCCCAAGCCGAAAAGAGTTCAAAGACCAAAGGAAGCTGCACAAGTTCTCCCCGAAGTAGGACGGTCCCTTCCTCGTGACTGAAACACTGCCCGACGGAGCTTACCGCCTCCAGGATTCCTGGGGTTGTGACTTTCCACGGCCATATAACGCCGAAAAGCTTAAATTGTACAGATTAACTTGTACTCTTTCGAATAATGAGATTACTCTTTCTATGTCTACTAAAGTTATTTTAGTTTCAACACAAAGCCCTCACCACGAGGCGGCCGGGTAGCTTCCTGCTCGGTCTATCCGCAGCGGGAAGCTTCCTGCCTGGCTATGCTGTGGATCCAAATCCCACACCACGAGGCGGCCGAATAGCTTCCTGCTCGGTCCATCTGCAGCGGGAAGTTTCCTGCCCGGCTATGCTATGGATCCAAAGCCATCACCATGAGGTGGCAAAGTAGCTTCCTGCCCGGTCCATCCGCAGCGGGCATATTCTTCTCCGGCTACGCTGTGGATCCAAACCCCTCACCATGAGACGGACGAGTAGCTTCCTGCTCGGCCCATCCGCAGCAGGCAGTTTCATGTCCGGCTACGCTGTGGATCTAAACCCTTCACCACGAGGTGGCCGAGTAACTTCCCGGTCGGGCAGCTTCCTGCCCGGTTGCGCTGTGGCCCCGACCCCTAGCCATACTCAGATCCGCGTTCATATTTGGTGTTCGCTTGTCCCACATCATCTCGACTCCGGAGGGGAAGAGGGACACCGATCTATTTGTGCTTAGAATTTATACTTGGTGTTCGCTTGTCCCATGTCACCTCGACTCCGAAGGGAGAAGGGACACCAATCTATTTATACTTGTGTTCATATTTGGTGTTCGCTTGTCTCACGTCACCTCGACTCCGGGGGAGGAGGGACACCGATCTACCCATACTTGCAAATAAACAAGAACAGAAGAATTATAGCTGGGCACATCAAAGACGAGATAAAAATACTTTATTAATATTTCAAATTATATATAAGGTATTATAAGCTCCTCAGCTTTACAAAATGCCCGGAGGCTCAAAAAAAGGGAAATAGAGAACGATGTGGACGGCGGCTTCAAACCGCCTTTGCGGCTGGGACCTCCCTGCCGTCCCCCTATTCGACGCCTCCACCGAGAGCCTCTATTATTGACTGAGCCTGTGTCGGCGCATCCAATGAGACAAATCATCTCCATCACTCTATCCAAGATGGACTTGCGGTCTTCTGTCATATCTCTGTCTAAAAGCTCCTGTGATTTCAGCTCATAAACTCTGGAAGCGACATCCCATTAATCACAGCAACAACTGGGTCGTCTGTTTGCACGGTAGACAACATCGTGACCTCTGGGGTAGGCTGTACATCAACAGTCCTTTCAATCTGGCAGCCTCTATCAATGGCCTGATCATCCGGTGCAAATTCGAACGCTCGCCTCAAACGAGAGATCACAACACAAACACTATACCGATACGTTCCTATGTCACCAGAAAACATCATGGTCAGCCCTCGTCTGTGACGAGCTCGCTCTGACCTCATCTCTAGCAGCAGCTCTCTCTGCTTGTGTAGCCAAGGTAACGGAAACCACAATCCGATATCGAGAAGGATAGATCATAGGAGCGAATAGAAATACAGTGCATTAGAAATGTACATCCTAAGGCTACTTAAGAGAAGTAGCTATCGTAAGTATACCGCGGAACATACACACAGTACGTCACTCTACTTAAGTCATATACTCCATCAACCAAGGTCAACCTACACGACGAAAGTTCGGGTCTAATACCCCCTCGGCCAAGTCTAAGTTCCGTAAGGTCAAGCCTAGGTTCCGAAATATATACACCTTAGACTCCGCATAGTCAAACCTAATCTCGAACTAAGGTTAAACCTAACGCTTTGATACCAACTTTTTCATGACCCGGGAAAAGGCACGTGACTGGCACTTGAATCATGTGAAGTCTATAGGACCCCACCTAATTCAAGGAAGCCAAAAGCCCAGAAATCTAAACCTTTTTAGGGAAAAATAGTGGAGGTGAAGTTTTGAAATAAAGGTATAATGAAATCAAGTTTTCTTTAAATGCATAAATAATGATATATGAAAATGCAAGTGAATTATATACTAATTTAAAACATTTTTCGTCCTTTAAAAATTTGGGCAGCACCTCCTTTGTATATTTTGATCCAAAACCACATACATACAAATAAAAGGCATCCCCAAACAGGAGCTAGCTCTTCTCCAATTGCGGAATCACAACCACGCAATAAAGCAGCAAATATACAACGCTGAAGGCGAGGATAAAAACACAGAAATAAAAAAAAGAAACCAGTAACAAGAATAAATACATGGTCGTAACTCTAAGTCTGAAAGAATATACAATAAAGGTTCTAAGACTACGAATATACAAGGTTTGGTTGATAAAGCCTTTAACTAGATACAACTGAAATAAATGTACAAGTACAACGGTGGTCACGATGCAAGTGAGCCCCACCTACCAAAGCAGCCACCCGTAAGAAAAGCGGTGTGCCAGCAAAGCCACTACGAAAACCTGTACGGTCAAATCTACAGGAAACTGTGGCACAACGAGGGTGAGTTGCCAACTCATGAGTAGAAAATATCAGCAAGTAGAAATCGAATAAACAGCGATCTCTAGGTCCTACTGTAACATGAAGGTAATACTATGGTATTTAGGGTGACCATGTATACATGTGTATCAACAATAAAATCAATGCCAATGACAACATGTAAAAACCAATCATCTGCATCATATGCATGTATGCATGAAAATCAATCAACATGTGTCCATCAACGACACATAAACATCATGGAATCTGAGTGTCCAACATCGACACTCGAAACGTCATGAAACCCGTGTCCAGCATCGACACATAAATCCTTATATCTCAGGCGCCGCATCCTCATATCGGCCCTCATATCCATCTCACGACTCCGGCCGGTATCCTCCGGATAACCGCCGAGTCCAAACTATCACCGGTAGGTAGCACATCCCCTGCCAGGATCATCGTCTATGTAGGGTGTTTTTCGTCACCCCATTGAGATGGGAATACGCGCGCGCTTGTCAGGCGTATACTACAGATTCCCCCTGCCTAGGATAGGCGGGGGTTTATTGATTGTGGGGATCCAAATCTCCGGCAGCCGCGGACTAAGCTGCCGTTAATTACCCCTCGCCTTTGGGGCGAAGGAACCTCCGATTAATAGGTTAAAATGGTCATGCGAACTCAATGTGCAGTGTACGTGTGTTGTGTTTTGAAAGGGGGGTTTGGATATATCGGGAGCCACGCAGAGTTTTTACGGGGCTCCCGCTACCCGGATAGCGGGCTGGGGGTCAAGGGGGCTAACAGCCCCCTTGCGGGGTGCGGGGCAGCGCCCCGTTAGAAATTTTTTTCTAACAGGGACAGTGTCGCGGAGTATGTGTGTGTAAATATGTATACATATGTGTATATATATGTATATATGTATATATATATATAAAAGAAAGAGGGGGAAAAGGCATCCAAAAGATGCGTGGGGCCAGCGCCTTGAGCGCTGTGCGCTTAGGTGCCGTGCGTTCAGGCGCAAGCGAGCCACGTGTCGGCACGTGGGCGTTTTGCGCTTGAGCGCAAGCGCGCCACGTGTCGGCACGTGGGCGCTTTACGATCGAGCGCAGTGCGCCTGAGCGCAGCACGCCACGTGTCGGCATGTGGGCGCTTTGCGCTCGAGCGCAGTGCGCCTGAGCGCAAGTGCGCCACGTGTCGGTACGTGGGCGCTTTGCGCTCGAGTCACGTGTCGGTACGTGGGCTCTTTGCGCTCGAGCGCAAGCGCGCCACGTGTCGGCATATGGGCGCTTTGCGCTCGAGCGCAGTGCGCCTGAGCGCAAGCGCGCTACGTGTCGGCACGTGGGCGCTTTGCACTCGAGCGCAGTGCGCCTGAGCGCAAGCGCGCCACGTGTCGGCACATGGGCGTTTTGCGCTCGAGCGTTGGGCGCTGGCGAGACAAAAGGGACTTTTAGTCCCAGAACCAGAAGCTATGCTTCAGAAAGGAAAAATTTATTATATATATATATATATATCTATGTAAATATATGGAGTTAAACTCCTAAAATGTTTTAGTTGATGAGAGGGGTTCTTTCTCTTCCTCTTCTGTTGACTGGATCTTGATGATCAAGAGATGTGAGATCTAAAAATCTCTCCTTTCTGAGATCTAATGGTAGATCCAAGTTCCCCTTTGTGGGTTTTGTGGTGGAAAACTTCTTAGTTTTTGAAAAGAAAGAGTAAAACTCTTGATTTAATTCAAAAGAAATGAGAAAGTTTAGAACCTTGGAGAAGGAGCAGGAGGCACAAAAGATCTCAGATCTAAAATTTTTTGTGGAGAAAATGAAAAAAGTCCCCTTTATTCATCATCATGTTGCCTTTTATAGGCTTACATATTTACATATAGCCCCTTGGGCTTCACAAAAATGGCATTTTGCCTATCCCATGGCTCATGTGGCATTTCATTTTTGCACATAAGCCATGGGCTTACAAAATATTGGCTTTATGCCCATTTTGCATACATTCATGTATAAAAAATTACATAAAAATTATTTATTACATGATTTTGTTGTTGGCATGGGGAGGCTGGCCGCGGGCTCGACTTGGGCATGGGCCCGCTTGACCTGGGCTTCGGCCCACCTAGCTTGGGGGTTGACCTTGACTTTGACTCGGTCAACCGGGGTGTAAATTTTTACCCCAACAGTCTACTCCATGATCTTCTTGCCCTAGGATACCTTACCGGGTCCACCATTACCCGTAGATGGTTTAGCCAACTCCTCGAATCGGGTATGCTCATAACTCAGAACCGAGAAAACTCATGCTGAACACGAAATATCATATCACGAGATACCGCGTTTTTAAAACAATACATAATTTCCTTTGGAATATAACCGCGGTTCTCAAATCCAGAGATCTCATGAAAACAATATCTCAATGCATGTAACCATAAAGTACGATATATGCAAATATAGAACAGTAATGTGAGCATATCAAGTATATCATGCAAGCATGTCATGTGATAATATTGAAAATGAATGTACTTTATAGTTAAGAATAATACCATGATATAGCAGTTCTACTATGTAAGTGGCATAATAATTACCGATGATGAATGTGAGTGAGCCGGTAGATCTGTGTAAGTGTAACGTGTGCATCATCGGTAATGGTGCATGTGTCCTTACAGGCGAGATCATAAAAACTAATGAAAGCACATGTATGTGTGTGTGTGTGTATATATAAAATGCAATGAGAGTAATATGAACGTAGCAGATAGGTAAATAGTAAACGCAACAAGATAAGATATGTATCGATATACGAGTCAAAAAATAAATAGAAAATGAACGCATTTCCGAGTCGATATATCTAGTAGTCGGCGATCCAGCCTCATAGCATCACGTACGGTATAATCCATCGTCCGGCATCCTCGAGTCAAGAGTGTGGATCAATCATATATATATATATATATATATATATATATATATATATATATATATATATATATCGTACGGTATAGTCCGTCGTACGGCATAGTCCGTCGTACGGCATCCTCAAAATCGAGGGTACAGACCAATATCATATATCTCATATTTCGTACGGCATCATCCGTCATATGATATCATAAATAAGTGTACGGATCTAAGGCCGCGTACATTCTATTATATTATCATATCACATGTTATCGCATGTTATAAGTATATCGCCCAACAATCCTTTAATATATCACATCACAAACGATGTCTCAACTCAATCATATATCATAATCTCTTGACATCCCATTCGATCGTATCGACTCATATCCATATAAGATATCATATCCTCATCTTACATGCATGTGTGTATACACGCACACACATATGAATATACACATACTTATATATGTATATATATATATATATATATATATATATATATATATATATATATATATATATATATATATGCATACACATTCATATCATATCAAGTGTGTGTGCGCGCGCGCGCAACAAAAATAAACAAATGACTCACGACTAAGGAAATAAGACTAAGGGTATACCTTCCTACGTGTATTCTTAATCTAACCTATAGTCTCCTAGGACCTTACTTACTAAGTATCCAAAACTCATCTTGAAATATATATATATATATATAGATATATATATAGGTATATATATAAGTACCCTAATTTACAGTTGCGGGGGTGCTATACGCCATCCACCCGACTTCCCCCGTAGATATACATCTACTCACCTGCAATCTCCTTGTTTATCCGAAGTCAATGTGCTTTGTCATCTCGGAAATCCACGCGAAAGTACCTACAATCAATACACAATCGGAATGCTATTAAAACCAAGTCCAAAAAACCGATACGGCACACGAAGTGCTCATAGGTTAGAACATATAGCCTATGCATGCAAAAACGACAAAATACTATCTGACGTCAACGTGCGAACGTCGAACGACCAAGTCACATTAAGAAATCAAAAAATCCAAGATTCAAATATTGGAAAACATTGTCAAAACCAACTCAAAATGCTCCCAGATTTTGACACAGGTAGACTAGGACAAAACTAACAATAAAGTAGCTAAGTTATAAGGAGTGTGAGCTACAGGCCAAACCCCAACATCAAACTCCAAATTTGGCCGACGAGAAGAGCTACAGTAACCGGTGTCGCCGGTCCAATTTTGAAATTTTGGTCTCGTTCTTCTGTGGTGGTCTTCTGGTGCTCTAACTATGTCAATGTAGTTGTTTGTTTTTCTTATAAAGACCCCAAGTTGCTCCAGATTTCATTTGAGCATCAAAATCAACGAAAACATCGGGAAAATTATAAGTTCGTGTGTTTAGGGTCTAGTCTCCGGTCTGGTCAGGAAATCATCACTAAAGTCTTGTAAACACTAACTAAACCTCGGTTATCACTTTACAAGTCAAGTCTCCCACTAAACATCAATCTAAAAAATTCTAAGATCACAACCCTATACTATTTTAACTCCAAATTACTATAGGAGGTAAAGAAAAAATTAGCAAGATGAGAAAAGAAAGTTATACCTTTAGGAAGCGACTCAAGAAAAACTCTAGATGGTTGGAAGTCTTCAAATCAAAACTTGAGCTTAATAAGATGTGTGGGATGAGGTGAGATCATTTTTAATGAAGGTAGTATGGGGTTTTGATGAATATTTGAGATGGTTGTGGAGGAGGCAGAGGAGGGTGAAGGAGGAAGGAGGAGATGAAGAGAATTGTGAAGTGAAGAAAATGATTGAAGAAGGATGATGTAGCATACTCTCACCTTTCTCTCTCTCTCATGGCATGTCCAAGCCTCATCATGTTGTCCCCCCCTCTCTCATCAATCATGTCTTCTCTTTTTCTTTTCTTTTCTCTTTATCCCTCACTTATTTAAAAGCAACATAAATACAAATGAAACCAACATGTAATCAAAATGCAGCATGTCATGGTGCACTAATCATGAATATTTTAAAAATACGAATTTGGCTTAATCATAATTAGTAGTGCACTAATCAAGTTTAATTTAAACTTGCATATAATTAATTATAAAATGCCAAAATCCAATAAATACCATTTTATTAAATAATACATATTAATCTCCAATTATTTTCCAAATATTGGTATTTAGTTATACCATTTTACGAAAACCCCAATTCGCAAATCGAATAGTTTTCGTGAAATATATTATTTTATTATTTAAATTCCAAAAAAATAATATTTTATATTTCTGAAATGTTACAGTTTTTAAAGGAGAGATACACCCAGCTCGGTTCTTCCTTACTGGTACCGTGGTGATTTTTGTAACAAAGAAAGGAAAGAAGAAGACTCAAGTCGAAGGGGATCCGATCAATTTTCAACTGGACCAGAAACCCGAGGAGGATTCTCCACGAGTTCGGTGCTAGCTGGCTCGGGGCAAGACAGAAGCAATGAAGTATAGCACAAATCTCGGATGAGAAAGGCAGACGCATCCCTGCTCGGAACGCTTTCAGGTACAAGGCAATTTCATTGCCCTAGACCTGGTCTGCCCGCTCTCCCTCCTTGGCCAAACAAAGTGAATAGCCAGGGGGTGTGGAAGCGATCTCGGATATCGGAAAGCTCGTCCGGGCGATTAAACATCGAGGGCGCATCACGAGCATTTCCAACGCGCACCTTAGAGGCCCTCTTCGCCACCCGACGACGAAGTACAAGGGCGTCACCACCCCTTGGGGATGAGCCCGACGCAGAGGAGGAAGAAGAAGAAGAAGAAGAAGAAGAAGAACTTTCTCGGCTATCGGAAGTCGAGGAGGAAGAAGAAGACCCACTGGACCCGGCTTCAGAAGCTGAAGCCTCATCACCTGACTAGGCCCCAACTACATCAATGGAAACTTCGGAAGAAGACATCTAACCTGATTCAAGGAAAGATTAGTCGAAGAAGGGTTTTTAGTTAAGGGTCCGACCTAAGCGATGGTGTGCCGGGCAATCATCAGATGGCAGGAAACAACTAAAGCAAAATGTCTTCCAAGGAATAGCCCCCTATTTATACACTTGGTATAAACCATCCAAAGGCCTATCCGTTCCCGCCACAACGAAGCGTCGCACCCGACAGCCACGAGGATACCACATGGCAACCAATCATTGGATGCTTCGTCCCTGACGCGTATCCAACCAACAGATACGACGCCTCGTGGTCCACCAGTCCATTGCGGCCACATGGCTCGAAAATCAACGGCCTGGGAAAGCGAAGTGATGTCCCATTTATGGCGCCACCGTTTCGCCGATCCGCTGATGTCGTCGAGGATACACACAGAAATTAAGGCGCTTTGTGAACCGCCACATGGACCCAGGAATCAAAGAGGTACAGCCGTCAAGCACCACGTCGTTCCCAAACAACCCCTACGAAGAATCCTCGGCTCAAAGCTGAATATTGAAGACCGAGCAAACCACTCTCGACCCGACCCATAAATAGGTCGGAACGAGAGTGGGGGATAACGATGATGTTCATAAATGGGAATTCCCCAGATTATGACATGTAGCGGATGACGTGTCATCCACGTAAGCCTGTTAGATTCTTAGGGGCTACGGAGATGGAATAAGTACGATACATTGAGGACATTCCTCGGCATCTCGTCTTCGAGGTTGCATCCGACCTTTTGGAGAGCTCCCCGGAGTACCTTCCCTATTTTCCTAACAACCAGCCAACGGCTCGCCTCCGAGCTATCCTACAGCCGAGCTTTCTCGGCCTCCTTGCTCGTCTCCGAGCTTTTACAGAGCTGAACATCCTCAGCCCCCTTCGCTCGCCTCCGAGCTATCCACCAAGCTCAGCTTCTTCGGCTTCCCTGTTCAACCGAGAGCATGGAGCCCAAGCGCCCCATAACGGCTCCGTGTATCTCGCCAAAACTAGATCCCCGCAGCTCCACGTCCCGCGTCCCACGCTAGCGTGTCTCACCATTAACGGGCGTATTTCACCATTAATGAGTGAATCCCGCCATCAACGTGAACGTGACGCAGAGGCGTAACAGACGACGAGAATCTCGCATTGGCTCTCTCTAATGCGACCCCTATATAAACCCCTCCTCCAGAAGACTCAGGTACGTCGAATTCATTTCCAATATACTGCTACTCTGCCCAATCACTCCTCGGTACTTACTTAATCGTCGGAGGTTCCTACGGTGATTTTCCACCTCGGGACTTCCCTTGCAGGTAGCTCGGTGTCAGTAACAACCCATTGAGACCCACTGTCACGCCCCGCTTCCCAAAATACGGAAAACAAGGGTGACAAGGCCAGCCATGTTCCTACGATCAAGGAAAAATCCTGTCATAGTCACATTTCGGATTCTATCATTATATGGTACTCAGTAAAATACAATACGGGTAAAGAGAGTGCAGTCACTAAAACTATAAGATATAAAGAGATCTGAGCTCGAAGGAAGTAAACAAGAGGGCAACTAACCAGGAATATCAGTGGGGAAATGTAACTGGTCCTCTGGTCTAGATCTTCACGGTCTTCTCGAGATCAGACAAATCCACCTCTATCACTGAGCATGCACACTCAGGTCGTCAGAACGATGCAATAGCAACTATATAATAGTAACAAAAAGGCATGAAAATAACATAATAATGATGGGGATAAAATGCAGGTAATCAATATGTCACTAACTGATGCAATGTATGATCTGTGTCCCTATCGGTCTCTAAGTCGCTTTTGAAATCGAGTTGTGGAAAGGAGGATCATGTTTAACGAGGTTCTCGTACATACCCGAGACTACGGCCCACACGCCCGGGATATAACCCTGTCAGCCGGATCGCTAGATCCTACCTAATATATATAAGAGTCGCTGTTCGAATGATCATCCACTAAATCACTGTCCTCGCTAAATACGATGCTCTTTCCACTTCTATTTCCCCTTTTTCCCTAGGTTTGCACTATTGATGAGTATGGTCTAGTCGTGTATAAGTATGCACCAATAACACGGTTTTGTCACTGTTCACTGTATTATTCACTGTCACGAATCATTCACTTTTCCATTGGCGTACTTGACACTCCTAAACCAATACCGTTCATGCACGATAATGTATTGTACACTGAATAATAACACGCACTATCACTATGTGTATGACAATCGGGTAAGATATGTACATTTATGCAGTTAACACGTCATGTGTAATATGAACTAGTATGCACCTCATGAACTTATAAAAATTGCAGTAAATCATACGTTCAAAATTAAGTGAAACGATACAAAGACGGTAACAAGTATACTCTGTCGGAAGTTCAGAAAAATTTATTTCAATGCAATCGGATTTCGGGTTTGCAAGTTACAGCCGTTTCATTTTAAGTGTTCGCTGCAGGAAATTCAGTTTCTGAACTGAACGTCCGTTTCGCGACACAATTATCACCCTGTTGGGATCAGAATTTAGCAATACTACAGTTGAATGAAATTTAGGTTTTTCAATAGGGTTTCCAACGCACCAGACGGATTCTCAATAGAGCCTCTACGTCAGAAGTTATGCACTGTTCAACACTAGGGTATCAGTTATGTTTCTGTTTGGGACTGCTATACGTCCTGTTCGTTTAAATTACAGTTTAAATAGTAAACGACTGTAAAAACGGGTGAAATCACTTCCGTTATTTAGCCAACAGTTTCATCTTCAATAAAGTATAGGGTTCCGCAATATACAAGTTCAGGCAGCAAAGGGGTAAGCATTACGAGAAAGAAAACAACAACCAGAGCTGCTCTGGACTGCAGTCCAGAGCCGCTCTCCGAATCAGTTTCCATCGTATTTTCAGTATAGAAACAATTTAAAACTTTTATGTGGTTCTAGTTCGTCGAGTCGGCTTCGATTTGAGTCCTCGAACGCATCATTTCAATGTGTACACAATAAATTATGATTTTAACAAGTTTCAGACGCGGGAAATTTTCGGTTTTTACGGGTGTAATTGGGAGTGATCGTTCAAGTTAGTAACGATTATATTTTCCGATAAAATTTTAACACAATGTTCATCACCACACGGGCCAGCATATATGATCAAGTTCCGTCAGTTTAGTGGAAGGTTTTCGTTCGGGTTTTGCATCAAGCACCTGTGTCATATAAGTTTTCATGAATTATAAACACGAAATTACTAGGATTTTGAAATGTAACAGTATAATCTAGCATGTAGCAAGTAGGGTACTTGCCTGGAGACGCGTTGACGATGCACGGCAGTGGCAACGGCAGTTCGCGCCACGAACGGCGCTGCTAGGGTTCGCGGCCTCGGCTCGAGCTCGGGCTCTTGGACTCGATGGCTCGATGGGTGCGACGGACGTGCTGGCGTTGCGACGGTTATAGTCTTGATGATGATGACGGACACAGAGACTGAAGCCACGGCTTTTACGGCGACGATGACGGCTGGAATAGCGGCGATTGATGACAGAGGCAAGTGCTCGATGAAATGGCTAATGCTTGGTTTGAAGCTTGGGCTAGCCTCGAGGCTTGGTCTCGGCTGGAGGTGGTGGCGACGGGCACTGTAGCTTCAGCAGGGAGGAGAGGGGTGAAGAGGAGGGGGTTGTTGGGTCGATGGAGGTGGCCGGAGTTGGGTTAACGGGAAGGAGCTCGAAACTCGGAGGAGGAAGGCAGCGGTCGGGTGTGCAGGTGAGTTGGTCGGTAGGATGTTGGAGATGGAGGAGGAGGCTTCGAAGGTGACCACGATGGTTGGTTGGGGTTCGAGATGAAGAGATGGGTGCCGTCGACCTAGTAGGGAAAAGAGGATAGGGGTCGGTTGAGATGGTCGGCACTGGTCGGTGGGTGGTTAAGTGGAGGCGAGGAGGGAGTTTAGTTTTGAAGGAGGTGTAGAGGGCTCGACCTGTGGATGTAGTGGTGGTGAGGAGGCAGACGGCGGTGGTGGCGCGGCGAGGACAGAGCCGCAGGGGAAAATGGTGTTGGGTCGGCCAGAGTTTGGAGTCGGAGCTTGGGGTTGTAGAGGGTGTTGAAGTGAGAGGGAGGTGAGGAGATGGTGGCGATCTCGGGTGGGTATTGGGATGGTCGGAGTTGCGAGGTAAGTATGATGGTGGTTGTGGTGTTGGAGTCGAGAGAGGGAAACGGGGAGGATATGGGGAAGGAGTGAGGGGGACGAGGTCGAGGGAGGGGAGAAAGAGCGCGGGCACGAGCGAACGTGGGTCGGGGTCGTGGGGCAGCGAAGACGAGGCGTCGGCGTAGGGTGTGGCGACATGGGGACGCGGCAGGAAGAAGCGGGAAAGGAAAAACAACGTAGGGAAGAAGGGTTTGCTAACGGGCCGGGTTGGCGCGGGTGTTTGGGCGTGGGTAAGGAGGTTGGGCTGGGCCGGCAAGGGATATTATGTATATATAGTTTTGGTTTTGGGCTGAAGGGGATTTAATTAATTGGTTTATAAATTGTTCTGTTGGGCTGGCTTATGAATTTACTTGTTTAATTCATTATGTAAAAGGGAACGAATGTAAGTGGGCTGAGTGATGTTTGGGAAAACGGCTGGGTTTAATTATATGTATTTTGTGTTTATTTTGTTTTGGAAGAAATTTAAATATTAAAATATAAGCAACTAATTTTCACACAAAATAATACGAGGAAAATATGATAACATTCGAGGGACTAGGAAAATATAGAAAGATTTTATTGATGGAAACGAAGATTTACACCCACACACTCAATTCTCACACAGAATCTCAACCGTTCAGCCCGCTAGCAGCAAAATCAACGGAGGATAATATCTGACGGAGAAACTGATCTCCATCACCCCCACCCCCCAAAAGAAAAACCATTTCTGCTCTAGCTCACACACACATACTTTTCAAAACTATATACATCAACATACATACTTTTCAAAATCATATACGTCATCATTATTTTTTATGAGGAATGTCTTTACATCTAGCCATAGAGAATTATAAATAGCTCAAGTACAAATCACATGGAAAAACGTATGTGAATTGGACAAACATGGTTTCCCATGTGATTGGGTCTTGAAATGTAGAAAATTTCTCTACATGTAGATACTACCATATTCCCACCTCCTCTCCCTCTTGCAAAACACAAATATATATTATAAAAAAATTAATAATTTTCATTATGTGCGCAGCACATGTAAATAATAATTTTCATTATGGGCAAGTTATTATTAACGTAGAGTGAAATGAGTACATTTTTAAATGTCCGGATTTAAATAACTGCTAAATTTTGTGGCCATCATCCAACCTGTATAAGACAGGTTGGTAAACGAGTAAACCATACTATATACGGTGGGTAGGTAAAAGGGTAACTCATACATGGATAAATGGGTCATTCATGAACATGTTAATTAATGGATAACCAAAGTTGTTTTTCGTCGATGCTTTTGCAATATAAATGGAAAAAATATTTTCTTTTTTTTATAGGGCTTAAATAGAAATACTATTTAAGACGGAAAATAAGATAGCTACATTCAAATAAGAAAACTATATTCAAATGTGCATTCTAAGAACCACATATTGAACATCATATGACTTTTAAAATAAAATTATTGGCTGAGACTTGAAAATATAATATGAAAAGCCGCTTGAGATTTGTTCAATGCGGATCAGATTAAACTCACGATCCGGCCAATTAGTCTAGTTTTATATTTTAATGGACGGGTCAAATATGAGTAATGCTAAAGAAGACCGTAAATATTTGACTAATGGTTTTATGAGTTAATTCATTGATCAGATGGGTCACAAATCCATTTTTTAATACCTTCACTACTCGTTGCCAAAAATTTGTCTTTTTCTCTCCTTGCATATCTCTCCAGTTTCATTTTAAAAAACAAAAGCTTGATGGGACTTATGCTTTAAATGTCTGAATATTTAGTACCCATTTGGCCCATTGGAGAATAATAATTTGATATGATTTTAAAATTGTGAAATACATCAAATGCCACCTGAACGATCAGTTCAGAAATACTGGTTCCGTCATCCAAAAGTACACGAGATCGATATCGATATCGATATCAAACAGAGAATTCAGGCTGGCGTTTGAAAAGAAAGAGCCCAACGGTGATTTTGCATGATACTTCCTGTTAAGTTTGAAGTGAAAGTTTTATCGAAATGCTATCAAGCATGTCTTATTATATTGAACGGAATGCTGGACTCTTAAGAAACATATACACAGAATATGAATGTATTGGAGATGTGTATGCTTTTTGGATGTATGCTAACACCAGAGAAGATTTGAAAATAAAAAATTATAGCGGGTAACATGATATCAAGTTTTTCTGTAAAAAAAAAAACGCTTTCAAGCTTAATCTCAACTCTCTTAGCTTAAAATTTTAAAAGCTCATGCAAAAAAGCAAAGGGAAAGTCGATTAATAAATAGTTTGTATTTTATTTACAAAATAAATAACAGTAGAAAAAAAAATATAAATGGCATGAAGAAACATGCTGTAAAATAAAAGGGCATTTTACTTAACCCCAAAACATAGCTAATTATTAAAAATAACCCAAAACAGGGTAATCACCTATTGCCCGAAAACTTTGCAGCTGCTCTTAAAACCCCTTTTCCCGCACTCTTTACCCAATCAATAGAGAATTCTCAATTAGATCTCTAATTCAAAATTAAGGTTTAGGAATTGCTCTTCAAAACCTCCAATTGCCAATGAAATATGGTTCTTCTTTCTTAACTTTTTCCTGCGGTGAAGCAGCGGAATGCTAATATGGATTTAATTGTAAACTTTGTGTAAGTGAAAATTTACTGAAAACGAAGGAGGGAAAGTTCTTCGATTGTCTTGGGTACAATGGTACATATCAAGAAGAGAAAGAAGAAGAACATTATAAGAAGAATAAGAGAAATAACGGTTTTATCGATGAGATTTGTGGGGTTATAAATGAGGTCGACGAGATGTTATAAATTAGCTAATTGCTATTTATTCTTTGGACGGAAAATTTGGAAGGGGTAAAATGAAGCAACCTGAAAGTTTTTGGGGTAAAAAGTAATTACCAAGTTTTTTGGTGGGTGTTTCTGGTAATTACCTAAGTTTTGGTTCCTTTAAGTAAACCTAAAATAATAATAGGGTGCGGTTCTAGTGATTCTAGTGAAAGATGCTTTTGAAGCTTATTGGTTAAAAATGGAATCAAGATATTAATGGTTGAGATTATTCACTTTGGAAGATACAAAATCTGAAAATAATTTACGAATGTAAATAAATATTCTCAGTCATTGATTTGCTAGGGTGACGAAAGTATATCCTATCTTTGACCAAAAAGCTTCAAGTACGCCGGTGTTCGTCGGAACCGCACCCATAAAATGGGCTACTCTGCGATGTAGATGTTGTTGCCGTTTTGTTGCCTGTCTATATCTAATAAGGAGTCCATCCCGGTCTCTGTAAACGATGTGTGGCGCCGGCACCTCCCTCAGAGATTGAGAGAGGCCTTCGCTTCGCTTCACAGAGTACAGATCGATCACTCACTACTCTTCATCAACTTTCCAAAATCCAAATCCTAATTCAATGCAAATATAAAATAATAATAGTAACATGAAGAGGGCGAGGAGCGTGGAAACCCTAGGTGCTCGAAGATGGAAGCCCTACCACCTCGTCCTCGCCATCGCCTCCCTCTATCTCATCTTCATCTCCTTCAAGTTTCGCAGGTTCCTCGACATCGACAACGACGACGCCACCGCCTTCTTCACTGCCCTTGACCGCCCCGACCCTAACCCTAACCACAACCTTGATCCCATCAAGCCTCTCCGGCACCGCTACGGCCGGATCATCGGAGGATCTGACGCCGCCGCCGCCAGCAACCTCACCGAGCTCGAGAGGATGGCCGACGAGGCCTGGGCCCTAGGGACCACGGCTTGGGACGACCTCCAGGAGCTGATGCTGAATCCTCGAACCGATCTGAATCAGACCGCTATCTTGGTAGGCAAGTCTGAATCATGCCCCACCTCGGTTTCCATGAACGATGATGCAACCGCTGCCTCCGCTGGGATTGACAGAGAGCGACTCATGTTCTTGCCATGCGGCCTTTCGGTTGGCTCGGCCATCACCATCATTGGGAAGCCTCTTGAGGCTCATGAAGAGTATGTTCCGCAGCTGACGAGGTTAGGGAAGGGGGATGGTGTTGTCTTGATCTCGCAGTTCATGGTGGAGCTCCAAGGGCTGAAGGCCGTAGATGGAGAGGATCCACCAAGGATCTTGCATTTGAATCCAAGGCTGAGGGGAGATTGGAGTCATACGCCTGTCATTGAGCATAATACATGCTATAGGATGCAGTGGGGCACAGCAATGCGCTGCAATGGCCTCCAGTCAAAGGACGACGACGACACAGGTATTGATTCCTTTCCTTCCATGTATCTAGTCATGACCCCTAACAATGTTCTAACCCAAAACTAAATTTGGCCATTGGACAAGATATATACACACCCATTAATTCTGAAGCGGAAAATATGATTTCTAGAAGAAGGAAAAAGAAAGAGAAAAAGAAAGAGAAATTAAAACTATGGCGGATTGGAAAGCCATCAACCTTCGGCTTTGAATACAAGAAATCATAGCCTTAATGCATATTCCTTATGATAATATCCATTTAATTGTTTGACTTTCCATGGACCGAATACAACAATAAAACCATTATAACGATAATTTTTAAACCTGTGTATGGAATTTTAATTATGCCTTTTGATACAAGATTAAATCTGAAACAACTAAATGCTATGTTAAAAAGTTTGGAACATTTTCAATATTCACTTCGATCTCAAGTTGATTGATCTTGTCCCAAGGAAATGATTAATTAGCAGAGTTATAATAAAGAAATCTCTTTCAAGTTCCTTTTTTGAACAATCATTAGTCAATGTATCATCATATGGTGGGAGAAATTAGAAGTAGAGCGAGCCAAAGAAAAAGAACTTTTATCATGTATATGTATGCAGGCATATATATAGTCACACACACATATTATTGATTGTATAATGTGATCTTGGGGCTAGTTGACACCAACTTGAGAAAAAGAAAGCGAAGCGCGACTCACTCATTTGCCTAGATGAATCTTTCATTTCCCTCTAGTAAATCTACCAGCGCTGTAAGAGTTAAGTGGTATATCTAACTAGGAAAGCTTAAGCTTGCCTTAGTGTTGTTGAAAAAAGTGAAGGAAGCCCAATAGGCCCGAAGAATGCATTTTTTAGTGTGTTGCTAACTTCCACCTCTAACCTGGAAGCACGTGCACAAAGCATCCTAAAATATTGGTGTACATAATCGTTAATCTTCTGAAGTTAAATGTCTCAGTGTAGGCAATCTGGGAAGGTCGGTAAGCACATATTTGGCATACTTATGAGTGGGGGTCACAAAAAATGTTTGTGCACGGGTAATCAATGTTGATGGTTGGAAATTTGTGATCTAGTTCATGTAGTGCTTGTGTAGAATGGATGTACCCAAGCCGGTGGTTTAAAAGCGAAAGACGACATTAAGGTGACGAAACTTGTCTATCGCCTGAGACGAGAGGCGCTAAAATGACGTCGTCTGAGTGAAATGAGGCGACAAATATTTAGACCGTAAACATAATTTTACTAGGTTGGTTTGAACATTAGAGAAAGAATGTGAGAAAAAATAAAGACTTTTCAATTTAGAATTAAAACCCTAGTTTTTCGTCATTTTTGGTTTAATTATGTTCTCATAAAAGACTTATCTATAATTAAGGAGAAATCAAGTATATAAAAACAAAAATGTGATTGAAATAACATGAAATCAATATTTTAAATGTCGGCCGACATCACCGGAATGTTGCCGAAATGTTGGTTTTGGAAAGAAAACGACATACATGCAAAAAAATTCATGTAACAATATTTGGTGAATGTCGACCGACATTTCGTAATTTCGGACAAAATATCGTGATGTCGGCGTTTATACCGATATTTACTGTTATGATGGGAATTTTTTTTGAGATTAATTTTCTTTTTTGTGTTTTATAAATAACTCGGTCTATTTGAAACAACTTATTTTGCAGGAATCTTGTTTCATTTTTCCTCCAACAGCTCTCGTTTCAACTAGAATTCGAACCTAAGACCGTTGGTTTAATAGGAGACCGTTCTACCACCGAGCTATCGAGAAATATGTAAAATTAATAAAATTAAAAATCCGAATAAGTTATTATTTTTTTCAAAAACTAAGTTATATAAATAACGTTTATATTACAAAAATATAGAACCCGATATTATCAAATATCATCCGAGATTTCACGATATCTGATACCCGACATTAAAATCTACGGGTTGACACGGTATCGACATCCGAAATTTAGAACATTGCATGAAATTTATTTTATTTTTATTTTTAAAATAAAAATCACTTAGATGTTTGCCTCAAAGTTTCGCCTTAGACGCTGAGGCGATCGTCTGGGCACTTGAGGCGATAGTAGCTCTGATCGCCTCATCCGGATACCTGAAGTGCCAAGGCGTTCCGTTTTTAAAACACTGAAGCTCTACTCCAAGACTTAAATTTCCCCATAGCTCGTTATTCTTTAAACTCCCCGCTCCCCTTTAGAAGAGTAGAAAAATTTGTTCTTGTTGTAAGCATCCAAGGAAAATATGTATTCAAGGGGCTCTGTAATCTAGATGTTAGTATTTACAATTAGAGGGAATATTTTTTCTACTGTTATATCTACGACAATAGCATTAGCAAGTGCTAATGTACCGTTATTCATACATACAACAAGAAGTGCATTATCCAATATTTCATGTCAAGCGTCAAGAGCAACATCATTCATTCTATCTTTTCTTTGTAGAGCCTAAAATTGCATGATTAAAATTAAGGCGATGAATGATTAACTTGCTTAGATTGAATTTATTGAGACCAAGAATAATGCTCCATGCATGAGACACTTCGTTCTCCATTCACATTGTCTATGAGGAGTTATAGTTATCCAGTAGGGATGAGGATAAGCCTCTTCATTAAACGATGAGTTCACTACATCATTAATTTGCTCACCCAAAAGCCTGAGGTTTTCATTTAGGTTAGAGAATAAGAATAGAATGTGAATAACTTGGCTTTTCGTGAGGTTAGATTATGTTAATGTTTATCTTTTTTACTTTGCATGTAAAAGCTTAGGGATGCATTCATAGTACACATATAAAAGAAAAACCACAAAATGTGAACGAGTGAAGAATGGGTGCTTTTTAATTTTAGTTATTACTAATTACTTTATAAAACTTCTTCTATTTTATCCTCTAGTTTTTTTTATTGTTGTCTTCAATTGGAAATATTTTTAGTGCTATTGGCTTGATAAAAGCATGTTTTTGCCAATATAATAATAATCCGTTTCAACTTACGATGAGTTAAATCTCTCCAATCTTCTATATAATCGTAACAATGGAGACAGAGTGCTCAGGAGAGTTAAAGGAGAATATTGACCGCTTTGATGCCGCCACATGCCACGATCTGCCCTGATTGGAAAGAAATGAAAAAGGAAAAGAAGATATGGTTCTCACTATTTCTTTCAATATGTCTTCACCTTCCTTTTGTTTCTTTTCTTCCATGTTCCTCCATCCTAAACAGGTTTGTGTTCAGTAGTTCACAACGGAGAACTGAGCGTCGGTGAAGGTTAATTAACTTTCAATCGTGCTTTCGCAATGATATGTTATTCAACCCTCTCAACTTGACCAGAACTTCGTAATTAAGTTCAAAGTCAATAATACGCATCAGAATACAAGAATACAGGCTGTGGTTTTCAGTATTTGGATATAACCAGAATGTAAATCTTGATTATGTGCATCCGATCGCGCCGACCACTTCTAAGCATAAATTTACTTCAAGAAAACAAACTACACACAAATTTACTTTAAGAAACCAATGTCTACATAACTGGCAGTTATACCCCTCAAATCTGTTTTCTTCATATATATGCTCAGTAAAACGATGTGGTATTTTAACCTACTAAATTAATGTAGCCAAAATGTAAACTATTGACGTATACAAATCTTTAAGTTCTATTAACATACTTGGTTTGAACACTGTGGATAAATACACGTATCATGAAAATTTTAATATTTTAACGAATATTGAAAACGAAATCTGAAACGCTAATTGAAACCGTGGAACCTAAAATCCGAAAAGTGACTGAAACAAAAGCAACATACTAGCTCGTAACACCGAATCTATGTGTTTTGGTGTGAGAAGCATGTTTTAAACTAGGCTAAATTGTATAAATGTATTCGTGAACTATCACTTTTTGTGCGATTGATACCATGAACTAATTTAATTATAAAAAAGTACCATGAACTATCATCACGACTGTGAAAAAGTACCATTAAGCTTTGAAAAATCTGCATACGTTAAAATAAACGGTGACATATAAAAATGGTGTGTTTTTACCATTTTAACCCTGTCTTCTTCATCTTCCCTCTTTCTTCCTTGTCGTCCATATTCATCATTTCCTTTAACCCATCCATTCAAACACTTTGAATCATTAAATCCTTAAACTCTTTAATCCCTATACTTGCAAATTCCATAAATCTCAATTCTAAAGATCATAACTCTCTAAATTCCTAAGTACCAAACCCCTCTACATCTTGCTCAATTTATCATTTAAAAACCTTTGAATCACTAGATCCCTGACCACCCTAACCCTTAGATCCCCAAATCTTAAAACTGTAATCACTAAATCTACTATCCCAAAATCTCTAGGTATCAAAATTTATAAACCCTTAAATATTTAAAGTCATAAGATTTAAAATCCCTAACTTTCAAATCATTAAGCCACCAAATCCTTAATCCCGAAATTTTGAAATCCCAGATCTTTTATGTCCAGCTATAAAATTGCTTTAAATCCTTATAGCATGATCTTTTCCTCCATAGTTGTCGATATCATCGTCCTCCATTCATCTTTGACCTTTGATCCGATCTCATCCACTCCATCATTGCTCCTCCGATCTCAAATCCCTTTATAATTACTAACGTTTCAGTAATTTTTGTTTGAAATCACTATTTTGTGTTAATTTACTCTATTTTTCATAGAAAAAATGTTAAATCAGAGTGAAGGGTATAACGGTCAAAATATAACAAAATCTAACACCGTAGGATAGTTATCTCCAAAGAAATAGTTCGTGGTAGTTATCTCTAATTTTTAAAGTTCATGGTATCAATCGCACAAAAGAGAAAAGTTTATCGGTACATTTATGCAATTTTGCTTTTAAACTGTCCTCCAACTTGTGAGGAAATGTTCAAATATTTTCTTGTAAATTGTTGATACTATCTCGTCTATCTTCACGCACCACACGTTATACATAAATTATTAAAAATTTCCCCTTTGGCTAGTTGATGGATTCAGCAAATGTGAAAAATGGGTACGTAGTGACATTGTGGACTCGAAAGAATCAAAAACAACATCATGGCTGCAGAGGTTCATAGGTCGTGCAAAGAAGCCAGCAATTACATGGCCGTTTCCTTTTGCAGAGGAAAGACTCTTCATCTTAACATTACGAGCTGGTGTTGAAGGATATCATGTTATCGTGGGAGGCCAACATGTAACTTCATTCCCATACCGGACGGTATGATACCTTATCTGTGTGATGTCATGTTTTTGTTAATATCCCAATCAATGCGCACTCCCTTGTTTAAGTCGGTTGATGACGAAGAATTTGATATGGCCATCAACATCCCCCTTCCCCCCTTGCGCGCCCCAATAATGAGCATTCAAATCTACCAAGTTGCATTGTATTAGAAAAACCTTAACTCACAATGTAGATGGGTACTTTATCAGGGATTCACTCTTGAAGATGCAACAGGTTTAGCCATCAAGGGAGATGTGGAGATACATTCAGTATATGCCACTTCTCTTCCCCAATCTCATCCGAGTTTTTCGCTCCAACGAGTCTTGGAAATGTCAGAGAACTGGAAGTCCCCTCCTTTGCCTGAGCAATCAATCCAAATTTTCATTGGCATTCTGTCTGCAACTAACCATTTTGCTGAACGCATGGCAGTTCGGAAAACCTGGATGCAGTCTACAGAAATAAAGAAATCAAATGTGGTGGCACGTTTCTTTGTTGCATTGGTAAGTCTGTTTTAAGATCCTGCAATCAAGTTTCGGGTTCTATTTACATTTATTATATCAATTTAAAAATTCTTATACCATAATCACGAGACAGACTCTTATATGCAAAATTTTTAATTGCTAATAAAGAAACAATTATATGTTGTTGTTGACCACTTCACCCAAAAGCTTAAGTTAGAGACCGGTGAACCAACAATTATTTTATACTGTCCAACAAAACTCCATGAAGGGCAATTATTTTTTCATAATTACCAGTTGAACTCAGAAAAGTTGTTTTGCGGAATAAAAGATTTTAACTCTTTTCATTATGAGAGTGGTCGTTTAGTTGACCTGATCAACTAATCTTCTACTTGTTTCATGTTTTACTATGTCTGAAACCTTAAATTTATATTTTAGCTGAAAGGTATTCTAACAAATTGTAATAAAAGAAGACCCTTAAAAAAGGTCTCTCCAATACATACCACTCCTGCACGAAGGGGGGGTAAAGGGGAGGTAGAAGGAAGAAAAGAGGTTCTACTCCAGCTGTCAGCATTTTACCAAAATTTGAAGTTAGAATGATAACAGGGGGTATGAATAAAAGCTTAATGAAAAGATGTTACAAATATATACCGACTCTCCACCTACCAGATATTGACACTCTGAATTGGTCGCTTTCATGGTTAAGCAAAAACTAAAGTTTAGAGAGGTTTGCCATAAATCTAGAAAAGCTAATTGGTGGTCAGGAAAATATAGTATTAGTTTAAGCTCATCTCATGCACCAGAGGAGCAGTCCAAATTCTCCCAGACAAAGAAAGAGTCTAAATGAAAGGGGTGTGATATCTGAAATTTAATATGTTTCTTAGAATTAGAATTTTCTTGCTATTACCTCATTTTTCATATATTTCTTTGTAAACTCTGCAGTTTCTTTGCTTTAACTATCAGTTAAAATTTGCTTTTGTGGATGTTTAGAATCCAAGGAAGGAGGTCAATGCAGTATTAAAGAAGGAAGCAGAATATTTTGGAGATATTGTTATCTTGCCATTTATGGATCGTTATGAGCTAGTAGTTCTCAAGACAATTGCCATCTGCGAGTATGGGGTGCGTTCTCTTTGCTTTGCTACTCTCACATCGCCCCTTTATGTTACATTGTTCACTATATAGTTCCCATTTCGTGAATTTGTGCCACCTAATGATGCAGGTTCAAAATCTGACTACTGCATACATAATGAAATGCGACGACGACGCATTTATCAGGGTGGAGGCTGTCTTACATGAGATCAGGGGTATTGCTGGGAAAAGATCTCTTTACATGGGTAACCTCAACCTCCTGCATCGTCCTCTAAGAAGCGGAAAATGGGCAGTCACGAATGAGGTAAATGTTGGGTTACACTAACGCCCTGGCCATCATCCGTTCCCGTTTGCGGAACAAAAATTTTACAACGATTTAAACTTGCACCAGAATAACCCATTGACACCAGAATAACCCATTGACACCGGATCTACCATAAACCTAACTAGCAAGCTAAACGGTTCTATCTACTATGATAGAAATTTATACCTAAAGGCTCAGGTCCTTCGGGTCTTCAATCCTCTCCTTTAGCTTCTTGAAGAGTGTACGGATCGCGTTTGATCGTCGGGCTCGTCGCGTCAAAGATGATCCATCCGAGAGTGTCTATTTTGAGCTTCTACCTCTAAACCGAGATAACTAGGTTACTTAGTATGCTAATTTAAGTAGCCTAGAGGATGTAGAGAGTGATGATGGATTGCATTGTCTCAAGAACCTTAGGTTTCTCAACACATGAGACTATTAGGATTTGAGATAGAAGAAGAGAAAATTGGAGGAAAGAGAGTGTTCAAGTTAGAATGTGAAGAATGACCAAGTCTTGTGAATTATCAAGCATCTAATAATTCACCAAAATATCTTGAAGCCACCTTGTCTCAATAGTAAACCATGAGTCACTACATGAGTCACCAAGTAGCCATACTTCATTTAATACAAATGAACACCTCATACCTCCACCTCATTAATCATTTAATCAAAATGATAAAAACTAAAATGAGGTTGTTGGAGTAAAAATTTACACCCCGGTTGACCAAGTCAAAATCAAAGTCAACCCCAAGCCAAGTGGGCCTAAAGCCCAGATCAAGCAGGCCAATGCCCGGGTCGAGCCCGAACATGAAGCGGCCGGCCTCCCCCATGCAAAAATAAAAATTTTGTAATAAATAATTTTGGTGTATTTATTTTATTTTATGAATAAATGTAAAAAATGGGCATAAAGACAAATTTTTGTAAAACCCATGGCTTATGTGCAAAAGAAATGAGCACATGAGGCATGAGATGGGCAAAATGCCATTTTGTAAAGTCCAAGGGGCTATATGTGAAGTTTGTAGCCTATAAAGGCAAACATGATGAAAAAACAATTCATTCTCCCCAAAATTCTAGGGTTTGTACCTCCTTCCCCTTTCTCAAGGGTCTAAAACCCTCTTCCTCTTTTTTTGAATTAAATCAAAAGTTTAACTCTTCCTTTCTAAAAAATAAATTGTTTTTCACCACAAAATCCACGAAGGGGAGCTCAGATCTCCAATCAGATTTCGAAAAGGGGAGACTTTTAAGTTTCACCCTGTTTCTCCAAGATCCCGCCGATCAAGAGAAGGAAGAAGGAGACCCATCTCTAAAAATCTAACTTTGGACAGATCCAAGGCTCAAAAGAAGAGCCAAAGATTCCTAGGAGTATAACTCCTTTCTAGATCTGTTGGAGTATAATTCCATAAATTAGTTTCTGTTAGGAGTTCAACTTCAAAAACCCCTTGAGAGTTCAACTCCCTAACCTAGGGGCTAGCCCCTTCCAGCGGGTGTTTCCCGTGGTCACGTGTGCGCCACGTGACCACGGGCGCTAAGGCGCCCATCGGTCACGTGCGCGCACGTGACCCTAGGCACTAAAGCGCCATGTGCGCGCACGTGATCCCGGGCACTATGCACCTATGTGCCACGCACGCGTCTTTAAGATGCTTCCCCCTATTTTTTATATGCATTCCACACTAAATATACATCCCCCGTTAGAAAAAATTTCCAACGGGGCGCTCTCCCGCACCCCGCAAGGGGGCTGCTAGCCCCTTGACCCCCAGCCCGCTATCCGGGTAGCGGGATCCCCATAAAAACTCTGTGGGGGCCTCGATACATCCAAAACCCCTTCAAAACACAACACTGCACATTGAGTTCGCATGACATGTTTGACCCGTCAATCGGAGGTTCTCTCGCTCCAAAGGCGAGAGGTAATTAACAGCAGCTTAGTTCGCGGCTGCCGGAGATTCGGATCCCCACAATAAATAAACCCATCTACCCTAGGCAGGGGAATCTGTAATGCGCCTGACAAGCACGCATATTCCCATCTCAATGGGGTGACGAAAAACACTCTACAGATTCTGCCACGTCCGGTGGGACCTTTCTCTCCTCCCATATCTCGGGTCAAGTGTTCATACGAACTCATTTAACATATATACCGATGTTTGTACTGAAATAAATTTTTTTCCGTGCAGCAATCAACTTTCAACGACAATGTCTTCTAAGATGGATCCAGCTTCTGATGCGACCCTGATTCCATACACGGTCAAGATCAATACCCGGGTGGTTCTCCCCGCAAGCCTCAGTCGGCAGTGGGAGGAACTGTCCCGCCAGTTTGGTTCCGTTATCATCTACCCTGCCGGAAGCGCTCATCTGACAGAAATCCCGGCAAAACAGGTGGCCAAGCCGGTCTCAAGGGGCAAGAAGCCGAATGTTGTGATCGCTAAGACACCACAACCGAAACTTAAGACGATGTCTGAACGACTCTCTGGTGCTCCAGCTGGGGGCAAGACTTCCGGTACAAAAAGGCAACATCAAACGTTGCGGACGAGCTCAGGCGATGACTCCAACAAATGCATGATCAGGCGTCTTCTCCGGCCTCTCTATCACTCGGTCTACGGTGTCTTCCCGAAGAGCCGAAGTCTGTCATGTGCTTAAAACAGAAAAGTTAAGGCAGAAGCGGCTCAGGTATCGAGCCAACAAGAGGGCCAAGACTTCGGCCATATGGAATCTTGAGAGGTTCTAAGAGCAGGGTTACTCCGCGACGACGGCTGAGTCGGCCGTAAAAATCAACAATTCCTTCGAATCTCTGAAGTGGGTTCAGAAAAATGGTATGACCGCCAGAATCAAGAAGACAGCGGTCCGAATGTTGCTACGAAAAGACGTGTCCCGGCCCCAACAGAAAAAGTATGACACTGTCTCTTCAAGAGGCTATCAGGCGTTCTGTGCCGCGCGAAAACAGCGGGGCAAAACCAAAAAGGAAGCGTCAGCAATCCGGCCAGGCCAACCGCCTTCAATCGACTGCCCGTTACCGAAACAGGGGGGTCAAGACAGCGATCCGTGAAATCAGCCGCCGATAATAAAAAGACGGCTGGATATATTATCCAAACGGTCTATATGGCGGGCGGGCGTCCCAGCGACAACCTTGGCAGCGAAAGCAAGGATGGGGCCACAACATCCCAAGCCCAATCTGGCTTGAATGTGGTTGCCGCTTTCCAAGAACAGCCGCCTCTGCTGGATGATGAAAACCCTCTCGATGAGGATGATAGGCAGAAAGACCCCTCAGTTCATGTAGAGTCAAGCTCGGACAGTGAGGAAGAGCCGACTTTCCGCCCCAGGACTGCGGAGCAAGAGCTGTTTCAAGAGCTTCGAAAACAGCTCAGGAGCAAAGATAAAGAGATGGCCAAGCTCTATTTGAAAATTGACGACCTAACGAACGTCGTGATGCAGTTTACGGCTCAAATTGCTCGAGCGCCTCTCAATCAAGCACAAGTCGCTATTCATGAGCCGGATGATGACAATCTGAAGCGGCCGATTCCTGTCCCTTTGGGTCTAAGATTGGTCGAGCCGCACGAAAGCCGGCCACATTCTGCTTCTGGGGACGCCTTGACCCCAGATAACACTATCCCGCTAACACAAGACCGGATAATGGATTTGGTCACCAGTAATGTTAAAACATTGGTGGCCGAAGCTGAAGCTCAGAAAGAAACTGGCAGTAGTGGGCGGCCATATCCCGCACAGTACGATCTGATCAAGTTCCCGAGCGGCTACGTCATTTCTAAGTTCGGAAGATTTGACGGGACGAGAAATGCAAATCAGCACGTCGCCCACTTTAAAGTATCGTACGGAAATACAGGGGGCAATGATGTGCTCCTTCGTCAGTTTGTCAACAGCCTGACCGGTGTCGCTTTCGACTGGTACGCGAGTATACCAGACGGGTCCGTTATTATCTTTGCCCAAATGGAGTCTCTGTTTCGGCAAAGGTTCATGAGTGTCAGTGATAAAATCTCCATTGCTGACCTTGTGAGGACCAAGCCGGGGAAGAATAAAAGCAACACCGACTTTATCGCCCGATGGCGTAATCTCACAGTCAAGTACGAACCGCCGCTGGAGCAGGACCAGTCCTTCAGCCTTCTCATTGGGAACCTCAGCAATTAGATGGTCCCATTCTTGTGTACAGCAGGCCTTAAGACGTTTCAAGAGCTAACCAAGAAAGTCTAAATGCTGGAACGCTCGAAGCAAGAGTCTACCCCGGACTCTCAGAGAGACAAGACTTGAAAAAACAAGCGGGACGACAACCGTAGAAGCGGGAATCCCAGCAGTTCAATGTCTTCAATACGTCCGACAATGAAGAAAAGCGAAGGGCGGGCGAATCCAACACCAACCGGTCTCGAAAGCCAGTGCTGGAAGGAGAAGGGCCTTCCCTAGAGGAGAAAAAGAGCAAAGTTTACTCTTTCAGGAGGGACAAGGTCCGAAAGATATTTAAAGATGTCTTGAATAACGGTCTACAATTGCCAGAGTCGAAAAAACCTCAAGAAGCAAAAATGACCGACAATCCCCTGTATTGCCCGTACCACCGAGTAGTGAGCCATGTGATCGAGGATTGCTATATCTTCAAAGACTGGGTCGAGAAGCAGTACAAGGCTGGAGAGATCGAGCTGTCCAAAAGTGTGTTGATGAACAATCAAGTTGCAACCACCAATTTTATACAGACAGAAGCTGAAGCCTTCTGGGAGCAAACAGCCGAACCCGCTGCCTTGAGAAATGAAACCGACTCACCGCAGCCTCCGTAGAGTACGCACATATCTAATGAGACGAAGAAGATGTTAAAGTTACTTCGGAAGGAGCCCAGGACGGAATGGGAAGGGTAGAAGAAGCCTACCATTCCAGATGCCAATGCGGCTCCATCAGGCTCAAAATCCAAAAAGCTTAAGAAGAAGAAAAGTGCGGCTCGGCGCGAAAAAGAGTCTGCAGGGAGATCGACTATTCAAAAATATATCGATTCCCTCGAAAACTATGAACAGAAGGAAAGAACTCCGATTCAATTGAAGGAGTTCCTCTTTATAGAAAGCGGCTGAAATTCTGGAGGAGTTAGAGGAATACTCCAATGAAGAGATTCCTATAGTGACCTGCTACGCCATCCATCTTGGCAGCGACTCTGAGGAGGAGCTCTGTTTTCCCGAAGAGGACGAGGAGCTCGCCACAACGGCCAACCAAATCCAGCTCAGAAGCGGGAGGGCTCTGGCGCCAAATCAGGGTAACGTCCCAAAAGGAAAGGAAAAGCAGGTGGCTAACGAGGAAGGTGGCAGAGAACCTGCTAATGAAAATTCAAGTCCTTTCTCGGTGGACTTGTAAGTCCACGGTAGCGCCCCGGCCGTCTAACAGACGCCAAATGCGGAACAAAAACTTTTACAACTGGCGCTATCGCGTACTATAACCCGGATCTGCCATTAAAGATAAACTAACAAACTACAAAGTGGGTAGAAATGTTATACCGAACGATCCGAGTCATTCGGTCTTCAACAATCATCCCACGCTTTGTTGCGGCTGCTCCGATCTTCTCGATCTCCAGTCTTCTCGTCCAGGTGGCACCACGTCGACGGATCTTTAAACGGGCTCCCGTCTCTGAACCGAGGCAACTCGATCATCAAGTTTGCTAAAAGAGATGACCAAGAATGATGTAGAGAATGAGTAGAATACTTTGTCTCGCTTCGTCCAAAGCCATGGACGAACGATTAATGAAGTTGCCTTTTGAATCGGGGAAATGAGAAATGGGCATATGAAATTTCCATGAAACAAATTCCTAATCTTTTTTCCAAATGAACAACCATCTCTCTTCTCATGAATGGGCCGGCCACTTTAAAAGAGGGGGAGAGGTGAGTGTAGGAGCTAGGAGGTGACCACAACATTAAAAGAAAGAATGAGTCACAATTACACCTTGCATAACCATTAAAGCATACAATGAATCACTAACACTTAGTCATCATACATTAATTGCACAATTAATGCACTAATGAGTCACTTGCCTAGTCACCATTTAGACCCTTCTAGAAGCACGACTCATCCTCATGACTCACCCAAGTGAAGAAAAGATAAATCCGTCTTTAACCGAATGTTAAAGACGGGTGATGGAAAACAGGAAACTGGCAACTTCTAAAAGTGATCCTGAAACGAATTTCAGGATAACCCCGTAACAGTATAAACATACCCGCATTTGTATTACGACCGAATACAAATGCAACCGAGACAAAGATATTATATCTACACAGTATAATACTCGGATCCGGCTCAAACCAAAGCCGACCAGTATTATCTGCCCGAAATATGACACGTGCGTAAACGTACGTGCATTTTCCGAACCCTGCCATAAAACCATACGGCCTCTACAACGTTTCGCCCGAACTTGGGAAACAGTCTGTGGGGGACTCTAATAACTGATCAACACACTGGCACTGGGTATAACCTCTAGCATGTCAGAGGTACAAGCTGTACGTAACGGTTGCCTATGTATTGATTGGAAGGGAAGCTGACGAGCGAACTCATCAATAAACCCTACTGAGCCTAACAGTGACAATATACATACAGTCCGGTCCGTTCGTCTAAAGAGTATCGCATATCGAGTCTAGGGGTGGATAAAGTCAGACCCCTAATAACGCGATAAATCGTGTTGGCATGAAGCCCATCACCACCTGAGAAACTACTGATCCAAATCAGTAATTCTCCACTATCTCGGCCGAGGATTTCTAGTGATGGCCACCCGTACACTGTGCGATATCAACCCCCAATACCGGGAGAGACGAATCCCCGACGATCCGCTTACTGCCTCCATGTGGCTCGGGACTGTACCCAAAAAAACACCTGTTTGCACGTCTCCTTTGAGTGTGGTAGGGTAGAAATTAAAGCACAGTGGGAACTCACACGAGACAAATGACGATCTCAGGTCGACAAACTAACCTGTACACATGTCATCTGGGAACTGCTATCTGACGATATGTATAATACCAACTAGCATGTTCCCGGCGAGTCCTGTTCGGTGTACTCATAACCCAATGAGCACCTGTATACATCTTAGGTGAACCAACTGCCACCAATGACTTGTGAGACCGGCCACCGTCCCTCGTCGGGGTCTCGACTGTATACACTAGTCTACTCTGGAGTATCGATGTCCTGTCTCGAAACTCCGACGACTAGGGACACTTTAAGGATGTGCTTATAGACCCCAGCTCCCACGTATATGATCGCCATCATACTGCTGGTAGTCAAGCAAGAATCCTATGGGATCTATTATCATGCAATAGTGAACTAAAGCATGTATACTATCATCTCGAGCAAGACTGTCATATCGGTATAGGTCCTCCCTCAATCATTGCAATCACGTGCCTGCGATCCAATAATTGACTTTGAGGGCACCATATCCAACAATCTCCCACTTGCACTTAAGGCTAATTATTGCGATGTCGCATACTCACAGCCCGTGTGATACCGAACACCCAACTCCTTTACTAATCAGTTTCACAAAGCTAGTTTGTAAAACTCTTGTGTTCAAGAAATAGCCTCAGTGAGTGGATCCGCCCTGATGTATTTTTTATGTCTCTCTTAATCTCAAGTTCGCGGAGAAAGGCATCTCCCGAATCGAGTAATACCCGTCTTAGAATATGTCTGAATGTCTGATGTGATCTAGTTCATAAATGAACTCCAAATCCAAACTTCTTAAACTTTATTGATAACTGAACCTAATCAGTATCCAGCACCATGCCTCCCACAGTATCCTGTTGGACCACCTGTCCATAATACTGTCCCTCATTTGAGGGAAAACTATAACTCTGACAATCACTCTGTCATCCATGTCACCTTTGAAGCCTGGAATGATAACCGTCTCCCGAAGGAGGCTGCCATTATCAAATCCATAGAACATCCATTCATATTCTTAAACTGCTTCCTAATGTTTCTCCAGGATTGGATTAATATATACTTATCGCATCAAGTGCAAAAACATCTGGTGTGGTACTTGACATCTCACGATTGACTCAATTGCCTAAGCAAGTGATCTGCCAATCATGCACATCTCTCTCTCCTTTAGTCTGGAAGACACCTTTAGAGAGGGTGACTCCATCACTTGCAGGTACACCACCATGCCAGGAGTCATCTATTCTAAAATACTATTAGAATACTGTCAAAGTACCCACATTGGGAAACTACCCAAATCTAGATTTAAAACCATAGATCTAGTAACCAGAATGTCTGCTATTATGTCCATATCTTTTGTGGAGAAACAACTGTGTGACGACCAAAGTACAACTGATCATAGTATAGGAATTTTACTTCCTACTCTGTGTATGTCATCCAAATACCAGGACATCACACCCTACTACCTTATCAACAGATCCATTCTCTATTCTGATGAAGTCAAACCTATGACTGTCACATCAAAAAATTAGATGATCTAATCTCCGCTATATCTGCTCAAGCCTATAAATAGACAAAAGCTACTTGGCCACTTTGCTTCCGCTGCTCCCACTGACTACGACAACCCTCTGACAGAATGATATATACATGTACCTCTAAAACTAGTTTAGAACGACGCTATACATATCCTTCTGCCGGGTCTCATAGTCTGGAACAACAGTAGTGTCAAGTCTGGGTAAACAATAACCTCCCTGTCACCGTCCTTGAGGGTACCGGAGTACCTCTCGGGTGTCTGAGGTTACCCACCATATCTGTGGAGTGGCTAATGGAATGTCAAATCTGATTGAATATATATGTCCTATTAAATTTTCCGTAATCGTTTGCGGTTCTGGAATCACTTCCAGTTCTACCATACTCCCACTACTGTTTTCTGAAAAAATCCATTTTACTTAAAACTGTGGCGAGTCAAGAACAATATCACTATTGATCTTCCAGATGGTAGAAAGTCAATTCTCGTCAAAGCCAGGGTCAACCCACAAACTGCCATTACAGAAACGTGCCTTGAGTTATCCAGTGTCTGGTTTTAAGCATAAGCTGGACAACTCCCCTTACCTTAACATCGTTAAGATATGAAGCATTCTATATTCAATATAGAAACTTTGGCACTTATTTAATTGGAACCAGATTCAAATCATGCAGCTGGCTCCAGTGCATATCAACTTAATGGAGAGAGGCTAATTATTATTACTCAACTTAGGAATACATCCAATTATGAGTAACCTGAAAGAGAAACAAGTTTCTCAAAACCATTACTATCATCTGAATACCAATCACAAGAATCTACATCTTCGATTTCTTTGAAGAATCCCGATACTTGCGACACCTGGTTCTCTACTTTATTCCTATACCCACAACTTCTCAAAACTTAGACATTGTATTTCTACGAAACACTTGACTAAAAACTAGAGAAATCATAAGTAAACAGAACATAGTATGAGGACCTGCCCCTTTGTCCTGATGGACACTGGACAACATACAAGACTCTGTATAAGTCCGCTGAGTTGAATAACTCAAAACCTGTGCATCGTAGGTTGAAAACTGTACTTATGGTTAAGAACTACTCCGTTGTTCAATGCTCCTTACCCAATCATATCTGATATAGGTAAATGTCACGGATATAATCTCAAAAATTTATATCTCACTTTATAAAAATAAACGTACAGATATATCATTTTGAAATTGGTGCACAACAACGGATATTCAAAACCAAATACATGCCGTCTGGCAAAAACTCAGGCGACTTCCTCAAATATTACCAATTACAACGAATTCCGATATAATGAGGATGATCACTGTTCCCCTCCGAAAGGCGGCGCACAAGACCGCGATGTCCTGACGCTGAGATTCGGGGCAGATGCTATTTGGTGCTATCTGTCCACCTCTCCGAAGATGCCAAGTTGATTTATGACACCGTGTATCGGAGGTTTAGACGGATGCGGCCGATGTAGCAGACTTTGTCAGATTCCCCCTCATTTGAGGGGTTTTTGATTGTGGGGACGCTCTTCCCTGCAGGCGCAAGCCCCTGCAGTTAATTACGCTACCGCATCGCGGTAACAACTTTCTCCTTCTCCAGAATTTTACTTCGTGTCGTATGTGTTTGTTTTGTTTGTGGTTGCCCGTGGATTGTATACGGAGACCGAGTAATACCGTCGCCCGTAGGACGTGGATTAGTCCAAATCCGTATTTACTTAGATTTGGGTTTGGTGTTTTTAGTTTAAGGATGCATTAGTCGCGTTGCGGCTAAGATCAACTTAAACGTTCGTTAAGGATACGATAGTCCTGTTTGAGACTAAGATCAACTTAACGTGATTGTTTAGATCCGACAAAAGAGCGTTTGAGCTCTATTGTTCCAGTTTGGGAGATTCATAGTCCAATTTGGGACTAAAGTCTGTTTGGAGGATACTTTAGCCATTTTTGAGGCTAAGATCGACTCAAACGTTTGTTAAGGATACGTTAATCCAGTTTGAGACTAAGATAAACTTAACGGGACCGTTTAGATCCGACAAAAGAGCATTTTGGCTCTATTGTGCCAGTTTAGGGATGTGGTGGTCCATATTCCAGTTTAGGGACGTGGTGGTCCGATATTAGTTTAGGGACGTTTCGGTCCGATATTAGTTTATGGACGTTTCGGTCCGCGAGTTTAAGGACCCTGCAGTCCAAATAGTATGTGGTCGTTGGGACCCGTCACCTCTCTGACGACATTGAAGGATTACAATGACAGGTGTCAGAGGAGTTCGGAGATGTACCCTCGAACCGGTAGTAAATTGATTTAAGAGAGCAATCTTGCTCAGTCAATTTAATTTAAGGACTTACGACCAAAATTGGGTTAAGTCCAATTGAAAATGTTCAACATTTTATTTGCTTTTGCATTGCATTTCTTTTTTTTTTATTTGGGCTTTGCCCAGAAAGGATGCAGAGCATCAATTTGTTTTGGGCTCTGTTTTTTTAGGAATGATGCAAGGCATCAATTTTGTTTGGGCTCTGCCCTTGTATAAAAGATGCAAAGCATCAATTTATTTGGGCTCTGCCCATTTATTGCCTTGCAATTTATTTTGGCCTGTCAGGTCATTTTGATTTGGGCCTGGCCCTTTAAGTAATGCATTGCATTTGTGCAAAGCACTGTTAATTTGAGAATCTTTTAGATTCAAGAACCGATGGTTCATAAAAGAAGTGCAAAGCACTATTTGATTTAGATCTAAGTATTTTTCTTATCTCAGAGAACCAAAGGTTCATAAAAGTGCAAAGCACTATTAATTTAAGAACCTTTTAGATTCAAGAACCGATGGTTCATAAAAGAAGTGCAAAGCGCTATTTGATTTAGATCTAAGAAAAAACAAGTTTTTTCTTGTTTTCTTATCTCAGAGAACCAAAGGTTCATGAAAGTGCAAAGCACTATTAATTTAAAAACCTTTTAGGTTCAAGAACCGATGGTTCATAAAACAAGTGCAAGGCACTATTTATTTATTTATTTATTGTTGAAGATCCATGATCTTGTTCTTAGATCAATGATCTGTTCATAAGAGAATTTTCTCTTCTTTTAAATGTTTTTACCTTTTTTTTTCATTCTTCAAGAGTTCTCTTCTCTTTTTTTTAGTAAGATATTGATGATTTTGAAATGAGGTCTGGGGTCCTTTTTATAGTGCTCATATATTAGTTAAATTTGTTAAAGAGATCTTTTTCTGAGTGATTTGGGAATTTTCCCCACCGTTGGATCTTTGATCCAAACGCACCTGTTTTACAGAAGAAATCTTCTTGTTTTAACAAAAACAGAAAAGATTTCCTTAAATCTTCATTCTGTTTTTTGCACAACTCCCCAGCGCGTGACACGTGTCGCGCAACGCAGCGCTTGCGCAGTACGCAATTGCGCAGATATGTGTCGTGCAAATTTTTTTTTTTTTTTTGCACTGCGCAGTGCGCAGCGCGCACTGCGCAGTTGCGCAGCGCAGAGCGCGCACTGCGCAGCGCAGAGCGCGCACTGCGCAGCGCAGAGCGCGCACTGCGCAGTTGCGCAGCGCAGAGCGCGCACTGCGCATTTTTTTTATAAAAATTTGCTCTGATGGAGTACGCTACCTTGGGCATTGCGCTCCTTGCGCTACTGTGTCTGATTTTGACATGTGGCGCTCTACGTACAGCGCAGGGGATCTGAAGCGTTATTTCATTTATTTTAACTTTTATTTTCACTTTAATTTTCAAGACAGAGCTTTGCTCTGATTGGAGAAAAACAGAAGTATTGCTTATTTTCCCACATTAGAATTTGAACAGAGTTTTGCTCTGATTGAGATAAACAAATGCCCCCACCGTTGCGCTTACGTGGCCTCCTAACGTGAGCGCAACGGTGGCAGACTCCGAACCGTCGCGCCATCCCTTGGAAGCTGAAAGGGCACTTGATGCCTATAAATAGGACCTTTGGTCCCTTAGATGATTCTCATCTCTAAAATTTTACTTTCAGAACTCAGAGCCCCGCTCTTTATTTTCAAGAACTTTAAGAGTTAAACTCTTAAAACTTTTAGGTGAAAATTTTAATTTGGATTAAATTAAATTAAATCAATTTTCATTGATAGAGCCTCGCTCTCAATAGATCCCTGATCTAAAGGAAACCTATTTAGGGTTTCACTTAGCAGAGCTTTGCTCTACAGGTCTTAAAAGGATCTAAAGAGAACTAAAGGGGACCCTACTAGGGTTCCATAGAGCTCTGCTCTCTGAAAGATTTTTCTTGGATTTTCTTAATTCATTAATGGAGTTTTGCTCCTCCCAAATTATATAGAAGAACTCTTAAGAATTCTTCATGGATCTTGGAACTTAAAGATGGCATTTTATTCCTCGGTGCATTATATCGTTTCACTTAATCAGTCTTTCTGATAATTCTGTTGATCCTCTTTCACAGGAACAATGAACGCCCACATGTATGCTCTTAACGAGATCATCTCTCATGAGGACATCCGCCGACTTGGCCGCTCTCAAAATCGGGAGTTCACAAATGAGAAGTGTGCTGAAATAATGAGTCGCTTCGACGCATACAATGGTTCACTGCTTCCCCGACGTTTCTCTCTTCTTAAACTTATCGTGGGAGCTATCTGGGAAGCGCTTCCCCTATTCTGTTCCGGCGTGCCGCTTAGGGCGTTGGATGCCGCTGAGGACAGGTGCACTCTGTGTACCTATTGAACTTTATCTCGAAGAGACGGCGAGACAGTCTTATTGACCTCTTACACGAGATCTTTCAACAGTCTGCCATACTCGCTGCTTATCGGAGGGTGGAAGACATTGGGAGGGACCCTGACGCTTGTGCTCGCGAAAGGAAGCACACTAGGATGGTCCGCGAGGCTTGGAAAGTCATAGATAGGGTCGCTTTTGAATTCCTCAATCCATGCCCTGGATCTGAGGTTATTCTATTGTAACTTTCGTTTATTGTTTTTATGACTGTAAGAACTTCGGGCAATATTAATGGAATTTTTTTTATATCCCAGCTTGTCTTTATTATATATCTTTTGTCCTGAGTCTTTTTGCCCATGCATGAATGATTGTGTCTTGAACGCTTGATCAAATGTAAATCGGATGCTCTTTCTGTTGCTTTTCCTCTTTCTCAGCATGTCGTCACAATTAGCAGGTAATAGAGTAAGCTTCTTGATTTCTTCACGAGATAGCGAGGGCTTAGGCCGCAGGTTCAGATCTGCTGCCTAAGACTTTTCAACTCTATGAGCCGTGAGGGTCTCATAGAGACTTTTCTACCTACGGATCGAGAGGATTTCGTAGGTGGGTTTTTCTCCTTAGGAATCGTGAGGATTCCTAAGTGTGGTTTTCTCTTGTAAGTCGTAAGGATCCTACAAGAGAATTTTTCCCTCTTACGAGTCGAGAGGACTTGTAAGCGGTTGTTTCCCTCCTTGTCGAAGTTCGATGTTGGAGAGTGAGACCCGTGGATGGTATGCAAGAGACCGTTTTGGGCCAACTTGCAGGGTTCCAGTGCTTAGGAAACAGGCTTCTTTTATGCCCACTGCCTAAGGCTTTAACTCACGAGTCGAGCCGCCTCAATAATTTTTTCCGCAAGTCGAGACGAATCGATCGTTTCTCGCAAGAACATCTTAACGTCGCATTTAACCTCTGGTCTTTACGACAGAAGCCCGTTAAGGTTGGTGGTACTTAGGGTTTTGGCCATCGTACCGTCGCATAAGCTGATATAGTCCTCGATAGGCAATCGTGCTGTTCGAGTAGCACTGCGACTGCCGTGTCTCTGATCCTTTCGGGGGCTGGACAAGACGTCTTCAAGCAATCATCCTTGGCAGTTTGACCGTCGGAAGAGCAAGCGTTAGGAATTTGCCATGTCGCTTTTTACTTGAGGTTAGGCTTATTTTGGTAAGCCCCGATGAGTCATAACCACTCCGCGCTGGTGTGGGGATGATCTCCGATAGTCTTTCTGGCTTTATATAAGTTGCCGTCAAGACCCTGAAGCTAGGAATTTGGCCTTTGCTTCGTTTGCTGGCATTGCGTCTGCTGTATCGAGACGAATGTTGCGGTGGGAACTAGGGATTTTGCCGTGGCTCCGTTTGTTTGATGACGTTGCGCCTGCTGTGTCGAGACGAACGTTGGGGTGACATCTCGTCTGCTGTATCGAGACGGACGTCGAGGTTGTCTCTAGGTTGCTGGTGAACCGCCGAGGTTTGGGACTAGGGATTTTGCCGTGGCTCCATTCGTTTAATGACGTTGCGCCTGCTGTGTCGAGACGAACGTTGGGGTGACATCTCGTCTACTGTATCGAGACGGACGTCGAGGTTGTCTCTAGGTTGCTGGTGAACCGTCGAGGTTTGGAACTAGGGATTTTGCCGTGGCTCCATTCGTTTAATGACGTTGCGTCTGCTGTGTCGAGACGAACATTGGGGTGACATCTCGTCTGCTGTATTGAAACGGACGTCGAGGTGGTGACCATTCTGTGCTGGTGCGAGATGATCTCCGATTGTCTTTCCGGTTTTATATGAGTTACCGTCAAGACGTCGAATCTAGGAATGTGGCCTTCGCTTCGTTTGCTTTGGTGTGTCCAAATCCTGTTGGAGGAAGAATGCTGGGGTTGACATTTCGTCTACTGTATCGAGACGAACGTCAGGGTGGTGACCACTCTGTGTGAGATGATCTCCGGTGGTCTTTCAGGCCTTATATGACTTGCCGTTAAGACCTTGAAGCTAGGAATTTGGCCTTCGCTTCATTTGCTCACACTGCGTCTGGTGTATTGAGACGAATGCTGAGGTGGAGCTGGGATTTTGCCGTCACTCCGCTTTGTTTCGACCGTGAGGTCTTTTGTTGACGTTGCATCTGCCTCCAGCTGGACTGCGGAGGAGCGCCGTTGTTGACATTGCGTCCACTATATCGAGACGAATGCTGAGGTGAAGCTGGGATTTTGCCATCGCTCCGCTTGTTTCGACCGTGAGGTCTTTTGTTAACTTTGCATGTACACCCTGCTGGATTGCGAAGGAACGCGTTGGTGATCTCTAAGTTGTCGATGTCGACGTCGAGACCCTGAAGCTCGGGATCTTCGTTTGCTTCATTTGTTAACATCGCGTCTGTAATATTGCGACAAATGTCGAGATGGTCTCTAGGTTGTCTATGAACCGTCGAGATTTGGCTTCGCTTTCTGATGGAGCTTGTTGGGAAGGTATGGTTCCCTCCTTATCTGTGCCCCTGAATTGTATACAGGGATCGATGTGATTTCACCTGTAGGGCAAAAAGTTTCATTCTTTCATTTTTTTTTATTCTTTCCGCGATACTCTATCATTTCAGCTTTTATATCGCGAAGGTCGCGATTGCCCAATCATTTCGGCTATTTTTCGCGGTACCCAATCATTTCGGCTGTTTACTTTATTTTTACTCGCTGCTTTTTATTGCGAGTTGCCCAATCATTTCGGCTATTTCGCATGCATACATTTTACTTGCTGCTTTTTATTGCAAGTTGCCCCATCATTTCGGCTATTTCGTATGCATGTGCGGCTTACTGGCTTTTCGCCGTAAACCTGAAATTAGACACCGATTTCGGCATCAGCACCGCTACAACTGGGATATGGCCAGGAGCGAATCATCACCTTCCTTTGTCGATGTCAAACAAAGGTGGCTCAGCGACCAGGGTTAAGGTCTTGTCGGCTAAGGCTTTTGACTTCATGAGCCGTAAGGGTCTCACAAAGGTATTTCTCCCTACAAGTCGTGAGGATCTTGTAGGTGTATTTTCTCCTTAGGAATCGTGAGGGTTCCTAAGTATTTTGTTCCTCTGTAAGTCGTAAGGATCCTACATGAGGGTTTTCTCCTTGTAAGTCGAGAGGATTTACAAGGGTTGTTCACCATGCAAACATATCCCTAGTCTCGGATGGGACTTGGTTAGGGAAATGTTTATTCGCGCCCGTGGATTGTATACAAGGGTCAATATTGAGCCACTTGTAGGGCAATGTCGGAAGTTGTAGGGATTGCTTAAGCACAGGTTTAGGTCTCTGTAACTTAAGACTTTCAAATCTTATGAGCCGTGTGAGTCTCATAAGAGAGTTCTCCTTACGAGTCGTGAGGATCTCGCAAGTGTATTTTCTCCTTAGGAATCGTGAGGATCCCTAAGTGTGTTGCTCCCTTGTGAGTCGTAAGGATCTCACGTGGGTGGTTTCTCCTTATAAGGTCGAGAGGATCCTGTAAGTGTCTTTTAACGAGGTTGCGCCCTTTCGGGTTTTCACAAACACTCGCCGGTAGCCCTGCTGTTTTTACTCACGGAGCCCTTTCGGGTTTTCATCCGTGCCCATTTTGCTTATGGACATACCGTTTTTTTTGTTTATTCTTTTTTTTATTCTAACGAGGTTGCGCCCTTTTGGGTTTTCACAAGACTCGCCGGTAGCCCTGCTGTTTTTACTCACGGAGCCCTTTCGGGTTTTCATCCGTGCCCATTTTGCTTATGGACATACCGTTTTTTTTATAACCACGCTAGCCTGAGGATGCCGCGGGTTGATAGTAGTTTAACGACGTTTCGGTCATTTGCAAGTTTTAGGACATTGCGGTCTATCATTAGTTTAAGGACATCTCGGTCCGTTGTTAGTTTAAGGACGTTTCGGTCCGTTGTCGCCGTATTTGAGGCGAATATCTGGTTTATTGACTTTTCGGTCTATGAGTCCTTCTCCATGAATGAACATGATGCCCCCGGCATATCCATCTTCTTCGGAGCGTGCGGTTGTGGCGGACTCACCTTCCAGTTCTCAGACAGCGCAAACTTGTCTTGTTGGTATTGGTCTTCAACCCAGTTTTTGAAGACGTAGCAGTCCTCGATCAGGTGACCTACTGTTTGGTGGTAAGGGCAATAATTAGGATTATTAACATCGCTTGGCCGCAACGGACGTTTTGGACACGGCAGATTGATGAGTCTGTCGCACACTGCCAGCTCGAACAGTCCCCTTGTTTTATCTTGCGGAAATGAGTACGGACGTTTCAACTTTTCCTGGAGGGGTTGCCGCTTGCTGCTTTGGCCAGCAACCGGTCTAGGGTCACCTGATTGTTGTTGAGCGCTGGCGACGAGAGCCTTTTTTCCTTTTCTTTTATCCTTTTTGTTCGCTCCATTGTTTGTGGGGCCGGGATTTTTTCCGAGTAGCGTGCGATTGCATGGCTGAACGTTCTCACAGCTCCTCAATTCCTTCATTTTTGAAATAGATTCCCTGAGGGAAGGGTTGGGGGTAGCTTCTTCGTCAGAGTCGCTTCCAAAGGTGATAATTTGCGATACCTTAGAGTCGGCCGTATGACAATCGTCGGCGGCTCTTTTGCGCTCATCTATCACATTTTTCTGATGTCTACGAGCTTCACATTTTGTCCTGTCGAAGTGTTGCTTTTGAGCGACATACCCTTACCACCAACAGTTAAAAGATTCGCAGTCTTCGGTAGGATGTATGATCTTCTGATGATATAAACAGAAGTTAGGGTGCATCTCTACCTCAGCGAGAGTATTTTCTTCAGAGGGCGGTAGCTTCATTCCTACTGATAAAGCTTTGGCGAACCTTTTCCTCGTCTTGAATTTGTTTTTATCCGCAGTGGATGGCTTTTGATTTGACGGAAATGCCTTGGCTCTTTCCAGTATGGCCATTTCATGCTCTTGATTGGCTTTTGCTTTCAGACGAATTTCATTTAGGAAGACATCGATCAGCTCATCTGATGGCTGTAGAATTTCCGGCTCAGGATTCGCCATTGGTTTCTCAGCGCAAGGAGCCTCTTTATCATCCATCAGTGAATGAGAAATCATATGACAAGTCGCTACGTAGTCTTCGGATTCATCCGATGAGTTTTCTCTATTGTTTTCATCCTTGACTAAAGAACAAGCTGCCCCCGGCGTGTCCGTCTTCTTTGGAGAGTGCGGCTGTGGTGGGTTTACCTTCCAGCTTTCAGACAGCGCGAACTTGCCTTGCAGGTATTGATCCTCGATCCATCCCTTAAAGACGAAACAATCCTCAATCGGGTGACTTACCGTTTGGTGGTAAGGGCAATAATTGGGATTATTAAGATCGCCTGGCTCCGACAGACGCTTTGGACTCGGCAGATTGATGAGTCTGTTACGCACTGCCAGCTCAAACAGTCTTCTCGTTTTATTCTGAGGAAACAAGTAAGGACGTCCTAGCCTCTCCTCGAGGGATGGGCGTGGACGCACGTTGTTTTGGCGAACGACCGGTTTTGAGTTGCTCGACTGTTGTTGAGCATTGGCGACGACGATCGCTTTCCCTTTACCTTTCTCATCTCGGGAATCTGATTTTGGAGGAGATGGTCTATGGCCCATCTGGTCCATTTGGGTTAATTTGTCAATCAAGGCCTGGAAGGTGGTCGGCCTTAAGAACATCAGGAATTGCGAGATGGTCGACCGCGGATCGAGAGTGCCCACAAACATGCCTACCGCAGGTTCCTCTTCTATGCGTTCGCATTTCGACCATAGGTTTCGCCATCGTGTTGCGTATTGGACCCACGTTTCGCTTGGCCTTATTCTGGCATTTATTAGTGCTGTTATCGGGGTGCGTTCACTGGCGCTTGCAAAACGCTGAGTAAACAGCAGCTCCATCTCTGCAAATGTTTTGACAGAGTCGTTAGGTTGCTCCGAATACCATTCAAAGGCTATTTCTGCTAATCTGCCGACGAATTGGCGAAGCAACAGTTTGTCATCGCCTCCAGTGTTGCCGCATAAGGCCCTGAATTGAGCGACATGCTGATGCGGATTCCCTGTCCCTTTATATACGTGAAACTTATGGATTGTATATCCCGGCGGGTAACTGATTTGGTCGTACCAGCTCGGATACGGTCGTCCGATTCTAGCAATTTACCCAGCCGCTTCATTCGCCTGATGAACCCGGATCTACCGAGCTATATATTCGTCCAGGTCAGCTTTGGAGATTGCCTCCTCCTTGGCTGTTGACAGAGCCGGTGGAGGATTTGACGTTTTTCTCCTGTCGTCTTCAAAGACGATCGGAGGATCTTCAGCAGGAGGGTCCGGCTGTAACTGTTAGTTATATGTATGCCCTAGAGGCCATTACTGTACATTGGATGTATATTGTAGTGGATGCTGGGACATATATAGGGAGGACTTTCTTGCTCGACATGATAGTATGCTATCTGGTTGCTCTTTACCTCAACGTGTATACTGATTGTCTCTCTATTACATGTTGGTAAAGCCCTTAGGATGTGTACTTGACTATCTGGACTATGATGCGGATCATACTAGTGGGGACGCGGTAGTCCATAAGTACATCCTTCAAAGTCCCTACTCGTGGGTGTATAGAGACGGGGCATCGATATACCAGAGTAGACTAGCGTATACCTTCTCGACCCATACAGATGGGCGATGGATGATCCCATATCCATTGGTGTTTGACATCGGAGATGATATACGAGTGCTCAGTAGAGACTGGGTACACTGGACGGACTCGCCGAGAACTCCCAGATGGTATTATACCTCACGTCAGATGGCAGTTCTCTGGTGACACTGGTACAGAGTAGTCTGTTGACCCGAGATCGTCATAGAGTCTTGTGTGGTTCCCACTGTGCTTTGATTTCCATCTTACCACGTCCAAGAGGGCGTGCAAAACGGTGGTTTTTGGGTACAGTCCCGAGTCACATGGAGACAATGAGCGATAGAAGGGGATTCGTCTCTCCCGGTATAGGGGGTTGATGTTGCGCTGTGTTCGATTGGCTATAACAGGAAATCCCTGGCCAGGGTTGATGAGATATACTGGTAAGTGTTACCAGTAGTTTCTCGAATTGTTATAGACCTCATATCGACACGACTTATCGAGCTATTGGGGTCTGACGTTTACCACCCCTAGGCGAGATATGCGACATATCAGACGACGAGACCGGACTGTACGGTAGTGTTACTGGTTGGATTCACTGGAGTGTGAGCGGGCTTGCTCGTCGATCTTCTGATCGCTCAATACCCGGGTGACCGTTACGTTTAGCAGACCGCTTGCGGCTTGTGGGTGTTTGATATGATCATCATCTGCTGCCCGGCGTATTGACGAGTCTTTAGAGTCCTACACAGAGGTTTCCTGGCTCAAGCGAAACGAAATAGGAGCGCATATGAGATATGTGCGGGACCGAGAATGATTCGTGTATATGATACCGTATTCCATTCTCGCGATGAATGTATCGATATGGTTGTATGCGATATAACCTAGTTATCGAATCAAGGATTGATTCGATAAGCCGATACATTGAATACTAGTCGGTTATGTGCGACATGACCGGATCGTTAAATCAAGTGTTGATTTAATGATTTAATGTATAATTATATATTTGATATATTACTTTGCATTAACTAGTATTGGTTCACTTTAAATGGATTTTCTCACTTGCATTGCACAAGTTGTATATGTGATATACTTTTGTGCACTTGATTGTATCATGTTTGATGATACATGCTAACTTGGTTAAGTGTATGATTAAACCATGGTTAGTTAATGGTTAGGGTTTCATTTGATTCAATTATGCATTTATTTAATTTGTTTTGACAAAAGAAAAAGGGAAAATGGTTGCTTTCAAAGATGAAGCTTCATGAAGGTTTGACTAAAGTGACCATTTTGTCTTCATGTCATAAACCTAACCATTCACTAACCCTAGTTGATTCTCTACACTTAACCATGGTTTGCTCATGATAAGAATTGATTTTCTTTTCTATTTTATTATTCTTATCATAACAATTATCATCTTCTTCTTCTTCACAAGAAGAAAAAGCTTGACCATCAATGGTGATTGATGAATTAGAGTGAGAAATCCAATTCTAAAGTCTACCCACTTCCTATTTCTTCATCCTCTATCTCTTGCCAAGTAGTAGAGTGTGTTTTCTTCACAAGTTTCATGACTTTGTGAAGTGAGAGCTTGATCTTGTGATGCCTCGACGTAGATCATCTTCGGCACGAAGCCGACGACCTTGCCCGCCCATTTCTCCGATGAAGCCGACGCAAGAGCCCGGATTTCGATTTGGACAGCGAGGAGACTTCATTGCGGAGCTATGGAGGTGGAGGACCGGATCTACAAAGGTTGTATTTCCGTTCTCCTAGTTAAAATAGTTAACTAGTTTGTTTTGTCGCCTAGAAATCTAGCCAACGATCCGTAGTCTAGGGTTTCTCGGCACGGAATTTTGAAATTGGCATGGTTGATGCCTTGTGAGACCTCTAGTGTGTGCCTAGGAACCCTACAGTAACATCATCCCTACCATATCTTGGAAGAGGAGCGCCATCTGTTTTATGTTAGCCGCTTGCTCTGCAGCTTCTTTGTCCCTCTTTTCGAGGACTCTGCGTAAAAAGTCAGCGTCGGTTTCTTGTTCTTGACGCTCATCCAAAGACGTTTCAGAGCTTTCTTTTGGCTCAGTGAGTGCAGCCATTGTAGTCATCATTTCCTGAAGCTTTTGTTGTTGCTCCTGGGCTTTCGTCACGGATCGGGTGAGCGGTCGGTGGCCCGTAGAAGTGCGGCTTTCCTTCTTTCCAGAAGCCATATAAACAGTGTGCACCACCATGCCCCTAGATTTGGGACGTTTGTGTTCAGCGCTTTTATGCTTCGCCATGTTCACAGGGGCTTTTTGCGGCCTCCTTTTCTTCTGAGTGATTGGAGTTAAGGGGGCCGTTGTAATGGGCACCCGGGTAACTATTGGTTTTTGGGGCTTGACGGAGTAATCCTTCTCTTGCCGAACCTTCATTTTTTTCCGTTGGCGGAGATAGTTTTCATCAATCACTGACTCCTAGACCTGTCGCCAGACTCTGTAAATTTTAGAGGACAGCTGTTGAGGGGGCTGTTCTTGCTTTTTCTCTGGAGCACTCTTCGCAGCTGAAGGAGTTCGTTTCAACATTGCAGTAGAAGAGTTTCTGCGCACCGTATTCAGCAATTCAAAGCTGTTCCCGATTGGAACAGCAGTATCGATCCCCACCGTTGGAGCTGGAGAAGTAAATCCAGAGGGGAAGTTGCCCCCAGCCTTCCTTACTCGGCGCCGGTAGCGACGTCGGGCATGTCGTGCTGATGGAGTTGTTTCAGCTATAGGGATGACCTCCTCATGCCCCCTGTGTTGGTCAGAATATACTGGTACCAGCTTTTTAAAGATCGACGTCCGTTGAGCGGGGACGACCAACTTGTCAGAAGTGGACTTCTGAATATGGGAAGCAACCTTGGTGATTTTGCCAGGAACGTGAGTTGGAATGGCTATCCGCTTCGGGACAACGCCTTCTGGTATGGCAGGCTTCTTCATGAGCCTGTTAGAGCTCTGGCCTAGTCTGTTAAAAACTGAAGCAGTGGAGTTGGACGACCCGTTGAGGGGGGTCGCGGCAGTGGTAAGTCGATCGAAGACCGATTTCTTTGGAACTTCTTGCAATGTCATTAGGGCATTGAAGCTCATTGGTGGGAGCATGGTCCCAAAAAATAGTCCAGTGGTGGCTCAAGCCACCTGCTCCACCGGCATTTTGAAAAGGGAGGCCGCTTGGGGCCCATAAGTCACTCCTCCAGCAATGACGGAGCGAGAGTTATCGCTGCGGGCGGTGCAGTTCGAAGCCATCGATTTTCTATTTTCTGCATAGAGCAAGACACCAAATCTTAGTACCTTGAATCCACATGCAATCACAGCAAACCGCGATTTGTTCGTGAACACGACACACGAAGCGTGGAGTGGAAAGAGGAAGAGGTCCCACCGGGCGTGCCAGAATCTGTTCCCCTCCGAAAGGCGGCGCACAAGACCGCGATGTCCTGACGCTGAGATTCGGGGCAGATGCTATTTGGTGCTATCCGTCCACCTCTCCAAAGATGCCTAGTTGATTTATGACACCGTGTATCGGAGGTTTAGACGGATGCGGCCGATGTAGCAGACTTCGTCAGATTCCCCCTCATTTGAGGGGTTTTTGATTGTGGGGACGCTCTTCCCTGCAGGCGCAAGCCCCTGCAGTTAATTACGCTACCGCATCGCGGTAACAACTTTCTCCTTCTCCAGAATTTGACTTCGTGTCGTGTGTGTTTGTTTTGTTTGTGGTTGCCCGTGGATTGTATACGGAGACTGAGTAATACCGTCGCCCGTAGGACGTGGATTAGTCCAAATCCGTATTTACTTAGATTTGGGTTTGGTGTTTTTAGTTTAAGGATGCATTAGTCGCGTTGCGGCTAAGATCAACTTAAACGTTCGTTAAGGATACGATAGTCCTGTTTGAGACTAAGATCAACTTAACGTGATCGTTTAGATCCGACAAAAGAGCGTTTGGGCTCTATTGTTCCAGTTTGGGAGATTCATAGTCCAATTTGGGACTAAAGTCTGTTTGGAGGATACGTTAGCCATTTTTGAGGCTAAGATCGACTCATACGTTTGTTAAGGATACGTTAGTCCAGTTTGAGACTAAGATCAACTTAACGGGACCGTTTAGATCCGACAAAAGAGCATTTGGGCTCTATTGTGCCAGTTTAGGGACGTGGTGGTCCATATTCCAGTTTAGGGACGTGGTGGTCCGATATTAGTTTAGGGACGTTTCGGTCCGCGAGTTTAAGGACCCCGCAGTCCATATAGTATGTGGTCGTTGGGACCCGTCACCTCTCTGACGTCATTGAAGGATTACAACGACATGTGTCAGAGGAGTTCGGAGATGTACCCTCGAACCGGTAGTAAATTGATTTAAGAGAGCAATCTTGCTCAGCCAATTTAATTTAAGGACTTACGACCAAAATTGGGTTAAGTCCAATTGAAAATGTTCAACATTTTATTTGCTTTTGCATTGCATTTCTTTTTTTTTTTAATTTTATTTGGGCTTTGCCCAGAAAAGATGCAGAGCATCAATTTGTTTTGGGCTCTGTTCTTTTAGGAATGATGCAAGGCATCAATTTTTTTTGGGCTCTGCCCTTGTATAAAGGATGCAAAGTATCAATTTATTTGGGCTCTGCCCATTTATTGCCTTGCAATTTATTTTGGCCTGTCAGGTCATTTTGATTTGGGCCTGGCCCTTTAACTAATGCATTGCATTTGTGCAAAGCACTGTTATTTTGAGAATCTTTTAGATTCAAGAACCGATGGTTCATAAAAGAAGTGCAAAGCACTATTTGATTTAGATCTAAGAGAAAACAAGTTTTTTCTTGTTTTTCTTATCTCAGAGAACCAAAGGTTCATAAAAGTGCAAAGCACTATTAATTTAAGAACCTTTTAGATTCAAGAACCGATGGTTCATAAAAGAAGTGCAAAGCACTATTTGATTTAGATCTAAGAAAAAATAAGTTTTTTCTTGTTTTTCTTATCTCAGAGAACCAAAGGTTCATGAAAGTGCAAAGCACTATTAATTTAAGAACCTTTTAGGTTCAAGAACCGATGGTTCATAAAACAAGTGCAATGCACTATTTTTTATTTATTTATTTATTTATTTATTGTTGAAGATCCATGATCTTGTTCTTAGATCAATGATCTGTTCATAAGAGAATTTTCTCTTCTTTTAAAGGTTTTTACCTTTTTTTTTCATTCTTAGAGTTCTCAAGAGTTCTCTTCTCTTTTTTTTAGCAAGATATTGATGATTTTGAAATGAGGTCTGGGGTCCTTTTTATAGTGCTCATAAATTAGTTAAATTTGTTAAAAAGATTTTTTTCTGAGTGATTTGGGGAATTTTCCCCACCGTTGAATCTTTGATCCAAACGCACCTGTTTTACAGAAGAAATCTTCTTGTTTTAACAAAAACAGAAAAGATTTCCTTAAATCTTCATTCTGTTTTTTGCGCAACTCCCCAGCGCGTGACACGTGTCGCGCAACGTAGCGCTTGCGCAACTGCATAAACACGTGTCGCGCAAATTTTTTATTTTTATTTTTTTTGCACTGCGCAGCGCGCGCACTGCGCAGCGCAGAGCGCGCACTGCGCTTTGCGCATTTTTTTAAAATTTGCTCTGATGGAGTATGCTACCTTGGGCATTGCGCTCCTTGCGCTACTGTGTCTGATTTTGGCATGTGGCGCTCTACGTGCAGCGCAGTGGATCTGAAGCGTTATTTCATTTATTTTAACTTTTATTTTCACTTTAATTTTCAAGACAGAGCTTTGCTCTGATTGGAGAAAAACAGAAGTATTGCTTATTTTCCCACATTGGAATTTGAACAGAGCTTTGCTCTGATTGAGGTAAACAATCACCTTATTCCCAATAACCTACTCCCATTCATCATCTGTAAAACCATACAGATATGAGAATCATACCTGGTAAATACATACCCTGGAGTAAGTATCTAATTGGGAAATCAGTTTTTCTTTAACAATGCACTGAAACATGAAAATGTTTCGTAGGGGTATTCTGGTATTCCTAGTAATGCCTCTTCCATAATCCAATTCATGACTTTAATCGTATATTTCTTTGCCATCTCTCCAAATCCCTTTATTTGTCTTTAGTCGTTACCTTCTGTACACCTTCGTTAGGCTAAATGGTTTTCTTCCTTCCCTACCGTTCGGCAGCAGCCTATGGTTTGGAAGAAGACTATCCAGTAAGCATAATAGGTGTACTCTCCTAAACCAAGGAGTACTCGCAACTTGAGAGAAGGTGATGATAAAAGACAACTGAATAATATCTTATTCTATTTCTCCCGAACTGGGGAAAAAAGCAAATGTGAAATAGGAGTGGCGATGAAGTACGTGTTTTGGTCGTGAATGATAACAGTCGCAATTTACTTTGTCCTCTTTCTAATCCCTTTATTTTGTCTTTAGTTATTACCTTCTATACGCCCTACTTAGGCTAATTGATTTTCTTATTCCCTACCTTTCGGCACCTGCCTATGGTTTGGAAGAAGACTATCCAATAAGCGTAATAGGTGTACTCTCCTAAACCAAGGAGCTCTCGCAACCTGAGAGAAGGTGATAATAAAAGACAACTGAATAAACCAATTCTATTTCTCCTGAACCTGGATCCATCCTCGAAGAAGTCCCTTCGAGTTCGTATATAACCATACGATGGATCTATCCAATGGAAGTGGATTCCGTAGTAATACGGGGTGTTCTGAGAAATATAAAGGGTAAAAGAAGGAGTGGCAATGACTTATGCAACATAGACAATCCAAAAGCCAATAGTTTAAGAAGGTTCGGTCAACTTGGTCACTGAGTCATAGTCTAGAGTTGGTCAAAGGTCGCTGCCAAAGAGAGAGAGAGAAAAGAAACACTCTGCGTGACCTTGATCAGAATGGTTATCACTTTATCTAATCAGGAAATCTCCCACTGTAATCTCAAATTCTCCTCCAAACCTGAAAGAAGAATTAGTCGGGATCACCCGAAGAGTAAACCAACTCATCAGTGAGAATCGGGATCCAACTATCATCGCATGATAACTTGATGGAAGCCACTCAAGTTATCACACTCCAGAAGGTATGCACATGCCTGGCAAATTTCCTGTATGTTTGAAACTCCCGATATGTATTTTGCCCCATGCTCTTATGACCTTGGCGTTGGTCAAAATATCATAAGTCACATGCCAAGTTCTACCCGTCACTATCCAGGTCAATTTGAACCCACCCGCACATGCCCTTGACGTTGGCCAAAATGGCAGAACGACTGTCCCAAACCAACTCATCGATCTATGTAACAGATGAATACCCAGCAGCTACCAAACACTATGCCTTGGCGTTGGTCAAAATACATAGCTTGAATACTACTGAATACCCAAAAGAAATGACGGAGGGCTACGGCTGGTTTTTGGCGAAAAAACCTTTAACGTAATGAACTCGATCTCGTTGAAGGAACCTGATAGCTTTTTATAAAAATATAGTGACGAAAACCTTTTGCTAAAGAGGTCACTCCCGGTGAAGGGATCTCGGCTCTTTCCTTGTGGAATGAGGTGCAGGATATTCTAACTGAATACCGCGATGCAAAGCAACTTGTAATCGACTATAGTGAAGTTATTACCCTGACGCAAACTTCTGCCCAAGGGGTCACTCCCGGTGAAGGGATCTCGGCCCTTACCTCGTCGAATGAGGTGCAGGATATTCCAACCGAATATCACTATGCAAAACAAAATGAAACGTCTTTGTAATAACACTTTTTAAAATTTGTTCCAACAACATCAAATATATGTTTGTTTTATCCTTGCATTAATAAGAATCAATGCAGTCCCATCAATCAATCACACCAGAAAAGAACGAAAAATAAAATTGTACGTATATGCCATCCGCATTCGCCACAGGGTCCCGTCATCACCCGTTAGGTTACTTAACTAACGACAGAGCGGGGACTGGACTAGCGTGGGTGTAAAACATATACAACATCTAATAATATATATACCAATATACAATAATCGCTCCAGGCGTGATAATATGCAACATTACAGAAAAGTAATAAGCATTACAGAACAATACAGATAATCTGGGATCCCTGGGTTTCAAAGAGCCGCTACTGAAAACCGACGTTCCCCTGGTCGTGTGGATAGCCTGTGCAATTAAACCTAGACCCCTACGGGTGCGGCAAGTTACCCGCCAAAACCTGAAGCGAGGCAGCCCCCTACAGCAAAATGAATGGACCATCCTGCACTTCACGGAATCCGGTAACTTGAGCATCCCTCCTTGGGTCAACCTGTACCCCCTACGAGTGCGACGAATAGTCTGTCAATTTTAGAGTAAGGCCCCTCTGCCTCTCAAAGCTATGAGATACGGACCCGTTGCCCTCCAGAACCCGGCAATCCGTGCACTCCGTTGCGGGGTAAATCTAGTATAGAAATAAATAATATGTACAACGGGTACACCGACCTCAGCCCGGTCGTGCCCCAAAAGAATATTATACAAACATGCAGTGATGGCAGTCCACATGTTGGACGCTCGTCCCGCAATATCAAATGTACAAATAAATCCAAACTGCACTACCATTGCACACTGCTATCCACCACGACATATCCGCAACATTACAGCACAACACAGAATATCAACGCGAATGTCACGTTCGCAAATCCGTCTAAAAGAACTATAGCAATTAGATGCAATTTACCGCTCGAATGACATTCCCGGTCGGAGATATAAAGTAAGTACCGTATACTAACACGTTTAAATTTCGATCGACCAAATATCCCAAAGTGGGCCCCACAAACATCTGCTGTACAGTAACAAAATCTGGGCTCAAAAGAAATATTCCAGAAGCTACAATTGCCCAAGAACTTACTGGAAAAATTTTGGAACACTGTTGCCACATATTGGCCGCGGTTCCGCGGTCAAACCCTAGGTTTGATCGCGGATCCGCGGCGGTACTGTGGTAACACGTGCCCAAATTTCACCACAATTCTTAAAAAACCCTGCTCAATTTTCTGTGATATGCAAAATAATTTTTAGACCCTTTTAAAAATCGACAGAAACTTTGAACATGGAAATTGCAGTTTTTGAAATTCGGTTCGATCGATATTTTAAACGCGTTAGCACAAGTTAGTAAAGCTTAATGGTGAGGCTCTGTTACCACTGTAAGTCCACGGTAGCGCCCCGGCCGTCTAACAGACGCCAAATGCGGAACAAAAACTTTTACAACTGGCGCTATCCCGTATTATAACCCGGATCTGCCATTAAAGCTAAACTAACAAACTACAAAGTGGGTAGAAATGTTATACCGAACGATCCGAGTCCTTCGGTCTTCAACCATCATCCCACGATTTGTTGCGGCTGCTCCGATCCCCTCGATCTCCAGTCTTCTCGTCCAGGTGGCACCACGTCGACGGATCTTTAAACGGGCTCCCGCCTCTGAACCGAGGCAACTCGATCATCAAGTTTGCTAAAAGAGATGACCAAGAATGATGTAGAGAATGAGTAGAACACTTTGTCTCGCTTCGTCCAAAGCCATGGACGAACGGTTACTGAAGTTGCCTTTTGAATCGGGGAAATGAGAAATGGGCATATGAAATTTCCATGAAACAAATTCCTAATCTTTTTTCCAAATGAACAACCATCTCTCTTCTCATGAATGGGCCGGCCACTTTAAAAGAGGGGGAGAGGTGAGTGTAGGAGCTAGGAGGTGACCACAATATTAAAAGAAAGAATGAGTCACAATTACACCTTGCATAACCATTAAAGCATACAATGAATCACTAACACTTAGTCATCATACATTAATTGCACAATTAATGCACTAATGAGTCACTTGCCTAGTCACCATCCAGAACCTTCTAGAAACACGACTCATCCTCATGACTCACCTAAGTGAAGAAAAGATAAATCCGTCTTTAACAGAACGGGTGATAGAAAACAGGAAACTGGCAACTTCCAAAAGTGATCCTGAAACGAATTTCATGATAACCCCGTAACAGTATAAACATACCCGCATTTGTATTACGACCGAATACAAATGCAACTGAGACAAAGATATTATATCTACACAGTATAATACTCAGATCCGGCTCAAACCAAAGCCGACCAGTATTATCTGCCCGAAATATGACACGTGCGTAAACGCACGTACATTTTCCGAACCCTGCCATAAAACCATACGGCCTCTACAACGTTTCGCCCGAACTTGGGAAACAGTCTGTGGGGGACTCTAATGACCCATCAACACACTGGCACTGGGTATAACCTCTAGCATGTCAGAGGTACAAGCTGTACGTAACGGTTGCCTATGTATTGATTGGAAGGGAAGCTGACGAGCGAACTCATCAATAAACCCTACTGAGCCTAACAGTGACAATATACATACAGTCCGGTCCGTTCGTCTAAAGAGTATCGCATATTGAGTCTAGGGGGTGGATAAAGTCAGACCCCTAATAACGCGATAAATCGTGTCGGCATGAAGCCCATCACCACCTGAGAAACTACTGATCCAAATAAGTAATTCTCCACTACCTCGACCGAGGATTTCTAGTGATGGCCACCCGTGAACTGTGCGACATCAACCCCCAATACCGGGAGAGACGAATCCCCGACGATCCGCTCACTGCCTCCATGTGGCTCGGGACTGTACCCAAAAAATACCTGTTTGCACGTCTCATTTGAGCGTGGTAGGGTAGAAATCAAAGTACAGTGGGAACTCATACGAGACAAATGACGATCTCATGTCGACAAACTAACCTGTACACATGTCATCTGGGAACTGCTATCTGACGATATGTATAATACCAACTAGCATGTTCCCGGCGAGTCCTGTCTGGTGTACTCATAACCCAATGAGCACCTGTATACATCTTAGGTGAATCAACTGCCACCAATGACTTGCGAGACCGGCCACCGTCCCTCGTCGGGGTCTCGACTGTATACACTAGTCCACTCTGGAGTATCGATGCCCTGTCTCGAAACTCCAATGACTAGGGACACTTTAAGGATGTGCTTATAGACCCCAGCTCCCACGTATATGATCGCCATCATACTGCTGGTAGTCAAGCAAGAATCCTATGGGCTCTATCATCATGCAATAGTGAACTAAAGCATGTATACGATGATAAAGACAAACCAGATAGCATACTATCATCTCGAGCAAGACTGTCATATCGGTATAGGTCTTCCTTCAGTCATTGCAATCACGTGCCTGCGATCCAATAATTGACTTTGAGGGCACCATATCCAACAGGACTATAATGTCTTGGCTTGTCTCCGGAAGCTTCCGTCTTTCCTGAGCATCTACGATGCCTTGGTCCTATCTAAGGAGCTTAGAGATGTTCTCATTCACGCTTTAAAAAACCCCGAGCGGTATCAGGCTCGCTTTGCGGAAATTAATATGAAAGAAGCTCAGTACACTTTGCATGCCACCGCAGTCACATTTAAGGACGAAGACTTGCTACTGGGAACGGCTGAGTATAATCGACCGCTTTACGTGACCCGGTACAGCGACGGAGATCGGATTAATCGCATATTGATTGATCCGGGGTCCTCAGTGAACATCATGAACTTGGGGACTCTGAAGAGTTTGTCAATGGACGTTCGACACCTGTCAAGAAAAATGATTGTCATTCAAGGCTTCAATCAAAACTGCCAGCAAGTTCTGGGGTCTATAGCTTTGCCAATTAAATTTGGGGACCTGCAAACTGAAGCTAAGATATACGTGATCGACGCCGACACGTCTTATAAAATTCTCTTAGGCCGGCCGTGGCTCCACGATTACGGCATCGTTCCATCAACTCTCCATCAATGCATGAAGTATACTAAAAATGGCGAAGAAAGACGCATTGACGGAGACATCCAGCCGTTCGATGTGCATGAAGTCCGATATGAAGATTCTCGGTACTTTGTGAATCTCTAAAGTGCTGAACCACAGCCGACCAAAGACAGAACTGCCCCGAAACTCAAAAGCAAGTCTGAGCCGGCTGTCACTTTCAAAAGAAGAAACCCCCATATGCGTCCGCGTTTCGGCAGTGACACTGATGAGTTCGACGCTGAAAGTCCGTCCTTCCGTAAAACCCGCCCTCATTTTGGTAGCGATACGGACGAATCTGATACTGAAGGCCTATCCGACAGCAAAATCCGTCCTCGTTTAGGCAGCGACACTGAAGAATCAGAAGGAGAGGATCCGTCTTGCAACGGCTGTGCAAATCGGGCTATCGTGCGAACACCAAACCTACGAGAGACCTTCGAAGCTGCAGAAGGGTCCTTAGCCATCACAAGGGTGCCGGAGCGGATGTGCAAAGAGCTCGATGCATTGTCAGTCTCTACCGTAGACCAGCTGAAAACTTTCCTCGTTCCCGGGAGGAAAAGTGGACAGAAGGGCATCCTGTTTTATGGGTCAAATCCTGTTGTGCACCCTGACGATTTGTCTGTCGCATGCCTTCCCTATGAGAGAGGCATAACGGCCGTCCTCAATCTCAGATACTATGTGTCCGAGATGCGAGAATATTTCAAAAGGCGCGGATGCCGGTTATATCAAACGGAGTCCGAAGCAAAGTTTTATGAAGGGCTATGGCATCCGCCTCAGATCCGAGCACTCGTCGATGGACGGATTCCAGATAGACGAGGCATAGGTTTCATCCAGCCTGATTCCAAGGCATGCTACATGATCCATGTTGGTGAAGCCAGCGAAAAATCAAATGATAATGACGAGCTAGCCGAGCCAGAAGAAGCTCCTCAAGAGCTCGAAGACGGCGGACAAGCAACCTTTGACGAGCTAACCGAGATTGACTTAGGAACGCCTGATAATCCAAGGCTGACCTACATCAGCTCACTCTTGTCAGAGAGAATGAAAGAGCGGATAATCGCCCTTCTGCATGAGTTCTTCGACTGCTTCGCGTGGACATACAAAGAAATGTCTGGCCTTTCCCCTGAAGTGGCCGTGCATAAGCTGGCTATATCTCCTGACGCTAAATCAGTCAAACAAGCTCCTCGAAGAATGAGAAGGGAACTGGAAGAAAAAGTCATTGAGGAAACCAAGAAACTCATCGATGCCGGCTTCATCAGGGAAGAGAAATATGCGGACTGGATCGCATGCATAGTCCCAGTGAAAAAGAAAAATGGGCAGATCCGAGTTTGTGTCGATTTCAGGGACCTCAACAAGGCATGTCCTAAAGACGACTTTCCGCTACCGGTCATGGAAATGATGGTCGATGACACATCAAATTACGAGCTGTTCACCTTATGGATGGCTCGTCTGGATATAATCAGATCAAGATGTCGCATGAGGATGAGAAGCACACAGCATTTCGAACCCCGATCAGAATATACTGCTACAAAGTGATGTCGTTCGGACTGAAGAACGCAGGTGATACATATCAAAAGGCAATGACCAATATCTTTGATGACCTAATCTATAAAGTCGTCGAATGTTATGTCGATGATTTGGTCGTCAAGACTAAAGCCAAGACCGATCACATCCAGGATCTTAGACCGTTCTCACTAGACTGAGGGAATATGATCTGAAGATGAATCCTCTAAAGTGCGCTTTTGGCGTGTCATCGGGAAAATTCTTAGGCTTCATAGTCCGACATCGAGGGATCGAAGTTGACCCATCAACGATAAATGCCATCATGGAGATGCCCCTCCAAATAATCCGACGCAGCTAAGATCTTTTCAAGGGAAGCTTGCTTATATACGAAGGTTTATCTCAAATTTATCGGGAAGATGTAGGCCCTTCTCAAAGCTCATGAAGAAAGGAGCCCCTTTTGTCTGGGACGTCGAATGTCAAGAAGCGTTCGAAAGCATCAAAAAGTACTTGTTGCACCTTCCAGTGCTGGCCGCTCCCATTCCAAATAAACCGCTGATTCTCTACACTGCCGCGCTAGATGAATCACTTGGTGAGCTCCTTGTCCAGAACAACGAGGAGGGAAAGCAAAATGCCCTCCACTACCTCAGTCGAACTCTAGTCGGGGCGGAACACAACTATTCCCCGATCAAAAAGCAATGCCTGGCTCTGGTATTCGCTGTGAAGAAGCCGAGGCACTATCTGCTCGCTCATCGGGTTATGCTGATCTCCAAGGTCGACCCTCTCAAACACTTAATGACCAAAGCAAGCCTATCCGGTAGAATGGCGAGATGGGCTGTCATGCCGCTTGAATTTGACATAATTTATACTCAGAAAGCAATAAAAGGGCAAGCCTTCGCCGATTTTCTCGCTGCCCATCCTATACCAGAAGGGTCGCCGCTAAATTGTGAATTACCCGATGAACAAGTATTGCACCTCGAGGATAGCGGGCTATGTTGGGAGCTCTACTTCGATAGAGCCTCATCAATAAAGACCTCCAGTAAATCAAGCGTCCCGGAGATAAAAGCAGGGATAAGATTGGTGTTCATCACGCCTTTGATGGGAACCCTACGGCGTTCTTTTGCTCTCACCGAGCCTCGCACGAACAACGAGGCTGAGTATGAACCCCTGATAGCTAGTCTGGAGCTCGCCATAGAAATGGAAATCTTTCGGCTACGGGTTTACGGTGACTCCCAGCTTGTCGTCAACCAAGTAAGCGGCGACTATAAGCTATACAAACCCGAGTTAGCTCGGTACAGAAGCCGGGTGGTGGAGCTTATGAAACAGTTCACCTATATTGAGCTGATGAGAGTTCCTAGGGCGTTGAATGGAAATGCTGACATACTCGCTCGCTTAGCCAATGAGCTGGCTGATCCTGACATGGACGAAATTCTGATCATAGTCAGGAGCCGACAAATTCTACCCCCAGTCTCTCTACAAGAAGAAGAAAGCGCGGAACAGAAGAGTAGTCCTGCCGAAGAAGTTTCGGTCATCCAAGACGAGCCCAATTGGAGAGAACCTTTCATAGAGTACCTCTGATACGACAAGCTGCCCGAAGGAAAATCTGCAAGGATTCAGCTGAAGAAGAGAGCTCTCCGATACGTGTTTGTAAATGACATGTTATACCGCAAGCAATATGACCAACTCTGGCTCAGGTGTCTGTCATTGGCTGAAGCCCAGAAAGTCATGAAAGAAGTTCACTCAGGCGTCTGCGGAGCTCACCAATCCGGCCCCAAAATACGGCTTCAGATCAAACGGCTTGGATATTACTGGCCCACCATGATAAGGGATTGCGAAGAGCATGCAAAGAAATGTCATCTCTTCCAAATTCACGGTGATTTCATTCATAAGCATCCCAATCCGTTGCATCCTACGGTGGCGTCGTGGCCTTTCGAAGTTTAGGGCACCGACATTGTTGGCCCAATTGATCCCCCGTCATCCAAAGGCCATCGGCTCATATTGATCGCAACTGACTATTTCTCTAGATGGGCTGAAGCTGTCCCGATAAAAGAAGTCAAGACAGAAAATATTCTGACGTTCTTCCAGCATAATATTCTATACTGCTTCGGTACACCAAGAAGAATCATTTCTGACAACGGGCCTTCTTTCAAGAGCTTCAAAGTCTCAAGCTTCGCTATTCAGCACAAGATAGACTGGAGATATTCCTCCATCTATAATCCAAGAGCCAATGGGCTGGCCGAAGCCTTCAATAAAACTCTATGCAAGCTCATGAGGAAAAATGCTTCAGCCAACAAGAGAGACTGGAATCTCAAACTTCATGAGGCATTGTGGGCATATCGTACCACGCACCGCACTACAACTCAGTCCACTCCATTCTCATTACTCTTCGGAGTGGAGGCGATCCTCCCCTCGAAGTCGAAGTTCCAAGCTTAAGAATGGCCGTCCAGTATGAGTTGACGGAAGAGGAAAACGTGCTTCTTTGGCTTGAAGAGCTCGACGCTCTCGAAGAAAAAAGACTCACGGTACAACAAAATCTGGAGCTGTACCGAGCCCAAATGTCACGGGCCTATGACAAGATGACTCGTCTTCGCGCTTTCAAGAAAGGTGAATTGGTGTTGGTTCTCAAAAGACCGATCATCCCCAATCGACATGCCAAGGGAAAATTCGAGCCAAACTGGGAAGGACCATACGTCATCGAAAAAGTGTTCGACGGAGGATCCTACCAACTAATAAGTGCCGAGAGAGAAAGGCCCATGCCACCCATCAATGGCCGATATCTCAAGAAATACTACGCGTGAATGCTCCAAGTTGCAGGCGAATTGAGCACACCAGCCCTACGGTCTAGATCATACATCCTGTAAAATCGTATACAATCCACGGGCGTAAACGACACCTATCTCTCCCAAGTCCTGCCGGTGAGACTACTTTTAAAGTCCCACCAGCGGCAAAATAAAAGAAATGTCCACAGGCAAAACAGGCACGGATGAAAACCCGAAAGGGCTCCGTGAGTAAAAACAGCAGGACTGCCGGCGAGTTTGTGAAAACCCGAAAGGGCGCAAACTCATGAAAAGAGATAAAATATACTCGTAAAGTCCTCTCGACCTTGTGAGGAGAAAATCCCTGCGTGAGATCCTTACGACTCACAAAGGAGCAACACACTTGGGGATCCCTACGATTCCTAAAGAGAACATACACCTGCGAGATCCTCTCGACTCGTAGGGAGAAAACGCTTTTATGAGACTCTTACGACTCATAAAATTGAAAAGCCTTGGGTGATAGGGATCTAAACCTGTCTCCTGAGCCATCGCTCCCCAACGGGCAATGACAAATGACGAGTCGCTCCTGGCATTTCGATTCAGTGTTAGCGATGCTGATGCCGACCAAAAATCCAAATCCCAAGTTTTCTCAACGGTAAATGATGAGTCGCTTCTGTCATTGCTTCAGTGTTAGCGGTGCTGATGCCGACCCAAAAACCAAATCCCAAGTCCTCCCGGGGCAAATGATAAGTTGCTCCTGGCATTATTCCAGTGTAGCAATGCTGGTGCCTAATAAGATCCAAATTCCAAGTCCCCAAACGACGAATGATGAGTCGCTCCAGGTACCATATTCCAGTGCAACGATGCAGACGCCAACCAAAATCCAATTTCTCAAAATTCTCCCGGACCTACGGTTAGTCCCCAAATTGACTACTGTATACAATCCACGGGCTCAAATAATTCTCATCATACCCATACCCCACCGCAATCACCAGTCCAGCGGCCGGTCTCCGCCCTTGAACTTATGCTCCATTTAGGAAGACCCACTCATGTGTCCTCACGATACATGAGGAGAACAAACTTACGAGATCCTTCCGACTCGTAAGAAAACACCTTCATGGGATCCTTAAGACTTACAAAGAAAAAATACACTTAGGAGTCCTCACGACTCCTAAGAAGAAAGTACACCTACGAGATCCTTTTGACTCGTAGGGAGAAAATGCTTTTATGGGACCCTTACGGCTCATAAAATTAAAGTCTTAGGTGATAGGGACCTAAACTTGTTTCCTAAGCCATCGCTCCCCAACAGGAAAAGGCAAATGATGAATTGCTCCTGACACATGTGCTTCAGTGTTAGCAACGCTAATGCCTACCCTAATACCAAAATTCGAAACTCCAATCCAATAGACCCTTAAGTCTTTAAACAGGGAATAGATGACCTCTAAGTCGTTAAACTTGGAACAGATGACCCCTAAAGTCGTTAAACTGGGAACGAGGGAAATCTCCTCATGACAAATGATGATTCGCTTCTGGTATCATGTTCCAGTGAAGCGATGCTGATGCTAAACCAAAACCAAAATCCCCAAACCCTGTCATGGCAGATGATGATTCGCTCCCGGTACCATAGTCCAGTATAGCGATGCTGATGTCAACCCAAATCATATCAAGTCAGCAAGACAACCAACAACCTCCCTGGCTGAATCATGCTTCACCTCGGAAACAAGTCAAATCCCGACACCGCAGAAAGCGGAGCAAGTCAAATCAGAACATTCGACCGTCCAAGTCGCTAAAAGGGCAGCATCGACCGTCCAAGTCGCTAAAAGGGCGGCACCGTCCAAGTCGCTAAAAGGGCGGCACCGACCGTCCAAGTCGCTAAAAGGGCGGCACCGACCGTCCAAGTCGCAAAAAGGGCAGCACCGATCGCCCACGTCACTAAAAGGGCAGAGCCGACCGTCCAAGTCGCTAAAAGGGCAGCATCGACCGTCCACGTCGTTAAAAGGGCAGCACCGACCGTCCACGTCGTTAAAAGGGCAGCACACGTTAAAAGGGCAGCACCGACCGTCCAAGTCGCAAAAAGGGCAGCACCGACCGTCCAAGTCGCTAAAAGGGCAGCACCGACCGTCCAAGTCGCTAAGAGGGCAGCACCGACCGTCCATATCGCAAAAAGGGCAGAACCGAGTCTGCCAGCTTCCCAAAAGCGGGAACCAAATCAAGTCGCCTCCACGTGAAAGAAGATCCATTAATTTCATGCACACGACCCACATGTGGTGTGCATTTATTGATGGGGGGCAATTTGTTAGGGTAAAAATTTACATCCCGGTTGACCAAGTCAAAATCAAAGTCAACCCCAAGCTAAGTGGGCCCAAGCCCAGATCAAGCGGGCCAATGTCCGGGTCGAGCCCGAACATGAAGCGGCCGGTCTCCCCCATGCCAAAATAAAAATTTTGAAATAAATAATTTTGGTGTATTTATTTTATTTTATTTTATGAATAAATGTAAGAAAAATGGGCATAAAGCTAAATTTTTGTAAAGCCCATGGCTCATGTGCAAAAGAAATGAGCACATGAGGCATAGGATGGGCAAAATGCCATTTTGTAAAGCCCAAGGAGCTATATGTGAAGTTTGTAGCCTATAAAGGCAAACATGATGAAAAACAATTCATTCCCCCCAAAATTCTAGGGATTGTGCCTCCTTTCCCTTTCTCAAGGGTCTAAAACCCTCTTCCTCTTTTTTTTGAATTAAATCAAGAGTTTAACTCTTCCTTTCTAAAAAATAAATAGTTTTTTACCACAAAACCCACTAACGGAAGCTCGGATCTCCAATCAGATCTCGAAAAGGGGAGACTTTTATGTCTCACCCCCTTTCTCCAAGATCCCGCCGATCAAGAGAAGGAAAAAGGAGACCCATCTCCAAAAATCTAACTTTGGACAGATCCAAGGCTCAAAAGAAGAGCCAAAAATTCCTAGGAGTTTTAACTCCTTTCTAGATCTGTTGGAGTTTTAACTCCATAAATTAGTTTCTGTTAGGAGTTCAACTCCAAAAACCCCTCGGGAGTTCAACTCCCCAATCTAGGGGCTAGGCCCCTTGCCACGGGTGTTTTCCGTGGTCACGTGTGCGCCACGTGATCTCGGACGCTAAGGCGTCTATCGGTCACGTGTGCGCCGCGTGGCCCCCGGGCGCTAAGGCGCCCATCGGTCACGTGCGCGCACGTGACCCGGGGCGCTAAGGCGCCCATCGGTCACGTGTGCGTGCGTGTGACCCCGGGCGCTAAAGCATCCATGTGCGTGCACGTGACCCCGGGCACCATGCGCCTACGTGCCACGCACGCATCTTTAAGACGCTTCCCACCATTTTTTATATGCACTCCACATTAAATATACCCCCTGTTAGAAAAAGTTTCTAACGGGGCGCTGCCTCGCACCCCGCAAGGGGGCTACTAGTCTCCTTGATCCCCAGCCCGCTATCCGGGTAGCGGGACCCCCGTAAAAATTCTGCGGGGCCCCCGATACATCCGAAAACCCTTCAAAACACAACACTGCATATTGAGTTCACATGACCTGGTTGACCCGTCAATCGGAGGTTCTCTCGCTCCAAAGGCGAAAGGTAATTAACGGCGGCTTAGTTCGCGGCTGCCGGAGATTCGGATCCCCACAATCAATAAACCCCAGCCTACCCTAAGCAGGGGGAATCTGTAATGCGCCTGACAAGCGCGCGCTTATTCCCATCTCACGAAAAACACCCTACAGAGGTGTCTTCTTCTAGAAGTATCTTGCACAATTACAAGAATACCCCTCACCGTATATACATAACCGTATCCGTATTCCGAAAAATATGAATACGAAGAGACGAAAATAATCCAAGAATATAATACTAGGATCCGGCTTAAACCAAAGCCCGCTAGTATTATTCGTCTGAATCATGATCCGTGTATCTAGTACATATATATGATCGAACCCTGCCGTAAAACCATACGGTCTCTATATCGTTTTGCCCGAAGCAGGAAAACCCTCAGTGTGGGACTCTAAAGATTCAACAGTACGCTGGCAGTGGGTTTAACCACAAGCACGTCAGCGGTACTAGCTGCACGTAACGGCTACTCAGGTACCTGTCGAAAAGAAGGCCGATGAGCAAACTCATCCGAACTCCTACTAAGCCTATCCGTGACAATCTCCGTACAGTCAGGTCTCTTCGTCTAGGAGTATCGCATACCGGGTCTAGGGGGTGGTAAACGTCAGACCCTAATAACCCGATAATTCGTGCTGATGCGGTTTAGGACCAATCCGAGAAACTACTGATCAACCTATCAGTAGATCCCAACTACCTTAGCCAAGGTCTTATGGTCCTGACCAATCGAACACAGTGCGATATCGACTCCTAATACCGGGAGAGATGAATCCCCAACAATCACTTACTGTCTCCATGTGGCTCGAGACTGTATCCAATCAAAACCTGTTTGCACAACTTAGTAGAGCCGTGGTAGGGTAGTGATCAAAGCACCAGTGGGAACTCACACGAGACAAATGACGATCTCAGGTCCGAAGACTAACCTGTACACATGTCACCTGAGAACTTCCATCTGACGATAGGTATAGTACTATCTAGAAGTTCTCGGCGAGTCCATTCAATGTACTCACACCCAATGAGCACCTGTATACGATCTTAGGTGCATCAGACCAATGGCTGCAGAACCGACCATCGCCCCTCGTCGGGGTCTAGAAACGTATACACTAGTATATTCTGGAGTATCAATACCCAATCTCGATACTCACGCGACTATGGACCATTTAAGGATGTGCTTATGGACTACCCAGCTCCCACAAGTATGATCGCCATCACAACGCAGGTAGTCAAACAAGATCCTACGAGCTTTATTAACATGTAACCGCCATATGTAATATTGAGTATAGCATATGCACATGATAAGATAAAGTCAAACCATAATAGTATATTACTGTATCAAGTCTTTATCAATATGTGTAAGCTGGATAAAAACATCAATAGAAACAAATACACATATCCTGATAAAGACAACTCAAATAATATACTATATAACTCAGCAAAAATGTTCTATACATACATATCCCTAGCATCCATATGTTTACATATACAATAATGGCCTTTAGGGCATACATATCTAACAATCTCCCACTTGCACTAAAGGCTAGCAATTGGCGTACCGAATACCCAACGTCTGCTCTACGGCCAGCTGTTGGCGTACCGCATACCCAACATCTCAAAAAGTCGCTCGAACTGCTTTTGAGGGAGGGCCTTTGTAAATGGATCCGCCGTGTTTTTTTGTATCCACTCTCCATACTTCGATCTCCTGGTGATCTATGATTTTCCTGATCAGGTGATACTGTCTTAAGATGTGTTTGGATTTTTGATGGGACCGCGGTTCCTTCGTTAAAACTATAGCCCCATTGTTATCGCAATACAAAGGTATCAGATCAACAATGGACGGAACTATCTGAAGTTCAGTAATGAACTTCTTCATCCAGACTGCTTCTTTTGCGGCATCGTTCGCAACAATGCATTCAGCCTCCATCGTCGAGTTTACGACGGTGTCCTGTTTGGAGCTCCTCCAACACACCGCTTCTCCGTTGAGGGTAAATACAAAACCCGAGACAAACTTGCTATCATCCTTGTCACTCTGAAAGCTTGAATCGGTAAAGAACTCGACCTTGAGGTCTTCATTACCGTCTATTAAGAACATCTCCTTAGTCTTTCTCAGGTACTTGAGAATGTTCTTCACTGCTGTCTAATGATTCTCACCCGGGTTTGACTGATACCGGCTCACCATGCCAAGCGCGTATGCTACATCTGGTCTGGTACATAGCATCGCATACATTATAGATTCTACCGCCGAAGCGTATGGTATAATGCTCTTGCGAACTCTCTCCTCATCAGTCTTGGGTGACATCTCTTTAGAGAGGGTGATTTCGTGCAGTGCGGATATGTTACCGCGCTTGGAATCTTCCATACTAAATCTCTTTAGTACGGTCTCTATGTACCTGAACTGCGAAAGTCCCAATAACCTCTTAGATCTATCTCTATAGATCTTGATCCCTAGAATATACGAGGTATCACCCAGGTCTTTCATGGAGAACCTTTGTGGCAAGAACAACTTGACCGATTGTAGCATAGGAATATCATTTCCTATCAAAAGAATGTCGTCCACGTACAAGACTAGGAATACGACAATTCGTCCTACAATCTTCTTATATATACAAGGCTCATCCTTGTTCTTGATGAAGTCAAATTTCTTGATTGTTTCATCAAAACAGATGTTCCAGCTCCGTGATGCCTGTTTTAATCCATAAATGGATTTGAGCGACTTGCACACTTTCCTGCTGCTCCCACTGTCTACAAAACCTTCAGGCTGATCCATATAAACGTACTTTTCCAAACTTCCATTTAGAAAAGCCGTTTTTACGTCCATCTGCCAGATCTCATAGTCATGGAAGGCAGCAATAGCAAGTAGGATTCGAATGGATTTGAGCATAGCCACTGGAGAAAAGGTTTCGTCATAGTCCACTCCTGGTCTTTGACAAAAATCTTTTGCAACGAGTCTAACCTTACAGGTTTTCACTTGCCCATCTACACCAAATTTCCTTTTGTAGATCCATTTTCATCCAACGGGTTTTACTCCAGGTGGAGCAATATCCAAGGTCCACACTTTATTGGTGTACATGGACTCCATCTCGGATCGCATAGTATCTAGCCATTTATCAGAGTTCCTACTGATAATGGCCTGCCTGAAACTAGTGGGATCATCTTCTTCCAAGATGCAATCCTCTTGATCTCCGTCTATGATAAAACCGTAGTATCTCTCGGACGGATGAGAGATCCTACTAGATCTGCGGAGTGGCTGAGGCTCATCCGGGATTATTGATTCTTGAGGTTCCACCAAATCTCCTGTTTCAGTTTGTGGTTCCTGAATTTCTTCCGGTTCTACCGTGCTCCCATTTATTTCTTTTGCAAGAAATTGCCATTCTAAAAAGGTGGCGTGACGAGCAACAAACACCTTCTGTTCCTCGGTGTGGTAGAACAGATACCCCCATGAATGCTTAGGGTATCCCACAAACTTACACAATACAGATCTTGTCTCGAGTTTACCAGGGTTCTGGTTTTTAACAAAGGCAGGACATCTCTATATCTTAATGTAATTAAGACATGGTCTCTTCTACTCCATATTTCATATGGGATGGTAGACACTGATTTGGTCGGTGCTCTATTCAATATGAATGCAGCTGATTCAAGAGCAAACCCCCAGAATGAAAGAGATAACTTAGCATTACTCATCATGGAGCGAACCATGTCCAATAGGGTATGGTTCCTCCGCTTCGATACACCGTTGTGCTGTGGTGTATACGGAGAAGTAAGCTGAGAGAGAATACCATTCTCTTTCAGAAAGTTCCGGAATTCCGTTCTTAAGTACTCCCCTCCTCTATCAGATCGGAGGATCTTGATACTTTTGCCGGTCTGGTTCTCTACTTCATTTATGAATTCTTTGAATTTCTCAAAAACTTCAGATTTGTGTTTTCTAAGATACACATATTCGAACCTAGTGAGATCGTCGGTGAATGTGATGAAATATGAGAACCCACCCTTTGCATGTATAGACATCAGACCACACACATCACTGTGCATGAGTCCCAAGAGCTCTGATGCTCTTTATCCGTGTCTGGTGAATGAAGATTTGGTCATCTTTCCTTTGAGACATGACTGACAAGTTTCATAAGATGAAAATTCGAACGTATTTAAATATCCATTTTTATGCAACTTAGTTTTTTCTCTCCAATATGACCAAATCTACAATGCCACAGGTAGGATTCGTTCTTTTCTGAACTCTTCCTCTTGCGTGTGTCTTGTACATTGAAAACTGTGTTTTGATTTAGAGCATAGATACCATTACACAGTGTACCTTCTGCAACCAATATTTGATTAAGATAAATGTTCATGATATTTCTATCAAGAACAAACTTATACACATCTTTATCAAGTAAAGAAACTGATATGATGTTGCAAACCATGGAAGGTACATAGTAGCAACTGTTTAAAATTATAGTATTGCCATTTGGCAACACTAGATGATATTTTCCTACGGCTGCAGCATCAACGTGTGCTCCGTTCCCTACTCTGAGTGACATATCATCTGGTCCAACTATCCTATTTTTTCTCAGTCCCTGCAATAAATCACAGATATGAGATCCTGATCTGGTATCTAGTACTCAGGAGGTAGGACTGACCGAAAAACAGTTCTCAATAATAAGAATACCTGAAGAAGACGCAATAGTGTGCTCCTTCGTTGAGGTCATCAAGGAATTCATGCAATCCTTTTTCTCTTGCTCATATTTATGACTGCTATCATAAGTCAGAGCCAAACCGATGTTTCCCAGCCCCGAATAAGAATTCGGTTCGGTCAAGCGATACATTTTATTATCTTGATTAGGGCGTGAAATAGTTGCTACCTGAAGAGAGAGAGAGAAAAGAAACACTTAGCTTGCGCTCTTGCAAGATTAGATTGGTTATTAGTTTATCTAATCAGGATGGCTCTTACCGTTTTCTCGAATTCTTCATCAAACCCTAAAAGGAGAATTAGTCAGGATTAATCGCACGTTACAATACTTGCCTCACCTTTCGGTCAGGCTAGTGTCGGTACTTCGAGGGAGGTTTTCCAACGCTTTCGTGAAGTTCCTTAATTATATAACCTCTTTTCCCTGGAGGCGTAGCCCCGCTAACACCGCTCTAGACACCTACTTGGTTTATAGCATTGATTGTTAAGTGAAATAATTTCCCAAGAGTAATCCTACTCATCAGTGGGATCAGGATTCAACTATCATCGTGTGATAACCTAGATAGAAACCACTCTAGTCACCACACTCCAGAAAGTATGCAACACTAGCAAGTTTCCTGTATATTTGAAACTCCCGATGTGGTTTTTGCCCCTAACACTTATGACCTTGATGTAGGCCAACATATCATAAGTAGTTAGTCAAGTTCAACCTGTCATTATCCTGGATTAACTTAGACCCACCCGTACAAGTTCTTGACGCATGCCAAAATAACTGTACGACTGTCCTAAATAATCGCATATCCATACAGCAAACAAGCATTACCCAGCTACCATTCACTATGCCTTGACATAGGCCAACATACATAGCATGAATACTAGGTAATACTTGTAAGAAATGACGGAGGGCTACGGCTGGGTTTTTGGCGAAAAAACCCTTTAACGTAATAAACTTAATATCGTTGAAAGAACCTGAGCAGTTTTGAAAAGGAGTGGTTTAGGCTTCGCTTTTGAAAACTTATGGTTTTGAAAAAAACCGAGTAATTTTCAATATAGACTTTTGCTCAAGAGGCCACTCCCCGCGAAGGGATCTCGGCTCTTGCCTCCTGGAATGAGGTGCTGGATATTCATGACCGAATACCACCATGCAAAGCGAAAGAATATAACTGTAGTTTTTCGAAATCTGTTCCAACATCTTTTTTTGGTTTCTTTTTTTACATTAATCAAAATTAATGCGGTCTCATCAATTAACCTATCACACCATAAAAGAACGAAAATACAATGTACGTATATGCCATCCGCATTCGCCACGGGGTCCCGTCATGCACCGTTAGGTTACTTAACCAACGGCAGTGCGGGGACTGGACTAGCGCAGATGCAAAACAAATATATATAACATTCGTCCTATGCATGATAATAAGCAACATCACATGATCTCAGCAAGCAACATAGAATTGTGGATAATCTTGGAGCCTCGGGTTTAATTTGAGCCGCAAATAAAACCCGACATTCCCGATCGTGTGGATAGCCCGTGCAATGAAAACCTGGACCCTTACGAGCGCGGCAAGTTACCCGCCAATCCCAGAAGTAAGGCAACCCCAATCAACAAAGTGAATGGGCCACCCAACATTTCACGAGATCCGGTAACTTGAGCGCCCCTCCGTGGGTCATGCTATACCTCCTACGAGTGCGTGAATAGCCGGCCAATTCTAGAGTGAAGCCCCCTCCGTCTCGACGCCATGATATGCGGGCTTGTTGCCCTCTAGAACCCGGCTATTCGTGCACTCCACTGTGAGGTAATTCTAGTATAGTAAATGAAAATATATGTACAATGGTGACATCGACCTTAACCCGATCGTGCTCCAATCAAATAATATACAACATGGCAGTAACGACAGTCCACATGTCGGACGCCCGTCCCGTAATAACAAATGTATAAATGAATCTTAACTGTACTACTACAATTGCACCGCAAGTTATCCACCACGACAATCCAACCACAACCACAACACAAACGCAGAATATCAACGCGAATGTCATGTTCGTAAACTCGTCTAAAGGAGCATATGACAGTTAGACGGGTTATACTGCTCTAATGACATTCACGGTCGCAGATAGTAATGTATGCACTGAAACTTAAGCATTTAAAATTTCGATCGACAAAAAACTTTTCCGTATTGGCCCCAAGTGCAATCCAGTACTCAAACAAATCTGGGCCAGAAACTAAACATCCCAGAAATCACATTTCCAAACAGTAGAGCTCCATAAGAAATTTTGTGCACAGAATCCCTACAACGACCGTGGAACCGCCGCAAACAAGCTTTTGTTCTGCCGCGGTTCCACGACTGTCTTATGGACTCATGTGCCCAAATTTCTTATGAATTCGTAAAATACCCTGCACGAATTTTTAAGGCACTGGAAATAAATTTTTGAACACTTTTGAAAATCGGCAGAAACATGGAATTTGAAATTGTGATTTCAGAAATATTAGTCGATCGATCTTTTAAGCACGTTAAAACTAGCTAGTTTAGGTTTTATGGGTTGACTCTGATACCATGTTGTGTTACACTGACGCCCTGGCCATCATCCGTGGCCGTTTGCGGAACAAAAATTTTACAACGATTTAAATTGGCGCTAGAATAACCCGTTGACACCGGATCTACCATAAACCTAACTAGCAAGCTAAAAGGGTTCTATCTACTATAATAGAAATTTTTACCTAAAGGCATTCTTTCGGGTCTTCAATCATCTCCTTTAGCTCCTTGAAGAGTGTACGGATCACGCTTGATCGTCGGTCTCCTCGCGTTAAAGATGATCCATCCAAGAGTGTCTATTTTGAGCTCCTACCTCTAAACCGAGCTAACTAGGTTACTTAGTATACTAATCTTTTAGTGTCTCAAGTACCCTAGGTTTCTCAACACATAAGACTATTAGGATTTGAGGTAGAAGAGAAACTTGGAGGAGAGAGAGTGTTCAAATTAGAATGAATGAATAATGGCTAAGTCTTGTGAATTATCAAGCATCCAATAATTCACCAAAATATCTTGAAGCTATTTTGCCTCAATAGTAAACCATGAGTCACTACATGAGTCACCAAGTAACCATGCTTCATTTAGTACAAATGAACACCTCATACCTCCACCTCATTAATCATTTAATCAAAATGATAAAAACTAAAATGAGATGTCTTCATCTTGAAGTATCTTGCACAATTATAAGAATACCCTCACCGTATATACATACCCGTATCCGTATTTCGAAAAATACGAATACAAAGAGACGAAAATAATCCAAGAATATAATACTAGGATCCGGTTTAAACCAAAACCTGCTAGTATTATTCATCCGAATCATGATCCGTGTATCTAATATACGTATATGATCGAACCCTGCCGTAAAACCATACGGTCTCTATTTTCACCCGAAGCAGGAAAACCCTCTGTGTGGGACTCGAAAAACTCAACAGTACGCTGGCAGTGAGTTTAACTACAAGCACGTCAGCGGTACTAGCTGCACCTAACGGCTACCCAGTTACCTGTCGAAAAGAAGGCCGACGAGCAAACTCGTCCGAACTCTTACTGAGCATATCCGTGACAATCTCCTTACAATCCGGTCTATTGTCTAAGAGTATCGCATACCGGGTCTAAGAGGTGGTAAACGTCAGACCCTAATAACCTGATAATTCGTGCTGATGCGGCTCAGGACCAATCCGAGAAACTACTGATCAGCCTATCAGTAAATCCCAACTGTCTTGGCCAAAGTCTTATGGTCCTGACCAATCGAACACAGTGCGATATCGACTCCCAATACCGGAAGAGACGAATCCCCAACAATCACTCACTGCCTTCATGTGGCTCAGGACTGTACCCAACCAAAATCTGTTTGCATGACTCAGTAGAGCCGTGGTAGGGTAGTGATCAAACCACAGTGAGAACTCATATGAAACAAATGACGATCTCAGGTCCGAAAACTAATCTGTACACATGTCACCTATCTGACGATAGGTATAGTACCATTTAGAAGTTCTCGGCGAGTCCGTCCATTGTACTCACACCCAGTGAACACCTGTATACGATCTTAGGTGCATCCGACCAATGGCTGCAGGACCGACCATCGCCCTTCGTCGGGGTCTAGAAACGTATACACTAGTCTACTCTGGAGTATCAATGCCCAGTCTTGATACTCACGCGACTAGGGACCATTTAAGGATGTGCTTATGGACTACTTAGCTCCCACAAGTATGATCGTCATTACAACGCAGGTAGTCAAGCAAGATCTTACTGGTTTTATCAACATGTGGCCGCCATATGTAATATCGAGTATAACATATGCACATGTTAAGATAAAATCAAACCATAATAGTATACTACTGTATCAAGTCTTTATCAATATATGCAAGCTGGATAAAAACATCAATAGAAACAAATACACATATCCTGATAAAGACATCTCAAATAATATACTATATAACTGAGCAAGAATGTCATGTGCATACATATCCCCAGCATTCACATGTATACATATACAATAATGGCTTCTAGGACATACATCTCCAACAGTAAATGTCTCCACAGGGTTTTGAGGTCCTTGAAAACTATTGTCGCTGCTCTTTTTCTCTTTCTAGACGGGACATAAAAACATTCTCTGGCATTTCCTTTTTCCTCCTACATATTTAGATTTTATATTGTGTTGGTTTTCCCGGACAACAGTTATGGGTATTGTGTGTGTGTGTGTGTGTGTGTTCAGCCATCTCATAAATTGAGTAGCATTACCTGGGGTTTTAAGTGTGATTTGTATGCTTCAGCAACGTTGGAAAGGATCGGGGGAAAATTCGATCATCTCTTCATCTCATGACTAGAAAACAGGGTCAAAATTTAGCTGCTTGTAGATATTAGATATGCACATTCACCTTACATGCATCCAGTCAATTCGGCTTTATAAATATTTTTGAACTTTCAACATTTTTTCTTTATTTTTTTAATCTTTGAATCATATAATGGGATTTGTTCCATTTTTTAAATGATATTGGGGCCTCTTAACTTGTGCATTTCCACAATGCTGACCGTGCCATCATTCTCTCTTTCTTTCTTAGGGCTGATTGTCAACTCTAAGAGGAATGTTTGTGGATGTGCTGCCTACTTGTTCCAACCACGACACTTATTGTGTACTTGTTGGATGGCATTTCGTCTTGAAATGCCATAGGCCGTGTCTCATACCAATCGATAGTTGTTTTAAGATTAGGTTGATAGTTAATTAATAAGATATAGTTGGCCAATCCTCTTGTAAAGCTTCCTCGACTTAGATTGTCACTCTTGTCTGTTTATTTTTTCATGGGACATCATATTTTTCTTCTCCAATTCCAACTTCTGGTGCTTGCAGGAGTGGCCAGAAGAGATATATCCACCCTATGCCAATGGACCCGGCTACATAATTTCAAGTGATATTGCAAGGTTCATCGTATTTCAACATGCCAATCAAAGCCTAAGGGTGAGCATGTGCTTGTTATTCATTTTCCTGGTGTCAGCGATTCTTGGAAAACTGATTGAGCTTGTCCATTTACATGCAGCTGTTCAAGATGGAGGATGTGAGCATGGGGATGTGGGTTGAACAATTCAATATCACCAACACAGTTCAGTATTCTCACAACTGGAAGTTTTGTCAGTATGGCTGCATGGAGAACTATTACACTGCTCACTATCAATCCCCAAGACAAATGATTTGCTTGTGGGACAAATTGGCTCGAGGCCGTGCCCATTGCTGCAATTTTAGATGATGAATGACACCCTTTACTACTGATTGTTTTCAACCCACATAACGTTTGTTGTTGTCGTCATTGTTTGGGTATTTATTTCTTTGCATCGATCGCCTAAGCCTTGAACTATTATCAGATGGCTAGGAAGCAAGCATTAACATATCCTCACCTGGCTGTAGATTGGGATGGTTTGTACGCATGAATTGTGTCTGTTGGGTTCCATTGATTTACAGTACCCCTTGTCTATTGGTTACCTAGCAGAACTTGCTGATTGTTAATGAAGATCATTTTCATGTTTTGCTGCTACCTCTTTTTCTTAACTCTTTGCTGTGTGCTTGCAACCTGCAGATGAGAAGAGCAAGGGTGGGGAACAGTTGTCAAATTATTAGACTGTTGAGTTCTGTTTTCCAATTTGGATTTTGGTGTAAAAATGTTTATTTGCAGAAGCTTATTTCTTTCTTGACAATGACTCGGAATAGAAACCAGTGATTAAAATACGCAAAAGGGAAAATGTTCTTCCTATTTTAAGGCAATAAAATTTGGATCTCAACAATTTTTGTCTACTGTTGTTTGCCCTCTTGCAGCTTTGGCTCGGATGTGCTAGAAAGATCAGATAGTTCGCTCACATTTAAAACTTATGAACTTTTGTGTCGAGTAATACAAAAGGACAGGAAGAGTGATTCACAGCTCCAGTGCACATGGTGGTACGTTTAAACGTGTCCTTGATTGGAATAATGTCTCCTTTGTGTTTAACTTTTTAAAGCTGCTTATTTTCTTCTTCTTCTTCTTTTGTTTTTCTAAGTTTAATCTATTTGAGTATGATGCCTATAACTTAGCTACCCCCATTAAGCTGTTGATCGTTATAATTATTAGGAAGGTTTATACATATTGCTTCTTTTCCCTCACGGTTCATTTCTTATAAATCAAAAATCACAATATTTGCGAGGGGTATGAGAAACTATATTATAGTTTTTCCTCTTGTAGTCTCTTAGTGTTGGAAGTGCTATGTCTTGGTAGGCCGGAAGATTTGGAGTCAACTATTAGTTTCTAGATTATGGTAGTTTGAGATTTCATGCACTCCAGCTACATGAAATGTTTAGACAGCAGAGCCTCACAACATTTAATGGTTTGGTTTTATGCAGCCTTTCTCCCTGTCCCTTCCTTGTCTAAGTATATGTTCTGCAGTTTGATTTCTTGTTCTTATCTGGGAGTATGCAACTTTAGATATCTATCCTCATGTACGTCAAAGGTTGAGGTCAGGTAATAATTTGTAACGTAAATGTTAGATCGATGAGAATCCTGAAATCACACGCTTTGTCCTTCCTTTTCCTGATAGCTCATTGTAGAAGCATGATTCGCCAACCACAACTAGCTAGTCATCATCTTGCTATAAGCACATACTATATACAACTTTAGAACCATCCACCCCTCCATTACGCACCAATTAAAGACTTCCATGCCATTCAAGCCCTTGTTCCTGGCCTAAACAGAACCCCACAATTGCATGTCAAGATCATGCTCGTTTCACCTTTTAACTAACACCAACAGGTGTGAATCTCAGCATGCACAAATCATGATCACCACCGACGTGACTAAATATATAGAAAATGCTTGCTTAGTTACGATAGTTGGGAGCGAGGATTAAATCTGGACTTTGTTGCTCTCTAGTTGTGTTTAGGAACCATATTAAATATCTGAGCAAAATGGATATGTTGATTACAGTTGCAATTTATGCGTCGATAATGTTCTTGTTGTTGATATCTTGGTTAGGCACAAGGAGATTGGGAGCCAAGTCATTACAACTACAGCTCCCACCAGGTCCCCCAAGATGGCCCATCATTGGCAACCTCCTCCAACTGGGTCCTCTTCCCCATAGAGACCTCGCTGCTTTCTGCAGCACTTACGGCCCCCTTGTCTATCTACGCTTAGGGTGAGCGATCATTATTTCTAGATTCTTGCATCCATCCTGATATAATTTTGCTGTTTGAGTTAGTTTCATTCTACACGCATGTGTGCATTGGTTGCATGCAATTAAATTGTATTAAAAATAATTCTCAATGTTTTGCCTTTCAAATTGGGTTCTCAGTCCTCCAAAAGAGCTGCATTATATTTGAGGAGTTTTCATTTGCAAGGTCAGGCATCGGCACTTTTCTCTTCACTGCTTTTACTTTTTTCTTCTCTCTTCTATTTGTTTTTCTTTTTTAAATGTAGGTTTTTGTTTTTTCTTTGTCCTTTTGCTCTTTATTGTAATCCTGTTTCGTTAAGCAATTTTCATGGAACGTTGTGGTCGTGGTTTGGGGGGGGGGGGGTGTTGGCCAAAACATTTTACATCAAAAGAGTTGAATTGTATTCTTCCTGAAATTTCGTAGTCTTCACGAGTTTATCATGCAGTACTACTGTCTAACCCAAGCATGATACAGGACTGTAGATGCCATCACCACCGACGATCCTGATGTTATTCGAGAAATCCTACTGCGTCAGGACGATGTGTTCGCCTCCAGGCCCAAGACCCTAGCAGCCACCTATCTGGCTTATGGATGTGGTGATGTTGCCCTTGCCCCATTAGGCCCGCATTGGAAATGGATGCGCAGGATTTGCATGGAGCATTTACTCACCACCAAGCGCCTTGATTCGTTTGCAGGCCATCGAGACCGCGAGGCCCAGCATCTGATCAAAGAGGTGTGGGCTAGGGCCAAGGATGTGGAGCCTGTGAATATGAGGGAGTTGTTGGGGGCATTTTCGATGAATAATGTGACAAGGATGTTGTTAGGGAAGCAGTATTTTGGGACTGCATCTTCAGGTCAGAAGGAGGCGGTGGAGTTCATGGGGATAACACATGAGTTGTTTAGGTTGTTGGGTTTGATTTATGCTGGAGACTATTTGCCTGTGTGGAGGTGGGTTGATTTAACAGGGTGCGAGAAGAAGATGAGGGAGGTGGAGAGGAAAGTGGATGAGTTTCATCAGAGGATAATTGAGGAGCATAGGAGGAACAAGGAGCTGCTGCAGCATAGGGATGACGACGATGATGGTGGAGGAGACACGGACTTTGTGGATGTGTTATTGTCTTTGCCCGGCGAGGATGGCAAAGAGCATATGGAGGACATAGAGATCAAAGCTCTTATGCAGGTACAATTCCATTCTCTTTTTTCACCCCTTCTAATCGCATGCAACATATCATCTCCATCTTTCCTGGGTTTTATGCCTTTAATTTGACCTGTCGTTAGTATCAATCTATGAATTCTCTGTGAAATTGTTGTGAACATAATAGGATTTGAGAGTTTCCATTCCATCAGAAATTTCTTTGAACAGAACGAACAAGAAAAGCTTTGTCAGATATTTGTAGGAATAAATAAACAGTGATAGGTTAGCTTTTATAATCGATCCTTGTCTTTGAGAAAATAATTGTTGTTCATGATAGACAGTGCCATCACTATCATACATGATTTCCCAATATTTGTTTTTGTTTTTGGTAAAATCAAAAGTCTGGAAATAGACCATACCATAATATTTTGTTTCTACTTAGGAACTTTGCTTTGGAGAAAATCCAATGACTAAGAAGTATGGATAGAATATGCGAAGGGTTTTTTACTTAAAGCCCCCCCCCCCCCACCCACACCCCACCCACCCAAAAAAATCATAATTAGTTATTACCCACTAAATGTTTAAGTAAAAAACCCATATGTGAAACCAATTACTTTGATGTTTGTTGGCAAGAAACGACCTGTATTGCTTAATGAAAAAACATTGAAAACAGACCGCATACAACCATGCCCACAGAGCTAGAGTTGTAGGGTTTAACATGCACTTATTTTGCACATGTTACTGCAGGATATGATTGCTGCCGCCACGGACACCTCTGCAGTGACAAATGAATGGGCCATGACCGAAGTCATCAACCACATCCCTGTCCTCCACAAAATCCAATCTGAACTCGATTCCGTCGTCGGCCGCGACCGCCTTGTGATAGAATCAGACCTCCCCTACCTCCCTTACCTGCGGTGTGTTGTCCGGGAGACCTTCCGGATGCACCCAGCAGGCCCGTTCCTCATTCCCCATGAATCCATACGGGCCACCAGCTTGATGGGCTTCCACATTCCGGCGCGCACACGTGTGTTTGTCAACACCCACGGGCTTGGCCGCAACCCCCACGTGTGGGGACACAATGTGGATGAGTTCGACCCAGACCGGCAAGCGCCGGAGGAGGGACAGAGGGTGGAGATCAGTCACGGTGCCGATTTCAAGATACTGCCGTTTAGTGCTGGGAAGAGGAAGTGCCCAGGGGCCCCACTAGGGGTTGCCATGGTTTTGATCGCGTTAGCGAGGCTGTTTCAGTGCTTCAATTGGGCCCCACTAGATGATGGGGCCAAGATTGACACTGAAGAGGTTTATGGCATGACGATGCCGAAGGCCAACCCTTTGGTGGTTCTGGCTACTCCACGGCTTGCACCTCACTTCTACTCTTGATTCTGCTTTTGTAGTTTCCTTGTTGGAAATAAGTGAGAGACGAGTTTTACGAATTCTTGATTCAGCTTGTAATTTCCTCTTTTTCCTCGTTTTCCCCCCTCTGGCAGTCTCTTAATGTCACAAGTATTTATTGTTTCTTGGTAAGGCAGAAATGCCAGTTTCTTAGATTATGGTTAGTTTTGAGATTTTATGCTGCTGTTTGCGCTCTTCCTAATCTCGAACACGTTCTGCAGTTTGATTTCTTCGCATCCACTGATATTTGATGTGTATTAAAATGAAGGTTTAATGTGGATAAGTTCATTATGCTAAATAAACCTCTTTATTAAGTGGTCTATCATCTTAATTAAGTCATCAAGAATCTCTTCAATTCAATCCTTTGTCCAAGATAAAAATCGCATACTCATGTGTATTGCACGTGCAAAAAGGTCGATGACATGTAAAATTAAGGATTTTTCTTATTTTTTGATTGTTTTATTTCAGCTAATTAATTGTGAGAGATCCATATGACCTCTCCACTCCTGGTTATAATAGTAAGCATGTGGTGGTTTGTATTTATCCTAGTTAATGTATATCAAAGTTGAGTAGGCTGTATATCATGGATCCAATTGATGAGAATCTTGGAATCACTCATTTTGGCCCCAGCTGTTTTTCTTTTAAAATTTATTTTATTGAGCAGAGCATAGTGTTTTGCTTTTTCCCTCAAAAAGATATTATTTCTGACGGTTCAAAATAAAAAGGCATGAGTTACCAACCAAAACTGTCCTGAAAGTTTAGGACACACGCTGAAGATCATGTTACTTTCTAAACTGCTTATTTGTCTAACACATCAAGCATGCTCACCACTAAAAATATAATTAATGTTTTACATGTGCGATGCCACGTCATAATTTTTATTTGTCTACAGCGCAGTTCATTAATGAGAATTCTTTATTTTATTTAGGAGCGTAGCTAATTGTCTCTAGTTGGATAAATATAATTCATCTTTTATCAAAACCACTAATAACCTTTCTTCATAAAAATTTATGAAAATACAAAAAGCACAAAGCACACTAACCAAAATTAAGAAAATGTCGCAGTCATATAAAATAAGACACAAAGTCAAATTCTTTTTTAATAAAAGAATCTAAGAAGAAGGATACATAGAGTCCAAAAGATGATAAAAAACAAAGGAAGAGAAAAATTAAAACCTTGTAAGCTAAACTAACTCATGTTTTGAACCTTTCTCGAGAATGAACCTCTCATATTGAAAATAAAATTGATTTCAAGTACCAACCGAGCTAAGCCAAGTTAGTTATACCAATGCATGTCATAAACACAAAATTGTTGCGGTAGCAATGATTGCCCTCAGTTCTTCATGGCGTGCAACGATGCAACCGATGCTGAAGTAAATTTTTTTTTACCAACCCAATGATCAAAGTTGGGTTAAAACGGCTAAGGATGGTTAAGCCAAACCAGGGGCGGAGCAGAGGAGGGCGGACTTGGGCCTGGGCCCCGGCATAAATTTCGGTGTAACGACGACAAATCTTTGTACTTTTCGTATCATTTCTCCTTGTTAATAAAGACTTTTATGTAAAATGCTCGCATTTAAATCCATATCTTTTCTTTTTGTATACATTGTCATTACTTGTATATCTTGGTTTTCACATTGCATTTTATCCCACAAATCACTGGCTTGAGCCTTTGTATTTCTAATATTTTGTTCTTTTTATTTCTTTTTGTTTTTTCAAAAACCCTTCACTTTACGTGCGAGCCACGCAACACCCGTAGGTCAATATAAACTTTGGCTAACAAGTACAAAACCCCAAGACCGACACGAACCCACGGACTCAAGCCCGAGTAGATTGCTCGAGCTCGAGCCGTCCCCGACGGTGCCCAAGCCGTCCCTGACGATGGTCTTTGCCTTGGATCGCACGAGATTTTTCGTGCAATCCAATCTTGCCGTTTATATCCCAAATCAAATCCCTAATCTTTCTAATTTGAATCTCGCAATTTGTTCTCTTTTAAGCGAGCAGAAAACCCTAAATTTTTTTAATCTGTCGTAATCCTAAATTCTCCTATTCCGAAAAGAAGCAATTTTTCTGCCTATCTCTCATCCCTAATCCCTCTTTCTTTAAGAAATAAAGAGACCATCATCAAGGGAGAAGGGAGGGCCGCCGGTGACAAGAGCCTCGAAATTCGAATTTAGAGGCTATTTCTACCGCGTTGCGGCTAGATATCACAGATCAAGCTTGCCTTCTTGTAAGTTCCCTCTTCTTCTTTTTGTTCAATGAGTTATAAATCATTAGTGAGTATTCTTCGACCGTTAGATTTCTATCATTCTATAATATGAAAGATTCTAATTTTTTCCCTCTCTCCAGCCCTAAAGTATTATATAGAAATTTGTATGTGTTTTCATGATCTCCAAAAGAAAATACAGGTAAAGATTTTGTCTTGAACTTGTTAGTGTATATGTCCTAGAGGCCATTATTGTATCATACTAGCTTGTATATTACTTAATAGAAGCTTGGGATATTCACAGTTATATAACAGTCTTGCTAAACATGGTAGTATGCTACTTGGTTTTATCTATCTTAATATGTGTGTACGTATTGATAGAGCCCTTAGGATCTTGCTTGACTACCAGCGTTGTGATGGCAGTCACACTGGTGGGGGCTGGGTAGTCTACAAGCACATCCTTTTTCAGGTCCCTAGTCGTAGGATTATCGAGACAGGGCATCGATACTCCGGAGTAGACTAGTGTGTACGCTTCTCATCCCAGTTGGGGAGATGGTCTGTCCCACAGCCATCAGTACGTCGTACTGGAGATAGTATATAGGTGCTCGTTGGGTTACGGGTACACCGGACATGACTCGCGGGGAACTGTTGGTTGGTATTATACCCGTCGTCAGTTAACAGTTCCCAGGTGGCATGAGTACAGCATAGTCCGCAGACTTGACACTGCTACTTCGCCTCGAGTGTGTCCCACTGTTCTTAGATTGCTACCCTACCACGGCTCAAAGGAGTCGTGCAAACAGGTAGCAGTTGGATGCAGTCCCGAGCACTTGGAGGCAGTGGCGGTTAGACAGGATTCGTCTCTCCTGGTATTGGGAGTTGATATCACGCTGTGTCAGAGAGCCATTACGCAAAGTCCCTGGCTAGGGCAAGCGAGATTTACTGGTAGGTTCCAGTAGTTTCTCAAGGTGTAATGGGCTTCGCTCCGACACGACTTATACCGCTTTTAGGGGACTGACGCTTGCCGCCCCCCTAGGCCCTGATATGCGATAGCCCTAGAAGAACAGACCGGACTGTACGGAGATTGTCACATCAGGCTCAGTAGGAGTTCGGATGGGTTTCTTCATCAGCCTTCTTATCGACATCTACCCGGGGACCGTTACGTACAGCTAGTGCCGCTTGCGGTCTGTGGTTAAACCCACTGCCAGAGTAGTAGTCGAGTCTTTAGAGTCCCACACATAGAGTTTCCCTACTCCAGGCGAAATGATATAGAGGTCGTATGGTTTTACGACAAGGGTTCGGACGCATACGTGTTTAAACGCACGTACGATGTTCGGACAGTTTTTACTAGCCGGCTTTGGTTTAAGCCAGATTCTAGTATCGGATTATTGGATTTATACAGTCTAAAGTTTTTCCGTGTTTTCACGGATAGGAGGGGTGTTCTCGTAATTTGGCGGGAAGCTTCTAGAAGTATGATGACTTGAGGGTTTAGGTGGCATTTACATTAAACGCATTTGCGAATCATTAGATGAATCATTCAAGTGAGTTAATGAAACATTTATTGCTTAATGACTCACTTGATGATTCATTGCATATATTAAATGAAGCATGATGATAAATCATTTAGATTTATTTATTTGATTTTCTTTATGCTTCAGGATATATTAGAAGTGAGAAACATTTTCATATCATTCTCATGCTCACCTTCTCTCTCCTCAAGCTCTCTCTCTTCAAACCCTAATCCTACCCTCTCATGTGTTGAGATCAAGGATTAGCTTGACTATTTAATCCATAACCATACTCTATATCATCTAGGTGACTTTGATTAGCAACTAAAGAAACCTAGTTACCTCAAGATTAGAGGCAAAGTTTGGAGTAGAAGCTCTCGGGTGGATCGTCTATTACATAAAGGAGGCCGACGAGGAGGTGGATAACGAGAAGACGAAGGACTAGGTTCATTAGGTATAATCTCTTTGCATAGTAGTTAACAACTCCTATGTTAGTGTTAGTTATAGTTTAGCAAAGATCCTTTCGGTTAGTCGACGTTGTTTTAAACAAAAAGTTTGTTTTTCATATTTCCGTATCCCCGCAAGTAGTGGGGTGTACAACGTCAATTTACAGTGGTATCAGAGCCTCACTAAACAATAATTAACTTATTAGCAAAGTCGTAAGAATTTCGAACGCAAAACGAACCGAAAAAAATATCGTATTCACCAAGTTTCTGTCGAATTTAAAACGAGGTCTAAAATTTTTTCAGGGACCTCTAAAAATACATGCAGGAAAATATAAGATTACTGGAGAAAATTGGGTGCATGAATCAGCCAAACAGCCGCGGAACCGCGGCCGATCCAAGCGATCTGTCGTGGATCCACGACCGAATTGGAGCCGATTCACTCCAATCTTCTCCAGTAACTCTTCTGTGAATATTTTGTTTTTTCTGGAATGTTTATTTTCTGCTCAAGTCTCAGGTGCACAGAGAAGTTTTGAAGTAGAATCTAAAGTGTTTGCTCGATAAAAATTATACGATGTTTGCTAATTAGATTATATCTGTGAACTGTATAATGTGTTCTTAAATCTCCCCTAACTGCTAGTATGTCGGTTGGCAGGGGGTTGCACATTTCTGTAATGATTTTACTATTTGTGATTATGAACTTGATTGGATTGTTGTGATGATTAGCCAGGGTTTGAGATGGGTTATTATATTCATTCATTCGATATAAATTGTAATATGTTGTAATATTATTTTGCGGGGCACATCCAGGTTGCGGTTGTAGCTACCGTTGTATTATTTCATTTTTACTGTTTTTGCTCATAGGATAGACCTAAGGTGGGGTGCACAAACTACCGGGTACTTTGAAGTGTTTAGTGGCCTACTCACGTTGTTGAGGGAGACCGCTTCACTTCGGGTACTTTGCGGGTAGTTTGCCGTACCCGTAGGGGTCTAGGGTGGGGTAATGGCTATTCATCACAACTGTGTAATCCGTCTTTCGTTGCAGGCTCAAAAGAAACGCGGATTGCTTGCATATCCAATAATGTTCATCTGTGATCTGGAATGCCTATTATTGCGTCTGACGAATGTACAATATCTATATATGATAGCTATTTAGACGTCACTTATGTTTTACACCCGCGCCAGCCCAGCCCCCGCTCTGTCGTTAGTTAAGTAACCTAACGGGTGATGACGAGACCCAGTGGCGAATGCAGATGACATAAGAGGACGTTGTATTTTCGTTGTTTTCTGCAATGATAGGTTAATGATGGGATGCATTATTATTAATGCAAAGAAAATAAACCAAAGTTGTGTTGGAACAGTTTAAAAGAAACCACTCGGTTATTTTTAAAACAGAAGATATTTTTTAATTGCGGAGGTTTAACCACTCCTTTTAAAAGCTATCAGGTTCCTTCGGTCATATCAAGTTCACTACGTTCACGGTTTCGCCAAAACCATTCGTAGCCCTCTGTCATTTCATTTGGGTATTCAGTAGTATTCAAGCTATGCATTTTTGGCCAAAGTCAAGGCATAGTGTTTGGTAGCTGCTGGGTATTCATTTGTTGCATAGATAGATGAGTTAGTTTGGGATAGTCATATTATCATTTGACCAAAGTCAGGGGTATGTACGGATGGGTTCAAATTAACAAGATAATGATGGGTAGAACTTGACATGTGACTTATGAAATTTTGACCAAAGCTAAGGTCATAAGAGCATGGGGCAAAAATTTATATCGGGAATTTCTAAAGAAACTGAAATTTGCAAAGAGATGCATACCATTTGGAGTTTGATGAATGTTGGTAGGATTCCTTCAACATTATCACACGATGATATTTGGATCCCGATCCTACTGTGAGTATACGCTACTCATCAGGAGATTCGTCACTTAACGATCAATGCTATAAACCAAGTAGGTGCCGAGAAAGGTGTCAGCGGGGCTACGCGCCTAGAGAAAAGAGGTTATTTAATTAAGGAACTTCGCGAAAGCGTTGGAAAACCTCCCTCGAAGTACCGACACTGGCTTGGCTGAACGGTTAAGCAAGTATTGTACAGTGAGAATAGTCCTGGCTAGTTCTTCCTTTTTGGTTTGAGGAGGGATTCGAGAAACAGTGGGAGCCATCCAGTTTAGATAAACTAAAAACCACTCTAAACTTGCAAGAGCATCATGCTAAAGTGTTCTTTCTCTCTCTCCTAATTGCAGCGACCCAGATAATGACAGGACTTAAGTTACTATTAGAGAAAAATATATTGACAGGGCCAAACTATAAAGATTGGCTGCGGAATGTCAAAATGGCTTTGCCCTATGACAAATTGGGGTATGTCCTCACCGCTAAGGCACCTGCTGTCCCTGGTCCCAAATCCAGTAATGCGGATAAGGAAATCCGCAAAACCTGGGAGTTAGATTACGCGAAGGCCAAGTGCATCGTGCTTGCCTCGATGAATAATAAATATCAGAGGAGGCACGAGGATATGGATCTAGATGCCATATTTCTCCATACAAAAGAACTTTATGGAGAGCAATCTCGTATAGCAAGATACGAGACCTCAAAGAACTTGTTTCGGGCGAGGTTGGCCGTCGGATCATCGGTAAGAGAACATGTCCTAAAGATGATTGACTATATTGAAGAGCTCGCAGACCTTGGGACGACTTTGGATAATGAGCTCTATACAGACTTGATTCTACAGTCCCTTCCTTCCACCTACGCCCAGTTTATTCTGAATTTCAACATTCAAAGAAAAGAAGTTGAACTTCCAGAACTTCTTAACATGTTGAGGACTGCAGAGGGCACCTTGCAGAAAGCAAGGGAAACACCCACTATGTTTGTTCGCGGTGCTTCTTCTTCCCGGTCCAAGGTTCGGGCCAAAGGAAGGAAGAATAAGGCCGCCACCAAACCTAGAGGAGGTGTTAGTAAGGTGGGAGTGAAGGGAAAGAAAAAGATTGCGGTGCCAGTAGTGGCCCAGGATGAGTGCTTCCATTGTCATAGGAAAGGGCACTGGAAGAAAGACTGCAAGGCGTGGAACGCCAAGAACCAGGAACCGAAGCAAGCCATGGCTTCGACTTCAGGTGTGTTTGTAATTAAGAATTGTCTGTCAATCAACTCTACTTCCTGGGTATTGGATACCGGATCAAGATCTCATATATGCAATTCATTGCAGGCACTGAGAAACCGTAGAGTGCTGAAGGTTGGTGATATGACCCTGATGGTTGCTAACGGAGCTAGCGTGGGAGCTGTGTCCGTAGGGGATTATCACCTGGGATTGACGAGTGGACATATTTTGGTTTTGCATAACTGTTTTTGTGTACCTAGTTTAACGTGTAATATCATATCAGTTTCCTTGTTATCAAATAAAGTTTATGATTTCACGTTTGTAAGCGGTGTTGTTAACATCCACCTTAATCATAGTTTGATTGGGTCCGGTACACTGGATAACGGTATATGTCTTAAACCAATTATAAATTTTCAATGTCCAGAACACACTAAAAAGAAAGACTCCAGATTTAAATAAGTATTTCTTATGGCATTGTAGACTAGGCCACATCAATGAGACAAGGTTAACTAAGTTATATAGAGAAGGATATTTGGACTCGTTCGAATATCAAACTTATGCCACTAGTCAATCATGTTTCAAAGGAAAGATGACAAAGACTCCATTCACTGGACATGGAGTAAGAGCGAGCGAGCTCTTAGGACTCATACACAGCGATGTATGTGGTCCAATGTCTACACATGCAAGAGGTGGTTTTTCCTATTTCATTACTTTTACGAATGATTACTCTAGGTACGGATTCATTTTCTTGATGAAACATAAATCCGAGGCTTTTGAGAAATTCCAAGAGTATAAGAATGAAGTAGAAAACTAAACCGGCAAAAGTATCAAGACACTAAGATCTGATCGAGGTGGTGAATACTTAAGTGCCGAATTCCTAGGTTACCTAAAAGAGAAAGGAATTCTCTCTCAGCTTACTCCTCCATACACTCCACAGTATAACGGTGTATCGGAGAGAAGGAATCGAACCCTGTTGGATATGGTACGTTCCATGATGAGTAATGCCGAGTTACCGTGATCTTTCTGGGGTTATGCGCTAGAATCAGCGGCATATCTTCTGAACAGGGCTCCTACCAAGACTGTGCCTACCACGCCATATCAGATGTGGAGTGGGAAGAAACCCCATCTTCAGCATATGAAGATATGGGGATGTCCAGCTTTTGTTAAAAAGCAGCATGCGGACAAACTCGAGGCACGATCAGTACAGTGTAAATTTGTGGGATATCCAAAGAACTCCAAGGGATATTATTTCTATTACGCAGAGGAACAAAAGGTTTTTGTTTCTCGTAATGCCCATTTTCTAGAACAGCAGATTTTAGAAAAGGAAACAAGTGGGAGCGAAATAGAACTGGAAGAAATTCCAGAACCACAAACTACTATTGAAAGTTTAGTAAGACCAGTAGTTCAAGAAGAACAGGACATTCCCGTACCCCTCCGCAGGAGTAGTAGGCGTCTCATCCGCCTGAGAGATACTACGGTTTTCTCATAGATGGGGATAGAGAGGATTGCGTCATTGATGATGATGAACCTACTAGCTTCCAGCAGGCCATCCAGAGCGGCGACTCGGTACGATGGCTAGATGCAATACGGACCGAAATGGAGTCCATGTACACCAACAAAGTATAGACTTTGGACTTTGCTCCAGATGGGGTAAAACCCATAGGATGCAAATGGATCTTCAAGAAAAAGATTGGTGTAGATGGACAGGTGGAAACCTATAAGGCTAGACTTGTCGCAAAGGGTTTTCGTCAAAGACCTGGTTTGGACTATGACGAGACTTTTTCTCCAGTGGCTATGCTCAAATCCATTCGAGTCCTTCTTGCTATTGCCTCCTTCCATGATTATGAGATCTGGCAGATGGACGTAAAGACGGCTTTTCTAAATGGTAATTTGGAAGAGTGCATCTATATGGATCAGCCAGAAGGCTTCAATCAGAGTGGGAGCAGCAGGAAAGTGTGCAAGTTGCTTAAGTCCATTTATGGACTAAAGCAGGCATCGCGGAGTTGGAACATTTGTTTTGATGAAACGGTCAAAGAATATGACTTTATCAAAAATCCAGATGAACCATGTATATATAGTAAAATTGTAGTACGAACTGTTGTATTCCTCGTCTTGTACATGGATGACATTCTATTGATAGGAAATGACATTCCTATGCTACAATCTGTCAAAGGATTCTTGTCACACAGGTTCTCCATGAAAGACCTGGGTGATGCCTCTTACATTCTGGGGATCCGGATTGATTGATTTAAAATCTTGTTGTGTCGATTTAAGAAAATTGTAAAGACATCACAACCAAAAAATTATATTGACCGCAATCAAACTACGGTGTCAATTGTAGTTCATGAATGAGTGCGGATCGTCCACAGGGATTGCACGATTCGTTTGTATTATGATATGCTTGAATTGAAAAGTTAAGCTAAGATAAACGAAAACATGATTCAAGAGTTTTGATTTTCAAGTGTCACTATTCTATTCAAGAATCAAGAAAAAGATAAACAGTCAAGAATCGGTGTATCGATGATATTTCCAATCAACAATCAAGAATCTAAAAGAGGCTCGTAGGAATCGATCGGATCTATAGACGTGATGTAATCTTAAGATTTCGTGTTCTTGTCCTTCGAAGGATTGATACTAGATCGATGATCATCGACGAGAGTTAGGGCTTTCTTGATGAAACTAGGGTTTCATCTTATAACCCTTGTTCTTTCGTTGATTTCATTCGCATTCTAGCCTCTACCAAATTCAAGAAACGATCGTAACTCCCCAATTTCGAACGATATCAATCAAGAAAGCATCGAAACAAAATGGGTCGTCGTTTCTTGAACTTGCTAGGGTTTTCAAAACACGTAGGACTCAAGAATCGATTAAAGCTATGTTACATCATCATTCTATTGACCGTCTCGACTCCTCGACGAGCGGAGTTTTATTCACACATCACCACACAGAAAATATTTACGAATTGTAAAGATATCATGATGCAGAATTTAAAGAAAACAAGATAAAAGAATATCACCTTTATTTATCTCAACAATTTTGATTACATTCGCTTCAAGAACTACAAGAGGAAGAATCTAGATTGTTGATCGGGCGTCGCTCGGCTTCGTGAGTCGTGGATCGGCTCGGATCGCTTGCTCCGTTGAAAATCGGCTCCGCTCCTAAAGGTTGTAGGGCTTCTTGCTTAATGGCTACTCGGGATCTTGATTTTAATTGGAATTAGGGTTAGGGTTTCCCACAAGCCCTCTCACTAGACTTGTGGAGGAAGGGGATGAAGAAAGAGATTGGCTAAAAATAAACTAAAATGAATCACACCCTCTCTTGGATGTATGATATATGATGATCCCTCACCTTAAGTCTAGGCTTCTATTTATAGACTTCCCAAACCCTAGGTTTAGGTTTGAAATGGTAGTTCCCTCCAAAAGTTTGTTGAGTCTTTTAGAAGGTAGTTTGTTAGGAGTTAGCTTAGGGTTTAAGCTAGGTTTAATTAGGCTTGGAAACCCTAGTTTGCTGATCTGGCAGAAACCCCTGGAGTCTTCTGGAAACTGAGATGCATTTCTGAACTGTAGGAACTGATGTAGGAGTTTTGGTCTAAAATTTAGGAGCTAATTCCCTGAACCCACCGCGGATCCGCGGCGCAAGCAGGCTCCTGCCGTGGATCCGCGGCTCTTTAGGGGGCTTGGGCCTTGGGCTCTCTGGTACAGGCTTGGGCTGACATGTGGAGCTTTTTAGGATATCTTTAATATTATAATTCCCTCTGTATTGCTACCAGATCTGAAGTTAGTGAGTTGGCGTATCTTTTGAGCAGCGTTGATTCGAGCATGCTTCTAGTTTCCTGCATAGACTTCAAAACACGGGTTGCGACATATAGAAATATTGCGATGCCATGCAATGCAGTCAATTTCCCTAGAAATGCCGGTTTTAAGGTCTAATACATGTAATCTGATAATCTGTGATAGATTTGCTAATATGTAGAATATGAATGCCGGACACTTCTATATGAATGCAAATGATGAGGAAAATGCCGGTTAAAATATACAATATTTTCGACTAATCAAATTCCCCCAAACTTAATTTCGATCGTCTCGAGCGAATGTTTTATTAAAAAGAGAAGGAGAAAATAAAGAAAGAGAAAAACTAACTAGCACACTTTCGTAGGCAACACGATTGCACTGAGCACGTGCAACAAGCCTTTAAACCTCTAGGTGTCCCTAGTAGGAGGAGTGTTGTCTCCTGAGGGTTTTCAGCGGATTGCACCCATAAAATCCAATAATAAAAGAAAGATCATGAATATTACATTTAAAGAAAAGAATTGTAAAAGAAAGACTTTGAAAATTAGGGTTTCCAACTAAGCTAGCTTTTCGGTTGTCATGAGCCCTATCTTAATGGTCATGAAAAAATGTCAGAAATCACGTCCTCCCTCAATAAAACATCGTCATATTCTTCATTCCTATCTTTCTTCCAAACATCGATCATATAACCCTGCGTGTGTGTAAAGACATCCCTACACCCGGAGAATTCAATTCAAGCTATCATACTCTTGCCCATCAGCCTCAGTACTTTTTAATTAATGAATATTTACGAGATTGCTCACACATTTTCATGCGACCGTTAATACTTCTTCAGGTACCAACCGACCGATTACTTATGTGCTTGCTTACTTGGTGTATTTTTCTCGTCTTGCACCACCTCAGGCATAGCAGTGACTCCCAGACCAGTTGGCCTTAGGGCACTAGGTGAAGAAGCACCCTCGCTATACATTTTTATTGCCCTCGGTGATAACAAAACCAGTGTCCATTTTTCTCACCACTTTATATTTTCATTTTTTTATTTCCTTCATACTTTTGGCTTTAAGACAAGAGCATTTCAAGGTATCCTCTACTATCCCAGGCTTTAAGATGTGTGTAAGTGCGAATAGCAGGGTATCAACGTTCAAAATGTTTGGCTTCCAGAATAAAAACTATTTTTCAGACCTATTTTTATTCTCAGATTAGTGACGTCTTTCATCTTACTAACCCTTGGGACAACGGCTCATAACTACTTATTACTAGTTCGTATAAGAAAACTTCTAATTTTCTTAGTTTTCTTAAATTTTTCTAATCTCATGGATGTAATTTTTCACTATCTAAACTTTCATTATCTTTATTTATGTACAAAAAAGTGTAAATATTAAAATTATTTTTATACTTGAAAATTTTTAAATTTTTATGGGTTTTGAATTTTTTTTTCAATTTTTATAGATTTTTAAAAGAAATGTTTTGTGCTTATGCAGATGATATGCAAATGATGCAAAAATAAGCACAAACCTCCCCCAAACTTGTTTTCAACAGTGTCCTCACTGTTGCCGACGGTTATATCTACAAAAACCTGTAAATCTGGGAGGAATTATTAGTGGGGGCAAAATATATAAGTGAAGAACTTCCCCCAAACTTATTCTTTTCACTCACCTTCATTCAAAAAATGATGCAGTGATATACTGGATATGAAGGTGAGACGGAGGAATTTTAATCCAAATAAACTGGCTCTTGTAAGAACAAGAGCTCCTCCGTGGGGTTAGTGGAAAAATACGGCTTTAATCTATGTCCACTTACTTTGAAAACAGTGTCGTTTTTAACATTTTCTACATCTACTGCCCCGTACGGGTATACAGACCGCACAACAAAAGGTCCCTTCCATCGAGATCGGAGCTTACCCGCATGAAGGTGTAATCGTGAATCATAAAGAAGGACTTGTTGACCAGGTGAAAATGTTTTCCTTAAAATGTTTTTATCGTGAAAAACCTTAGTCCTATTCTTTGTGATTACAGCGTTATCATAAGCTTCATCGCGGAGTTCGCTTAGCTCGTTAAGTTGCAGCTTCCGAAAGTTGCAAGCAAGGTTTAAATCAAAATTTATTTCTTTAATAGCCCACAATGCTTTATGTTCTATCTCGACGGGTAAATGACATGCTTTTTCAAACACTATCCTATATGGAGACATCCCTAGGTCGGTCTTATATGCAGTTCGGAATGCCCAAAGAGCATCCGTCAGTTTGGTTGACTAGTCTTTTCTATTTTTAGCAACAGTTTTCTCCAGGATAAGTTTGATTTGTCTGTTTGAGATTTCAGCCTGCCCGCTTGTTTGGGGTGATAGGGTGTAGAAAGTCGGTGGTTGATTGAGTATTTCCGCATCAGAGTCTCGAAAGACCTGTTGCAGAAGTGTGTCCCATTATCGCTAATAATAGCGCGTGGGTGTCCAAATTGCGAGAAGATATTCTCTTTTAAGAACTTAATGACAACTTTCTTGTCATTAGTGCGACTTGGAATGGCTTCTACCCACTTTGAGACATAATCAACCGCCAGCAGTATGTGCAGATTCCCAAAGGAATTGGTAAAAGGACCCATAAAATCTATGCCCCAAACATCGAACATTTCAACAACCAAGATGGGTTGCTGAGGCATTTCATTCCTCTGGGATATTCTACCCGTATACTGACATTGTGTACAGGTTTTGCAATACTCAAATGCGTCCTTGAATAAGGTCGGCCAATAAAATCTACATTGCAAAACCTTTTCCGCTGTTTTTCTAGGACCAAAGTGACCCCCACAAGCCTGATCATGACAAAAAGAAAGAACACTCTTGAACTCTTCATTCGGGACACACCGGCGAATGATCTGATCAGGACAATATTTAAAAAAATAGGGCTCGTCCCAGTAAAAGTGTTTTACTTGGGATAGAAAACGGTATTTGTCCTGTTTCGACCAATCGCTGGGTATAAGTCCCGTGGCATGATAGTTCACAATATCCCTGAACCATGGTTCAGCGGATATGCTCAAGAGTTGCTCGTCAGGAAACGAGTCATTGATCGGCAGGGTCACAGGGGAAGAAATGATGCGTGAAAGGTGGTCAGCTACTACGTTTTCACATCCTTTCTTATCTTTGATAACAAGATCGAATTCTTGTAACAGAAGGATCCAACGTATTAGTCGACCTTTTGCATCTTTCTTTGCCAGAAGATGTTTTAAAGCGGAATGGTCAGTATACACAACGATAGGTGAGCCGATTAAGTAAGGCCTGAATTTTTCTAATGCAAATACAACCGCTAAAAGTTCTTTTTCTGTGGTTGTATAATTGATTTGCGCATCATTCAGGGTCTTACTAGCATAGTAAATCACGTGTGGCATCTTTTCGATGTGCTGTCCTAAGACTGCACCTACTGCAAAATCAGATGCGTCACACATCAGCTCAAAAGGGTAGTCCCAGTTTGGTGATGATAAAACGGGGGCTGAAGTGAGTGAGTGTTTAAGTGAGTCGAAAGCTGTCTCGCAATCCGAGTCAAAATGGAAGGTCGTATCCTTGGCCAGGAGAAGAGTTAAAGGTCTAGCAATTTTGCTAAAGTCCTTAATGAATCTCCTATAAAAGCCCGCGTGGCCAAGGAAAGAGTGAATATCTTTGATACTTTTGGGATAAGCGAGGTTTTGAATGACATCTATTTTAGCTCTGTCAACCTCAATGCCTTTCTGTGAAATGACATGTCTAAGGACAATTCCTTCTTGGACCATAAAATGGCATTTTTCCCAGTTCAAAGTCAAGTTCTTCTCTTTGCAACGAGTAAGAACAGCGTCAAGATTCGCTAGGCAATCGGAAAAAGAGTCTCCAAAAATTGAGAAGTCGTCCATAAAGATCTCCAGGAAATTCTCTACCATATCAGAGAATATCCCCATCATACACCGCTGAAAGGTAGCGGGAGCATTGCATAGCCCAAAGGGCATGCGACTGTAAGCAAAGGTACCAAAAGGACAAGTAAAAGTGGTTTTATCTTGATCCTTTTTGGCGATGGGGACCTGATTGTAGCCTGAGTATCCATCCATAAAACAATAATACTCTCGTCCCGCTAAGCGTTCCAGCATCTGATCAATGAATGGTAGAGGAAAATGGTCTTTCCTCGTGGCAGCGTTGAGTTTTCTATAATCGATACATACACGCCACCCAGTTTGGGTGCGTGTCTGAATCAGCTCATTCGCCTCATTGGTTATAACTGTGATGCCGGATTTCTTAGGAACGACATGTATAGGACTCACCCATTGGCTATCGGAGATGGGGTATATAATACCATTATCTAAGCATTCGACGATCTCTTTCATGACCGCTTCCTTCATGACGGGATTCAACCGTCTCTGTGGTTCTCGGATTGGTCTGGTATCATCCATCACATGTATATGATGTTCAACTATCAAGAGACTAATCCCTTTGATGTCCGCCATACTCCAACCAAACGCCTCTTTGTTAGATCTCAATATCGATAAAAGTGCATTCTCTTGCTCTAATGCTAGAGAAGCAGAAATTATAACCGGTAAAAACTCCTTCTCACCTAAATAAGCATATTTCAGATGAGAGGGTAAAATTTTGAGATATAATTCGGGCGGAGAAATGATAGAAGGAGGTATCATTGAATGATTTTTGGATTTACAAAGAAGCTCAGAGCCTGTGAAAGATACAGACTCGGGTGGAGAAAAGTCAGAAGTGCAGGACTCAAGTGCAGGTAAAGTGTCCTCACTAAGATCTTGTGAAAAGTCAAACAGAGATGTGGTAATGTCATCGAGATCAGTAAAGCAAAGTTCCTCAGCTCCACAACTATCGGGAGCGATCTCATGGACAGAGCACACATCTAAAATATGAGCAGAGGGTTCTGATGGCTGACTTCCAACTTTGTAGATATTTAGTTCAATGGTCATATTTCCAAATGATAAGTTCATTGAACCATTTCTACAGTTTATAACAGCGTTGGAAGTGGCAAGGAAAGGACGACCTAAAATCACCGGAATTTGGCCCCGGGGGTTTGCTACAGGATGTGTGTCGAGCACAATGAAGTCTACAGGGAAAACAAATTCCCCGACCTTTATCAACACATCCTCTAATTCACCCCTTGGTTTGGTGATAGATCGGTCCGCCATCTGGAGAGTGCAGTGAGCAGGTTTCAGCTCTCCAATCCCTAGTTGCTCATAGACAGAATAAGGGAGCAGGTTAACACTCGCGCCAAGGTCTAAAAGAGCACGATTTATGTTTTTACCCCCAATAGAAATCGATATTGTAGGACATCCTGGGTCCTTTCGTTTCTTTGGTAGCTGGGGAATAAAAGCAGTGCTGATATTATTAGACATAAAGACCTTCTTCGGCACTTGGGTCTTCCTCTTCCTAGTGCACAAGTCCTTAAGAATTTTCGCATAAGCGGGGACTTGTTGAATTGCATCCAGGAGAGGGATATTGATGTTAACCTGTTTGAACATTTCTATAATTTTCTCCATATGAGGACTCGTTCTGTTACCCCTTAACCGGTTTGGGCAAGGAGCTTTCGCAATAAGCGCAGGGTCCATCACAGGAGAAGGAAGAGGGGGTAGACGAGGTCCCAAAAGAGGTGTGGGGACCGTCTGTGGAGAACTATAAGGGTTGGGTGAAGGTGTCGAGCCTAATGGGAAATGGAGAATAGGCTCACGAGAAGATGGTGTGGTAGAAGAAGAAGGATCAGAAGGAGAAGTGTGTGTGTGTGGAAAGGTCTCCACCGGAGTGTTGATATGATTTTCAGTATCATCAATACCTTCCCCGACATGATTGTTCAGCACTCTTCCCGATCTCAACGTTGTGATGGCATTTACATTGTAATGCCCAGGATTCTGTAGGGGTTGAGAGGGAAGTTTCCCTTTTTCTCTCGCACTCATTTCGGCTTTTAGGCGTGCGATTTCAGCTTCCATCGATCTGATACTCTCAGCTTGGGACGCTGAGTTTTTCTTTATCTCACTGACGGAAGATCTAACCTCAGTCGAAACCTCTATGAAATTTGATAAAAGTGATTTCATGGTTTGAGTGAATTGAGAGAATTCGTCAGAACAGGACAACTGCATAGGATTAGACTGTGCATAAGTGTTGCCCTGGTTTTGGAAATTTTGTGACTGATAGGGGTGCTGAGTGAGTTGAAGGGGTTGCTGTTGTGGTGGAGGAAGAGCCCTTTGAAAATTATTCGTGTTTGGAACCGTGTTTTGAGATTGATTTTGGTTCCAAGAAAAATTCGGGTGGTTCCTCCAACCCTGATTGTACGTGGAAGAATATGGATCGTTTCTAGGTCGTTGAAATGCGGCATTAGAATGCTCGTGACCTTGAAACGCAGAGTTTAATGGACATTCTTCCGTTAAGTGTGACGGATCAGAACAGCACCCACAAACAGTTTTGGGGAGCGACATTGGGTTTAGGGAGGCTGCAGAAAATTTGTGTTCCATAGCGTCGAGCTTCTTTTGCATTGCTGCCATCTCAGCTCGAACACCTATGGACACATCTATTTGGTGTACGCCACCCCTATTCAATGGTTGGGTTCCACTCTCCCACTGTAGTGATTTTTCAGCGAACTCTTCTAAGTACTTCCAAGCTTCCCCATCATCCTTGGTCATAAATGTATCTTGACAAATGTTTTCAAGGCTCTGTTTAGTGTTTGAGTTAATGCCCTCATAAATGATTCGGCAAAGCTCCCATCTCGGGATGCCGTGATGAGGACACTGAACCAAAAGATCCTTGAAACGTTCAAAGCATTTTGAAAATGGTTCGGTAGGGAGCTGGGCAAATTGATTCAGTTCGCTACGGATTCGAGCCGTCTTTTGGATTGGGTAAAATTTCTTAAGGAATGCAGCGACGAATTCTTCCCAATTCGTAATAGAGTGTGCGGTAGTGTTATATAGCCACTTCTCGGCTATATCGCACAATGTAAATGGAAGAAGTCGTAGACGCATCGCATCCACTGAAAGTTGTGACGTACCCATCATTGCGCATACGTTTTCAAATTTGGTAATGAAAACGTAAGCGTCCTCAGTCTCGAGTCCGTGGTATTTGGGTAAAAGATTGATATACTGGGGCTTAATTTCAAAGTTATCCCCATTGGCTGGTGGTATGGATAAGCAGGTCGAAAGAGGACCTCTAATAGGGTAGCACCTCTCCTGGAGAGAGATGCGGGGTGGATTCTGCGCACCAACGGACGGCGGCAGATTAGGGTTAAAGAAGTTTGATGGATTCGGGTCCATCGGTGTGGGTGTGGTAGTGGGTAAAGAACAGGTAAATGGAGAAATATCGACTTCGGAGTCGATAAAAGGTACGCGGACTAAACGGGCACTAGAATCCCGTGTCCAGCCTATCTTGTACTAAAAAGGGTTAGTACAAGTGGCAGCGTTGGCTTATAATTAGGGGTAATTAATGAATGCGGTGTTTGCTTTGAAAAAGGGACAGATTTTTGAAAAAATGATGCAACACAACAAATGCAGCACACAAACCCTAGAATCTAGTGGTCACCTAGGTCCGGCTCTAGACCTCTCCTAACTGCCAAAAGACAAGTCGCGGGATAGAATCCTCCACTGCCTCTTTGTCCCCCTGTAGCCGGATAAGTGCCAGGTAAGTGGGAAGGTACTCCACTACGTAAGTAGTAGGCCTAATTAATAACCACTAGCCTTAGACACACTCGCCTTAGGCACCACAGGAAAACGCGGATAAGCAATGAATTACCCACGGCCTTCTTCTGTCCTAATTGAGCGCGACAGTCCTTAGAGTCATCTCTAGATTTCTTTTAGTTAATGTGGGTCAATGCGGATGCAAGTTTGGTGGTTTTCGGGGCTTAGGAAGGGTAATGAAATCCCCACCTAATTTGGATTTGGCCGTGCCCCTTAATTTCCGTATTTATAATGCAAAACAACCAAGAAACAAAATCATGCACAATTTTAATTTGCAATTTGCTAGCTGCTGTTCTTTGCAAAGAATCCTGCAGTAAAGTATTAGTTGGAGCTAAAAAGAGGAGAGAGGAGAAGTAGAGAGGTCACCTGAGAGAAAATTTTTGCAGAGAACCCCCTAAGAGGCCGCGGTTCCGCCGCGTATGCACTCTAATGCCGCGCTTCCGCGGTGGGATTGTAGGAACACTGTACCAAACTTCTTCAGGGAGTCTCTGTACACTCCCTCAGCTCTCTGGTATTTTCCAAAATTTTTTATCAATTTCCAGCAAGCTCCAGATCTCCTTGCAATGAAACACAGCAAATTGTTTAGGGTTTGCACGAATTTTGATCTCAAAATAACAATGGAATAATTCTTTCAATTCAAACTATAATATGAAACGAATTAGCGTGCGATCCCCGGCAACGGCGCCATTTGATTGTAATAAATTCTTGTTTGTTTAAATCAATCAAATGGTCCCCGGCAACGGCGCCATTTGATTGATTTAAAATCTTGTTTTGTCGATTTAAGAAAATTGTAAAGACATCACAACCAAAAAATTATATTGACCGCAATCAAACTACGGTGTCAATTGTAGTTCATGAATGAGTGCGGATCGTCCACAGGGATTGTACGATTCGTTTGTATTATGATATGCTTGAAGTGAAAAGTTAATCTAAGATAAACGAAAACATGATTCAAGAGTTTTGATTTTCAAGTGTCACTATTCTATTCAAGAATCAAGAAAAAGATAAACAGTCAAGAATCGGTGTATCGATGATATTTCCAATCAACAATCAAGAATCTAAAAGAGGCTCGTAGGAATCGATCGGATCTATAGACGTGATGTAATCTTAAGATTTCGTGTTCTTGTCCTTCGAAGGATTGATACTAGATCGATGATCATAGACGAGAGTTAGGGCTTTCTTGATGAAACTAAGGTTTCATCTTATAACCCTTGTTCTTTCGTTGATTTCATTCGCATTCTAGCCTCTACCAAATTCAAGAAACGATCGTAACTCCCTAATTTCGAACGATATCAATCAAGAAAGCTTCGAAACAAAATGGGTCGTCATTTCTTGAACTTGCTAGGGTTTTCAAAACACGTAGGACTCAAGAATCGATTAAAGCTATGTTACATCATCATTCTATTGACCGTCTCGACTCCTCGACGAGCGGAGTTTTATTCACACATCACCACACAGAAAATATTTACGAATTGTAAAGATATCATGATGCAGAATTTAAAGAAAACAAGATAAAAGAATATCACCTTTATTTATCTCAACAATTTTGATTACATTCGCTTCAAGAACTACAAGAGGAAGAATCTAGATTGTTGATCGGGCGTCGCTCGGCTTCGTGAGTCGTGGATCGGCTCGGATCGCTTGCTCCGTTGAAGATCGGCTCCGCTCCTAAAGGTTGTAGGGCTTCTTGCTTAATGGCTACTCGGGATCTTGATTTTAATTGGAATTAGGGTTAGGGTTTCCCACAAGCCCTTTCACTAGACTTGTGGAGGAAGGGGATGAAGAAAGAGATTGGCTAAAAATGAACTAAAATGAATCACACCCTCTCTTGGATGTATGATATATGATGATCCCTCACCTTAAGTCTAGGCTTCTATTTATAGACTTCCCAAACCCTAGGTTTAGGTTTGAAATGGTAGTTCCCTCCAAAAGTTTGTTGAGTCTTCTAGAAGGTAGTTTGTTAGGAGCTAACTTAGGGTTTAAGCTAGGTTTAATTAGGCTTGGAAACCCTAGTTTGCTGATCTGGCAGAAACCCCTGGAGTCTTCTGGAAACTGAGATGCATTTCTGAACTGTAGGAACTGATGTAGGAGTTTTGGTCTAAAATTTAGGAGCTAATTCCCTGAACCCACCGCGGATCCGCGGCGCAAGCAGGCTCCTGCCGCGGATCCGCGGCTCTTTAGGGGGCTTGGGCCTTGGGCTCTCTGGTACAGGATTGGGCTGACATGTGGAGCTTTTTAGGATATCTTTAATATTATAATTCCCTCTGTATTGCTACCAGATCTGAAGTTAGTGAGTTGGCGTATCTTTTGAGCAGCGTTGATTCGAGCATGCTTCTAGTTTCCTGCACAGACTTCAAAACACGGGTTGCGACATATAGAAATATTGCGATGCCATGCAATGCAGTCAATTTCCCTAGAAATGCCGGTTTTAAGGTCTAATACATGTAATCTGATAATCTGTGATAGATTTGCTAATATGTAGAATATGAATGCCGGACACTTCTATATGAATGCAAATGATGAGGAAAATGCCGGTTAAAATATACAATATTTTCGACTAATCACGGATCTATCGTGATAGATCCAAGAGGATGTTGGGACTTTCGCAGTCCAGGTATATTAACACTATACTGAAAAGATTCAGTATGAAAGATTCTAAGCGCGGTAATCTACCGGCTTGTCACAGAATCACCCTCTCCAAAGAGATGTCTCCCAAGACTGATTTGGAAAGGGATCGCATGTCTATTATACCCTACGCTTCTGCGATAGGCTCTATAATGTATGCGATGTTGTGCACCAGACCAGATGTAGCTTACGCACTGAGCGTGGTAAGCAGGTATCAGTCAGATCCAGGGCAGAAGCACTGGATAGCAGTGAAGAACATTCTCAAGTACCTAAGAAGGACTAAGGAGATGTTCTTGGTTTACGGCGGAAAAGACCTCAAGCTCGAGGTCTTTGTTGATTCCGGCTTTCAGAGTGATAAGGATGACTCCAAGTCCATGTCAGGTTATGTCTTTACCCTCAATGGAGGGGCGGTGTGCTGGAAGAGTTCCAAGAAGAACACCGTTGCTGACTCGACGATGGAAGCGGAGTATATTGCTGCTTGCGATGCCGCAAAAGAAGCGGTCTGGATGAAGAAGTTCCTAACAGAAATTCAGGTGGTTCCTACCATTGTTGATCCAATACCTCTGTATTGTGACAACAACGGAGCTATAGCTTTAGCGAAGGAACCCAGGTCCCATCATAAGTCCAGACATATCTTAAGGCAGTATCACCTGATCAGGGAGATCATAGATCGCCGGGAGATCAAGGTCCGGAGAGTTGCTACAGAGGAGAACATTGCTGATCCATTCACAAAGGCCTTACCTCAGATTCAGTTCGAGAGGCTACTCGAGATCATCAGTCTTCGATATGCCAGTACATGGCCCTAGTGCAAGTGGGAGATTGTTAGTGTATATGCCCTAGGGACCATTATTGTATCATACTAGCTTGTATATTACTTAATGGAAGCTTGGGATATTCACAGTTATATAACAGTCTTACTAAACATGGTAGTATGCTATTTGGTTTTATCTATCTTAATATGTGTGTACGTATTGATAGAGCCCTTAGGATCTTGCTTGACTACCAGCGTTGTGATGGCAGTCACACTGGTGGGGGCTGGGTAGTCTACAAGCACATCTTTTTTCAGGTCCCTAGTCGTAGGATTATCGAGACAGGGCATCGATACTCCGGAGTAGACTAGTGTGTACGCTTCTCATCCCAGTTGGGGAGATGGTCTGTCCCACAGCCATCAGTACGTCGTACTGGAGATAGTATACAGGTGCTCGTTGGGTTACGGGTACACCGGACAGGACTCGCGAGGAACTGTTGGTTGGTATTATACCCGTCGTCAGTTAATAGTTCCCAGGTGGCATGAGTACAGCATAGTCCGCAGACTTGACACTGCTACTTCGCCTCGAGTGCGTCCCACTGTTCTTAGATTGCTATCCTACCACGACTCAAAGGAGTCGTGCAAACAGGTAGCAGTTGGGTGCAGTCCCGAGCACTTGGAGGCAGTGGCGGTTAGACAGGATTCGTCTCTCCCGGTATTGGGAGTTGATATCGCGCTGTGTCAGAGAGCCATTATGCAAAGTCCCTGGCCAGGGCAAGCGAGATTTACTGGTAGGTTCCAGTAGTTTCTCAAGGTGTAATGGGTTTTGCTCCGACACGACTTATACCGCTTTTAGGGGACTGACGCTTGCCGTCCCCCTAGGCCCGATATGCGATAGTCCTAGATGAACAGACCGGACTGTACGGAGATTGTCACATCAGGCTCAATAGGAGTTCGGATGGGTTTCGTCATCGGCCTTCTTATCGACATCTACCTGGGGACCGTTACGTACATCTAGTGCCGCTTGCGGTCTGTGGTTAAACCCACTACCAGCGTAGTAGTCGAGTCTTTAGAGTCCCACACAGAGAGTTTCCCTACTCCAGGCGAAACGATATAGAGGTCGTATGGTTTTACGACAAGGGTTCGGACGCATACGTGTTTAAACGCACGTACGATGTTCGGAAAGTTTTTACTAGCCGGTTTTGGTTTAAGCCAGATTCTAGTATCGGATTATTGGATTTATACAGTCTAAAGTTTTTCCGTGTTTTCACGGATAGGAGGGGCGTTCTCATAATTTGGCGGGAAGCTTCTAGAAGTATGGTGACTTGAGGGTTTAGGTGGTATTTACATTAAATGCATTTATGACTCATTAGATGAATCATTCAAGTGAGTTAATGAAGCATTTATTGCTTAATGACTCACTTGATGATTCATTGCATATATTAAATGAAGCATGATGATAAATCATTTAGATTTATTTATTTGATTTTCTTTATGCTTCATGATATATTAGATGTGAGAAACATTTTCATATCATTCTCATACTCACCTTCTCTCTTCAAACCCTAATCCCACCCTCTCATGTGTTGAGATTAAGGATTAGCTAGACTGTTTAATCCATAACCATACTCTATATCATCTAGGTGACTTTGATTAGCAACTAAAGAAACCTAGTTACCTCAAGATTAGAGGCAAAGCTTGGAGTAGAAGCTCTCGGGTGGATCGTCTATTACATAGAGGAGGCCGACGAGGAGGTGGATAACGAGAAGACGAAGGACTAAGTTCATTAGGTATAATCTCTTTGCATAGTAGTTAACAACTCCTAAGTTAGTGTTAGTTATAGTTTAGCAAAGATCCTTTTGTTTAGTCGATGTTGTTTTAAACAAAAAGATTGTTTTTCATATTTCCGCCTCCCCGCGAGTAGTGGGGTGTACAACGTCGACTTACAGATCTATTGTTTATAAATATTAGATATTTGTTAATATTGATGATAACTTTAGAAATTAATTACATTGAACTTGTAAAAGATAAAAACTACCTTTGTTATCATATATTCATATCAGGATGTTACAATGAAACTTCATTATTAGAATATTGTTGGAAGCTTTACATGAAGAGCATGGTTTAAGTTATATTATGATAGACTACGACTTAAATCGGAATCCGTTTCTTATATGAGAAATCTGTTTTTGACTTGATTAAAATAAGCATAACTCCTAACACAGGGACCCAAAAGAGGTTAGATTTGATTTCTGTAATAACTTCAGTGATTTATCTATCTTTTTCTTCCTAAAAAATGACAGAAACCACTTTAAATTGCATTTTCATAATATACAACGAATTTGGACAGACGCAAAAATTATTTGCGCAGCTGTCGTAAAACCTGCATAACTCTCTACCTGCTTATCGAAACGCATAATTGTTTTTGGACACTGTTCACAATAGATAAATATTTAATTCTTGTTTTATAACCCAACCCAAATAGCGATTAGAACCCTTAAAAAATGCACTCTTCCATTAGTACATGTTTTCTGAAAACTGCTTTGACCTGCTCTGTGCAGCGTTACAAAAAAAATTCGTAACTCTTCTTCGGAACCCAAATGAGCCAAACTCAGCTCGTTGTTTGCACAACTTCCTGAACTAGAAATTTCACCTTGATCATTATTTTCCAATTATAAACCTAAATTGCTCTTTTCTACTTATGAATCTGTGACTGTATTTCTGATCTGAATGTGAAGTAATATGTTGCAACTTCATGACATATATGTATATATTTTTTCATTTCATTATGAATTTGATATGAATACGTGAACACATGAATCTGTGAATCCATGAATCCGTGAACTCGAGAATCTGATATGTATTTGCAATTTTCAAGCATTCATAAATTCAAGCTAGGTTTTGTGTTAACTCCTAAAAATGTATAATTCATATGGGGGTGGGAGTTCGATTAATGAGGGTAAATACGTGTAATGGGGATTATACATGATCGTTGTAGTTCCGGGTATAACGGAACAATACATTACTAACTCAAGAATTTATGAATCCGCGTTTATGTTTTTCCGAGAGGAAACATGGCATCTTCATTACACGTAGAACCCTCATGAGTCAAAGCTATAACTTAAAACATGAAAATACGATCTATATAATAAAAACCGTGACATTGTTACATACGCCTTTCATCTTTTGTATACATTTACATTACTGCTTATTATTCCTGCTATTTATACATGTCATATTGATACTTCCACATTCTTATTTCGTTTTAAGGCTTTTAAGTCTTTTCCTTTCTTTGGAAACTTACCGAACTTCGGTTCGTTGACGGGCATTCTATCCTTTTGTAAGTCGATGTACTACACCCCAATACTTGTGGGGAGGCGGAATTTTCAAAAACGAACTTGTTTAGTGAACGAACATCGACTAACCGCTTGAATCGAAGCTAAACTATAAATAACCGTACACAAAGAGTTTCATAACTATTGTGTTTAGGGATTATACCTAATGAAACCAGTCCTTCGTCTTTACGATCTTCTTGTTCTCCTCGGCCTTCTCTAGGTAGTAGACGATCCACCCGAGAGCAAAACTCCAAGCTAAACCTCTAACTTGAGGTAACTAATCTTCTTGGATTGCTAATCAAAGAAGATAGAATGAAATAGAGTAATGGTTATGGATTGATTAGTCTTTCTAAACCTTTGATCTCAACACATGAGGTGTAAGGATTAGGGTTTGAAGATGAGAGCTTGAGGAGAGAGAAGGTGAGAATAAATTATGAGATGAGATTGTGAGTATCATAACATATTATGAAGCATTCTCATTAAAGAATAAATGAATAAATGTGATGAATAAGCATGCTTCATAAATGTTAAGTGGTGATTCATTAAGCATGTGTCATTATCATTTATGGTGCAATAATGATAATGATGAATCACTCTCATGACTCACAAATCTTATCCAAAGTAACCTCCTTAGTCACATCTTCTAGAAGCTTCTCACACAATTACGAGAATGCCCCTCCAATCCGCAAAAATACGGAAAAACTTTAGACTGTAAAAATCCAATAACCGGATACCAGTAACTGGCTTAAACCAAAGCCGACTGGTAAAAACTGTCCGAAAGTCGTACGTGTGTAAACGCACGTATGCGTCCGAACCCTTGTCGTAAAACCATACGACCTCTATATCGTTTCACCTGGAATAGGAAACTCTCTGTGTTGGACTCTAGAGACTCGACTACTACGCTGGCAGTGGGTTTAACCACAGACCGCAAGCGGCACTAGCTGTACGTAACGGTCCCCAGGTAGTTGTCGATAAGAAGGCCGATGAGAAAACCCATCCGAACTCCTACTGAGTCTAATGTGACAATCTCCATACAGTCCGGTCCGTTCGTCCAAGACTATCGCATATCGGGCCTAGGGGGGCGGCAAGCGTCAGTCCCCTAATAGCGGTATAAGTCGTGTCGGAGCGAAGCCTATTACACCCTGAGAAACTACTGGAACCTACCAGCAAATCTCGCTTTCCCTAACCAGGGACTTTGCGTAATGGCTCTCTGACACAGCACGTTATCTACTCTCAATACCGGGAGGGACGAATCCTTTCTAACCGCCACTGCCTCCAAGTGCTCGGGACTGCACCCAACTGCTACCTGTTTGCACGACTCCTTTGAGCCGTGGTAGGGTAGCAATCTAAGAACAGTGGGACACACTCGAGGCGAAGTAGCAGTGTCAAGTCTGCGGACTACGCTGTACTCATGTCACCTGGGAACTGTTCACTGACGACTGGTATCAAACCAACCAACAGTTCCCTGTGAGTCCTGTCCGGTGTACCCGTAACCTAACGAGCACCTGCATACTATCTCCAGTACGACATACTGACGGCTGTGGGACAGACCATCTCCCCAACTAGGATGAGAAGCGTACACACTGGTCTACTCCGGAGTATCGATGCTCTGTCTCGATAATCCAACGACCAGGGACCTGAATAAGGATGTGCTTGTAGACTACCCAGCCCCCACTAGTGTGACTGCCATCACAACGCTGGTAGACAAGCAAGATCCTAAGAGCTCTATCAATACGTATACTCACATATTAAGATAGAAAAACCAAGTAGCATACTACCATGTTTAGCAAGACTGTTATATACATGTGAATATCCCAAGCTTCCATTAAGTAATATACAAGCTAGTATGATACAGTAATGGCCTTCTAGGGCATAAACACTAACAATCTCCCACTTGCACTAGGGCCATGTACTGGCATATCGTAGACCAATGATCTCGAGTAGCCTCTCGAACTGAATCTGTGGAAGGGCCTTTGTGAATGGATCAGCAATGTTCTCTTCTGAAGCAACTCTCCGAACCTCGATCTCCTGACGATCAATGATCTCCCTGATCAGGTGATACCGCCTCAAGATGTGTCTGGACTTCTGATGGGACCTTGGTTCCTTTGCTAAAGCTATAGCTCCGTTGTTGTCGCAATACAGAGGTATTGGATCAACTATGGTAGGAACCACCTGAAGTTCTGTTAGGAACTTCTTCATTCAGACTGCTTCTTTTGCGGCATCGCAAGCAGCTATATACTCCGCTTCCATCGTCGAGTCAGCAACGGTGTCCTGCTTGGAGCTCTTCCAGCACACCGCCCCTCTATTGAGGGTAAAGACATAACCCGACATGGACTTGGAATCGTCCTTATCACTCTGGAAGCCGGAATCAGCAAAGGCCTCTAACCTGAGGTCTTTTCCGCCGTAAACCAAGAACATCTCCTTAGTCCTCCTCAGGTACTTGAGAATGTTCTTTACTGCTATCCAGTGTTTCTCCCCTGGGTCTGACTGATACCGGCTCACCACGCTTAGTGCGTAAGCTACATCTGGTCTGGTACACAACATCGCATACATTATAGAGCCCACTGCAGAAGCGTAGGGTATAATTAACATGCGTTCCCTTTCCAAATCAGTCTTGGGAGACATCTCTTTGGAGAGGGTGATTCCGTGACAAGCCGGTAGATTACCGCGCTTAGAATCTTCCATACTGAATCTTTTCAGTACAGTGTCGATATACCTGGACTGCGAAAGTCCCAACATCCTCTTGGATCTATCACGATAGATCCGGATCCCCAGAATATAAGAGGCATCACCCAGGTCTTTCATGGAGAACCTGTGTGACAAGAATCCTTTGACAGATTGTAGCATAGGAATGTCATTTCCTATCAATAGAATGTCATCCACGTACAAGACGAGGAATACGACACTTCTGGCTACAACTTTACTATATATGCACGGTTCATCTGGATTTTTGATAAAGTCATATTCTTTGACTGTCTCATCAAAACAGATGTTCCAACTCCGCGATGCCTGCTTTAGTCCATAAATGGACTTAAGCAGCTTGCATACTTTCCCGCTGCTCCCACTCTGATTGAAACCCTCTGGCTGATCCATATAGATGCTCTCTTCTAAATTACCATTCAGAAAAGCCGTCTTTACGTCCATCTGCCAGATTTCATAATCATGGAAGGCAGCAATAGCAAGAAGGACCCGAATGGATTTGAGCATAGCCACTGGAGAAAAAGTTTCGTCATAGTCCAAACCAGGTCTTTGACGAAAACCCTTTGCAACAAGTCTAGCCTTATAGGTTTCCACCTGCCCATCTACACCAATCTTTTTCTTGAAGATCCATTTGCATCCTATGGGTTTTACCCCATCTGGAGCAAAGTCCAAAGTCCATACTTTGTTGGTGTACATGGACTCCATTTCGGTCCGCATTGCATCTAGCCATCGTACCGAGTCGCCACTCTGGATGGCCTGCCGGAAGTCAGTAGGTTCATCATCATCTATGATGCAATCCTCTCTATCCCCATCTATGAGAAAACCGTAGTATCTCTCAGGCGGATGAGACGGCCTACTACTCCTGCGGAGGGGTGCGGGAATGTTCTGTTCTTCTTGAACCTCTGGTTCTACCAAACTTTCAGTAGCAGCTTGTGGTTCTGGAATTTCTTCCTGTTCTACTGCGCTCCCACTCTTCTGATTTTCCAAAAATTCAGTTTCTAAGAAGCGGGCATGACGAGAAACAAATACCTTTTGTTCCTCTGCGTAATAGAAGCAATATCCTGTAGAGTTCTTTGGATATCCCACAAACTTACACTCTACTGAGCGTGCCTCGAGCTTGTCCGGATGCTGCTTTTTTACAAAAGCTGGACATCCCCATGTCTTCAGGTACTGAAGATAGGGTTTCTTCCCACTCCACATCTGATATGGTGTGGTAGGCACAGTTTTGGTTGGAACTCTGTTCAAAAGATGTATCGCTGATTCTAGCGCATACCCCCAGAAAGATCGCGGTAACTCAGCATTACTCATCATGGATCGTACCATATCCAATAGGGTTCGATTCCGTCTCTCCGATACACCGTTGTGCTGTGGAGTGTATGGAGGAGTAAGCTGAGAGAGAATTCCTTTCTCTTTTAGGTAACCTAGGAACTCGGCACTTAAGTATTCTCCACCTCGATCAGATCTCAGTGTCTTAATACTTTTGCCTGTTTGGTTTTCCGCTTCACTCTTGTATTCCAGGAATTTCTCAAAGGCTTCGGATTTATGCTTCATTAAGAAGACATGTCCAAACCTAGAGAAATCATCTGTAAAAGCAATGAAGTAGGAATAACCACCTCTTGCATGCGTAGACATTGGACCACATACATCGCTGTGTATGAGTCCTAAAAGCTCGCTCGCTCTTACTCCTTGTTCAGTAAATGGAGTCTTTGTCATCTTTCCTTTGAGACAAGATTGACAAGTGTCATAAGATTGATATTCGAATGAGTCTAAATATCCTTCTCTATGCAACTTAGTCAACCTTCTCTCATTGATGTGACCCAGTCTACAATGCCATAAGAAAGCTTTATTCAAATCTGGAGACTTTCTTTTTAGTGTGTTCTGGACATTGAAAATTTGGAGTTGGTTTAAAACATATATGCCGTTATTTAATGTACCGGACCCAATCAAACCATGATTAAGGTGGATGTTGACAACATCTCTTACAAACGTGAAATCATAACCTTTATTTGATAACAAGGAAACTGATATGATATTACACGTTAAGCTTGGTACAAAATAACAGTTATGTAAAACCAAAATGTGTCCACTCGTCAATCCTAGGTGATAATCCCCGACGGACGCAGCTCCCACGCTAGCTCCGTTAGCAACCCTGAGGATCATATCACCTTCCTTCAGCACTCTACGGTTTCTCAGTGCCTGCAATGAATTGCAAATATGAGATCCTGATCCGGTATCCAATACCCAGGAAGTAGAGTTGATCGACAGACAATTCTCAATTACAAACACACCTGAAGTCGAAGCCACAGCTTACTTCGGTTCCTGGTTCTTGGCGTTCCACGCCTTGCAATCCTTCTTCCAGTGCCCTTTCCTGTGACAATGGAAGCACTCATCCTGGCCAACTACCGGTGCTGCAAGATTTTTCTTTCCCTTCCCTCTCACCTTACTAACACCTCCTCTAGGTTTTGGTGCGGCCTTCTTCTTCCTTCCTTTGGCCCTAGCCTTGGACCCGGAATAAGATGTACCGCCAAAAAACATAGCGGGTGTTTCCCTTGCCTTCTGCAAGGTGCCCTCTGCACTCCTCAACATGTTCAGGAGTTCCGCAAGTTCAACTTCTTTTCCTTGAAGGTTGAAGTTGAGGATAAACTGGGCGTAGGTGGGAGGAAGGGACTGGAGAATAAGGTCTGTATAGAGCTCATTATCCAAAGTCGTCCCAAGGTCTGCGAGCTCTTCAATATAGCCGATCATCTTTAGGACATGTTCACCTACCGATGACCCGACAGCCAACCTCGCTCGAAACAAGTTCTTAGAGGTCTCGTATCTTGCTATACGAGATTGCTCTCCATAAAGTTCCTTTGTATGGAGAAATATGCCATCTAGGGACATATCCTCGTGCCTCCTCTGATGTTCATTGTTCATCGAGGCAAGCACGATGCACTTGGCTCTCGCGCAATCTAAATCCCAGGTTTTGCGGATTTCCTTATCCGCATTGCTGGATTTGGGACCAGGGACAGCAGGTGCTGTAGCGGTGAGGACGTACCCCAGTTTGTCATAGGTCAAAGCCATTTTGACATTCCGCAGCCAATCTTTATAGTTTGGCCCCGTCAGTATATTTTTCTCTAAAAGTAACTTAAGTCCAGTCATTTTCAGGGTCGCTGCAATTAGGAGAGAGAGAAGAAAACTCTTTAGCATGATGCTCTTGCAAGTTTAGAGTGGTTTTTAGTTTATCTAAACTGGATGGCTCCCACTGTTTCTCGAATCCTTCCTCAAACCATAAAAGAAGAATTAGTCAAGACTATTCTCACCGTACAATACTTGCTTAACCGTTCAGCCAGGCTGGTGTCGGTACTTCGAGGGAGGTTTTCCAACGCTTTCGCGAAGTTCCTTAATTAAATAACCTCTTTTCTCTGGGGGCGTAACCCCGCTGACACTTTTCTGGACACCTACTAGGTTTATAGCATTGATCGTTAAGTGACGAATATCTTGATAAGTAGCATATACTCACAGTAGGATCGGGATCCAAATATCATCGTATGATAATGTTGAAGGAATCCTACCAACATTCATCAAACTCCAAATGGTATGCATCTCTTTGCAAATTTCAGTTTCTTTAGAAATTCCCGATATAAGTTTTTGCCCCATGCTCTTATGACCTTGACGTATGCCAACAAATCATAAGTCACATGTCAAGTTCTGCCCATCATTATCTTGTTAATTTGAATCCACCCGTATATACCCTTGACGTATGCCAACAAGGTAATGCGACTGTCCCAAACCAACACATCTATCTATGCAACAAATGAATACCCCAGCAGCTACCAAACACTATGCCTTGACGTATGCCAACAAGCATAGCTTGAATACTACTGACCATCCATAAGAAATGACGGAGGGCTACGACTGGTTTTGGAGAAACCGTGAACGTAGTGAACTTGATATAACCGAAGGAACCTGATAGCTTTTTAAAAGGAGTGGTTAAATCTCCGCATTTAAAAATATCTGTTTTTAAAATAACCGAGTGGTTTCTTTTAAATTGTTCCAACGATTTAAACTTGGTTTATTTTCTTTGCATTATAGATAATGCGTCCCATCATTAACCTATCATTGCAGAAAACAACGAAATTACAACATCCTCTTATGCCATCCGCATTCGCCACGGGGTCCCGTCATTACCCGTTAGGTTACTTAACTAACGACAGAGCGGGGGCTGGGCTAGCGCGGGTGCAAAACATAAGTGACGTCTAAATAGCTACAATATATATAGATATTTAACATTCGTCTGACGCAATGATATTCATTCCAGAACACAGATAAACAATATTGGATTTGCAAGCAATCTGTATTTCTTTTGAGCCTGCAAGAAAAGACAGATTACATAGTTGTGATGAATAGCCGTTATCCCACCCTCGACCCCTACGGGTACGGCAAACTACCCACCCGGCAGTTTGTGTACCCCACCTTGGGTCAGTCCTAGGAGCAAAAACAGTAAAATGAAATAATACAACGGTGGCTACAACCGCAACCTGGATGTGACCCGCAAAAATAATATTACAACAAATTACATTTACAACAAATGAATTAAACAATAACCCATTGCTAAACCCCGGCTAAACACCACAACAGTCCAATACAGTTTATATGCACAAACAGATATAACCATTTCAGAAATGTGCAACCCCCTGCCAACTGACATACTAGCAGTTAGGGGAGGTTTACGAACACATTAAACAATCACAGATATAATCCAATATGCAAATACTGTACAATTTCGATCGATTAAACATCTTTAATATTGCTCCAAAAACTGCTCTGTTAAACTGAAACCTGAGCAAAATTAAAATATTCCAGAAACTCCCAAATTTCACAGAGAAGCAACAGAAGAAAATTGGGTTCCTGACTCGCCAACTCGGCGGCGGAAGCGCGGCGACTCAGTAGGCTGAGGCCGCGGTTCCGCGGCGAGTTAGGCGATTCAGGGGCCTATTTTTCTTGGGTGTTCTTCTGTGGTCATGTCAAGCTTTCTGCACTCACCTGAAAAATTTTTGGACATCATTTAAATTTCGACAGAAACTGAATTTTTCGGGACTTTCCGGTTTCGTTTTTTCCGTTCGAAATTCGTACAAATTTGCAATTAAGTTATTTATTGTTTAGCGAGGCTCTGATACCACTGTAAGTCGATGTACTACACCCCAATACTTGTGGGGAGGCGGAATTTTCAAAAACGAACTTGTTTAGTGAACGAACATCGACTAACCGCTTGAATCGAAGCTAAACTATAAATAACCGTACACAAAGAGTTTCATAACTATTGTGTTTAGGGATTATACCTAATGAAACCAGTCCTTCGTCTTTACGATCTCCTTGTTCTCCTCGGCCTTCTCTAGGTAGTAGACGATCCACCCGAGAGCAAAACTCCAAGCTAAACCTCTAACTTGAGGTAACTAATCTTCTTGGATTGCTAATCAAAGAAGATAGAATGAAATAGAGTAATGGTTATGGATTGATTAGTCTTTCTAAACCTTTGATCTCAACACATGAGGTGTAAGGATTAGGGTTTGAAGATGAGAGCTTGAGGAGAGAGAAGGTGAGAATAAATTATGAGATGAGATTGTGAGTATCATAACATATTATGAAGCATTCTCATTAAAGAATAAATGAATAAATGTGATGAATAAGCATGCTTCATAAATGTTAAGTGGTGATTCATTAAGCATGTGTCATTATCATTTATGGTGCAATAATGATAATGATGAATCACTCTCATGATTCACAAATCTTATCCAAAGTAACCTCCTTAGTCACATCTTCTAGAAGCTTCTCGCACAATTACGAGAATGCCCCTCCAATCCGCAAAAATACGGAAAAACTTTAGACTGTAAAAATCCAATAACCGGATACCAGTAACTGGCTTAAACCAAAGCCGACTGGTAAAAACTGTCCGAAAGTCGTACGTGTGTAAACGCACGTATGCGTCCGAACCCTTGTCGTAAAACCATACGACCTCTATATCGTTTCGCCTGGAATAGGAAACTCTCTGTGTGGGACTCTAGAGACTCGACTACTACACTGGCAGTGGGTTTAACCACAGACCGCAAGCGGCACTAGCTGTACGTAACAGTCCCCAGGTAGTTGTCGATAAGAAGGCCGATGAGAAAACCCATCCGAACTCCTACTGAGTCTGATGTGACAATCTCCATACAGTCCGGTCCGTTCGTCCAAGACTATCGCATATCGGGCCTAGGGGGGCGGCAAGCGTCAGTCCCCTAATAGCGGTATAAGTCGTGTCGGAGCGAAGCCCATTACACCCTGAGAAACTACTAGAACCTACCAGTAAATCTCGCTTGCCCTGGCCAGGGACTTTGCGTAATGGCTCTCTGACACAGCACGATATCTACTCCCAATACCGGGAGGGACGAATCCTTTCTAACCGCCACTGCCTCCAAGTGCTCGGGACTGCACCCAACTGCTACCTGTTTGCACGACTCCTTTGAGCCGTGGTAGGGTAGCAATCTAAGAACAGTGGGACACACTCGAGGCGAAGTAGCAGTGTCAAGTCTGCGGACTACGCTGTACTCATGTCACCTGGGAACTGTTCACTGACGACTGGTATCAAACCAACCAACAGTTCCCTGTGAGTCCTGTCCGGTGTACCCGTAACCTAACGAGCACCTGCATACTATCTCCAGTACGACGTACTGACGGCTGTGGGACAGACCATCTCCCCAACTGGGATGAGAAGCGTACACACTGGTCTACTCCGGAGTATCGATGCTCTGTCTCGATAATCCAACGACCAGGGACCTGAATAAGGATGTGCTTGTAGACTACCCAGCCCCCACTAGTGTGACTGCCATCACAACGCTGGTAGACAAGCAAGATCCTAAGAGCTCTATCAATACGTACACTCACATATTAAGATAGAAAAACCAAGTAGCATACTACCATGTTTAGCAAGACTGTTATATACATGTGAATATCCCAAGCTTCCATTAAGTAATATACAAGCTAGTATGATACAGTAATGGCCTTCTAGGGCATAAACACTAACACCTTTTGTGTTTAGTTTTTTTTTTTTTTTGGGAATGTCCGATAGGTGACGTTGAGATAGGAGGTGAAGAACAGCAAGAAGTGGAGCCTAGCGAGCAGGATAGCAGCTACTTCTCTGCACATACCAACCATTAGCTTTTCTTTCCTCTGCAATACATTTGTTGGGATTATCTTTGTTTCGTCACAATTGTTGGTATTTAGGAATTTTATTCCAGTTGATTATTCAGACTTGTAATAAATGTGATTAAATATTAGTGTTGTTTTAATTTCTTGTATTTATTATCTTTTTTCTTGTAATTACGCTTAGAATATTCATGTCGAGAAGGAGTGTTTCCCGTTGTGAATATGTTACGGACCTAATCTGCTCTCGCCTTCCATCATTTGGGAAGCATGACATGAAACATATGCAGAGAAATGCTTGTATTTAAAAATATAGTTAAAGTATCAATTCATGATATGCTAGTGCAGAAACCCCACCGAAGTAGCGATTGGAAAATTTACCGTTTTACCCTTGCATCATTTGTCGCACTATAACCTTGCATTCTCATCCCGTCGGTGTGTCTGCATCAGATCATTCATCTCATTTCTGCATAAAAATAAATGTCTGGTATACGTGGAGGCAATTTAAGTGCATAGTTCAAGATTTGTTCAAATGACCGAAATACACTTTTTGATACGCTCAAAAATTCATATCTCATGATCCTTTGAATCAAATGGTGTCAAACATTCCGGATCATCTTAGTGTATTTATGAGGATATGCCATAGAAATTTCAACTAAAATCGACAATATTTACCCGATACCAAAGCCCTCTTATTATTTTATCATTAAAATAATATGGTGTGTCCACAAGGGTAAAATTCTTTATTTTTCTTAATGGATCCTCATAACTTTCTTAGATGAACCTTCACACGAAATTTCAAGTCATTTGAATATCGTTTGTTATAGGTTTGAATTTACATGATTATGGTTAATTAAGCTAATTATTTCATTAAACACCTGATTAGTGATAATTAATCACCACTTGACTTGTCAAACCTATGGCATAGGAAACCCCTAGAACTTGCATCTCATGAACACCATACCATACACTCTTTGTATCTAAAAGCATACATAACGTGCATCTTTTTGCTTTATTAGGAAATTACATGAAGACCAAGCATTTTAGTATGAAATAAGCTTAGAAATTGGTTCATCTCTAAAAAAATATCAAGCATTCCACCATCTACAATTAACCATAACGCTCCATTTCATATCTTAACTACCATTTCTATAAATAAGCCTTTTCATGCTCATGAGAAGAGGAACTCTTGATTCTTCTTTTTCTATCTCTCTCTTCTTTTAACCTTCTCAAGAGCCCAAGTTCCACACTACTCAACAAAACCCCCCCCACTAAGATTAGCATTGAAAAAACCAAAACCCCAAAAAAACTCGATTTAAAAAACAACCCATAGATTAAGGAGAGAAAGACATGAACTTTCCATTTTAGAACAAGAATTTAAGATTGAAAACCCTATTTCACAGTTTTAGATCGTCTAGTTAAGCTTTGAACTCTTCAAACAACCACTTTTTTGAAAAAATGGGGATCCATAATCCCCCATTTGTCTTTTCTTCACTTTCTATGGATTTTTTAACTTGCTTCCTTATTCATATAAATGGAGAAGTTCTTCTTTTTACGTTTCTCTTTTTTACTTTCTTTCTATTCAATTGGGATGAGCATCTAAACGGTAAAGAGAAGAGGATTTATCCTAGGACTCTCTCATTGGACCGAAATCTCGCTAAAAACAAAAAAAGAGAATTTCAAAAGATAAAAAAATGGTTTAGTTTTTTGATCAATCCCATGTTTCGATCGCTTTTGCAAACTTCGGTCAAGAGAAGTAACAAGGGTAGGAGTATACCCGAGGACCCTCTGTCATAAACATCTTTTTCGATTGAGAACCGAGCAAAAATAGTGAGGAAATCTCATTTTTAGCTCTCGGGATACCTAGACGCCTTGTTAGAAGGAGCCCAAATTCTCAGGATACCTTATTGGATATGGTTCCCTCAAGGCAATTATTGTAATTGCAGGTAAGTGATTATGATAATTGAGGGATGGCTTATACAGGAAGAACAGTCTTCTTTGAGATGATAATATGCTATATGGATTGTCTTTATTATTGATGTGTATATGTTTTACTTGTTATTACGTGTCGTTAATACATAATTATGAAGCCCGTAGGATTTTTGCTTGACTACCAGTATTATGATGACGATCATATACGTGAGAGCTGGGTAGTAGCACAACTTTAAATGACTCTAGTCGAGAGAGTATCGAGATTGGGCATTGATATTCCGGAGTAGACTGGTGTATACATTTCTAGACCCCGACGAGGGGCGCTGACCGGTCTCACAAGCCATTGGTGTTTTTTCACCTAAGATAGTATACAGGTGCTCACTGGATGGGCTCGTTGAGAACTTCTAGATGGTATTATACCTATCGTCAGATAGCAGTTCCCTAGTGACATGAGTACAGATTAGTATTTTGACCTGAGATCGTCATTTGTCTTGTGTGATTTCTTACTATGCTTAGATTACTACCCTACCACGGCTGAAAGGAGTCGTGAAAACAGGTTTTAGTTGGGTACAGTCCTGAGTCACATGGAGGCAGTGAGCGATTGTCAGGGATTCATCTCTCCTGGTATTAGGATTCGATGTCGAGCTGTGTTCGGTTGGCCATCACCATAAATCCATAGCCACAGTGGATGAGATTTACTGATAGGAGTTCAGTAGTTTCTCGGTTGGTGATGAGCTTGACTCCGACACAACTTATCGGGTTATTAGGGGTCTGACGTTATCCACCCCTTAAACCCGGTATGCGATACTCTTAGACGAAGATACCGGACGGTACGGAGATTGTCACATTCAGGCTCAGTAGGGTACATACGGACTTGATTGTCGACCTCCCTTTAGGAAGATACCTAGGTAGCCGTTACGTACAGCTGGTGCCGTTGACATGCTTGTGGTTTTGGATTTATCCAGTAAATAACTGCCATCGTATTGACGAGTCTTTAGAGCCCACATAGATAGTTTTTCCAGTTCAGGCGATATGATGTAGAGGCCGTATATTGATATGTGCATGGGTCTGATTAAATGCGTGTACTGGCTACATGAAATTTAATCGGACGGTTGATAATACTAGCCAGTTTATGATTAAGCCGGATTATTAAATCAAGTTTTGTATTAATAATTTATATATATATATATATATATATTCTAGTATTATTGTTCACTATTCATTTTCTCTCTCTTGTCTATTCATATTTTTAAACGGATACACGTATATGTATTTCGATACGTATACCGGGTTGTATTCCATATTTATATGGAATACTGCTAGAAAGAGGAAACCTCATTATTGATTTTCTTTTTAGAAAATCAATTAGAAATGAGGTGGAGGATGAGGTGGCTTTGGTTATGGTTGATGGCATGTAGAGAGGGATGAAATTCAATTGTTTATTGAAGAATTATTTTGACATATATTTTTTATAGTTGAAAAGAGAATTGAAGTCATTTTCTCATTCATTCCATGACTTAGCTCATTTGTATTATGGATAACTCTCAACCTATTCCTCCTCCTCTTTTTTCATTGCTCTCTTGAGTTTTGTTTTAGAGTGAAAATGACAGTAGGAAAATCGTACATCTCCACACTCCATTTCTAGCATGTTTGGAGCGTCGGTTGCTTCACTAGGTAAAGGTGGAGCTTAGATCGGTTTCCTTCGGGTAGATCATCTTCGGCAAGGGCGGTAGCCTCTCAAGTTTATTCCCGACGGCCTACGAGAACCTTGGAGGGTTCTTCCATGATTGGGTGGACACGCGACAAATGTTTTCATCCCTAAACCTTGCATGTTTAGTGATCAGTCATATTTATTGCACATTTTTACGGTTATTTTCCCTATTGTTAGTTTTTACTAAATGTGTTATTTATAATTTAAGAACATATGTGGGTTTATGTGAAGAAAATTTTTGTCATATGTTTCTTAATTTATAATTAATATAATTGGGAGTTAAATGGTTGCATATCTCATTCTAATAAACATCCATGAGTTTCTTAACCATTAAGTAATTTATTTGTGAATAAATTGTTGGAATATTTTCTTAAATAAAATAAATTCTACTAATGATTTGATTTGAGATATTGTGCAGATATTAAACTAATAAATCGGTTCAAGAATACAAATATGAGAAAGAGTTCTAAATCAAATCAAGTAAGGAAATCAAATCTGTCAAATTTAGGAGCAAATTGAAGATTCTAGCAACTTTAAAAAGAAGACAATGTTTTCAAGATTTTATCGTCAGAAAGAGTTCCTGAAATCACAAGAAGAAAGGGAAAAAAATTTGGAGACAAGATCCTAACAAAAAGCGGTGGATCAGCGGTCGAATCGTGGCCGTTTGATCAAATTTTTTTTAGGCATGATCGTTATTTCATGTGAGTCGAGATGGCATCTAGGATTTCAAGTTCCAGAGCCTATATAAAGGATAGAGCAGCAATGAAGAAAAGACATCTAGGGTTTAATATTTAGTTTTCTTTTAGCCATGTAAATTTTGTAATTCAAATTCTTATTAATAAAAGGTTGAGTTCTTTTAATTCCGTGTCTTTACTTTCCGCATTATTTTTTGCACTTTAATTCTGTAATTATTTTTTCGCAATTACTTTCTTGCTTTTACTTTAATAAGTTAGATGATAATTTTCTTTTGGTTTTCTTCTTCCTTCTTTCTTCAATGAAATTTTAGGCGATGATACTCACAATTGTTCTTTGTTTTTTGTGAAAACTCTAGTAGTTAGCCTTTTAAAAACAAAATCTTTCTCTTTTCTTTTTCTGTAACATTTTTAAAAAATTAAATAAATAAATAATTAAATAAATAAAATCCTTTAGGTGAATTTTCTGTTAATCGGTAAAATAAACCGTATTTTCCGTAAAACTCAACTACAATTATTTTTCAATATAAATTTAAATACGCCTATTTTAACTATGTAATTACTAGTATTTGGTATTTATTTAGTCACTTATAAATTATTAGTTTACTTAAATAATTTTCCTTAATTAATTATTTTTAATATTAATATAAGCTTTTAATTGTACATCAAATTGGTGCAAATTACAAATTGCAATGGGTTAATTTTACAAAGGTGAGCCATGACATACTAGAATTAAGTTTGTATCATGTTCTTCTCTTCTTGATTTGTCTTCAAAACTCTAGAGAATTCTAGGGTAAAATGATTTAAGAAAATAAATAAAATAATTAATAAATGAAAAGACATAAGTGATGTGATAATTGGGGAACTTTCTACACATGCCTACACACCTCACCCCCTCTCTTTTCCTTCTCTCCTTGCTGGCCGAGCAAGGCTCTCCCCCATCCCAAATTTTCCCCACTTCATTTCAACTCAAAAAAATCTCCAAAAATTCAACAAAAATCCAAAATAAAAGCTCAAAATCCAAATCCAATCTCTACCCATTATTCTTTGGCCTATCTAGCATGGATTTTGGAGCAAAGTTAGTATTTTGGAGGCTATGATTTTCATGTTTGATCTCATGTTTAGTGAGGTATAATTCTAATCTTAGTGTTAATTGTAAGTTAATTACTTAAATTGAATGGATTTCGGTATTTAATTAGGGTTCTAGTTGCTAAATTAAAAATTCTAGAAAGGGTTTTTAAATCAAATTAGGGTTTTTATCATTGGGTATTGATCTTAATGTGTAGTTTAACATGTTAGATAATGCTAAACCTAATCTAGAAGCTAAATTTTAATTGTTACAATTAATTTGTTCAAATTGCTTAATTGTTGCAAACTAGGTTTTTGTAAAATATACATATATGTGAGATAAAATTCTATTGAGAGTTTTTATCATTAGATTATGGTTTTAGTGAGTAGGTTAACATGTTAATGGAATGCAAAACCTAATCTAGTTGCTAGTTGCTAATTTTTACTTTAAAATTTTGCTAATTATGCTAATTTTGCTAACTAGGTTTTTAGAAATTGATTAAATAATTGAAATAAAAATATAATTAGGGTTTCATGACATTATTAACATTATAAATTGTAGTTTAATACTTTAGTTCATGCAAAACCAAGTTTAGTTGTTGAATTGTGAATTTTTCTTTAAAAAGTGTTTAAATTGGGTATTTTTGCAAACTAGAATTTGGCTTTAATACAAATTGATGAGATTAAATTATGGTGATGGTTTGTATGACTTAGTTATGATATTTAGTGAATATTATGGTCATTAGTTTTGTTAAAACATCAAGTTTCGAATTAAAACGAAAATTTAGTGCTTTCTAGGTTTTCGGAAATAAATCGATTTGATTTATTTTGAGGTTTTAATGAGTTGCAATCTATTTCATATTATAATTAGTGATTTATGAAACTACGATTGGTGCGTTTGGGTTTTCTCGATCAATCGGCGTTTGTACGCTGATGTCGAGGGTTATTTGGTTATTTTGCGTGAGCGGGTCATAGGTTTTAACTTATGCGCGTTTCGTGCGCCGTTTTGGTTTTGTCCGCGATTTTGGTTTATGATATTATATATGTTTGCGTATAGGTACCCTTCACGTGGACTTCGGACGATAAAGAAGAGGATGGCGGCATCGACTTCGACAGATAAGGACCAGGTGAGTAGATGTATATCTATGGGGGAAGTCGGGTGGATGGCGTATAGCACCCCCGCAAATATAGAATAAGGATATTATGTACTATTATTAGGAAGTTGGACGTGACCTTAGATTCTTGGCGAGTAGGGTACTATTGAGGACTTTAAGTAGGATTAGACTGATTTAGAAAGACTTAACCAGAGGATGATTGCCCTGGAGGGAATTCGTAGGTTTCATGTAGACACACACATACACACGCACACACATACACTTGACTTGGTGTGTGTCTACATATATATATATATATATTTATATAACATATACACATGATATGAGGATGTTATATGATATCTGGGGATGAGTCGAAATGACTGGGTATGATGCCGTGAGATATTGGATATACGATCTAGTTATGATATGAGATGTATTATGATATTAGCGGATCGTTGGGAAATGAGAAAATGTATATTTATACATAAACGATAGTAGGTGATGATGACATTGAAAAGTACGAGACTCTAGAATAGAACCCGGATTGTAATATGTGACTTAATCACGATATGATATATGCCATGATATTTTAGTGGATCATTTGACGATGTTTATTTACACAGACAATGATATATGTTTGATGATATTGGGATGTATGCGATTATAGTACAGTACCCTTGATCATGATATTGTTTGATGATGATACTATACGAATGATGATATATATATATATGTGATGGTTGACCCGTACCCCGATTTTGGGATCCCGTACGATGGATTTTACCGTATGAGGCATAGATGTGATGATTGATCCACACTCTTGACTCGAGAAATTCGTACTATGTACGTGGCGCTATTGAGGCTGGATCGCCGACTACTAAAGATATCGACTCAGACTTTGCCCTTGGATTTATACAGAGATATCATTTCGTTTTGTGTTATATATATTGTTTACTTTAGGTTTGCCCTTGGATTGTATACAGAGCCTAATATTGTCGTCGCCCGTAGAGCGTGGATTTGTCCAAATCCGTATATATCATATTTGGGGTGAACTTAGGACACATATCTCATATAAATGAGGTCCATTGGTTCAAGGGATATATGTCTAAGGTTCTTTAGTCTTATATGAGACTAAGATCAACTTAGAAGATATGGCGAAAGATCGTTAGTCGTATATGGCCCTAAGATCAATTTAGATGATATGGTATTTGAGATCATTATTCGTGTATGAGACTAAGATCAACTTATGTAACAGTGAGCATATGGGCTCAACTGATCATATGATCACATATGAGGCATATGCTTCTATACCATGGGTAGCCCGTGGATAGTATACGGTAGTCAATATGAAGACATGCTGCATGGCAACATATTAGTTTAGAGACACTACGGTCTATCTTTCAGCTTGCGTGTATATTACGTGGCAAAATGAAATATGATAACATGAGAATGCGTCTAATATTGGGGTGCGATCCAATTTGAAGGCATTTATATTTCCTTCAAACGTATACATATACATGCATGTATGCTATCATAGGTTTTTGGGATGGTGGTGCGCATGTCTGTATGGGATGCACACCTGCATGGGGGGCACATCTGTATGAGATGTACATCTATATGGAATTAAGATATTCTCTATCTTGATGAAATTTCATATCTTTCATCAAGTTAGGATGAGAAAGAACTCTTTGGTTATTGGAACCCGCTGCCTCTCTAAAGACGCTGAGCAATTACAATGCCGTATATTAGAGCTGTGGAAGGATGTATTCTTGAATCAAATCCTGTATATGAGGGAAGAGAACATATTGGAGAATGGCTTCTTGACGAACTTGTATTTTATCTAAGAATTTTTAGTCTTATATTAGACTAAAATCAACTTAGGTAACATGGGTTGAGGATATCTAGTCGTATATATGATTAAGATCAATTTAGATATCATGGATTAAGGATCGTTAATCTTTTTTTAAAATTAAGATCAACTTAAAGTTGTCTATTTGATCATAAGAACACATATGATAAGCATAAGCTTCCATACTTAGTTTATTTAACTAAGTGTTCAAGTAACAGCTTGCTGGTTCAAGTGCGCATGTATATTTGAGGTGCACATGTATATGTAACTTCTTTAAAGAGGGTGCACACGTGCATATCAAGTGGTTGCGCACTTTCTTGTGGTCGGGGGGCTGTGCACGTGCATATTACATGATGCACACTGGTTATCAGTCATGGGGGTTGCGCATGTGTATATAACGTGGTCGCGCACGTGCATATCACGTGGTTGCGCATTTGTTATCAGGTTGGGGGATTGCGCACGTGCATATCACGTGGTTGCGCACCTATCTTCTGCTTCGAAAATCACAAGTGCGTATATTTATTGAGCGCCTGAATGTGAAAGTTATATTTGACAAGTGCGCATGCTTATATGCGCATGCATGAGAAGGTCGTTTTTGACAAATGCGCATGTTCATACACGCATCTATGAAAACGTCAATTTTGACATGTGCGCATGTACATATGTGCATGTCTATTTTGACAATTTTATCAAGTGCGCCCTATATGAGGTGCGCCTTTTTACAGAAAACAAAGGCTTTCGTCAAGAAGCAAAAACTTCTATTTTTATCTGTTTTCAAGTCATGTATATGCGTTTTATGGTGCGTATCTTATTTTCTTAGATCTTAGGATCGATCTCTCACAAAAGTATAAATTTTATGAATGAGAGACGAACTCTAAGATCATTTGATCGTTTATAGCGAATCAATAGATTCGAAAAGAAGTAAAGGCTTCTGTCTAAAATCAAAAGCTTTTTAACGAAGGAAAAGAGAAGTATTTCTTTTTTTAATTCTATCTTGCGCACTTGTTTACTAAGGGAGAAGATGATGAAAACTTGAGATTTATATTTTTCCCAAGCTTATAGGGGGGACTGTCCTCCTTAATTCTGTATATGGGGCTCCCATTTTGTAGGAGAAAAGAAATTAGGGTTTGTTCCAACAATTTAGATTAGTTTTGATTTGATTATGATTTGATTTGGATTTAATTTAATCTAAATTGACATGTATCAATTACAGGGCCCATGCGCCCCGTTGGATTGACCAATGATGCATGCACATCATTAGATCTCTTGATCCTAAATTTATTTGATTTGGTTTGTTAATTAGAATATTTTTCTTCTAAACAGAAATTTAGATTTAATTTTAAGAGCAGTGCATGCTTCCTGATCGCAAGTGCGAAGGAAAAGATGCGCACGTGCAATGCGCACGTGCCACACATTATCAACATGGCTTTATTGTCAAGTGTGCACCTTATGTTTGCATAAATTCCTTTAATTATTTTATCACAAGTGTGACTTTATCATTTTCGCAAGTTTCTTTATTATTTTATTATAGGTGCACACTTATTATTTTCGCACTTATATTTTAACCATTTTCGCATTTATATTATAACCATTTTCTTATATGCGCGCGCTTGATGTTTTGAACAATTAAACATGTGCGAACAAATTCCCCCACTAAATTTCCCATGTAAGTTTGTACGTATTTCTCCCTACGAGTCGAGAGGATCTCATAGGTATATTTTCTCCTTAGGAATCGTGAGGAACCCTAAGTGTCTTTTCCCATGGTGAGTCGTAAGGATCTCATATGAGTGTTTTCTTCTTACACTTCGAGAGGACACATAAATGATTTCTTCTCCTTATTGTTTTCTTAGTTAGCCAATGAAGGATGTTTTGAATGCAATTTTGTCGAATGTGTAGCCCATGGATAGTATACGATAGTCAGTATGGAGACAGTCCACAGGGTAGCGATGGCTTAGGAAACAGATTTAGATTCCTATCATCTAAGGTTTTCAACTTTATGAGCCGTGAGGGTCTCATAAAAGTATTTCTCCCTACGAGTTGAGAGGATCCCGTAGGTGCATTTTCTCCTTAAGAGTCATAAGGAATTCTAAGTGTCCTTTCTCTTATTGTAATGTTTTAAAAATAAATAAATAATTAAATAAATAAAATTCTTTAGATGAATTTTCTGATAATCGGTAAAATAAACCGTATTTTCCGTAAAACTTAACTATAATTATTTTTCGATATAGATTTAAATATGCCTATTTTTACTATGCAATTGCTAGTAATTGATATTAATTAGTCACTTATAAATTTCTAGTCTACCTAAATATTTTTCCTTAATTAATTATTTTAATTATTATTATAAGCTTTTAATTATACATTTAATTTGTGTAAATTTCAAATTTGAATAGGCTAATTATACAAATGTGAACCATGACAACATGAAAACAAGTTTGTAACATGCTCATTTTGTTTTAGTATGTCTTCAAAATTCTAGAGATTTCTATAGGAAAACTTAATTAGAAAATGAAATAAATGAGATAAATATGAAATGACTTAAAAGATGTATTGATTAGGAAAATTCTACACACCCACACACACTTTTCTCTCTCTCTTTTTCCTTACTCTAGCATGGCCGAGCCCTCTTGTGCTGCCCCCCAATTCTCCATTCCATTCATTCCTAAAAAAAAAAAAAAGTTGTAGAAAAGAAAAAAATTAAAGAAAAAGGATTAATATATGTCACCATTGGATATTTCTACACACTTCTACACACACCCATACACCTCACTTCCTCTTCATTACTTCTCCTAGTGCTAGCGAGAATTCCCCAGGGTGCTGCCCATTTTCTCCCCTCATTCTCACTTTAAAATTCTTCAAATTTTTTTTAATCTAAAATCAATACAAAACCTCACCCAATTCCTAATTAAATCTCTACCTTTATTCTTTGGCCAAACTAGCTTAAATCCTTGGATGCAAGAGACCATTTTGGATGCAAGTGTGCATGTTGATCTCATGTTTGTGAGGTATAAATCCAAATCCATGTTTAATTAGTTGCTAATTACTCCAATCTAGCATAATTAGGAGTTTAAATTATGGTTTTAATGTTTAGATTTAAAATTCAAGAAAGGGGTTATGACTTTAAGTTAGGGTTTTTAGCACATCATTAAGGTTTTCATGAGTGGTTTAACATTTTAAAATATGCAAAATCTAGTTTAGTTGTTAATTTGTAAAGTGTTACTTTAAAATTGTTAAAATTAGGAAATTTTGAAAACTAGATTTTTAGGATTTAATTAAATTGGTAATATAAAATTTAAATAATGTTTTGTGTGGCATAATTAAGATATTAAGTTATCATCTTGGTCACTAGAATTGTTAAAACATCAAGATTGGTATTAAAACGGGTAATGGTCGCTTACTAGTTTTTTTAAATAAATCGATTTAAATTAAGCTTGAGATTTTGATAATTTATAACCTATTTTATATAATATCTAGAGTGTTGTGAGTGCGCAGTGGGTACGATTGGGTTTTAGGTTTGGGGATTTTCATGTATAACGACCCTAGCTGTAGTTTGTGGTGTTGTCGCGAGCGCGGTTGTGCGCCGAGTGCGTGCACGTTTAATTAGCGCGCGTTGTTTGACTTGTGTAAATTGTTTCCATGGCTATTCATACTTTATCCTCATATTGCTTGTGTGTGATCCTAGGGTCAGGTACATAAGTGTAGGATGCGGCGCGGAAAGACAGATGGAGACTGGATCAGCCTAGCCGAAGCGTCCCGGTGAGTAGATGTATATATCTATGGGGGGATCGTCTGGATGGCGCGAGGCGTCCGACGGTTTAGTATTATTTAAAATATTTACTTTATATGCGAAGTTCCTAGTTAAGCATCTCATTGCGTCGCATCGTTATATGTATAAAAAGATATATATATATATATATATATATATATATATATATATATCATCTTATAGGACACTTGCACCATTACCATTGGTTCCTGCCGAACGTGCACTATTTATGCGAACCGCTCACGCCATTGGTAATTGCTATATCACGAACACTATAGAACCTACTTAGACTAGTATCGAAAATATTCGCTTCATACATGATATTTAAACTGGTAGTCGTATTTTCCATCTCCTCAAGTTTATCACTAAGGATTGCTAGTCGTATATATACCGCATTTCATTATCATTCATACATAGTTTTCTAGTTATAATTACATTTCACGACATGGATATCATGGAAATTATCATTTTCCTACATAATCATGTATTGTGATTCTTTTTGAGGATTTCCGTATTGATGAGATTTCTGGATTTTGGGGAAAACCGCAAAGATTTTATAAAAGTTTATTATCATTATTTTAAAATACAAGTTGCGGCTTTCTCATGATGTATGTGTCGTCCAGCATGAGTTTTCATGTTTTATGTTGGATTTCGAGACCCAATTCTAGAAGTGGATGAACCATATTGGGTACATGGTGGGCCCGGTATGGTACCCCGGGGAAAGAAACTCGAGTTGTAGACGATGAGCCTGGCAGGGAAAGACAACTTACCGGTGATGTCTGGTGCAGCGGATATCTGGAGGATACCAACCGTTGTCGTGAGCTTTGATGATATGGGCCGATCCGGACTGACGGAGCCCGAGATATTGAGATATTGACATACTGATACATTGAGACCGATATATATCCATATGTTGTGTCGATGCTTGACACGGTTTTCTGATGATTTCATTAATGATACCTCAGCTAATTTACAGAAGTTTTAAGATAAGAACACAGATTTTTCTTTTATCTAACTTATAGAGATTTCATGTTGATTTTGCATTTCTGTGCATACATACTAGTGCATCGCATCATGTCATAATATGTAGGTTGAGACACATTTGCGTACATTCTTACGATAGCCTTATTAGATGTTACTTACTACTCACGAGTTGGAAACTCAACCCCGTTGTGCCACCGTATCTTGCAGGTCAGATCCGTCAACGCAGGAGCGGCGGGTGTATCTCCTTTTTCGCTTCCTTGTTTCGGTTTGCAGCTTGCACACAGGTGGGTATTTGGAGGATTTGCTTTTGCTCCCACCGTATATTTTTTTTATTTTGTATCTAGTATACTCCATCTACCCTTATATGTTTGACTAGATGGTGAGATTTGTGAGACTTGTATTTTGGTTTGGTGTCGATGCTCACTTGAGCCGACGAGTTGCTTTTATACTTTTATACTTATTTCGCATTATTTGATATATTCATTGCATGTGGTTGTGATCCGCCTTTGGCGAAGAGCTAGCTCCCGCTTGGGGATGCCTTACTCATGATATATATGTATTTCTCTTTTTTGTACCCGTTTGGGGGCCAGTATTTACAAAGGAGACTCTGCCGAAATTTTCGGAAAATTTTGTTGTTTTATTAAAATGTTAATGCGATTTGATTTGGTTAAAAATCATTTTATTTTAACAAGTTTTCCTTCACTCTACTTCCATTTTGGTTTAGATTTCTGGGATTTGGTTTACTTTGATTACGTTACGCCTTTAGACGTTTCGTAATTTAAGTGCCAGTCACGTTCCGTACCTTCGGGTCATGACAAAGTTGGTATCAGAGCGTGGGGCTTTACCTTTCTGAGTGTAGGATGATGATTGAGTTCGAAAAAGTGTTTGTAGAATAACCGCAATCAATAACGGTGTCGCGTGTAGCTAGACCGAGATGAGTACGGGTCGTCCTCAGGGAAACGTTGAACCTTCTACTCTTACTTTAGATGTGTTGAAAAAGAGAGGAGAGATAAAGAATATTGTAGAATAGTTTCTAGATCTACGTTAAGCATTAATGCAAAATATAGATCTAGATTATTTATGAATGTGAGTTTATATAAGAAGAGGGCATGTAGGGTTCATTAGGATTTAGTAGTTATGGATGATTAATTAGAAATTACTCTTTTTATCCTTTAATAGATTTAAAACTAGAACGACAGAGATGCATGTAGATTAGGGTTTCTGGAGGGAAAAGGGTTCCCACTCTTAACCCCTATCTCGACATGGAATTCCGTTCATATCTAGACTTTACCAAAACAATCATTAATCTAATCTCTAATCGCGGTCGAGACTAACAATAAATTGGTAGCGCGCCCGATTAGGATGTCAATGATTCTTTTAGTAAAGTTTATAAACTTTATAGGATGTAAAAAGAGTTTAAGGATCTTCATCATCCATTAATCTAGCCTAATCCTATGAACCCTAACAAGCGGAGAATTACTCGCGCATGTTGGGAAAAAAAGATGAAAAGACAGAGAGGGAAAATATAATGTAAAATGCAAGAGAATTAAATAAAACAACTACTTTTATTAATCAACTTGAACAATCTACACTTTATTCCTTAGAAAATGATTACAAAAACTTGTTTTGCTTCTCGAACTCTTCCGAAGGAGGTAGATGAACAGTTGATGATTAGCCTGGATGCGTGAGCCGTCTTGGACTTCGTGATCTCTTCGGCTTGATGCCTTCTAACTTTAGCCCTTGGTCCTTTATATAGCCCTCAAAGAAGAAAACTAGTTACCATATATGGTGACTTCCTACTATGGTGACTTTCCATGCCTGAATTCTGAGTCCCTGTCAGTATTGATTTTATGAATTTGGCAGATTTTTGATCCTGACATCTTGAACATCTTGATCTCTTGACCTGAGCTAAATCTTGCACAATATCTCTATGAATAATGTTAGTTTATTTATTAAATTGGAGAGAGTATCTTAATCACTATATATGGTAATAAATTTTTAAGAAACTTGATTAAGAATATTTAATATGCTATGCACTTTATATGGTAATAAATCTTTAAGAAACATGATTAAGAATATTTGATATGCTAAGCATATTTTAATTACTAAAATATTATGCATATATTTTGAAATATTATTCTAACCATTTGTATGATATTATATCTTTTAAGAATTATGATTAGAATATTTGATATGATATGCATATTTTCAAGTACCAAAATATTATATAAATATAAAATGCCTATATTTTCCTTCATAATATTAATATAATATATAAACATATGGCAAATAGTATTTTTCAGATAAATTCAAATATGTTTAATATTTACAATAAACACCTTTTATTATTTAAGAAATGTAAGTAAACTATTTATACCAAAGTGCAATATTTTCAACTGAACAAATACCCCCAAACTTAACTTTGATCGTCCCGAGCAAACTAGTTATTCAAGAGAAAGAGAAAAAGAAAAAGAAAAACCTAATTAGCACACTTTCGTAGGCAAACACGATTGCACTGAGCACGTGCAACAAGCCGTTAAACCTCTAGGTGTCCCTAGTAGGAGGAGTGTTGTCTCCTGAGGGTTTTCAGCGGATTACACCCACAAAATCCTATAATAAAAGAGAGATGGTGAAATTTACATATAAAGATAAGAACCATAAAAGAAATACTTTGAAAATTTAGAGTTTCCAACTACACTAGCTTTTCAGTTGTCATGAGCCCTATCTTAATAGTCATGAAAAGATGTTAGAAATCATATTATCCCTCAATAAAACATCGTCTTTATTTTTCGTTTCTACCTTTCATCCAAACATCGATCATATAACCCTACGTGTATGTAATGGACATCCCTATACTCGAAGAATTCAATTCAAGCTATCATACTCTTGTCCATCTACCTCAGTACTTTTTAACTTGATTAATATTTATGGATTTGCTCACACATTTTCATGCGATTGTTAATACTTCTTGAGGTACTAACCGACCGATTACTCATGTGCTTGCTGATTAGGTGATAATATTTTCCTCGTCTTGCACCACCTAAGGCTTAGCAGTGACTCCCAGACCAGTTGGCCTTAGGGCACTAGGTGAAGAGACACCCTCGCTATATTTTTTTATTGCTGCCTTGGCGATAACAAAACCAGTGTTCATTTTTCTTTTCACCATTTTTATATTTTCTTCATTTCTTCATTTCTTTCATACTTTGGCTTTTAGACAAGAGCATTTCAAGATATCATCTACTATCCCGAGTTTCAAGACGCGTGTAAGTGCATATAGTAGGGTATCAACATTCAAATGTTTGGCTTACAGAATAGAAACTATTTTTCAGACTTATTTTTATCCTCAGATTAGTGACTTCCTTCATCTTACTAACCCTTAGGACAACAGCTCATAACTACTTATTACTAGTTCGTTTAAGAAAACTTCTAATTTTCTTGGTTTTCTTAAACTATTCCTAACTTTTGGATGTAATTTTTCACTTTCTACTCTTTTGTTATAAAAGAAAATTTTTGAAATTTTTTTGAAAATGTTGTGCTTATGCAAAATATGATGCAAATTGATGTGTAAATAAACACAAATCTCCCCCAAACTTGTTTTCAACAGTGTCCTCACTGTTGCTATCTGCTGGATCACAAAAACCTGTAAGTTTGGGGGGATATTATTAATGGGGGCAAAAATATATGAAAGTGAAAATCCTCCCCCAAACTTATTTTTGGCTTACAAATTTGAGGACAAAAGTTATGTTCAAGAGCTAAAAATATACCCCCTCAAACATGAGTTAGACAATATGAAGCATTTTAAGAGGGGGTGAGTCATTTGGTCAAAATAAAACTTTACAAAGACCAAAAGTTAACACCAACCATTCAAAGATTTTATCAGTATAGCGTATAGGTTGGTGGAAGAATGTGTTGTATCGAGTCAAGAAAAAATGGGGAAGGGATAAGAGGTGGTCTGGACAGGGTTTGAAATTAGAGAAAAGAAAGAATGAGGATGAATGTGAATGATTAGGAAGAATGAATGGTGGCGGTTCAATCTCTATAGGTGGAGATTGATCAATCACAAAATCCGTATTGTTTAAAAATTCAAGTTCGTCAGCAAAAAGTTCTTCAAAACTTTTATCAATGGTGTGATTGAGCATTTTGCTGTCAAAGAGTTTTGTGCCAGAATTTATCCTACTTGATTCAAAAATTATTGAGGTAGAGGACTCGAAAAACTCATCTACCTCATTTTCAAAAATATCCAAATCAAGTTGAATTTCTGGTATTATTGAACTTGAATTAACGGATTGTGATTCATCAAAACTCACTGAAACTATAGGAACAGAAGAAGAACCGGAGAAAGTAGAAGGTGAAATGGGTAAACAAATTGGTGTGTCGAGTGTTGCTGAACCAGATGTGGAAGATGGAGGCTGTATTTTGGTCTGATCTTCGGGTATACCATTATCCTCAACTTCAAGACATATTTGGGGTTCGGGAAGAATTAAAGGCTCAAGATGATGACCACAAGGAAGCGAAAGGATTTGATGAATTGGTGGGACAAAATCATCCAAAATTTCGGGTTCATCAATCAATATATCCCCAACGTCAATCACCTCATTCAAGTGAAGGTTAAAATTCTCAAACACCTCATCAAAAGTATTGTTTTCAATCAGTTTTGGTTCAAGAGTGGAGGTGTAGAGATCACAAGGGTTGGGTATGGTTTCACTTGAAATGGACCCTTCACAGTCGGGTAAATCAAACACTACAAAGTCACACAACTTATCAGTCATTCTATTTGGTGTACTTGATGAATCTATGAAACTGGAGTTGTGGATTTCAGTTTTGAATGGTGAGGTTTGATGAGGAAGGGTGTACAGTTCTGTCTTACTACCCAAATCCTTCATAATTTGGTTCGACAGTTCCAGAAATTTTTCTAATGTCTGCTCCAGACTAGTCTTGGGATGATAAGGGGTTTTAGTATAAGATTGAAATTTCTGTGGATAATTAAAACTCCCAAATGACTGATTAGAAGAACTGTCTAGAGAAGGTGGAAAAGTCTGATTGGATTGATAGGAATAGAATGGTTGCGGAACTTGGGTAGGAGTAGGATCAATATTATGATAAGAAGAATATTGATATGGGTTGGTTGGTTGGCTATTTTCAACAGACATCTTATATGCCACAAACCGCATATCAAACTCTTCTCCGGACAGTGGTGGTGATGGTTGATATTGGTCCGGGTTGAAACTTTGGCCTCTAGACCTAGCTACGTGCTCAGCAATGGACATTCGTCTAGGGGCTTCCTCACTCTGGGTATGAATTGAAACAGGTGTAGGATTAGGATACGGTTGATAAGACCTAGACTGAGGTGGCCAACTGTTTCTTCCTACTTGTTCTATATGATCTCTTAAGGATATGGAAGAGCCGGACGGTATACCGAAGGGATTACGAAAACAAGAGATATCTGTTTGTGGACAACAAAGCTCGGCAAGTGTTCTTCTGTTTAGGTCACCCATTATAAGAAGAGAAGAAGGTGGAAGGGGTAAAAAGGAGAGAAAGTAATTGGTTTGTTTTGAAAAATGACGGATTTAGACAAATCACACAAAAATGCACAACCCTAGAACTATGGTTACCTAGGTCCAGTCTCTAGACCGCTCCTAGACTTCCAAAGGACAAGCCGCAGGATCAATCCTCTACCGCCTCCGTACTACCCTTGTAGCCAGGTAAGTGCCAAGTAAGTAGGAAGGAACCACAGTAGTGGGCCTAATTAAAAACCACTAGACTTTGACACACTTGTCTAGGCACTACAAAAGTAATGCGGATAAGCGATAGATTACCCACGACCTTCCTCTGTCCTTAATGAGCGCGACAGTCCTTAGAGTCTGGTCTAGATAATTTTTAAATTAATGAAGGGTTGATGCAGATGCTCGGTTTGTGATTTGTGGGGCTTAGGAAGGGTGATGAAATCCCCACCTAATCTGGATTTTGGTCTTGCCCCTTAAAAATCCGTATTAAAACGTGCAAAAACAAACCGCAAAACAAAACTTTGCAAAAAGATTTTTTGAGCGGCGAATATTTTGCAAAGAATCCTGCAGAAAATAGATTTTATTGGATTTGAGAGGAGAGAGAAGGAATTAAGAAAGATACCAGAGAAGTGTGAAACCCTAGATCTTCTGTTTCCTCAAGTCCGTGACTCCAGATTCCCTCGCAAAATTCACACACAAATCGTTAAATATGCAATTTGCAGTTTTGTTTTAATAATGATATGAATCGTCTAAGAATTCAACACAAATAGCAAGAAAAAAAAATTACGCACGTTTCCCCGGCAACGACGCCATTTGATTGAGTTCGAAAAAGTGTTTGTAGAATAACTGCAATCAATAACGGTGTCGCGTGTAGCTAGACCGAGATGAGTACGGGTCGTCCTCAGGGAAACGTTGAACATTTTACTCTTACTTTAGATGTGTTGAAAAAGAGAGGAGAGATAAAGAATATTGTAGAATAGTTTCTAGATCTACGTTAAGCATTAATGCAAAATATAGATCTAGATTATTTATGAATGTGAGTTTATATAAGAAGAGGGTTTGTAGGGTTCATTAGGATTTAGTAGTTATGGATGATTAATTAGAAATTACTCTTTTTATCCTTTAATAGATTTAAAACTAGAACGACAGAGATGCATGTAGATTAGGGTTTCTGGAGGGAAAAGGGTTCCCACTCTTAACCCCTATCTCGACATGGAACTCCGTTCATATCTAGACTTTACCAAAACAATCATTAATCTAATCTCTAATCGCGGTCGAGACTAACAATAAATTGGTAGCGCGCCCGATTAGGATGTTAATGATTCTTTTAGTAAAGTTTATAAACTTTATAGGATGTAAAAAGAGTTTAAGGATCTTCATCATCCATTAATCTAGCCTAATCCTATGAACCCTAACAAGCGGAGAATTACTCGCGCATGTTGGGAAAAGAAGATAAAAAGACAGAGAGAGAAAATATAATGTAAAATGCAAGAGAATTAAATAAAACAACTACCTTTATTAATCAACTTGAACAATCTACACTTTATTCCTTAGAAAATGATTACAAAAACTTGTTTTGCTTCTCGAACTCTTCCGAAGGAGGTAGATGAACAGTTGATGATCAGCCTGGATGCGTGAGCCGTCTTGGACTTCGTGATCTCTTCGGCTTGATGCCTTCTAACTTTAGCCCTTGGTCCTTTATATAGCCCTCAAAGAAGAAAACTAGTTACCATATATGGTGACTTCCTACTATGGTGGCTTTCCATGCCTGGATTCTGAGTCCCTGTCAGTATTGATTTTATGATTTTGGCAGATTTTTGATCCTGACATCTTGAACATCTTGATCTCTTGACCTGAGCTAAATCTTGCACAATATCTCTATGAATAATGTTAGTTTATTTAGTAAATTGGAGAGAGTATCTTAATCACTATATATGGTAATAAATCTTTAAGAAACTTGATTAAGAATATTTAATATGCTATGCACTTTATATGGTAATAAATCTTTAAGAAACATGATTAAGAATATTTGATATGCTATGCATATTTTAATTACTAAAATATTATGCATATATTTTGAAATATTATTCTAACCATTTGTATGATATTATATCTTTTAAGAATTATGATTAGAATATTTGATATGATATGCATATTTTCAAGTACCAAAATATTATATAAATATAAAATGCCTATATTTTCCTTCATAATATTAATATAATATATAAACATATGGAAAATAGTATTTTGCAGATAAATCCAAATATGTTTAATATTTACAATAAACACCTTTTATTATTTAAGAAATGTAAGGAAAATATTTATACCAAAGTGCAATATTTTCAACTGAACAGATGACCCTCGGTAGATGGAGTAGGTGGCTTAAGCAGAGTGGCGTAGCGTGGGTATGTTCCGCGGCATACTTAAGATACGATACTCCGCCTAAGTGACCTTAGGACATATATTTGCTTGTATTTCTTTCCTTGATTCCGGGAATCCTTGATTCGATTGCAATGTTCCTATCGATCCTGTTCCTCGTTCCAGCCACTATGCCGTCGGAGACTACGAGGGTCAGAGTGCTGCCGCCGGAGATGATGTTAGTAGGCTCGTTTGAGATGAGGACCGATCCAGGCGGTACGCCTACCCTTTAGGGAAAGAGTGGTCCGCCTTTTCCAGGATGGATGGCTAGGCTGGAGTCGAGTATTCAGGACGTGCGATAGATGTTTGGATTGTTACTGATGGTTAGCCGAGCTCCGAGAGCCGATGATGTCCCTCCTATTTCAGGAACCATGTTTGTACCTGCTTCTCATGCAGCTGTTTCTGTTCTTATCGAGATTTTCCGTATCCTTATGAGAGTTTGAGGCAGAAGCCTCCAGTTTTACCGGCACAGATGCAATGGAGGATCCGTAGACAATCCTCGAAAGGATGGCTGGAATTGTCGTTCACAGAGATGTTTTGACAAGATATGGGTTGAGTTTGCAAGTTTTCGTCTAGAAGTCTTGCTCAGACGTGGTGCGAGTCGGTTGAGAGAGGCCGAGCCGCAGATATACTTCCTAAGATTTTGGATGATTTCATAGCTAAATTTCTTGCTCGTTTCCTTCCGGAGAGCGTTCGAGATGTCGAGCTCATAGTTTTGAGTCCTTGTGCAAGACTCCGGGGATGACAGGGTCCGAGTATGCCATTTAGATTTCTTGGTGGTTCGATGTGCTCCTTACCTGGAGGACACTGAAGAGAAACAGATAAAGGGGTTCATGTGGAGATTGGACATACATGTATTTCTTGCAATAAGCACCCATCATTTTGATACTTATGCAGTCGCGATGGATGCAACCTTACCGCGAAAGGAGCGCATTTATGAGACTTCGGTCGTTTCTGGACCAAAGCGAATTTGTACCAGTATGCTGGCTCAGAGGCGGTTAGAAAGACGCCGTTGTGACAGGCTAAAATTTTTGGTCGCTCGATAAGTTGTTCGTTCGTGATTCGTTCGCATCGGAGAGAAGGATTCTTTTGTCGATTTGACTCTTCCCGATATGTTGGACTTCGAAGTATTCTTGTCATGGATTGGTTAGCCACGTGTTGTGCGTCTGGGGACTGCCGTAAGGAGGCAGTCATTTTTATTTTTTCGGTAAGCCAGTTCTTGTTTTTGGGGAGACCGTAGCGTCGTCTTTCGCAGTTTGAGTTCTGTTGGCGCTACTCAGTTTTATAGATAAAGGGATATCAGGAATTCTTGGCATATGTTTGCGATGTTGGAGCCGCATAGGTCACGTTGGACCAGGTCCCGATTGTGAGAAAGTTTCCAGATGTCTTCCAGACAAGTCGTTTGGTTTGTCGCCAGAGCGCGATATTGAGTGCTGCTTTGACTTGGTTCCCGGCGAAGCGTAAAGAACTGAAGGAACAGTTGCGAGATTATTGGATAAAGGGCTTGTTCGTCCGAGTGCGTCACCTTGGAGAGCTCTTGTCCTGTTCGTCAGGAAGAAAGATAGCAGTTTGTGTTGATGCAGTAATTATCGTCAGTTGAATCGGGTTACTGTGCGAGACATTTCTCGAAAATTGACTTGTGGTCAGGCTACTGCCAGTTATGGGTTCGAGAGGATGATATTCCGAAGGCTTCTTTTCACACAAGTTACGGGCATTATGAGTTTTGATGATGTATTTCGAGCTCACCAATGCCCCAGTAGTGTTTATATATTGGATGACCCGAATATCCAGGCCGTTCTTGATCAGTTTATCATCGTGTCTATTGAGGACGTCATAGTGTACTTTTGGAGCCGAGTGGAGCCTGGGCAATAATTGAAGATTTCGTTGCAGACTTTGAGGGAGCGCCAGCTATTCGCTAAATTATCCATGCGTTTTCTGGATGGATGGTGTTGACATCTTGGGTCATGTTGTTACGAGAAATAGTAAGTATGGAACCGAAGAAAAAATCGAAGCCGTTCAGCACTGACCCAGACCTGTATCAGTGACGGAGGTTCACAACATTTTTGGGTTTGACCCGGTTGGGAGTTTCTTTCCTTTGAACTGAGGCATGCAAGTAGAGCTTTCAGCAGTTAAGATTCGTTTGACTACGGTGCTAGCATTGTCTTTGCCTTCAGGATCAGGCGGTGTTGTTGGGTATGGCGACGCTTCGCGACAGTTGAAGAAGCGCGAGTAGAAATATTCCACTCATGACAAAGAGATGGTTGCAGTGATTTTACATTTAAGATTTGGAGACGAGTTGTACCAGATATTTACGGATCACAAGAAGCTTACTGTACGTTTTTCAGCAACAAGATCAAAATTTGAGATAGCGCTGATGGATGGAGTTGGTGAAAGACTATGACTGCGAGATTTTTATTGTCTAGGCCAGGCGAATGTTGTGGCAGATGTTTTGAGTCGGAAGCCGGAGGTAGCTTTTTTTATTTGAGCACGGTTCAGAAACAGTCGACGGCAGATTAGCAGATTTTTCGTGACAGCCAGCCCTATTTGAGAGTTCTTGCTTCAAATTTTTTTTCAGGTGTTGCTTGTTTTTGCTAAGTTGCAGGTGATATGATCTTACAATATAGACAATTCGGAATGTTTTGTTTTCGTAGTTTAAGGTATTCAGAAAAACATGCAAGTAATTCTATGGACCCTCTAGAAGAATGACACCCTAACTCGACATAATGACCATGGGAACGCTTTTGAACCTTAGGGTTTGCGTCAGTTCCACGGTACCATTAGTGAGGCTTGGGTTTGCCCTTCTACGGCTGGTCTGCAGGTACTGGATATCATTAAACCGCACTCAAGTGTTGAGCTCTTGGGGGAAATTGTGGGACTTTGATGAATCGATCGAAAAGTTTAATGTCGTCCGGATATCATATGAAAGGATGAAGAGGGATGTCACAGACTCTGTTTCAGGATGTGGACTTATCGGCCAGTCAAGGCTGAGCATCAGGGGCCAGCAGGAGAATTTCAACCTTTACCCACTCCGGGATAGAAATAGGAGCAAATTTCTATTGAATTTATCATCGGTCCTCTTAGGATCAGTTGAGAGTATGATTCTATTTGGAGATTGTAGCCCGATTGACGGAAAGTAGCTCATTTTATGCCAGTCAAGACCATTTTCGGATTCGTTCAGTATGCTCAGATGTATGTTGATAAGATGGTGCGACTACATGGAGTTCTGACTTGTATTATGTCCGATTGGGACATCCAGTTCACAGCCGACGATGCCAGAAACTTCAGGAGGCTTTGGACACCCCAATTGAGTTTCAATGCAGTTTTCTATCCGCAGACCGACGATCAATCAGAGAGGACCCTATAGATTCTTGAGGATATGATCCGGGCTTGCGTTCTAGTTTTCGGTGGCAATTGAGGTTGCTACTTTCCCTTGACAGAGTTTTCTTACAATAACAGCTTCCAGGAGATGATTCAGATGCCCCCTTTGAAGCATTTTATGGGAAGAGATGTCCATCGCCCATTTGTTGGACAAAGCTCGGTGAGAGCAGTTTTTGGGGTCACAGATTGTGCGGGACACGACCGAAAGGATTCAATTGATTCGGAATAGGATGAGAGCGGCCTAGAGCAGGCTGAAGTTTAAAGCCGATAGACGCTGTTGCAGACTTGAGTTCACTATTGGCGATCGTGTTTTCTTGAAGGTTTCTCTGATGAAGGGCATGTTGAGATTCCGGAGGAAGGGAAGCTTAGTTTCAGATATGTGGGTTTTTGGAGATTCTCGAGCGTTTCGACACAGTGTTATCATTTGACTTTTCAACCAGACTTTTAGTTGTTCACCCCGTGTTTCAAGTATCGATACTCCGCAAGTACTTTCATGACCTCTCTTACACGATATTGCATTAGATGTTTCAGCTGGAGCGCAAACCTTCTTTCACCGAGCAGTAGATAGTATTCCAGATCGGCAGATGAAGAAACCGAGGTCCGAGATCATACCGACCGTTTTGATTCTTTGGCGTAACCCGAGCGGCAAATATGACACGTAGGAAGCCAAGCTCGAGATGCGGAAGAAACATTCCCATTTCTTCGTGGGTAGGTGTAGTTAGATTTTAAATTCGGGGACCGAATTTCTTTAAGGGGGAAAGATTGTAACGTATTAAAAATAAATAGTTAAATAAATAAAATTCTTTAGGTGAATTTTCTGATAATCGGTAAAATAAACCGTATTTTCCGTAAAACTTAACTATAATTATTTTTCGATATAGATTTAAATATGCCTATTTTTACTATGCAATTGCTAGTAATTGATATTAATTAGTCACTTATAAATTTCTAGTCTATCTAAATATTTTTCTTTAATTACTTATTTTAATTATTATTATACGCTTTTAATTATACATTTAATTAGTGTAAATTTCAAATTTGAATGGGCTAATTATACAAATGTGAACCATGACAACATGAAAACAAGTTTGTAACATGCTCATTTTGTTTTAGTATGTCTTCAAAATTCTAGAGATTTCTATAGGAAAACTTAATTAGAAAATGAAATAAATGAGATAAATATGAAATGAATTAAAAGATGTATTAATTAGGAAAATTCTACACACACACACACACTTTTCTCTCTCTCTTTTTCCTTACTGTAGCATGGCCGAGCCCACTTGTGCTGCCCCCCAATTCTCCATTCCTTTCATTCCCAAAAAAAAAGAGAAAAAGTTGTAGAAAAGAAAAAAATTAAAGAAAAAGGATTAATATATGTCACCATTGGATATTTCTACACACTTCTACACACACCCATACACCTCACTTCCTCTCCATTACTTCTCCTAGTGCTAGCGAGAATTCCCCAGGGTGCTGCCCATTTTCTCCCCTCATTCTCACTTTAAAATTCTTCAAAATTTTTTTTTTATCTAAAATCAATACAAAACCTCACCCAATTCCTAATTAAATCTCTACCTTTATTCTTTGGCCAAACTAGCTTAAATCCTTGGATGCAAGAGACCATTTTGGATACAAGTGTGCATGTTGATCTCATGTTTGTGAGGTATAAATCCAAATCCATGTTTAATTAGTTGCTAATTACTCCAATCTAGCCTAATTAGGAGTTTAAATTATGGTTTTAATATTTAGATTTAAAATTCAAGAAAGGGGTTATGACTTTAAGTTAGGATTTTTAGCACATCATTAAGGTTTCCATGAGTAGTTTAACATTTTAAAATATGCAAAATCTAGTTTAGTTATTAATTTGTAAAGTGTTACTTTAAAATTGTTAAAATTAGGAAATTTTGCAAACTAGATTTTTAGGATTTAATTAAATTGGTAATATAAAATTTAAATAATAGTTTGTATGGCATAATTAAGATATTAAGTTATCATCTTGGTCACTAGAATTATTAAAACATCAAGATTGGTATTAAAACGGGTAATGGTCGGTTACTAGTTTTTTAAATAAATCGATTTAAATTAAGCTTGAGATTTTGATAATTTATTGAAGAAGTTTCAACAGCACCACTACAAGAGTTTGGTAGTATCACACATGCCATATTTAATTTTTTAGGGTGCTAGAGAAACTAACCTAAGGATCATACTAGAAAAGCTAGGGTAACAAAACATTAACACTAACACAAGTAGCAAAAGCTAGGGTTTTGAGAATACAACCTTTGTAGCTCCTTACGCTAGACTCCTTGGCCACTTGAGAGTTGAAAAGAAGTTCACTTGAGATCTTTTAGGTCCACGACGATCCATCCGGAATCCTCTTTGTCCAAGCTAGATGCTTCACTTGATCAAGAGAAGAAATTGAAGCCAACACTCTAAACTAGTTGGCTAGAGTAGTATAGAATGTTGATGTAGTTTGTTTTCTCACTTAAAGACCCTAACTTGATCACTCTTTCACTCATTAATGGAAGCTAGAGAGCAAGAGAGAGGAGGAAGAAGATGAAGGCAATATGAGAGCTCAAGATAATGATAAGCTTATGTTAAAAATGAGAAATGAAAATATATATATTTTCTCTTTCTCATTCTTAACCCTAGTTATAAAATATCTAGATATTTATTTTGGATCCAAAATGGCCATAGAAAATAAATCATGGTTAAAGCAAAGGGGTAGTGTATGAATAAAATATTAAACCATGATAGAATTTCCATTTCCATTTTCTTTTATCCAAAAATAAATATCAACATATTTATATAAAGTGTGAGTCTTATATTGCCACCATCTCATGTATCAACAACCATGATAGAATATTTTATGCATGTATGTGTGCATACACATCCATATGTGCATCAAAAAGAATAAGTGCATACATGCATGCATACAACAAAATACAAGAAAGGGTTTAAAGTGAAAAACTAATGGTCAATGATAAATCAACACTTGATTTAGCAAACCGGTCATATCACTTACGATCCGACCAATAGCAAACCGCCCGATTAATATACGGTATCACATACGCGCATTTAATCGGGTCCCTGCGCATATCTCTTATGCACACCGCATCGTTTCGCCTGAACTAGATAACTCCATTGTGAGACTCTAAGACTCATCAATACGCCGGCAGTGGACGATGATCATATCAAGCACCCCCAAGCCGCAAGAGGTCAGCTAAACGTAACAGCCACCCGGGTATTGAGCGATCAGAAGAAAACAAGCGAACTTGTCACAACTCCCGTCGATCCAACCGGCAACACAACCGTACAGTCCGGTCTCTTCGTCAGATATGCTGCATATCGAGTCTAGGGATGGTAACGTCGACCCCAATAACTCAATAAGTCATGCCGATGAATGGTCTATAACAGATCAAGAAACTACTGCTAACACTTATCAGTAAATCTCAACAGCCCTGGCCTGGGACTTACTGATATAGCCAATCGAGCACAGCATAGCATCAACTCCCAATACCGGGAGAGACGAAAGCCAACCTATCGCTCATCGCCTTCGTGTGCCTCGGGACTATACCCAACAACCACCTGTTTGCACGAATCAGTAGAGCCGTGGTAGGGCGGTGATCAAAGTACAGTAGGAGAACACACAAGACTCTATGACGATCTCGGGTCTACAGACTAACCTGTACCAGTATCACCTGAGAACTGCTATCCGACGATAGATATAATACCATATAGGAGTTCTCGGCGAGTCCGTCCAGTGTACCCAGTCTCCACTGAGCACCCGTATACGATCTCGATGTCAAACATCAATGGATGTGGGAACATCCATCGCCCATCATATGGGTCTAGTATCATATACGCTAGTTTACTCTGGTAAATCGATGCCCCATCTCGATACACCTACGACTAGGGATATTTCAGGATATGCTTCTAAACTACAGATGTCCCACTAGTATGATCTCCATCATAATCACAGTAGTCAAGCCAATATCCTCAGGGCTTTATCAACATGTGTAAATGAATAAAAGCACGATCAAGTCAACATGTCAGATAAAGAAGAACCAGATAGCATACTATCATGTCGAGCAAGAATGTACACTGAATATATATATACATGTATAAATACATCCACTATCATATAATGGCCTCTAGGGCATACATATATCCAACAATCTCCCACTTGCACTAAGGCCAGTTATTGGCGTATCTCATACCCAACGTCTCAAAAAGTCGCTCATGCTGCAGCTGAGGGAGGGCCTTGGTGAGTGGATCCGCGGTGTTATTCTTTGTGTCTACTCTCCTAATCTCGATCTCGCGACGATCTACAATCTCCCGGATCAAATTAAAGCGCCTCAGGATGTGTCTGGACCGCTGATGGGACCTGGGCTCCTTGGATAACGCCATAGCCCCATTATTATCACAATACAATGGTATTGGATCAATAATTGTTGGAACTACTCCTAGCTCCGAGACGAACTTTCTCATCCAGACGGCTTCCTTGGCGGCATCATTCGTAGCAATATACTCAGCCTCCATCGTAGAGTCTGCAACGGTATCCTGTTTGGAACTCTTCCAACTCACCGCCCCTCCATTGAGGGTAAATACAAACCCAGAGATAGATTTGTTGTCGTCCTTATTACTCTGGAAGCTCGAATCGGTAAAAGCCTCCATTTGGAGATCTCCATTACCATACACCAAGAACATTTCTTTAGTCCTTCGCAAGTACTTAAGAATGTTCTTCACAGCTATCCAGTGATTCTCCCCTGGGTTGGATTGATACCTGCTTACTATACTAAGTGCATAAGCTACATCTGGGCTTGTACATAACATCTCATACATTATAGATCCTACTGCCGAAGCATAGGGTATAATGTTCATGCAAGCTCTCTCTTCATCGGTCTTTGGGCAAGAGTCCTTAGAGAGAGTGACCCCATGGCAAGCGGGTAAGGCACCCAGCTTGGAGTCTTCCATACTAAACCTTTTTAGGATGGTGTTGATGTACCTGGTTTGGGACAATCCCAATAACCTCTTGGATCTATCCCTATAGATCCTAATGCCCAGAATGTATGTGGCATCTCCCAGGTCCTTCATGGAGAACCTTAGTGATAAGAAAGATTTGACCGACTGTAGCATATGAATATCATTTCCTATCAGAAGAATGTCATCCACGTACAATATAAGGAATGTGACAACTCTCCCTACAGCCTTCTTATAAACACAAGGTTCATCTGGATTTTTGATGAAATCAAACTCTTTGATAACATCATCGAAATAGATGTTCCAACTCCGTGATGTCTGCTTTAATCCATAAATGGATTTAAGCAATCTGCATGCTTTCCTGCTGCTCCCACTGTCAATGAAGTCCATCCATATAAACGCATTCTTCTAAATCTCCATTTAGAAATGCCGTTTTAACTTCTATCTGCCAGATTTCATAGTCGTAGTGAGCAGCAATAGCAAGTAGGATCCAAATGGATTTAAGCATGGCTACAGGAGAAAAATTTTCGTTATAGTCCAAACCTGGTCTTTGACGAAAACCCTTCGCCACAAGTCTTGCCTTATAGAGGTGGTCTCTTCCCATGCCATATCTCATATGGCGTGGTAGACACGGTTTTGGTTGGGACCCTGTTCAATAGAAACGCTGTAGTCTCTAATGCATGCCCCCAAAATAAGACGGGTAACTCAGCATCACTCATCATGGAATGTACCATATCTAATAGGGTCCGATTCCGTCGTTCTGACACACCGTTGTGCTGTGGTGTGTAAGGAGGAGTGAGCTGAGAGAGAATCATATTCTCTTTTAGGAAGTTTGCAAACTCTGTACTGAGATACTCCCCACCTCGATCTGATCGAAGTATTTTGATACTCAAGCCGGTTTGTTTTTCTACTTCAAGTTTATATTCAGTGAATTTCTCGAAAGCTTCGGACTTGTGCTTTAATAAAAATACATGACCGAATCTTGAGAAATCATCAGTGAAGGTAATGAAGTATGATAAACCACCTCTAGCCTGTGTAGACATTGGCCCGCATACATCACTATGTATGAAGCCTAAGAGCTCAGTAGCTCTTTCTCCGTGTCCTGTAAACGGAGTTTTGGTCATTTTACCCTTGATAAAGGACTGGCAAGTCGCATAAGATTTATATTCAAAAGAGTTTAAATATCCATCTTTGTGTAACTTGTTTAGTCTTGTTTCGTTAATATGACCAAGTCTACTGTGCCAAAGAAAAGCTTCATTTATTTCTGAAAATTTTCTTTTATTAGTGTGTTGTATACTGAAAACTGTGTGTTGATTTAGGACGTATATCCCGTTATTAAGTGTACCATACCCAACCAACATTTGATTCAGGTGAATGTTCATAACATTGTTCTGCAATACAAAATTATATCCTTCATTGTCTAACAAAGAAACGGATATTATATTACAAAGTATACTAGGTACATAATAACATGGGTTCAAAACCAATATATACCCAGATGGCAACCCCAAGTGATACTCTCCCACTACAACTGTATGTACATTGGAACCATTTCCAACGCGGAGAGTATGGTCACCTGTCTTCAAAACCTTGCTATTTCTCAGCCCCTGCATAGAATTGCAAATGTGAGAACCTGAACCGGTATCTAATACCCAGGAAGCAGAGTTTATTGAAAAACAGTTTTCTGTCATAATCACACCTGAAGCGGAAGCATCCTCATGCTTCTTCTTGAGATCCAAGTACTCTGTGCAGTTGCGCTTCCAGTGTCCTGTTTTGTGGCAGTGATAACATTCCCCTTTTCCCGATTCCCCAGCTTTGGACTTGTCTTTCCCCTTAACCTTTTTAGCTCCACCCCTAGATTTGGTGGGTTTCTTCTTTATCTTTCCCTTGGCCTTAACCTTCGGGCGAGAAGAGGACGATTTCGCAACAAACAAAACGGGAGTTTTTACTGATTTCAGCGTGCTCTCTGCACTCCTTAACATATTAAGGAGTTCAGGTAGTTCCTTCTCCATGTTGTGCATGTTGAAGTTAACTATAAATTGAGCAAAGGTGGAGGGGAGAGACTGCAGAATAATATCCGTATATTGTTCATTGTCCATTGTCCATCCAAGGTCCTCAAGCTCTTCTATGAGAGCTATCATCTTCAGAACATGGTCTCCTACTGGTGTGCCAGGGGCCATTCGCATCTGAAACAGTTTTCTTGATGCTTCGTATCGTAATACGCGAGATTGCTCTCCATACAACTCCTTTGTATGGAGGAATATGGCGTGAACATCCATATTCTCGTGCTGCTTTTGATGTGTGTTATCCATCGACGCAAGCGCGAGGCATTTGGCCGTGCCACAGTCAGCGTCCCATGTCTTGCGGACTTCAATATCCGCAACTGAGGATTTAAAGCCTGGGACGGGCGGAGCTGGAGCCGTGAGGACATATGATACTTTATCATAAGTCAAGGCAATGTTAAGATTCCTCAGCCACTCTTTATAATTGGTCTCATTTAGTTTATTTTTATCTAGTAGAAACTTGAGTCCTGTCATTGGTATCTGCCATTAAGAGAGAGAAAAATACACTCAGCGAAAGCTCTTGCAAAGATCAGATTGGTTATTATCTTATCTAATCGATGTCTCCCACTGCTTTAATCAAGTTTTTCTTTCAAACCTTAAAAAGAAAACTAGCCAGGATTAATTACAGTCTACAACTTCGCTAACTGTTCAGCCAGGCCAGTGTCGGTACTTGAGGGAGGTTCCCCTTGCTTTCGCACGGACCTAATTAATATAAACCTCATCTTTCCAGAGGCGTAGCCCCGTTAACACCTTTCTAGACACCTAATGAGTTAGCTAATTGTAAACTGCAAAACTCTCCTGGGAGCAACTATTGCCCACAGTAGGATCGGGATCCAACCATCATATAGAAGGTATGCAATCTCATTGCAAATTTCAACTCTTGAAATTCCCGATGTGGTTTTTACCCCTAGTACCCTTGACCTTAACTATGGTCAACGAGTTATAAGTACTAGTCAAGTTCTACCCGTCATTTCTTGATTAATTAGACCCACCCACATGACCCTTAACTATGGTCAACAAAGTCGCATGAATGTCCTAATTAATCTGCATCATATGCAATATAGGAAGACATCACTTAGCCACCATACACTACGCTTTAACTATAGTCAACAAACGTAGCACGAATACTAAGTACTCTACTTCCTAAAATGACGGAGGGTTGAGGATGGTTTTTAAGAAAAACCTTTAACGCTTTGAACTTGATATCGTCGTAGAATCAAATGGTTTTCAAAAGGAGTGGCTTAAGCTCCGCAGTTTTGAAATGTAGCTTTTTCGTAAAAAACCGAGTGGTTTTCAAATATGATTCTACAACATCTTTTTAGGTTTATTTTCTTTACATTAATCATATTAATATAGTCCCATCATTTAAGTCCTTAAGCCAATCACAAAAAAGAAACGAAAATACAACGTACGCTTATGCCATCCACATTCGCCGCAATGTTCCGTATGCACCGTTAGGTTACTTAACTAACGACATACCGGGACGGGACTAGCGCGGGTGTAAAACATAAGCAACGTCTATTATATATCTCATATATAATATAGCATTCGTCTCGGATATATTAAGCGATCATATCACAGAATATAGGCAGCAGAAACACATATATGATAGTATAGGATATACTAGGACGTCCGTATTTAGTATTTAGCCAACAATAGAAAATACGGATTCCATAGTCATGATGAATAGCCAATCCCACAACCTAGACCCCTATGAGAGCGGCAAGTGACCATGTCAATTCTGGAGTTAGGAAACCCGGTCTCGACGCCTTGAGATGGTCTCCCACTGGACCCCAGAACCCGGTCACTTATGCTCTCCTCCTTGGTTCTATCCTAATGCAGAAAAGTAAATAATATACAACAATGGTGACATCATCCTCAACTCGGAAGTGCCCCAAATAAAAGAATATTACATTAGAAATGAATTTTACATGAATGAAAAGTAAAACTCTCATCTCACATAAAACCCCCCCGGCTATTCGATCACGACAATCCTATACATCACAACAACACATAACATCACATGTCATCAACGTAAGCAAGTATGCGTACCCCAATTGGCGTTAACATATAACAACGAAACCGGCGATACGCATACTACGCTTACGGTCCCAGAAAAAAGTATCACATACTACTAGGCGATGTTAAACCCTTCGATCGAATTAACGAACACCCATATTCCCCAGCAATCTCAACACTTGGGCACCGTTAAACAATACCCAAAATCTATGCCACAGTATTTAAATGGACCAAACGTAGAAGGGTAGACCCAAGCCTCATTTGTGGCGCCACTAACTACGGCAAACCCTAAGGTTCAGTCGTAGTTTGGTGGTCACATCTCGAGTTAGGATTACTTTCTTCTAGAGGGTCCATAGGAATACCTGCATTAGTTATCGAGTACGTTCAACCTGGAAAACACGAGTGTTTGATAATTCGATCGACCTGTTTAACTTCGCCAACGTTACCAATACAATGCTATAAAAATACGAATAAGAACTATTCCGCAAAGAACCCAATACCAAACTTACATCACATGCAATTCTGGACTACATAAACAAAACCAGAAACCCCAGAACATAATTGATTAAGTGATTTAGCGTGCTTGCGCTTTCTAAAAGATAGATCAAAAATATTTGTAACCGAAATCAAGAACGGCGTCGCTTTGCAGCTAGCCGGTGAGTACGGGTCGGTCCACATAGATGTTGTGAATTTCCTAGTCGCGCTAACGAGTTAATTCCGAAGGGTGTTCGGATTAATTATTAAATCTAAAAATTGAAGTTGTATGATACTAGGATTAGAAACTTGCTAGGATTAGGTTTAGGGAAAATTTGGTAAACAAAGATCTACATCTCTTTCCATTGCCTTTAATTAAAGATATCATATTAGTGTTATGGTAAATCTTAACAAAGGGGATTAGGATGATTGGGAAGATTGATTCTTCCTCTTGATCTTTGTCCTTCCTTTCTTAATCTTTACCCTAACCTCCATGGAAAGCCTTAAAATCCGGGCCTTTAGACTACGGAATCACCGTTACCTTGAGGGTAGAGTGCCGTAGGGAGCAGAATAAGAAGGTATGCATGGAGTTCTAATTTTCATAAAAGATTGGCAAAGAAAAGAGATGAGAGATCTTCGTCTCTCAAATCCTTCCCCATTCCTAACCCTAACAAGCGAGGAAACTACTCACTCATTAGAGAATTGAAGAACATTTATCTAGGGCAGAGAATAAAAATTACCTAGGGCAAGAATTGAAATCTAAACTAGAGCAAGGAATTAAATCTACTTACAGATGCATCTCTCCAATCATCAACGCAGGGTTGTCAGATCTGAATTCATGAATTGAAAAGAAACACCGATGCTCTCCAAAAAGAGTTCTAGAATTTATTATTAAAAGGAGGCATGAAAAGAATACAATGATTTGGGCTTCTATTTATAGGAGATAGAAACCCTATGTTACAATTGATTTGCATGTCTACATTTACCAAAATATCCTTAGGAAGACCTAGTCAAAGTAAACTTCTAGCTTTGGTAAAATTTTATGTCTTTGTCTCTTTAAAAGAAAGTATTGGGCCTTGGATCTTTGGGCTTCCTTATTATTTGGTTCTTTATTAAAATAGCTTCTATGTTTCTTCCAGATCTCCAGTGAATAATTGCGGTGGACTTTTAACCGTTTGCTTTGTAATCTTGGACCTTGCGTTGCCTTGTACTGATCTTTTGCGTAAGCTTGATTAAGATCCTTCTATTTGTTGGTCAAAAGTATCTTTTTTGTGTCGTCTTTTGTCTTTTTCACTGTTTTTGCTCTAAGAACCTGTAACCTGTAATATGTAGCAGACATGCGTCAAAAGCACCTGTTTATTTATAAAATGAATAAGAATGGGGAATATAATAATGCAATATTATGATATGAATAAATACCCCCAAACTTATCTTTTGCTCGTCCTCGAGCAAACTTATTTTTATTCACTAAAATCCTAATCGCACTTTCGCAGGGAAACGCGATTGCACTGAGCTCGTGCAACAAGCCATTAAACCTCTAGGTGTCCCTAGTAGGAGGAGTGTTGTCTCCTGAGGGTTTTCAGCTGATACTACCCACAAAATCCTATCAATTCAGCCCATTAACTTTTGTTCTCCAATTAGGTTTTCTAACTAAGAATTCTATTATCTTTTACTTGTAAATTATCCACCCATATTCTTCACACTTCCTCGTCATTTAACTTAAGATTATATATATCCTATAGACTTACTTAGCTTTCGGCATCTCTTAAGTTTTCCTTCTAGGATTCCATCTCGACTTAGGAATTTCTATCAACTCTATTAAAGATATAAGTTCTATTTTTCATTCCTCTCTCTTATCTAAATTCCAATCACATATCCCTACGTGTGTGTATAGATCACCCCTACACTTGGAAATTCAAATCAAGCAATCATACTCTCGTCCATTGTCTAAAGCACTTATTAATTAGTGAATTTTTAAATGAAATTTGCTTACACATCCTTCATGCGACCGTTAATACTTCTTGAGGTACCAACAACCGATTACAAGATGCGTTAGCACTTTAAAACGCACTTCCTAGTCTTGCAACACCCAAGGCTTTAGCAGTGACTCCCAAACCAGTTGGTCTAATGCACTAGGTGATGAAGCACCCTCGCTAAATATTTTTCTATTTTTGCAGCATTAAGTAATCACAAAAACCAGTGTCCATTTTTTTTATTCTTTATTCACACTTTTTTTCTTTTATTTTCTTCGGACTAAGGACTTTAGACAAGAGCATTTCAAGGTCTCTTCTACTATTCCAAGTTTCAAGGTGTGTGATTGTGCAAATTGTAGGGTATATATTTTCAGAATCTAGACTTAAGCCAGGAACTATTTTTCAAACTTATACTCTAATAAGAACATCAATACTCTTCCCTTGTTTCGACTTAGCCCAAGAAGTGAACTCAAAATTTGCCTATTTCTAAATAAACTACAAAAACATATACTTTCTACCGTTAAACTTTAAAGAAGATTATCTTTAGGGTTTTTAATTCACTAAGTCTAAGATCTAGTTGTTCCTATCCAGTTAACCTATTTGTCAAACTCAAGTCAATTAGCCAAAATTGAATACATTATTTTTTATAATTTTTGAAATTTTCATTTTTTTATGGGTTTTCAAATAAGTATGCAAATGCAAAAATATGTACAAATGAATGCGAAGGAAGAAGACGTACCGAGCATACCCCCAAACTTGAACTTGACAGTGTCCTCACTGTCATGCTAAACCAAGAGGGTCAAAATACCGGCACTCCCCTGTTTATTTATTTATAATTTTTTTTATTTTATTGTTTTGAAATTTTATTGTTTTTTTTTATAGAAAAAGAAAACAAAAAATATATACATATATACAAAGATTCCCCCAAACTTAAGCTTGGCCTTGCACAAGCCAAAAGTTAGCACCAACCATTCAAAAATCTTATCGTGAAAATGGTATAGTTGGTGCAAGAAACTGAGAAGCACGCGAGACTGTGTGGAAAGAAGAATGGTAGAATATGGTCTCGGTGGGGGAGAAGAATGGCGAAAAGAAGAAGGAAGTGGAGTACGATCTTGAGGGTGTAAATTGAGTGAATAAATTAGCGCAATATGTGATGACCGATATATTATAAGCGATTGCGCTAACCTATCTACTCGTCGAGAAATGGGATCAAATCCCTCAAGATTCGCAAGAAAACATGGGTACGCCGAACTAGGTATAGGAGATGAAGGCGTAACGGTCACTTGCACGGTCGGAACAATAGGAAGGACGAAAGGGAGTGAATAAGGGATAGTCTCATTCTCACCGTAGTAAACTGTGTCGAACTGAAAAGATTCCATCAATGGTTCGAAACGACTCTAAGCAACCGAGTCTGATGGATTAACTAACTCATCTGAAAATGCAAAGGATGCAAACTCGGGCGGTGAGACTTCAACATCGTCCGAAAAAGTGAAACACTCGTAAGTGTCATCGGCTGTGAGAACTGTATCAGATTTAAAGGAAAAGTTTTCAAGCTCACAGTCGTCAAGCGTGAAATGAGGCTTGGTCGGAACGATGGAAAAGAGGGAGGGTGATTTAGGTAAAGGTTCAAGAGGATGAATTGGAAAATCCGACACATCAAAGAAAAATGGTTCAACCTCAATATGATCCTCACTACTCTCCTCAATATTATCCTCATAATTCTCCTCAATATTCAATTCATCCATGACATTATCATCAAAATCAAGACGCATATGAGATTCGGGAGAAACATTTAATAACTCGGGATGATGATTTGAACATAAAATTTCAATTAAATCGACAGGTTCATCATCCGAAATATTCCTGGCGTCTATATCCTTAATCAAGTGAAAGTCAATTTCTTTAGACACCTCCTCAAAAGCATGGATGTTTATCAATGTAGGTTCTAGAGTGGAAGTGTAAAGGTCAAACGGATTGGGTGCTGTTTCACTCGAAGGGGGTTCCTCACAATTTGGCAAATCAAAGAATACAAAATCACACAACTCATTTTTATCCTTAACTGATGAATCATTTGGAACAATCGATGGAAAACCGGAGTTGTGGGCTGCAATTGGGTATGGGTAGGTTTGATTTGGAAATCCTCCCCCATTCTCACTCAGTCCAACCGCCTCTTTATATATTGAAAAATCTGGGGCTAGCGGGAAACTAGCTACCGGTTCAGCAGGTTGCATAAGGGCGGCCACGGACGCTTCCACATTCCTAACCATTTTGTTTGTTGCTGCGATATACGCCTCCAACGCCTCTTCCAAACTAGACTTTGGTGGAAGGGGGTTTCGTCAAAAGATTCGAAATTGTTTGGATATGTGAAACTCCCAAAAGGCTGTGTAGAAACATTGTCTAGTGACGGTGGAAAAGTCGGGTAGGATTGGTAGGAAGTGGGTGATTGGACAGGGGTAGGGTCAACATATGGATAAAAAGGTGAATAGTCGTGCGGATCCCTAAAACTAGATGAGTGGAGAGGGGTGAAAGATCGGCTGCGAGATTGAGCAATATGCTCAGCAATGGACATCGGCTTAGGAGAGACGGTAGGACTTGAAAAAGTGGTATCAACATATGGAGGTGGTAAAGGTTGACTTGGTTGACACAAAGTGGGTTGAAAAGTCAAACTGTTTCCCCTAGACGTCTCTATTTGATCTTTCAAAGATATTTTAGGCAAGGAAGGATCGTCTTTAAATTGATCGAACAAATTGCCGAACGACGCAAAATTAGGTTCGGGATATCAAAGTTCGGCAAGTGATTTGTTATGTGGGGTACCCATGTTAGAAGAAAGGGAGAAAGAAAGAAAGTTTGTTGGTGCAAGGATTTCTTAGCAGCAAAAATTTGCAAGTTGTTTATAAAAGGTTTTTCCTTTTTCCTTTTTTTTATTTGTTTGGACTTTTTGCAAAAAAAGATTTTCGATAAAGGGCCAAGACACACTTTCGATCAACCAAAAATGCACAATCAGGCCTAGATCTAGGGTCACCTAGGTCGGCTAGACAGCTCCTAACTAGGATTAGAAATAGGACCTCAAACCGCATCTGCACCGCCAATTGCGGCCAGGTAAGTGCCAGGTAAGTGGGAAGGAACCACAGTAGTGGGCCTAATTAAAAACCACTAGCCTTGACACACTTGCCTAGTCACCGCAAAGACATGTTAGGATAAACGGCCGATGCCTATACTAGTCCTCTGTCCTATTGAGCGCGACGTCCTTAGGGCTGAGTCTAATATTTTTTTAATTAAAGATTGGTCAATGCAAATGCTTTATGTGATTTCTGGGGTCCTGGGAAGGGTGATAAAATCCCCACCCAATCTGAATTGGTCAAAAGCCCCTTAAAATCCGATTAAAAATATGCAAAACAGTAAATCACATGCAATCAAATCTTTTTTTCCTATGAATTTCAAAGTTTGTAAGTTTTCTAATTAAAATTTTCCTTTTTTCTCTTGCTCTTTATTTGGAAAGATATTTTTAGCAAAAAGATTAAGAATATGCAAATCAGAAAAGATCACTTGCAATCAATTATTATTTTAAGAATATCACAAAGAATCTTTATTTGGAAAAAAAATTGTTGCAAAATGATATTCGAGAAAAGATATGAAACAAAAAAAGATTACTTGCAATCAATTTCTATTTTAAACGAGGCACAAAAATCCTGCACAAGATTGTTATTTGGAAAGCGAAAGATTTTTAAAGCACACAAAATCTTGCAGAAATTTTTCAGAAAATATATGCAAATTTTTGCAGAGGAGGAACAGAGAAACTTACAGAGCTCTTTTTTTTTTTTTCCTTTTTTCTCCCGTGCTTCTGTCCCTTTTATTTTTTTTTTGTTGAACCGACCAGGCCGCGGCGGTTCCGCGGCCAGAAGTGGTCTCCGGCGGCGGTTCCAGGCCGGAAGAGCGTCCGGTGCTTTTTTTTTTCCTGTTCTTCAAATCTTCCTCTGTTCTGATTTGTTATTTTCTGTTTCGCTTTCTGCAGATTTCCTGATCCGTCTTTCGATTGTAGATCCTGCAAAATTTAAACAACAAAGTACCCTTTCCAAAAATAACAGATGCTATATTTTTATATTTTAAAGATTTTTTCAGATTTTTATGATTTTTTTTAATGTTGATTAACCCGAAATCGCGAAAAGGAAAGTTCTACGCCATCCCCGGCAACGGCGCCATTTGATTGAAGTGATTTAGCGTGCTTGCGCTTTCTAAAAGATAGATCAAAAATATTTGTAACCGCAATCAAGAACGTCGTCGCTTTGCAGCTAGCCGGTGAGTACGGGTCGGTCCACATAGATGTTGTGAATTTCCTAGTCGCGCTAACGAGTTAATTCCGAAGGGTGTTCGGATTAATTATTAAATCTAAAAATTGAAGTTGTATGATACTAGGATTAGAAACTTGCTAGGATTAGGTTTAGGGAAAATTTGGTAAACAAAGATCTACGTCTCTTTCCATTGCCTTTAATTAAAGATATCATATTAGTGTTATGGTAAATCTTAACAAAGGGGATTAAGATGATTGGGAAGATTGATTCTTCCTCTAGATCCTTGTCCTTCCTTTCTTAATCTTTACCCTAACCTCCATGGAAAACCTTAAAATCCGGGCCTTTAGACTACGGAATCACCATTACCTCGAGGGTAGAGTGCCGTAGGGAGCGGAATAAGAAGGTATGCATGGAGTTCTAATTTTCATAAAAGATTGGCAAAGAAAAGAGATAAGAGATCTTCGTCTCTCAAATCCTTCCCCATTCCTAACCCTAACAAGCGAGGAAACTACTCACTCATTAGAGAATTGAAGAACATTTATCTAGGGCAGAGAATAAAAATTACCTAGGGCAAGAATTGAAATCTAAACTAGAGAAAGGAATTAAATCTACTTACAGATGCATCTCTCCAATCATCAACGCAGGGTTGTCAGATCTGAATTCATGAATTGAAAAGAAACACCGATGCTCTCCAAAAAAAGTTCTAGAATTTATTATTAAAAGGAGGCATGAAAAGAATACAATGATTTGGGCCTCTATTTATAGGAGATAGAAACCCTAGGTTACAATTGATTTGCATGTCTACATTTACCAAAATATCCTTAAGAAGACCTAGTCAAAGTAGACTTCTAGCTTTGGTAAAATTTTATGTCTTTGTCTCTTTAAAAGAAAGTATTGGGCCTTGGATTTTTGGGCTTCCTTATTATTTGGTTCTTTATTAAAATAGCTTCTATGTTTCTTCCAGATCTCCAGTGAATAATTGCGGTGGACTTTTAACCGTTTGCTTTGTAATCTTGGACCTTGCGTTGCCTTGTACTGATCTTTTGTGTAGGCTTGATTAAGATACTTCTATTTGTTGGTCAAAAGTCTCTTTTTTGTGTCGTCTTTTGTCTTTTTCACTGTTTTCGCTCTAAGAACCTGTAACCTGTAATATGTAGCAGACATGCGTCAAAAGCACCTGTTTATTTATAAAAAGAATAAGAATGGGGAATATAATAATGCAATATTATGATATGAACAATAATGTACAGAACACTGGAGCAAAACGAGAAGGAGAGGAGCACAGTGGGTCGGCGACGCCGGAAATATTGGCTTTGTCGCCGGCCCAATCCGAGCCCTACCTTCGTACTTCACCAGTGTTCTTGTATCATTCTAAATGCCACTCTGCAGTTTTTAAAATAATTTTCAGGTCACTTTTAAAAAATTTACAGAGAGCATTTTTCAAGGGTCTATAATTTCGTATTTTGTGGAAGTTTTCGTTTTTGTATTGTCGTAACATCTTCTAGGCTTCTAGTTAGTCTCTGATACCATGAATTAGTTTCTACAGCACCACTACAAAGGTTTGGTAGCATCACACATGCCATATTTAAATTTTTATGGTGCTAGAGAAACTAACCTAAGGATCATACTAGAAAAGCTAGGGTAACAAAACATTAACACTAGCACAAGTAGCAAAAGCTAGGGTTTTGAGAATACAACCTTTGTAGCTCCCTACGCTAGACTCCTTGGCCACTTGAGAGTTAAAAAGAAGCTCACTTGAGATCTTCTAGGTCCCCAACGATCCACCCGGAGTCCTCTTTGTCCAAGCTGGATGCTTCATTTGATCAAGAGAAGAAGTTGAAGCCAACACTCTAAACTAGTTGGCTAGAGTAGTATAGAATGTTGATGTGGTTTGTTTTCCCACTTAAAGACCCTAACTTGATCACTCTTTCACTCACTAATGGAATCTAGAGAGCAAGAGAGAGGAGGAAGAAGATGAAGGCAATATGAGAGCTCAAGATAATGATAAGCTTATGTTAAAAATGAGAAATTAATATATATATATTTTCTCTTTCTCATTCTTAACCCTAGTTATAAAATATCTAGATATTTATTTTGGATCGAAAATGGCCATAGAAAATAAATCATGGTTAAAGCAAAGGGTTAGTGTATGAATAAAATATTAAACCATGATAGAATTTCCATTTCCATTTTCTTTTATCCAAAAATAAATATCAACATATTTATATAAAGTGTGTGTCTTATATTGCCACCATCTCATGTATCAACAATCATGATAGAATATTGTATGCATGTATGTGTGCATACACATCCATATGTGCATCAAAAAGAATAAGTGCATACATGCATGCATACAACAAAATACAAGAAATGGTTTAAAGTGAAAAACTAATGGTCAATGGTAAATTAACACTTGATTTAGCAAACCGGTCATATCACATACGACCCGACCAATAGCAAATCGCCCGATTAATATACGGTATCACATACGCGCATTTAATCGGGTCCCCGCACATATCTCATATGCACACCACATCGTTTCGCCTGGACTAGATAACTCCATTGTGGGACTCTAAGACTCGTCAATACGCCGGCAGTGGGCGATGATCATATCAAGCACCCCCAAGCCGCAAGAGGTCAGCTAAACTTAACGGCCACCCCGGTATTGAGCGATCAGAAGAAAACAAACGAACTTGTCACAACTCCCGTCAAGCCAACCGACAACACTACCGTACAGTCCGGTCTCTTCGTCAGATATGCTGCATATAGAGTCTAGGAATGGTAACGTCGACCCCAATAACTCAATAAGTCGTCCCGATGAATGGTCTATAACAGATCGAGAAACTACTGATAATACTTATCAGTAAATCTCAACAGCCCTGGCCAGGGACTTACTGATATAGACAATCGAGCACAGCACATCATCAACTCCCAATACCGGGAGAGACGAAACCCCTCCTATCGCTCATCGCCTTCGTATGTCTCAGGACTGTACCCAACAACCACCTGTTTGCACGACTCAGTAGAGCTGTGGTAGGGTGGTGATCAAAGTACAGTGGGAGAACACACAAGAATCTATGACGATCTCGGGTCTACAGACTAACCTGTACCAGTGTCACCTGAGAACTGCTATCCGACGATAGATATAATACCATATAGGAGTTCTCGGCGAGTCTGTCCAGTGTGCCCAGTCTCCACTGAGCACCCGTATACGATCTCGATGTCAAACATCAATGGATGTAGGAACATCCATCACCCATCATATAGGTCTAGTATCATATACGCTAGTCTACTATGGTATATCGATGCCCAATCTCTATACACCTACGACTAGGGACATTTCAGGATATGCTTATAAACTACAGATGTCCCACCAGTATGATCTCCATCATAATCACAGTAGTCAAGCCAATATCCTCATGGCTTTATCAACATGTGTAAATGAATAAAAGCATGATCAAGTCAACATGTCAGATAAAGAAGAACCAGATAGCATACTATCATGTCGAGTAAGAATGTACACTGAATATATATATATACATGTATAAATACATCCACTATCATATAATGGCCTCTAGGGCATACATATATCCAACATTTATAACCTATTTTATATAATTTCTAGAGTGTTATGAGTGCGCAGTGGGTATGATTGGGTTTTAGGTTTGGGGATTTTCATGTATAATGACCCTAGCTGTAGTTCGTGGCGTTGTCGCGAGCGCGTTTGTGCGCCGGGTGCGTGCGCGTTTAATTAGCACGCGTTGTTTGACTTGTGTAAATTATGTCCACGGCTATTCATACTTTATCCTCATATTGCTTGTGTGTGATCCTAGGGTCGGGTACATAAGTGTTGGACGTGGCGCGTAAAGACAGATAGAGACTGGATCAGCTTAGTCGAAGCGTCCCGGTGAGTAGATGTATACATCTTTGGGGGGATCGTCTGGATGGCGCGAGGCGCCCGACGGTTTAGTATTATTTAAAATATTTCCTTTATATATGAAGTTCCTAGTTATCCATCTCATTGCATCGCATCGTTATATGTATAAAAAGATATATATGTCATATCATCCTATAGGACACTTGCACCATTACCATTGGTTCCTGCCGCACGTGCACTATTTATGCGAACCACTCACGCCATTGGTAATTGCTATATCACGAACACTATAGAACCTACTTAGACTAGTATCGAAAATATTCTCTTCATACATGATATTTAAACTGGTAGTCGTATTCTCCATCTTCTCAAGTTTAACACTAAGGATTGCTATTCGTATATATACCGCATTTCATTATCATTCAGACATAGTTTTCTAGTTATAATTGCATTTCACGACATGTATATCATGGACATTATCATTTTCCTACATAATCATGTATTGTGATTCTTTTTGAGGATTTCCGTACTGATGAGATTCCTGGATTTTGGGGAAAACCGTAAGAATTTTATAAAAGTTTATTATCATCATTTTAAAATGCAAGTTGTGGTTTTCTCGTGATGTATGTGTCGTCCACCATGAGTTTTCATGTTTTATGTTGGATTTCGAGACCCAATTCGAGGAGTGGATGAACCGTCTCGGGTACATGGTGGGCCCGGTATGGTACCTTGGGGCAAGAAGCTCGAGTTCTAGACAATGAGCCTGGCAGGGGAAGACTACCTATCGGTGATGTCTGGCGTGGCGGATATCCAGAGGATACCGACCATTGTCGTGAGGTTTGATGATATGGGCCGATCCGGATTGACGGAGCCCGAGGTATTGAGATATTGACATACTGATACATTGAGACAGATATATATCTATATGTTGTGTCGATACTTGATACGGTTTTCTGATGATTTCATTGATGATACCTCAGCTAATTTGCAGAAGTTTTAAGATAAGAAGACAGATTTTTCTTTTATCTAACTTATAGAGATTTCATGTTGATTTTGCATTTCTGTGCATACATACTAGTGCATCGCATCATGTCATAATATATAGGTTGAGACGCATTTGCGTGCATTCTTACGATAGCCTTATTAGATGTTGCTTACTACTCACAAGTTGGCAACTCACCCCCGTTGTGCCACAGTATCTTGCAGGTCAGACCTGTCAACGCAGGAGCGGCAGGTGTATCTCCTTTTTCGCTTCCTTATTTCGGCTTGCAGCTTGCTCACAGATGGGTATTTGGAGGATTTGCTTTTGCTCCCACGTTGTATTTTTTTTATTTTGTATTTAGTATACTCCATCTACCCTTGTATGTTTGACTAGATGGTGAGATTTGTGAGACTTGTATTTTGGTTTGGTGTCGATGCTTACTTAAGCCGACGGGTTGCTTTTATACTTTTATACTTATTTCACATTATTTGATATATTCATTGCATGTGGTTGTGATCCACCTTTGGAGAAGAGCTAGCTCCCACTTAGGGATGCCTTATTCATGATATATATGTATTTCTCTTATTTGTACCCGTTTGGGGGCCAGTATTTACAAAGGAGACTCTGCTGAAATTTTCGGAAAATTTTGTTGTTTTATTAAAATGTTAATGCGATTTGGTTTGGTTAAAAATCGTTTTCTTTTAACAAGTTTCCTTCACTCTACTTCCATTTTGGTTTAGATTTCTAGGATTTGGTATACTTAGATTACGTTACGCCTTTAGACGTTTTGTAATTTAAGTGCCAGTCGCGTTCCGTACCTTCGGGTCGTGACACTTATGAGTCATATGGATCTCGCAAGAGGGGTTTTCATTACATCGTTTGTGTTGAAGTGACCTGGTTTAGTTTATTTGCTCGTCTCATAGCGTTCAGTTTACCCTTCCCTTAGGCATACGGATAAACTCATCCTAACGTTAAACATACATAACCCCTTTTTTCATAGGAGTCTGTTAGGTTTGTGGTACTGGGTTAAGTCCATCGTACCGTCGCGTTGGCCGATATCTTCTCGACGTGCAGTCCTTTAGGTTGCGGCTCGAGTAGCTACGGTTTTTTCGTGTCTCCGATCCATTCTGAGGCTGGAAACGATGTCTTCAAGTAATTTTCTTAGGTTGGACTATCATATTACCATTGGAAGATTCAGCGTTGGCATAACGATGGTGCTTTACTTTGAGATTAGGCTCTATTTGGAGCCCCGGGTAGTTATGATCGCACCCTTCTGAGGTGGGACAACATCCAATGGTTTTTAAGCTTTGTATGTATTTCCATCAAGACCCGAAGCTAAGAATATGCCATCGCTCCTTTTTGTTTTGTCTCCTTTGAGCTTTCATCATGTTAAGTATGTACCCTGCTGGAGTAAGTCACTTCTGTACCCTGCTGGAGTAAGAGAGAGTCCAGATGGTCTTTAGGCTGCATATATTGCCATTGAGACCTGGAGTCAGGAAGTTGCCATCACTCCGTCTTTGATTTGAACCTTAGGTCCTTGTCGACGTTGCGTCTGCACCCTGCTGGAATGAGAAGGAACATCAATATAATCTCCAGGCTGTACATGTTGCTATTGAGATCCGGAGTTAGGAATATGCCGTCATCCCGCTTTTACTTTGATGATGTCGCGCCGATTCTTCTCTGAAGTAGGGTAGACATTCATATGGTCTTTAGGCTGTATATATCGCCATTGAGAACTGAAGCTGGGATTTTTCCATCACTCCGTCTTTGATTTGACCTTTTGGTCCTTATTGACGTTGCGTCTGCATCTTCCTGGAATGAGAAGGAACGTCGAGATAATTTATAGGCTATAGATGTTACCATCGAGATCTTGGGTTAGGAATATGTCGTCCCCCGCTTTTGCTTATGCTGCGCCTGTATTCTGCTGGAACAAGAAGAAATGCCGAAATAATCCCTAGGCCGTATGAGTTGTCATCGAGACACGGAGTTAGGAATATACCGTTACTCCATTTTTGATTTGCTTCAGAAGTTGCCACCAAATCCTTTGGGGGATGAGGTATCTCTCGGTATTCTTTGGGCTTATATGGCGCCACCGAGACTCGAATCTTTACTGAAGCGTTCTTTACTTGGTAGAATTCGGTGGAGCACATTACTCACTTTCATCTGTTTGTGCCCGTGGATTGTATACAAGAGTCAATATGGACCTGCTTGTAGGGAAAAATTCCACATATATTTCTTTTTTTTGTTTTTTATATTTCCGTGATGCTCTATCATTTCATCTTTTCATATCGCAAAATTCGCGATTTTCCAATCATTTCGGCTATTTACTTGTGGTGCCTAATCATTTCGGCTATTTCATTTTATTTACTCGCCGATTTTTATTGCGAGTTGCCCATCATTTTGGCTATTTCATTTTTTATTGCGAGTTGAGGACTTGGAGTTTGATACCAGCTTTGGCATCAATATCGTTACAACCGGAATATTGCCAGAAGCGACTTATCATCTGCCGTGAGAGGGCTTGGAGTTTGATACCCGATTAAGCATCAGTATAGCTACACTTGGAATGTTACCAGGAGCGACTCATCATTTTCCATTGCCTATTTGGAAAAATGTAGTGTAGAAGACATGTTTAGATCCCTGCCAACTAAGGATTTTTCACTTTATGAGCCATAAGGGTCTCATAAAGATATTTCTCCCTACGAATCTAGAGGATCTCGTAGGCGTATTTTTTTCTTAGGAATTATGAGGATTCCTAAGTGGTATTTTCTCTTGCAAGTCATAAGGATATTACAAGATTATTTCCTTCTTGCAAATCGTGATGACTTACAAGTTTCGTTCACCAAGTTGGGAATATCACTCAGCTCCGTTGGAACTTGGCTGTAACATATTTTGTTTGTGCCCGTGGATTGTATACAAGAGTTGATATTGAACTACTTGTAGGGAAGTTTGGGGGATATGATGGTTTAAGAAATAGGTTTAGATCCATGTAATTTAATACATCTTAATTCTATGAGCCGTGAGGGTCTCATAGGGGGTATCTTCTTCTTACATGTTGAGAGGATCTCGTAAGTGAATTTTCTCCTTAGGGATCGTATGGATTCTTAAGTGTGTTTCTCCTTTGCGAGTCATAAGGATCTCACGTAAGTATTTTCTCTTTACAGGTCGAGGGGACCTTGCGAGTGCATTCCTCATCATTTTATACGAGTTTGCGCCCTTTCGGGTTGTCATAAGCTCGTCGGTTGTCCTGCTGTTATTACTCACGGAGCCTTTTCGGGTTTTCATCCGTGCCCATTTTTCTTGTGGATGTACTGTTTTTTTTTTGGCGAACTTTTGGATGTAGCTTTATTGTGGGTGCTCCGAAATCGTTTGCCGGTGGAACTTGCGAGAGATATGGATCGTTTATGCCTGTGGATTTTCTACGGTGATCAATATAGAGATTTGCCGTAGGGCATAACATCTTTTGGGGGACTGCATCATCGGTGGAGCTTCATAACCGGTATGACTTCAAGTGCAGCTTTGCTGGTGGGACTTGAGTTGCAATCTTCGCTGGTGGGACTTCAAGTGCAACGTGGATCTCAAGGAGCTTATAAGGTAACATATATTTGGAAGAACATGGTGGCGATACATATCGCTCGTGCCCATGGATTGTGTACGGTGATTAATATTGAGATCAGGGCAATGTATATATAAAAGAAGGCTGCATCATCTTAGGAGCTTCGTAGTCGATGGGACTTCAGGGTCAGCTGCATTGCAGATGGCCCGTAGGGCAACGTATGCATGCAGAATATAACCGGGATCCATATCATTTATGCATGTGGATTGTATACGGTGATTAATATAGAAATCAGCTATAGGGCATGATGTCAGTCTAAGGACGTAACGGTCCATAGGAAACATGGGGTATATATTGGTTGTGCCCGTGGATTGTATACAATGATCAATATGGAGATCCACCACATGGCAACATACTAGTTTAGGGACATCACAGTCCATCATGTTTGTTTTGTTCGGTAAGTTACATAACTCGTCCCTTCCGCCGCTTGTTTGCTTAGGCGCTACTGCCTGGCCTTTTCATAAATGGTCATTTCATGCCTTAGGCTATCTTCACCTTCTTGGACTGCTTCTTTCATCATCGTTTCAATCGGGTTGTATTGTGGGAAATATAGAGCACTTTGCATAGTATCTGCCCCCTGCTCATCAGTGTCGCTTTCTGATGTTGACGTTGTATCTTTTTCATATACGAAGGAACGAGAGATTATGTAGCATCATTCCACCCACTCTTCCAATCCTTATATCGAGTCTTCTTCTTCTTCTTCATCTTCTTCTTCATAATCCTTATTTTTTTTAAAGAATGCTTAAGAAATTGACAAAAGCGCCTTTTTTTATATTCCTCCAACGCGTCGGTATATTTTGTAGATTCGTTCGTCTGTCTATATATTCCGACGGCTGCATGAGTTTCTCGGTCTTTGTTTTCTTTTCTTTAGAAAGAATTAATCTTGACTTGGGTACTTTCCCCCTTATCATCCGTTTTCGGAGTAGGACATGATTTCTACATCCCTTCCATAATTTCTGGTTCAAACGGGCTATTCCACTTGATTTCAGGACACACTTATAAATCCTTTAACAGCCTTTCTATTTTTGATGAAAGGACCATATCTCATGGGGATTCCTCCACCAGCGAACAAGATGACCGTGCAATGTTTCCGGGGAATGAGTATCTGCGTCCTAATCTTTTCAAGGATGGGACCCGCGTGGTCGTTATTCTGGCGACCAGGTGCTTTAGAGACGCTCGTTTATTGTTGAGCGTTAGCGATAAACGCCTCTTTTCCTTTACTTTTTTCATTTCATAAATCTTCATCAGAAGAGGGAGGGCCTTGATCCATCTGATCTAATTGAGCCAATTTATCTATAAGCTCTTGGAAGGTAGTAGGCTTGAAAAAGACCATTGTTCCCTGATTAAAAATCAGGAATTTCCTCAATGAGGCATCACGTGTTCACACGTGACCAAGGGTCACGTGTTGACACGTGATCTCGTTACAGAATTAAATTCTAAGCAAGCAGAAGTAAGCGGCTGAGGAAAGACCCCAAAGGGCGTCACGTGCTCACACGTGACCAAGGGTCACGTGCTGACACGTGATGGTCTTTAGCCCAGTTGAAATGCAGAGTTTAATTCTATCAAGTTATAAAGGCCTCAATGAGGAATCACGTGTTCACACGTGACCAAGGGTCACGTGTTGACACGTGATCTATTTACAGAATTAAAAATTTAAGTAAAACAAGTGGCTGAAGAAAGACCCCAAAGGAGGGCCACGTGCTCACACGTGACCAGAGGTCACGTGTTGACACGTGATGACCCTTCAGCCCAATTAAAGTGCAGAATTAAAACTCTGAAGGAGGAGCGGTCACGTGCCAACACGTGATAGGCTTTGAAAGCTTCATAAATCAATAGAATTGAAATTCCGATTTTCTCTAAAATTTTTCCAAATGGGAAAGGATTAAGGAGAACCGTTGGATTAAAAATCCAGGGGTGATTAAATATCACCAATTTATGAAAAAATCTTAGACAAGAAAAGATTTCCCTAAATCTCACCAGAAATAACAAACAGAATATCTTTGGATTGAAAATCCAACGGTGAATAAAATTCACTTAATGATCTAAGGGCTCATATTAATTATGAAAACAAACAAAATCTTTCAATGAAAGATTTGCTAAACAAATTGATTCCTTTCCTCCTCCTATAAATAGGAGCCAAGAGAAGAGAAGGGAAAAGGAGAATTTGGATATAGAGTCTTGGAATCTTGAAATTTCAGATAAAAAAGAAAGGAGAATTTAATTCTCAACAAAGAAAACCATAGGTGAGAAAAGAAAGCGGATCAAAACTTCAAACAGAGAATTTAATTCTCAAATCCAAGAGTTTAACTCTTCTGCACAAAGAACTTAGTTCTTCCCCTGGTTGAAGATTTGCAAAGAGCACATCTCCCCATAAGTTGAGAATTTAATTCTCATCGGGTTGAGATTCTGCCATGCAGATCCAAAATATAGAGGGGGAATTGAGTTTTGAGAATTTAATTCTCCCAAAACAAAATTAGGGTTTAACCCTACATGAGAATTTAATTCTCCCAAACTCACAAGAATTTAATTCCTTCATGATGAAACTAGGGTTTAACCCTAATCAAGAACGTATATATGGGAATTTAATTCCTCTAAAAGAGAATTAGGGTTTAACCCTATATAAGAATTTAATTCTTTCATAATAGGAATTTAATTCCTCCAAATCATGATCAGGGTTTAACCCTATAGAGAATTTAATTCTCAAAATAAAATAAAGAGACTAAAGAGATTTCTTTGCATGCAAAGAACTAGGGTCACGTGTCCCCACGTGATCCCTGAAAAGATCCCCACAAATGAGAAGGATTTAGCCCTGAGGCAATACCTCAGGTGCTCCACGTGACCCTCATTGTAAATGGAACAAAAGCAAAGGAAAAATCTGACTTGGGCGCTCTCACGTGTTACCACGTGACCCTTAATAAATGTTTTAATAAACCAGGGCATGAGTATACATCACGTTCCCACACGTGATGGCTATGGAAATTAAAAGTGTTTAATATTTGTTTGCAGGACAAAATAAAGGGGATCTGGCCCCACTTTTTGATGCCATCACGTGCCCCCACGTGACTCCTTCCTCTTCTAGTGTTTAACACTAATCTGACAATTTCGTTCCCAGTGTTTAACACCGTTATCTTTTAGTGTTTAACACTAATTCGAGAATTATATTTCTAGTGTTTAACACTAATTTGATAATCTTATTTCCAGTGTTTAACACTGTTTTTCTTTAAGTGTTTAACACTGCTTTTAGCCAAATTGGCTAATTTTCCAGAGGCAAAAGTCCCTCCTCCAAATGAATCTCAAAATTGAGGAAATCAAAGATAAAAATGTTGTCAAAGCCCTCAAACTCTTGTTTAGCAATGCTAAATAATGTGGGCTTGAATCCAGATAAATGTCTAATGGTCCAATAGAGGGCCAATACTTCAAACTTAATTGGACTTAGCCCAAGTTGGCCATAAGTCCTCAATTTAGACTCAACTGAGCCAATGTTCTCATAATTTAATTAATTGATCTCAGTTCCAAATTGTACTACAGATCATTTAATCCACTTTGGTGCAAGGGTACATCTCTTCATTCCTCTGATATTTATCGTTGTAATCCTTCAACGTCTTCAGAGAGGTGACGGGTCCCGACAACCATATATAACATTGGACTGTGGGGTCCTTAAACTCATGGACTATGATGTCCTTAACCTCGACTGTGATGTCTTAAAACTAACATTGTACTGTGGGGTCCTTAAACTCATGGACTATGATTTCCTTAACCTCGACCGTGATGTCTTAAAACTAACATTGGACTGTGGGGTCCTTAAACTCATGGACTATGATGTCCTTAACCTCGACCGTAATGTCTTAAAACTAACATTGGACCGTGGGGTCCTTAAATCCACGGACTATGATGTCCTTAATCTCGACTGCGATGTCTTTAAACTAACATTGGACCGTAATGTCCTTAAACTAATTATCGACCGCAATGTCACTAAACTAAACAATAGAGCCTAATTGCTCTCTTGTCGGATCTAAACGGTCCCGTTAAGTTGATCTTAGTCTAAAATGAGACTAACGTATCCTTAACAGATGTTTAAGTTGATCTTAGACTCAAATGAGGCTAACGTATCCTTAAACCCAACCCCCAAACCCAAATCTAAGAAAGATACGGATTTGGACTAGTCCACGCCCTACGGGCGACGACATAACTTAGTCTCCGTATACAATCCACGGGCAACCAAACACAAAACAAACACCCACGACACGAAGTGACCATCTGGAGAAGGAGAAAGTTGTTACCGCGATGCGGTAGCGTAATTAACTGCAGGGGCTTGCACCTGCAGGGAAGAGCGTCCCCACAATCAAAAACCCCTCAGACGAGGGGGAATCTGACGAAGTCTGCTACATCGGCCGCATCCGTTTAAACCTTCGATAGATGGTGCCATAAATCAACTTGGCATCTTCGGAGATGTGGACGGATAGCACCAATTAGCATTTGCCCCGAATTTCAAGCAAGACGTCTGTCTTGCGCGTGATTCGGAGGGGAACAGATTCTGGCACGCCCGGTAGGACCTTTTTCTCTTTCCACTCCACACTTCGTGTGTCGTGTTCGCGAACCTATCGCGGTTTGCTAATGGTTGCCCTTGGGTTTCGAGGTACTAAGATTTGGCGTTTTGCTTGGTGCAGAAAGCAAAAGATCAATGGCGTTCACCTACTCAAAGTGTTCCACATGCAACTGCAACTCACGTCCCTCCTCAACTGGGGGCATATCTTACGGGCCCCAGGCGGCTTCCCTGTTCACGATGCCGGTAGAACAGGTCACTCAAGCCATCACAGGATTTTTCTTCGGGACCATGCTCCCGCCAACGAGCTTCACCATTCCTGTGCCAACGCCGGAAGTTCCCAAGAAGTCGGTCTTCGATCGGCTTACAGTTACTACGACCCCTCTCGACGGGTCGTCCAGCACCGGCGCCTCGGTCTTCTCCAGGTTGGACAAAAGTCCATGTGGGTCTACGATGAAGCCTGCACCTCAAGAGAAGGTTATTCCGAAAAGAGTAACCAACCCTGCCCCTGAAGTCGTCAAGGCGGCTTCTCCTATCAAAGGGTCGGTCTTTACAAGACCGACTGTTCCGGCTCCCGCTACGGTTCCTGTCCCTGCTCAGAAGTCTGTTTTCAACCGATTGGATACTGCTTCTCAAAGGACATCAGTCTTCAACAGGCTGACGCCAGCAGCAACTCTTCACCTGAAAAGGGGGGGAAGACAAGACCATCGCTGAACCAACCCCAACAACTCGACACGCTCGACGTCGCAATTGGCGTCAAGTAAGGAAGGCCGGGGCAACTCCCTCTCTGGACTAACTCCACCAGCTCCAACGGTGGAAATTAATGCTTCCGTCCCAACCGGGAACAGTTTTGAGCTGCTAAACAAAGTACGCAGGAATTCACCTACTGCCGTACTAAAAAGATCTCCGTCACCGGTAGAGACTGTCGTGGAAATAAAGCCGAAGCAGTCCCCTCAATGGCTGTCTTCCAAAGCTTACAAAATCTGGCGACAATTCCGAGAATCAATCGTGGATCAAGACTATCCCCGCCGGCAGAAGAAGCTGAAGGTCTTACAGGAAGAGAACCGTCCTGTTAAGCCACAGAAGGCAACAATCACCTGGGTGCCAGCTGCAACGGCCCCCTCAACGTCGACCACTCAGAAAAGGAGAAGGCCGGAGAAAATCCACATACCTGCGACAAATGTCAAAGGCACTGAGCCCAAACGCCCTAAGTCTGGGGGCATGGTGGTGCATACCGTCTATATGGTATCCGGGAAAGAGGATAGCGCCGCTTCTACGGGCCACCGACCACTCATCCGATCCATCACAAGAGCTCAGGAACAACAACAGCAGAAGCTTCAGGAGATGCTGACTGCGATGGCCGCACTCACCGGACCAAAAGAAAGCCCGTAGGCGTCATCGGAGCAACGCCATGAACAAGAAACCGATGCCGAATACCTTCGGAGAATGCTTGAGAAGAAGGACAAAGAGGCCGTGGAACAAGCAGCCAATATAAAGCGAATAACACTTCTCTTCCAAGACATGGTCGGGATGATGTTACAGCCAGATTCTCCAGCCGAAGACCCTCCGATCATTATTGAAGAAGATAAAGGAGAAACATCGAATCCTCCTCTGGCTCTTTCAGCAGCCAAAGAGGAAACTATCTCCAAGGCCACCCTGGATGACTATATTGCCCAGAAAATAAGAGTTCACCAGGAAAATGAAGCAGCCGGCCAAGTTGTCAGAACTGGGCGACCGTATCCAGGCTGGTATGATCAGATAAAGTACCCGCCGGGATACACGATCCCCAAATTCCACGTATACAACGGGACAGGCAATCCCCACCAACACGTCGCCCAGTTCAGAGCTCTGTGCGGCAACACCGGGGGTGATGATAAGCTTTTGCTCCGTCAATTCGTCGGCAGCTTGTCGGAGACTGCATTTGAGTGGTACTCCGAGCTTCTAAACGACTCCGTCAAAACTTTCGCAGAAATGGAGTTGTTATTCACCCAGCGATTCGCGAGTGCCAGTGAACGCACCCCAATAACGGCGTTGATCAATGCAAGGGTGAAGCCGGGCGAAACTTGGGTTCAATACGCAATCCAATGGTGAAATCTGTGGTCAAAGTGCGAACAGCGCATCGAAGAAGCACCAGCGGTGGGCATGTTAGTGGGCACCCTAGACCCTCATGCAACTATTTCACAGTACATGATGTTCTTCAAACCGACCACATTCCAGGCTTTAATTGACAAGCTAGCCCAGATGGATTAGATGGGTCACAGAACGTCTCTTCCGAAGTCGGAGCCGCGGAACGAAAAGGGTAAAGGGAAGGCGGCCTTCGTTGCAAATACCCAACAACTGCCCAGTGCTTCAAAACTAACGGATCAACTGGAAGAGAGACGACGCTATTATAATGAGAAAATGAAGCGTCCTTACTCTTTCCCACGAGACAAAACGAGGAGACTTTTCAAGCTAGCGATGCTCAACAGGCTTATCAATTTGCCGAATCCAAAGCGACCATTGCAACCCGGCGAAGCGAATAATCCCAATTATTGCCCTTACCACCAAACGGTAAGCCATCCAATCGAGGACTGCTTCGTCTTCAAAGGATGGATTGAGGATCAGTACTAACAGGGCAAGTTTGCGCTGTCCGAAAAGTGGAAAGTGAACCCACCACAACCACACACGCCTAAGAAAATGGACACACCGGGGGCAACATGCTCTTTTGTTGAAGAAGCTCCATGGGAGGTGGCTCTCTCGACCAAAACCAAAAGGATGCTGAATGATCTCCAGACATGCCCGGCGATCAGGTGGAGGAATCCGTTGGAACCTGAGATCATCGAAGGAATGCTGAAGCCGCGCCCGACTCCAAAGATTGGTGGTGATAGCCAAAGGGTTCTTACCCAGCCGTCAAAATCTTCGAAAAAGAAGAAGAAATCCGAAAATCCCGTGAAGCCTGGTGACAAGCGCACAGACTTACAAAAACAGATCGACGTGCTGGAAGAGTATAACCAGAAGGTGCGGACTCCAATCACGCTCCAAGAATTCCTCGGCCACGTCCTTGGAGACGGAGATGATGGAGAAGAATCGTCGGATGAATTTGAGGATTATGTAGCAAGTTGTCATGTGATCTCTCACTCATTGATAGATGATGAAGAGGCTCCTTGCACCGAAAGACTGGGGGCAGGTCCCGAACCAAAACTTCTATGGCCGTTAGACGAAATGATCGACGCCTTCCTGAGTGAAATTCATCTGAAAAGTAAAGACGATCAGGAGCGTGAGATGGCCATATTTGAAAAGGCCAAACGCCAGCGACTGGACGAAAGAGTCGAGACATTCCTGCCAAATCAAGGGGCATCCGTCGTGAATAAAAACAAGATCAAGACGAGGAAAAGGTTTGCGAAAGCCATATCAGTGGGAATGAAGTTACCACCCTCCGAAGGAAGTACTCTTAGTGAAGCCGAAATGTGTTCGAGCTATTGTTTATATCATCAGAAGATTGCACACCCCACTGAGGAATGCAATGCTTTTAAAAGGTGGTGGCAGGGATATGTTGCTCACCGGCAGCATTTCAAGCGGATGAAACACAAAACTCGCCGGGAGCAGAGAAATACGACCGAGGAGTATAAAAGAACCACTGGCAATTGTCGCGTGATTAACTCCGGGGGACCACATGTTCTCACATTCAGGAGGGACTCTGACGAGGAAATGGCTCTTGGCCCTCTCTTTAAAGAGTCCACTTTGAAAAGAGGAAGAACCGAAGGCTTGCGAAAATATCCAACTCCGCAATCGTACACTTCTAGAAAAGAATCTCGGACCTACATATAGAAAAGATAAGGGAAAAGAAAAGGTCTCTGAGGAAATCGCCCTAGATGACCAAGTCATGAAAGAGCTGATCGCCAAGGACCCGCCAAAGAAAAGTAAGGTGGACTACAACATTCTGGCACACTTGAGGAAGTTACCATCACAGCTCAGCATTCTCGACGCTCTTTTACTATCAAAAGAAGCAAGGGACTCATTGATCAAGGCGCTACAAGAGCCAGAGCAATTCCAAGCTTTTATCGCCGAAGAAAAGATGAAGGACGAGCTGGAAAAAGTACACACAGCCGATATTACTTTCGGCGATGAAGATCTCCTCCTTAGGACGTGTGAGCACAACCGTCCCCTATATGTCTCAGAATACTGTCACGATATCAAAATAGGCAAAATCCTGGTCGACAATGGGTCTTCCGTCAATCTCCTCAACATACGAGTGTTGAAGGAAATCTGCATGAGCGTTCAGCACCTCGCTCGTGACAAAATCACCATCTCCGGCTTCGACTCTCAGTCATCATGAACTCTGGGGTCTGTGATACTGACATTGTGCTTTGGGTTACTTGTCACAGATATTAAATTTCACGTCATCGATGCCAAGACATGCTACAATGCTTTGCTCGGTCGGCCCTGGTTACACGAGTACAACATCATCCCTTCGACACAACATCAGTGTATGAAATACTTCAAGGATGGTCTCGAGTATACCGTGATGGGAGAGTTGAACCCATTCTCCGTGAACGAAGTCCGAAAGTATGAAGATGCAAAATACTTCTTACCAGATTTTGAGGACACAGAAATGTAAGTGCACGGCGGCGCCCCGGCCGTCAATCCGACGGCCAAACGCGGAAACGGTGGTAAACTTAAAATTTTGCGGACTTTGCAAACCGGCACCACCGCGCACTAAACCCCGGATCGTGCCATTAAACTAGATCTAGCTACAAACAAGAAAGGGGAAGAGATATACCGACGATCCAAGTCCTCCGGTCTTCATCTCCACTCCGATCTCCTCGCGGGATCTCCGTCCGTCTCCTCCTCATCGGAAAGGGCACCACGAAGCCGGGTACTTTTACGGGCTCCCACCTCAATACCGAGGCAACTCGCGCATGAAGCCGGCAACTCGACATGCTCAAGATATACTGTAGGGAATGTAATGTAGAATGTATGTCTCACATTGGGGTTGGTTGCCATTGAAGATGATGGAGGAATCAAGACTAGAAAAAATGGTGCTTGCATTTTTCTAGCATGGAAAGAAGATCAAGAATGAAACTCTCATGGTGAAGCTCTCATCTTTTTCTTTCTCTCTTTTCTTTTCTTCTTCTCTCTTTTTTTTTTCTTAACCATGAATACCTTCTTACCTTAAGTGTAGAATATGGTGGAGGAAGAACAATATCATATCAAGAGGGAGGTGAGTGTAGGAAAAGAAAAGAGGTGACCACATCCAAGAACATAATCATCACTAAATCTCAAATCAAACTCAAATCCATTTCAAATCTCATAAAGCAAAGATGCTAACCATTATGAAGGAAAAAGAAAAGATGCTATCATAATGCATGAAACCCCTCCACAAAAGTAATTTGCAAAACTGCAAATAACCCCCTCCATCAGAAAAGTCCGGCCGGGAAAGAACAAAGAAAAACCGGCCGGAACGGAATGCAAAATGGCAACTCCAGAAAACTGGTCCCGTAATAAATTACAGGATAACCCCGATACTGTGCATACACACCTGCATTTGTATTCCGTCTGGATACAAATGCAAAGAGACAAAATCTACACTGTACTATACTAGGATCGGCTTAAGCCAAAGCCGGCTAGTAAAAATCCGTCCGATCCTGATTCGTGCAATACCGCACGTATCTGATCGAACGCTGGCATATAACTATACGGCCACTAGTACAAACCGTCCGATCCTGATCCGTGCAATACCACACGTATCTGATCGGACCCTGCCATATCTCCATACGGCCTCTACAGCGTTTCGCCCGAAAGCTTGAGTAACTGAAAGTGTGGTGGACTCTAAAGACTCGTCAATACTATGGCTGTGGATTTAACCACTAGCACGTCAGAGGTATAAGCCAATACGTGACGGGCCACCAGCTATTGACCATAAGGGACGTCGATGAGGAAGCTCACCCCGACACCCAACTGAGCCTGTCAGTGACAATATCCGTACAGTCCGGTCCGTTCGTCTATGAGCATCGCATGGCGGGCCTAGGGGGTTGGTAAAAGTCAGACCCCCAAAAGCGGTACAAGTCGTGTCGGAGTGTAGCCCAGAACACCCTGAGATACTACTGGAATACCTACCAGTAAATCTCCTGCCTTGGCCAAGGTCTTTGTGTAATGGCTCTCCTAGACACAGCGCGACCTCACCCCCAATACCGGAAGAGACGAACCCCCGAAGATCCGCTCACTGCCTCCATGTGGCTCGGGACTATACCCAACTAAAACCTGTTTGCACGACTCCTTTGAGCCGTGGTAGGGTAGTAATCAAAGTACAGTGGGAACTCACACGAGACAAATGACGATCCCCAGGTCGATGAACTAACCTGCACACATGTCACCAGGGAACTGCCATCTGACGTCTGGTATATGACCAACTAGCATATTCCCGGCGAGTCCTGTCCGGTGTACTCATAACCCAATGAGCACCTGTATACATCTTAGGTGATCCAACTGACACCAATGGCTTGTGAGACCGGCCACCGCCCCTCGTCGGGGTCTCGACTGTATACACTAGTCTACTCTGGAGAATCGATGCCCTGTCTCGAAACTCCTACGACTAGGGACCTTTTAAGGATGTGCTTATAGACTCCAGCTCTCACTTATATGATCGCCCTCATACTGCTGGCAGTCAAGCATGAATCCTAGGGCTCTATCAACGTGCAATAGCGACCTGTCAGGTCACCTAAAGCAGTACACGATGATAAAGGTAAACCAGATAGCATACTATCATCTCGAGTAAGACTGTCCTACCGGGATAGGTCCTCCCTCAATCATTGCAATCACGTGCCTGTGATCCAATAATTGACTCTGAGGGCACTATCTCCAACAATCTCCCACTTGCACTCAAGGCTAATTATTGCGATGTCGCATATTCACAGCCCGTGTGATACCGAACACCCAACTCCTCTACTAGTCAGTCTCACAAATCCCGTTTGTGAAACTATTGCGTTCGAGGAATAGCCTCAGTGAGTGGATCCGCCTAGATGTTTCTATCTATGTCTCTCTATATCTCAAGTTCGCGGAGAAAGCCATCTCCCGAAAAGAGCAATACCTGTCTCAGAGTATGTCTGGATGTCTGATGGGACCTAGCTCATAAATGAACTCCAAATCCAAACTTCTTAGACTGTATCGTCAACTGAACTTAATCAGTATCCTGCGCCATGCCACCCTCAGTATTGCCTTGGATCACCTGTCCAAAATACTGCCCCTCGTCAGAAGGAAAACTATAACTCTGACGACCTCCTTGTCGTCCATGTCACCTTGGAAGCCTGGAATGATACCTGTCTCCCTAATGAGGCTGTCGTTATCATATCCCTAGAACATCCACTTATGTTCTAAAACTGCTTCCTACCGTTTCTCCAGGATTGGATTAATGTCAACTTATTGCATCTAGTGCAAGAACAACATCTGGTGTGGTACTTGACATCTCACGATTGACTCAATTGCCTGAGCAAGTGATCTGCCAATCATGCACGTCCCTCTCCCCTTTAGTCTGTAAGACACCTTTGGAGAGGGTGACTCCATTACCTGCAGGTACACTACCGTGCCAGGAGTCGTCCATTCTAAATACCCTTAGAATGCTGTCTAAGTACCCTGATTGGGAAACCACCCAAATCTAGATCTAAACCATAGATCTAGTAACTAGTATGTCTAATATAATATCCAAGTCCTGTGTGGAGAAACTACTGTGTGACGACCAAAGTATAACCGATCGTAGTATAGGAATATCACTTCCTACTACCTTCTCAACAGATCCATCCCCTATTCTGATGACGTCAAACCTATGACTGTCACATCAGAAATAGATGATCTATCTCCGCTACATCTGTTTTAGTCTATAAATAGACATAAGCCTGATGTCCACCAATGCTTCCGCTGCTCCCACTGACTACGACAACCCTCTGGCAGAGTCATATAGACGTGCACTTCTAAAGAAAGTTTAGAACGACGCTATACTCATCCTCCTGCCGGGTCTCGCAGCCTGGAACAACAACAATGGCAAGTGTGGGTAAACAAGAACTTCCCTGTCACCGTCCTTGAGGCTACCGGAGTACCTCTCGGGTGCCTGAAGCTACCCACCTTATCTGCGGAGTGGCCAATGGAATGTCAAATCAGATTGAATCTTTAGGTTCCATATCAAATCTTCAGTAATCGTTTGCGGTTCTGGAATCACTTCCAGTTCTACCATACTCCCACTGCTGTTTTTGAAAAAAAATCCATTTTTGTTAAAACTGTGGCGAGTCAAGATGGTAGAAAATCAACCCTCGTCATAGCCTGGGTCAACCCACAAACAGCCATTACAGAAATGTGCCTTGAGTTATCCAGAGTCTGGTTTTAATCATAAGCCGGACAACTCCCCGTACCTTAACAACGTTAAGATATGAACTGTTCTACATCCAATATAGAACCAGAGGCACTGATTTAATTGAACCAGATTCAAATCATGCAGCTATCTCCAGTGCATGTCAACTAAATGGAAGGAGGCCGATCAGCGTTACTCAACTTAGGAATGCTTCCAATTATGAGTAACCTGAAAGAGAAGCAATTTCTCTTTATCATTACTATCAACTGAATACCATACACAAGTATCTACATCTTCGATCACTTTGAAGAATCCCGATACTTGCTACACCTGGTTCTCTACTCTATTCAAATACCTATAACTCCTCAAAATTTAGACCCTGTGTTTCTACGAAACACATGTCTAAGAACTAGAGAAGTCAAAAGTAAAACAGAATATAGTATGAGGACCAACCCCTCTGTCCTAATGGACACTGGACAACATACAATACTCTGTATAAGTCCGCTGAGTCTAACAACTCTTTCACTGTGTGTTGTAGGTTGAAAACTGTACTTATGGTTAAGAAGAATTACACCGCTGTTTAATGCTCCTTACCTAACCATCCACTGATATAGGCAAATGTCATCGACATAATATCAAAAGGTATATCTCACTCTATGAAAATAGACGTACAGATATATCAATTTGAAATTGGTGCACATCAACGGATATTCAAAACCAAATATTTGCCGACCGGCAAACAACCCAGGTGATTTCCTCAAATATCACTGATTCCAACGAATCCCGATATAATGAGGATGATCACCCAATTCCCAATAACTTACTCCCACTCATCATCTGTAAAACCATACAGATGTGAGAATCAAACCTGGTAAATACATACCCTGGAGTAAGTATCTAATCGGGAAATCAGTTTTCTTTTAACATTACACAGTGAGACTGAAACATTGAAATGTTTCGATGGGGTATCCCGGTATTCCTAGTAATGCCTCTTCCAGTATCCAGATTCATAACTGTAACCGTGTAATTCTTTGCCACCTCTCCAAATCCCTTCATTTGTCTTTAGTCTTTACCTTCTGCACACCCCTTTAGGCCAAATGGTTTTCTTCCTTCCCTACCGTTCGGCACCAGCCTATGGTTTGGAAGAAGACTATCCAAAAAGCATAAAGGGTGTACTGTCCTAATCCTAGGAGCACTCGCATCGCGAGAGAAGGTGAAGATAAAAGACACCTGAATGTACTTTATTCCTATTTCTCCTGAACCAGGATCCATCCCCGAACTGGAACGAGTTCCTTTCGAGTTCGTATATAACCATACGATGGATTATCCAATAAAATGGGATCTTCGTAATGATACGGAGTGTCCTGGAGAAATACAAAGGTGATTTAGGATTGGCGAAGGAATACATGGTTTGGTCGTGAATATCTGTTGCAATTTACTTTGCCCTCTTACTAATCCCTTACTTTGTCTTAACTTAATACCTTCTGTACACCGTTTAGGCTAATTGGCTTTCTTCCTTCCCTACCGGTCGGCACCAGCCTATGGTTTGGAAGAAGACTATCCAATTTGCGTAATAGGTGTACTACTCCTAAACCAAGGAGTACTCGCAACCTGAGAGAGGGTGAAAAGAAAAGACAACTGAATAGTCCTATCCGTTTTCTCCAGAACCGGAAACCATCATCGAATAAATCACTTCGAGTTCGTATCTAACCATACGATGGTTTTGTCCAATGGAAGTGGACGTTCGTAGTAAAACGGGGTGTCCTGGAGAAAAGGGTAAAAGCAGGAGTGGCAATGAGGTTTGCAACTCTGACAATCCAAAAGCCAGTGTTAAGAAGGTTCGGTCAACTTGGTCACTGAGTCAAAATCTTAGGGTCGGGTCAATGGTCGCTGCCAAAGAGAGAGAGAAAAGAAACACTCAGCGTGCACTCTAACCTAGATCAGAATGGTTACCAATTTATCTAATCTGGAATCCTCCCACTGTACCTCAAATTCTCCTCCAAACCTGAAAGAAGAATTAGTCGGGGTCACCCGAGGAGTATACTAACTCATCAGTGGGAATCGGGATCTAACTCTCATCGCATGACAACGTGACGGAATCCGCTCACGGTATCACACTCCAGAAGGTATGCGCATATCTAGCAAGTTTCAGTACTTTTGAAACTCCCGATGTAATTTCTGCCCCATGCTCTTATGACCTTGACTTTGGCCAACATATCATAAGTCACATGTCAAGTTCTATCCGTCATTCTCCAGGTTAATTTGAATCCACCCGTACATACCCTTGACTTTGGCCAAAATGGCAGTACGACTGTCCCAAACCAACGCATCTATCTATGCTGCATATGAATACCCCAATAGCTACCAATCACTGTGCCTTGACTTTGGCCAACATACACAGCTTGAATACTATTGACCACCCATATGAAACGACGGAGGGCTACGAATGGTTTCTGGCGAAAACCTTTAACGTAAAGAACTTGATATCGTCGAAGGAACGGATAGCTTTTAAAAATATAGTGACGAAAACCGTTGCTAAAGAGGTCACTCCCGGTGAAGGGATCTCGGCTCTTTCCCCGTAGAATGGGGTGCAGGATATTCCAACTGAATACCACGGTGCAAAGCAAAAGTAATCGGCTATAGTGAAGTTAATGCCCTGACGCGAACTTCTGTCCAAGGGGTCACTCCCGGTGAAGGGATCTCGGCCCTTGCCTCGTCGACTGAGGAGCAGGATATTCCAAATGAATACCACGATGCAAAACAAAAGTGAACGTCCTTGCAATAACAGCTTTTTGAAAAGTGTTCCAACAACATCAGAATAGGTTTGTTTAACTTGCATTGATCCGAATCAACGCAGTCCCATCAATTAATCACACCAAAAAGAACGAAAATATACTGATGTACGTATATGCCATCCGCATTCGCCACTGGGTCCCGTCATTACCCGTTAGGTTAGCTAACTAACGACAGAGCGGGGACTGGACTAGCGCGGATGTAAAACATATACAACATCTACTAATATATATACCAATATATTATATTTCGCTCAAGGCGTGAAAAGAAATGCAACATTACAGAAATGTACAGCATCACAGGACAATACAGATATCTGGGATCCCCGGGTTTCACAGAGCCACTACTGAAACCCGACGTTCCCCTGGTCGTGTGGATAGCCTGTGCAATGAAATCCTAGACCCCTACGGGCGCGGCAAGTTACCCGCCAAAACCTGAAGCGAGGCAGCCCCCTTCATCGCCGTGAATGGACCACCCAGCACTTCACGGAATCCGGTAACTTGGGCACCCCTCCTGGGTCAACCTGTACCCCCTACGAGTGCGGCGAATAGCCCGCCAATCCCAGAGTGAAGCCCCCTCCGTCTCAATGCCATGAGATGCGGGCTTGTTGCCCTCTAGAACCCGGCTATCCGTGCACCCCACCGCGGGGTAATCCTAGTACAGAAAGTAAAATATACATACAACGGGTACATCGACCGCAACCAGGTCGTGCCCCAAAAGAATAATACAAACAGGCAGTGACGGCAGTCCACATGTCGGACGCTCGCCCCGCAATATCAAATGTACATAATACCACCACAACTGTACTAGCATTGCATCCAGGCTATCCCCCACGACCGATCCGCAACATCACAGCATAAACATAGAACATCAACGTGAAAGTCACGTTCGCAAATCCGTCTAACCGGGCTATAGCAGTTAGACCGGATTTACCGATCGAGTGACATTCACGGTCGCAGATATAATGTAAATACTGTGAAAAATGTGTTTAAAATTTTCCGATTGATCAAACAATTAACAAGTGGGCCCCAAAGAAAACTGTAGCACTCACAGAAATAATTGGCCCAACTTTAACATTCCAAAACCCCTAATTTTAGCCCAGAAGCCCACTAGAAAAACCCGGCCCATTGATCCTTACAAACGGCGGCGGAACCGCGGCCCCAAGTGGGTATTGGCCGCGGTTCCGCGCTCCTGTTGAAAGGTCAATGACTCGGATTTTCCCAGATGTCTTAGAACTCCCTGCACATCATTCTGAGACCACCTGAAAAATTTTTCGAGACCAAAATATTTCAACAGAAACTGATGTGAACAAAATACGGGTTTTTGGACATTTCGATCAATCGGAACTGATAAACACATTACACAAAGCTAGACGAAGTTAATGGCGAGGCTCTGATACCACTGTAAGTGCACGGCGGCGCCCCGGCCGTCAATCCGACGGCCAAACGCGGAAATGGTGGTAAACTTAAAATTTTGCGGACTTTGCAAACCGGCACCACCGCGCACTAAACCCCGGATCGTGCCATTAAACTAGATCTAGCTACAAACAAGAAAGGGGAAGAGATATACCGACGATCCAAGTCCTCCGGTCTTCATCTCCACTCCGATCTCCTCGCGGGATCTCCGTCCGTCTCCTCCTCATCGGAAAGGGCACCACGAAGCCGGGTACTTTTACGGGCTCCCACCTCAATACCGAGGCAACTCGCGCATGAAGCCGGCAACTCGACATGCTCAAGATATACTGTAGGGAATGTAATGTAGAATGTATGTCTCACATTGGGGTTGGTTGCCATTGAAGATGATGGAGGAATCAAGACTAGAAAAAATGGTGCTTGCATTTTTCTAGCATGGAAAGAAGATCAAGAATGAAACTCTCATGGTGAAGCTCTCATCTTTTTCTTTCTCTCTTTTCTTTTCTTCTTCTCTCTTTTTTTTTTCTTAACCATGAATACCTTCTTACCTTAAGTGTAGAATATGGTGGAGGAAGAACAATATCATATCAAGAGGGAGGTGAGTGTAGGAAAAGAAAAGAGGTGACCACATCCAAGAACATAATCATCACTAAATCTCAAATCAAACTCAAATCCATTTCAAATCTCATAAAGCAAAGATGCTAACCATTATGAAGGAAAAAGAAAAGATGCTATCATAATGCATGAAACCCCTCCACAAAAGTAATTTGCAAAACTGCAAATAACCCCCTCCATCAGAAAAGTCCGGCCGGGAAAGAACAAAGAAAAACCGGCCGGAACGGAATGCAAAATGGCAACTCCAGAAAACTGGTCCCGTAATAAATTACAGGATAACCCCGATACTGTGCATACACACCTGCATTTGTATTCCGTCCGGATACAAATGCAAAGAGACAAAATCTACACTGTACTATACTAGGATCGGCTTAAGCCAAAGCCGGCTAGTAAAAATCCGTCCGATCCTGATTCGTGCAATACCGCACGTATCTGATCGAACGCTGGCATATAACTATACGGTCACTAGTACAAACCGTCCGATCCTGATCCGTGCAATACCGCACGTATCTGATCGGACCCTGCCATATCTCCATACGGCCTCTACAGCGTTTCGCCCGAAAGCTTGAGTAACTGAAAGTGTGGTGGACTCTAAAGACTCGTCAATACTATGGCTGTGGATTTAACCACTAGCACGTCAGAGGTATAAGCCAATACGTGACGGGCCACCAGCTATTGACCATAAGGGACGTCGATGAGGAAGCTCACCCCGACACCCAACTGAGCCTGTCAGTGACAATATCCGTACAGTCCGGTCCGTTCGTCTATGAGCATCGCATGGCGGGCCTAGGGGGTTGGTAAAAGTCAGACCCCCAAAAGCGGTACAAGTCGTGTCGGAGTGTAGCCCAGAACACCCTGAGATACTACTGGAATACCTACCAGTAAATCTCCTGCCTTGGCCAAGGTCTTTGTGTAATGGCTCTCCTAGACACAGCGCGACCTCACCCCCAATACCGGGAGAGACGAACCCCCGAAGATCCGCTCACTGCCTCCATGTGGCTCGGGACTGTACCCAACTAAAACCTGTTTGCACGACTCCTTTGAGCCGTGGTAGGGTAGTAATCAAAGTACAGTGGGAACTCACACGAGACAAATGACGATCCCCAGGTCGATGAACTAACCTGCACACATGTCACCTGGGAACTGCCATCTGACGTTTGGTATATGACCAACTAGCATATTCCCGGCGAGTCCTGTCCGGTGTACTCATAACCCAATGAGCACCTGTATACATCTTAGGTGATCCAACTGACACCAATGGCTTGTGAGACCGGCCACCGCCCCTCGTCGGGGTCTCGACTGTATACACTAGTCTACTCTGGAGAATCGATGCCCTGTCTCGAAACTCCTACGACTAGGGACCTTTTAAGGATGTGCTTATAGACTCCAGCTCTCACTTATATGATCGCCCTCATACTGCTGGCAGTCAAGCATGAATCCTAGGGCTCTATCAACGTGCAATAGCGACCTGTCAGGTCACCTAAAGCAGTACACGATGATAAAGGTAAACCAGATAGCATACTATCATCTCGAGTAAGACTGTCCTACCGGGATAGGTCCTCCCTCAATCATTGCAATCACGTGCCTGTGATCCAATAATTGACTCTGAGGGCACTATCTCCAACAAGAAAGATGTCAGAAACTGGAGAACAAAGCTATCACCACCATTCCGGTCTTCGGGAGTGATACTGAAGAAGAGGAAGAGATAGTTTATTCAGGTCCACCCCAGTACAAAAAGCCGGGACCGTCCGCTCCTATGTTGATCTTTGGCAGCGACTCGGAAGATGAGGTCCATGCTATATTCTCTGCTCGGCCTTCAATACAAACATTCGCTGATGAAGAGCAAAGTTTGCAAGTTGCCATGGTTCCGCCCAAGCACCATAAAGAACTAGACGCACTTGATATCTACAGTGTGGAAGAGCTGCAGACGTTCTATGTCCCTCCCAGGCGAGAAGGTGAAAAGGCAATCCTATTCTACTGATCAGGGGAAACTAAAGTGGAGAAAGAAATCTGGCACGGAGCGGATTCCACACTCGACAGGTTCCAGCTCATCTGTTTGCCTAGATATTACACAGACGGACTAAGGAGACTCCTGAGACACCAAGGTGTACCCCTTAAGCAAACTGCGTGACAAGCACGGTTCTATAACAGGATCTGGAACGTCCCTGGAACTCAGCGGAAATTACCCAACAGGAAAATGGAAATGATCGGGCTTGGATATGTTCAGTCCAAGAAACGGGAGCTACTCCGCGATTGCTACGTCGTACATGACTTTATGAAGAAGGAGATGCTCAATGGGAGAATGCTAACTCTGAACCAGAAAGAGCTCTCGACGTGAAAATGCCCAGTCCGTCGTTCAAAGAATAAATGAACAAGCTTATAAGGGAAGCTAGTCAAAAGGTTCAAGACGATCACAATCGTGAAATAGCCATCTACGAGAAAGCCAGGACGCAACGCCTCCTTCAACAGGCTGTGAAAGATGAAAATGCTCCTCCCTATCAACCTGTTGTGCAAAAGGCCCGACGCAGAGGCAGAAACAAATCAAAGAGCGGAAAAGGCGTTCGACAACAACAAAGCGGGACCAAGAAGTCACGCGATTGGGAATCGAGCGATCCAGATTCGTCTCTTATGAAGAAGATGAGTCGAGCATACTCTTTTCCCCAAGACAAGACAAAGAAGATACTTGATCTTACCATAAAACATCAACTGATTACACTTCGGGAGTCCAAGTACCTCGAGCAAGCAGGCGAAGTCCCTCATCCGGACCATTGCTCCTATCATAGGAAAATAGGACATCCTATTGAAGACTGCTTCACCTTCAAGAACTGGGTCGAAGATCAATATCGACAAGGAAGATTCGCTCTATCCAGCAGCTGGAGGGTAACCCCGCCGCAAAAGAATGAACCCAAATCCACGAGGGTAGAACCAGATCAACATCGGTCTTGGAAGCGAGCTCGTATCTGCCACGTGATAACGCTATCAGAAGAAGACCCCGACGGTATAGATAATCTTCCCTGGTGCTTTGAAAACAATGATGATGAGGTGATCTCAGAATTTCCGCCGGCGCCGAAAGAGCTGGAAGATAGAATACATACCACCGCAGATGAGCTCAAGAAAATTGACTTGGGGATGGCAAGTGACCCCTGACCGACATTCGTCAGTAAGCTGCTATCTGAAGAAAGGGTGTCTGCGCTAAAAGACGTGCTTATGGCAATACAACTTGAAGATGCCTTTCGGTCTAAAGAACGCCGGTGCCACCTATCAGAGGGCCATGACGAAGATCTTCGATGACCTTATACATGAAATCGTCGAATGCTATATCGACGACCTCGTAGTGAAAATCAAATCATACGAGGAACACCTCGAGCATCTGAAGATCTTATTTCAACGCCTTCGGCAATACAACTTGAAGATGAGCCCTCTCAAATGCGCATTCGGAGTTTCCTCGGGCAAATTCCTAGGATTCATTGTCCGACACCGAGGCATCGAGATAGATCCGTTAAAGATCAAGGCGATTATGGAGATGCCCTCGCCAAAGACTCTCAAGCAATTGCGATCTCTCCAAGGGAAGCTCGCGTATATTCGGCAATTCATAGCCAATCTTTCAGGCAAGTGCCGTCCTTACAGCCACCTGATGAAGAAGGGAACCTCGTTCGTCTGGGATCACAAATGCCAAGGCGCACTGGACGAAATCAAGCAGTACCTACAGAATCCGCCAGTACTGGCTGCTCCAGTCAAGGGAAAACCCCTCATTCTTTATACAACCGCCCTTGAAGGTTCTTTAGGCGCATTATGGGCACAAGAGAACGACTAAGGGAAGGAAAGAGCCCTCTACTATTTGAGTCGAGTTCTACTGGGGGCAGAAAGCAATTATTCTCCCTTCGAAAAACACTGCCTGGCATTGATCTTCGCGATAACGAAGCTCAGGCACTATGCGTTGGCGCATGAAGTCCGTCTCATATCGATGGTGGACCCTCTCAAATATTTGATGTCAAAGGCCATATTGACAGGGCGACTCGCTAAATGGGCTCTACTCTTAATGGAGTTCGCAATAACTTATCAGCCTCTTAAAGCAATGAAATGCCAGGCCATCGCTGACTTCTTCGCTGAACACCCGATACTGGCCGATTCTCCCTTGAATTGCGAGCTGCCAGACGAACATGCGTTTGACACGATCGACGGAAGTGGTACCCGATGGGAACTTTATTTCGATGGAGCATCCTCCATGAAGAAGCGCAAAAAAAACACGCCAATAATCAAATCAGGGGTAGGACTCATCTTCGTGACTCCACAAGGAGGAATAATGTGTTTTGCCTTCTCCTTAACAGAGCCGAGGACAAACAATGAAGCCGAATATGAAGCTTTGATAGCGGGCCTCGAGATCGCCATCGACATGGGAATTGAAAACCTCCTTATATATGGAGACTCCCAACTGGTCGTTAATCAAGTAAATGGCGACTATCAAACGTGCAAACCAGAGCTGGTAGTGTACGGCGAGAAGGTACAGCAACTGCTGACTGTTCATATCATAATATTGCATTATTATATTCCCCATTCTTATTCTTTTTATAAATAAACAGGTGCTTTTGACGCATGTCTGCTACATATTACAGGTTACAGGTTCTTAGAGCGAAAACAGTGAAAAAGACAAAAGACGACACAAAAAAGGGACTTTTGACCAACAAATAGAAGGATCTTAATCAAGCCTACACAAAAGATCAGTACAAGGCAACGCAAGGTCCAAGATTACAAAGCAAACGGTTAAAAGTCCACCGCAATTATTCACTGGAGATTTGGAAGAAACATAGAAGCTATTTTAATAAAGAACCAAATAATAAGGAAGCCCAAAGATCCAAGGCCCAATACTTTCTTTTAAAGAGACAAAGACATAAAATTTTACCAAAGCTAGAAGTCTACTTTGACTAGGTCTTCCTAAGGATATTTTGGTAAATGTAGACATGCAAATCAATTGTAACCTAGGGTTTCTATCTCCTATAAATAGAAGCCCAAATCATTGTATTCTTTTCATGCCTCCTTTTAATAATAAATTCTAGAACTCTTTTTGGAGAGCATCGGTGTTTCTTTTCAATTCATGAATTCAGATCTGACAACCCTGCGTTGATGATTGGAGAGATGCATCTGTAAGTAGATTTAATTCCTTGCTCTAGTTTAGATTTCAATTCTTGCCCTAGGTAATTTTTATTCTCTGCCCTAGATAAATGTTCTTCAATTCTCTAATGAGTGAGTAGTTTCCTCGCTTGTTAGGGTTAGGAATGGGGAAGGATTTGAGAGACGAAGATCTCTCATCTCTTTTCTTTGCCAATCTTTTATGAAAATTAGAACTCCATGTATACCTTCTTATTCCGCTCCCTACGGCACTCTACCCTCGAGGTAACGGTGATTCCGTAGTCTAAAGGCCCGGATTTTAAGGTTTTCCATGGAGGTTAGGGTAAAGATTAAGAAAGGAAGGACAATGATCTAGAGGAAGAATCAATCTTCCCAATCATCCTAATCCCTTTTGTTAAGATTTACCATAACACTAATATGATATCTTTAATTAAAGGCAATGGAAAGAGATGTAGATCTTTGTTTACCAAATTTTCCCTAAACCTAATCCTAGCAAGTTTCTAATCCTAGTATCATACAACTTCAATTTTTAGATTTAATAATTAATCCGAACACCCTTCGGAATTAACTCGTTAGCGCGACTAGGAAATTCACAACATCCCTGTGGACCGACCCGTACTCACCGGCTAGCTGCAAAGCGACGCCGTTCTTGATTGCGGTTACAAATATTTTTGATCTATCTTTTAGAAAGCGCAAGCACGCTAAATCACTCAATCACTGACCCAAATACCTTCCTACACCTTGGAAAGTATACCGCGTGCGGAAAATAGCAAAGCGGATGCATTAGCCAAGCTTGCTAAAGAATTGGCCGATGAGAACCTCGATGACGTAAGAATCGTGGTACAAAGACGACGGGTCCTCGCAACGGCAGAAATATCTCCGGAGTCGTCCGAGGAAAAGGGAGCGACCGAGCAAATGGCTCTACAAGTAAACAACCAAGAAAAGGTCAAGGACTGGAGAGAAGTCTTTATAGACTACTTTAAATCCCGTCGAACACCTGAAGATGCATCTTCAAAACATCAGCTCATGAAGCGAGCCCTATCTTTCGCCTCCGTCAATGACACTCTGTACAAGAGGTCATTTGATTCTCTGTGGTTGAGATGCCTGGGACCTGAAGAGGCGAAGAGAGTCATCCAAGAAACTCACGACGGACTCTGTGGTTCTCACCAAGCCGGGCCGAAGATGAAGCTGAAAATCAAAAGGATAGGCTACTATTGGCCCACGATGATCCAGGACTGCCTTGAGTATGTGAAGCAATGCCACTCATGCCAGATCCACGGAGACTTTATCCATCAGCACCCAAATCCATTACACCCGACAGTGGCTAGCTGGCCGTTCGAAATGTGGGGGACTGACATAATTGGCCCCATCGAACCAGCATCGTCCAGAGGACATCGATTCATTTTGGCGACAACTGATTACTTCTCCAAATGGGCAGAAGCAGTACCCCTGAGGGAAGTGAAGACGGAGAATATCCTCCATTTCTTCAAGACACACGTCATTTATCGATTTGGAACTCCGAGACGGATCATCTCCGATAACGGGCCAGCCTACAGAAGCCACAAGATTACCCGCTTCGCACAACAACATAACATAGACTGGAGATATTCATCAGTCTATAATCCCCGAGCTAACGGTCTAGCTGAGGCTTTCAAAAAGACCTTGCCGAAGATCGTGAAAAAGACGGTGTCTCGAAATAAGAAAGACTGGCATGAGAGACCGCATGAAGCTCTCTGGGCATACCAGACTACAGTCAAAACGGCCACGAACACAACTCCATACGCATTAGTATTCGGTACAGAGGCGGTACCCCCCTCGAGATAGAGCTACTCTCTCTACGAATGGCAGTTCATTACGAGCCGACGGACGAAGAGAAGGCTCACCTTCGGCTTGAGGAGCTCGATGCCCTTGATGAAACCTGCCTCATGGAACAACAAAATCTGGAGGCTTATAAAGCGAAGATGACGCGCTCATACGAAAGATTGACTAGGCCGAGGACATTCCGCCAAGGCGAACTCGTGCTAGTGGTCAAAAGACCTATGATCCCTAATCGCGCCAAGCGGGAGAAATTTGAGCCAAACTATGAAGGCCCGTATATCATAGACAAAGTTTATCAGGATGGGGCCTATCTACTCATGGACATGCATGGCGAAAGGCCCTTCAGGCCAATAAATGGTCGCTTCCTGAAGAAATACTACGCCTAACGAGTCACGGCCCAGGTCAATGATAGATGACGACGACTATGTCCGCTCGCTATCTTCCTAAGCCTAAACTCTATAAATAGTGATAGGCCTTCTTCAACAACGGACCGAAATGTCTTTAAACTAACGACGGACCACTATGTCCTGAAACTAGCTATTGACCGAGATGTCGATAAACTACGGTGGATTGCAACATTCCAAAGCTGATAAAAATAAAGAGAAAAAGAATAAAAAAGAGAGAGGAGAAAACGGTATGTCCATAAGCAGAATGGGCACGGATGAAAACCCGAAAGGGCTCCGTGAGTAAAAACAGCACGGCTACCGGCGAGTCTTGTGAAAAACTCGAAAGGGCGCAACCTCGTTAAAAAAATAATAAAATAAATTAAAAAAAAGAAGAAGAAAAGAAAAAAAAGAAACGGTACGTCCATAAGCAAAATGGGCACGGATGAAAACCCGAAAGGGCTTCGTGACTAAAAACAGCAGGGCTACCGGCAAGTTTTGTGAAAACCCGAAAGGGCGCAATCTCGTTAAAAGACACTTTCAAGGTCCTCTTGACTTTGTAAGGAGAAACCACCTGCGTGAGATCCTTACGACTCACAAGGGAGCAACACACTTAGGGATCCCCACGATTCCTAAGGAGAAATTACACTTGCGAGATCCTCATGACTCGTAAGGAGAATCCTCTTATGGGACCCTCACGGCTCATAAGATTCCAAAGTCTTAAGCTACAGGGATCTGAACCTGTTCTTAAGCAGCCCCCACAACCTTCAATACTGCCCTACAAGCGGCTTAATGCTGACCCTTGTATACAATCCACGGGCGCGAATAAACATTTCCCTAACGAAGTCCCACTCGTGACTAGGGATATGTTCACACGGTGAACAACCCCTGTGAGCCCCCTCGACTTATAAGGAGAAAACTCTCTTGTAAGATCCTTACGACTTACATGAAGCCATACACTTAGGAATCCTCACGATTCTTAAGGAGAAACCACACCTATGAGATCCTCACGACTTGTAGGGAGAAATACCTTTATGAGACCCTTACGGCTCATAAAGTCAAAAGCCTTAGTCGACAGGATCCTAACCCTGTTCGCTAAGCCACCTTTGTCTGACATCGACAGGGGCAAATGATGATTCGCTCCTAGCCATATCCCTGTTGTAGCGATGCTGATGCCGAAATCAGTGTCTAATCCCAAGCTTGCGGCATAGAGCTAGCAAGCTTCACATGCATACCAAATAGCCGAAATGATGGGGCAACTTGCAAACAAAATCAGCAAGTAAAAATGTGTGCATGAGAAATAGCGAAATGATTGGGCAACTTGCAATAAAAAGAAGCGAGTAAAAATAAAACAAATAGCGGAAATGATTGGGCAACTCGCAATGAAAAAGAAGCGAGTAAAAATAAAACAAATAGCCGAAATGATTGGGCACCGCCAAAAATAGCCGAAATGATTGGGCAATCGCGACCTTTGCGATATAAAAAGCTGAAATGATAGATCATCGCGGAAAGAAATAAAATAAAAATAAAAAATGAAATTTATGCCCTACAGGTGATATCACATCAATCCCTGTATACAATCCAGGGGCGCAAGCAGAGAAGGAATCACACTCCTCCCCCCCAGGTTTCATCAGAAGAAGAAGCCAAATCTCAACGGTTCACAGATAGCCTGGAGATCATCTCAACATTCGTCTCATTACAACAGAAACAACATCAAGCAAAGCGGAACAACGGCAACCCCCAGTTCCATGATTCGGCGGTGCACATATAACCAAGAGTCAAAACCCGACTCCGTGAAATGCGGATAAAGTCAACCCTTCCTAGTTACGTGGAACACAGATTATGTCACTTCTGACCCCGTGGAAAACGTCCAGAGAGGATCCTGGTCCTCGCAGAGCACGGCAGTGAACCCGTGTGAAGCATCCAGAGCGGAGCCTAGTCATTGCCGAACACGGCAGTGAACCCGTGGGAAGCATCTAGAGAAAAATTCCTGGTTACGTGGAACGCGGCAATGACCCCGTAGGAAACGTCCAGAGTGGATCCTGGTCCTCCCAGAGCACAGCAGTGAACCCATGTGAAGCATCCAGAGCGGAGCCTAGTCCTCGCCGAACACGGCAGTGAACCCGTGGGAAGCATCTAGAGCAAAATTCCTGGTTACGTGGAACGCGGCAATGACCCCGTGGGAAACGTCCAGAGCGGATCCTGGTCCTCGCAGAGCACGGCAGTGAACCCGTATGAAGCATCCAGAGCGGAGCCTAGTCCTCGCCGAACACGGCAGTGAACCCGTGGGAAGCATCCAGAGCAAAATTCCTGGCTACGTGGAATGCGGATAATGTCATTTCTGACCCCGTGGAAAACGTCCAGAGCGGATCCTGGTCCTCGCAGAGCACGGAAGTGAACCCATGTGAAGCATCCAGAGCGGAGCCTGGTCCTTGCAGAACACAGTAGTGAACCCGTGGGAAGCACCCAGAGCAAACATCGGACTGTGGGGTCCTTAAACCCATGGGCTATGATGTCCTTAACCTCGACCGTGATGTCTTAAAACTAACATTGGACTGTGAGGTCCTTAAACTCATGGACTATGATGTCCTTAACCTCGACCGTGATGTCTTAAAACTAACAACGGACTATGGAGTCCTTAAATCCACGGACTATGATGTCCTTAACCTCGACCGTGATGTCTTTAAACTATGGTATCCTGGAAAACGTCCAGAGCGGAGCCTGGTCCTCGCAGAATACGGCAATGAACCCATGGGAAGAATCCAGAGCAACCCCTAACTCCGTGAAACGCGGATAAGGGAAACTTCACCCATCACTTGCGGGTCCTCACGACTCGTAAGGGAGTAAATTCTCTTGTGAGATCCTTACGACTTTCAAGAGAAAACAGGCACTTAGGAATCCTCACGATTCTTAAGGAGAAACCACACCTACGGGATCGTCTCGACCGGTAGGGAGAAAATTCTTTATGAGACCCTCACGGCTCATAAAGTTGAAAAGTCTTAGGGGGCAGACCTTAACCCTGAATCCTAAGCCATCGTTGTTCTGCAGAGAAATTGAGATAGACTATCCACAGAATACATTCAATAAAAAAGGAGACACCATGGTCAAGAAAAATACGTCTTTTATTCACGGACCAAAATGGATACAGAGTACAATTCGTGGAAGAAACAAAAAAAATAATGTACTCTTATTCAGGAGTATGTACAAAGGAAACAAAAATATATATCTCAATTCTTCAAGTAGGCGAGCGGTTTAGCAGCTTGGTCAGCTCATCCCTCTTTCGCTGGGTCGCGCTTTCGTGATTCAGTATCGCTAGAAGAAGGGCCTTCGCCTGAGCCTACTGGGCCTGATATGAGGCAAGCCAACCTTCGAGCTCTTTCTCGGTAGCTTTGTGAGCCTCGACCCTTTCGCGAGTGAACACGGCGGCTTTGTCGATGGCCACCACCTCCTTGATGGCCTCTTGAAGCACTTTCCAGAGTTCATACGCTTTGTTGGCCTTGGCCGTAAGGTTGGCTTGGAGCTCATTTAGCGCCTTAGAAGCCAGCTCCCTCTCTGAGAATTTGCAGCCGAGCGTCTTCTCGCACGACACCATGTTCACCGCGCACCACTCAATCAGACCCCGCAAGCCCGCTTTCGCAGCCACAGCCTCCGAGGAAAGGCGGGTACACTCGAGCACGTGCAGACAAGCCTCCACCTGACGGCAAAACTTAACCCAGATTTGCACCACGGCCTCGCTATGATAGACAGCAAGAAAGGGAAGAGAACCGTTAGCTTCAGCAGCAAACGCTTCGGCTGTGATTACACTGCCCGCACGAAGCTCCTCGATCAGGGATGACAGGGAGTCGAGGCTTAATTTTGCCAAACGGTCTGAGGCTCGCAAAGCATAAGGGCCGGGCGGCATGGCGATGCGCGACTCCAGCGCTGTGAGAACTGGCAAGGCTGTTCAGATTTATAAAAGATCAGTGAAACTTTTAAGCAAAAGAACAAGTGGGACAATATCGAGACTTCACTTACCCACAGTCATGCAAGAAGGAGCTGAAGGTTCCCCTGGCCCTTCGAGAACCTCAACCTCGTCGTCGGCCTCCAGAACTGTAAAAGACATCGATGTCATTTTGCAAAATAACAACAATGTTATGAAAAGGTGATGAACAACACTGACCTTGCCCAGACGAGAGGACGATGCGTTGAGGAGATATCGCCTGCGGAGCGGCCATCTCCAGCAAACGTTGAAAGGATTGCCGGGGAGATAGATCGGCAATAGAAGCTGCCAGTCCACGCAGTTTTGAAAGGACAAAAGAGTTCAGATAACGGAAAGATTACTAGTTTAAAATGTGGAAGGTTACCTTCGACGCTCCTCCCATTCTGAGCTGGAGGGATAGCAGCTTCAACGGCCTCCGCCGTGACCTTGGGCACAGTGTCAGGGGCATGGGCTGGTGTAACGGCCTCTGAGGAAGGAGCAGCGACAGCCACTGCGGGCTCCAACGAAGGGAAGGTGGTCTCGAATATCTCCATCCCAGCCTCTGGGCCGCCTTCAGGAAGATCCGTTGGGAAGGAGACCACCAAGGGTGCCTCTCCCGAAGGAGCGAGTGCTTCGGGAGCAAGAACCACCGCAGGAGGCTCTATCGCGAGAGGGACAGTGTCGTCAACCCCCTCCACATCGAGCAATGTTTCATTAGGGGCGTCAACAGGCTCTACCGTCAGTAAATCCGTAGGAACCTCCCCCATCGCCGAAGTCTCTGCACAATTTACACAAGAATAAGAATACATATATACAAGTGCAGGCAATATGAAGTATTACAAAGAAATACAGGAACATACCAATGCGTAAGGAAGCTTTCAATATGGCTTGTTCAAGTCGATGCTCCTTCTCGAGGAGGTGTGCTCTCCGAGGTTCAAGGGTGGACTCGTGGCCGCTAGTCCACAATGAAAGCGCATCTGCAGCATCCTCCGAAGCAGCCTGCTTGAAGGCCCTTTCGCCCCATTCCTCCAAAGGGCCGATGAACCGCCGCCGGATCCACGAAGGGTCTTCGTAAAAGATTACGGCAGGATAGGACTTCTTCGGAACCCTTACGTTATGAGACTCGTCTTTAGAACGTCTTATAGCCTCAACCAATTGTGCGGCTTCCTCGGCAGCTGAACCCGGAAAAAGTAAGCCAGCATCCGACTTTTGCATGGCCAACGGTTCATCCTGAAGAATGGGCTCAGACTCTACTAAAGAGTCGAGCAGGTTGGTAGCCACCTTCCTTCGCCGCTTGGATCCAGAATCGATCGCCGAAGACGACCGTTTCCCTCCCCGTGGAGCCTTGGCACGACGCCGACCCACCTCACCTTCAACACCCACGTTCCCATCACCCTCGCTTGGCGCTGCAACCGAGGACGACACAGCCATTGTCGACGCCACGGGTGGTGGTACTGCTACCGGAGCCCGATTAGCCCGCGACCGGGAGCCCAATGGCATTCCAACAGTTGGAGAGAGGTCCACCCCCGACTCCCCCGGAATGAGCGCAACACTAGTATCCCTCATGGGAAAGCGGACCGGTGAGTGCGGTCGCGGCGGAACTCCCGTGGCCTGAGCCTGAGCAGGGGTACCATATCTAAGGAGCACCCTCTTCTCCTCAGCAATAATCGGGCTGACTCGATGAAGGTACCAGCCCGTAAAGGACCCCACGCATCGGGGAATATCGTCAGCTTCAGGGATCATGAAGCAGGAACCAGTGTTCAGCCTCACAAAGTGGTGAGAAGCATCGCGAACAGCTTCAGGTGAAGGAACCGGCGCAACTGTAAAAGCCTCAAAGGGAACACCCTGATCATAGTCAAGATGTCGGGCGAAGCGATGCGGATTGTACCGCATAAAGAGGGCCACACTGTTCTGACGGAATACCAGATAACCTGGTCTGATCGTGTACAAGTGCGTGGCCTCCCGGGGCTTCAGAGAAGGTGCCCTCTCTTTCGACGAGTCATGGAGTTGTTGAATCGGACCTGAAGAAGCAGATAGAACCCGATCAACAAATACCAGTCCACCCGCACTAGCATAGGGAGCAATCAACACACGAATAGCCCCGAACTGAGTCGGGTCGGGAGCAGAAGCGTCCACCAACCGCATGAGTCGCGGAAAAGTGTAGGCATCATAAAATGCGGGTCTCTGATGCTGATCGCACGCTTTTGGCGTGTCGGATGTTCAAAGAATTTAAGTGTAACCGCGATCAGGACGGTGTCGCTTTGTAGCTAGCCGGTTGAGCACGGGTCGGTCCACAGGGAGATGGTGGTATTTTACCTTCTTGTCTTAGACGAGCCAATAAAGAATCTGTATGTGTTTGATTCTAACCTATGTGTTTATTTGCAAGTATAAAGTTGTTAAGAAGAAAATACGAGATTGTAAGCTAAGAAATCCGTACTCAAAACCTTTGAGCCGAGTCTTAACCAATTGAAGCTAAGCAATCGGCAACAACGTGGATTAGGGGATTTAAGCGCGGTATTCGTGGAATACGGCTTATTTACCCTTGTCCTTCCGTTCTTGTCTCTTGCTTTCGCCTCCGGCCAAACCGAACGCAACCGGTCGTGGTTAGGAATCACCGTTACCTTGTCAGGGTAGGGTGCCTAACGGAGCGCTTGCGTATGGTTTGGGCGGAGTTCAAATGGAAAATAACGGGAAAAGGAATTGGCAAAGAAACGTTAACTTACAATACCATATTAATTCTTAACAACAACAATAATTACAACATTCACAAAATTATCACAAGAGAACAAAAAGAAAAGAAAAAAGAAAAGAAAAGATACAAGTATTAAGTGCATGAAATAAATTGCAAGTAAATAAAGACAAGGTAATAAAGAGCAAGTAATAAAAAGCGATAAAAAGAATACGGAAGTAGAACCCAAGCCAAGCATGTGCTCAATAGCCAACCCTTAAACTTGCAAGCTCAATGAAGAGGTTGCAAGATCAAGGGAAGGGTAGAGAACGCATGTGAAGTGAAGAACTAGTCCTGTGAGAAAATACGACCCTTGAGATCAATAACTAACCCTTAACCATTCAAGCTCAATAAAGAGGTTGAATGAGCAAGAGAAAGCAAGAATCTCAAGGGGGAGCAAACTAACAAGAAAGATAAAAAACCCTCATCTTCATTAACATCCACTCAAAAGCTCTCACTACAATTTCATGGAGGAAGAATGAAGAAGAAGAAGAAAGAAGAACAAAACTACAAAAAAGAAGAACAAAGAAAGCTCCCCTGGCTTTGATCAGATCTGCTGTATTTATAGGCAGGAGAATGGAGTTCTAGGGCAACCAGAAGACCACATGTGAAAAGACCAAAACACCCCAGAAAAACGTCAGAGAGAGGGCTCTACTTGGCCGCGGATCCGCCGCCAATACCCCCTATTGGCCGCGGATCCGCCGCCCTATAGAGGAGTTGGGATGTCAGGTTTTGTGTGCTACCCTGCTCTGCTGTCCCCTATTGTCTGGTACATGTATTTTCTGATAATCTTTCCAGAATATCTGTTGAGGAAAGGTGGACTTTTGTGGATGCTTTTGTCATGATTGCCTCGAGCTCCGCGTAGATTTCTTGGAACTTGTTGTTTCCATTGAGCCTTGTGCATGAAGGTGACATTGATTTGACATTTTGTCTCCCTAAACTGGTATCTGGCAACATACGGATGACGAGCAGAGACCGTGTTTTCTCAGTGGTTGGCAGGAACCCGGATTTTGTCGTGTTTTCCATGAATTCACCGTTTTAGAACCGAGAACCTGTATCCTGCAAATATGTAACAAACACGGATTAAAAGCACCTACCTATAAACAACCGAGCGTAAGAATGGGCGGTATAAAATGCAGTATTCTGTGATGAACAGATGCGCAGTAAAAGCCCCCAACACGTGCATCTCAATCCAAGATGTGAAGTAATGAAGGGAGAGGTTTACTACATCCACACCGGGAGTTGAGGTATTGGCCGCGGCGCCTAAGCCATGATAGAGATGCGCTAGCGCCGGGACGCCTACGGCCAACCGTGTCCCCTCAGTGATATGATGAGCCGGATAGATAACCGAAACTCTCATGAAGCGGCGATGCATGGGGATGACGAACCAGCTAAGCCAGACACTGATAAAGCCCACAAAGAATGTCTCCTCGACCATGCCGGGAGCTGCAATCGATTCGAAATATGCTGACGACATAATGGGAATATAATACTGCGGTAAATCCGATTCCTTAGTTGGCCGCCTGTTCGAACTAAACCCAAAGGGGTCATTAATCTTTGCAAACTTTGGAGCCGTCTTCGACAGGACGTCCTCGCGAAGGAAACAAGCGATGAAGCTCTTGAAAGTGATGCCTTGCTCCTCTGACTCAGTAAACAGTTTGTCGAAAATGCCCAGGGTCTTGATCAAACTTGGACGCTTATGACGGACGACATTCTCGGTAGACAGGCCGTCGAGCATTGCGGGATCAGCTTCAAAGACATACTCGTCGGGAGGCAGCAGCTCTTCATAAAGTGTCCCCCTGATCGGCAGCCCCGAGATCTCGCGGAATTCTTCCAAGGAAATCGAAACTTCACGGTCCCTTAGGAGGAAAGTGTTGGTGGGGAGATTCCACTGGTTCAGGAAGGCCTTAACCCACCAGACGTGAGGAGACGGGTAATGGAAGAGGGACGCATAGATCGCCTGATAAAGCCCAACCTTCTGCAGTCGCGCGCGGTGGCGGATAAGATGTAGCGAGCCCAAAGAAGGTAGACCGTGGGGTGTCGAGGGGTAAGCCCTATCTTATAAATCTGCCCCCATGGCAGGGCTTCGCCCTGGCAAATGCGGCGCCCCAAAATATCTATAGCCGGTATCGGATGGTTTGGGATGCCAGTCATTGAAGGCTCAAGCCTTCCCATCGGGGTCCAATTCGACATCTCTACAGTGAAGACAGTCCTTGGAGGATCCATCGACAGGAATGGATAGGTAGGCTCCGTCGGTATTTCGCAGAGAAAACTCCGGAGACCCCGGATGGTATGACTGTACCAGGTCCCCTACAGAAGTAGATTGGTGCGATTCGGGTCGTGAGCCCTGATCATTGCCATCACCTCCTCGTCAGATGGCGATTGGGGAAAAGCGGCTTCCGAGCGGGTGAAAGGGAAATACGGAACATACGTCATTATACCTGAAATAAAATAAGGGGAAATTGTTAAAGCGAAGCCAACGGTGATTATAGATATATATACATACAAAGAAAAAGACAGCGACAGAGGACTCATTTTATGGGACCATTGGTTACAAAACATATGGGTCCCACAAAAATCAAGATGGCGGCTGGCTAGTGATGAGGCAAGGCAATTATAATGAGACAAAAGAAAGATTCTCATTAAATAGGCAGTGGATTTCAAATGACCCTACACATTCCCCTAAGAGAAATCCATCCTGGACTCTATGACAAATCAAACAGAATCAAGGGAATTAAATTCCTAGAAAACAACATTGCAAACTTCTTCTTCTTAGTTGTGAAGATGACAACTCAGGGCAAGAAAACCCCAAGAAGTTTTCTGGGAAGAACTGAGTTCTTCATAGGAATTAAATTCCTTGTTAAAAAAGGGGAATTAAATTCCCAGAAACGTTTTTCAGAGCCAAAGCTCTTTGAAGATGGAATTAAATTCCATGGAAAAGACAACCGCCACCATTAGCCCCCTGAAGATCAGAGAAACCCTAAAGGGTCTGTTGATTAAAGATTGAATGGTTTTCTCTTTATTTTAAAGAACTTAAAAATGGGTTCTTGTTAAAAGGAAAAACCCTTGGTGTGGATTTAAAATCCCGTGGTGATTTCGGTGAAGGTTCTTCGATCGTTCAAAGATCATTACCTGAAGAAAGGGTCTTTTTGAACAGAGTTAAACTCTGGAAAATTTTCGAAGCAGAGAACTAAGCTCTGAGAAAAGAGAATTAAATTCTCAAAAGGAAAAAGTCGCAAGGAAGAAGATGAAAGAGTGGAGGCGTTTCTGAAGAGACCCCTACATTTATAGGATGTGATGGAAACGCTTCATCTTCCCGATTCCCTAGATGGATCCAACGGTCACAAAAGTGACAGTGTTGCACTCACGTGTAGACACGTGAGAGCAACGCTGTGGGGGCATTTGTTCCCTGATTAAAAATCAGGAATTTCCTCAATGAGGCATCACGTGTTCACACGTAACCAAGGGTCATGTGTTGACATGTGATCTCGTTACAGAATTAAATTCTAAGCAAGCAGAAGTAAGCGGCTGAGGAAAGACCCCAAAGGGGCGTCACGTGCTCACACGTGATGGTCTTTAGCCCAGTTGAAATGCAGAGTTTAATTCTATCAAGTTATAAAGGCCTCAATGAGGCATCACGTGTTCACACGTGACCAAGGGTCACATGTTGACACGTGATCTATTTACAGAATTAAAAATTTAAGTAAAACAAGTGGCTGAAGAAAGACCCCAAAGGGGGGTCACGTGCTCATACGTGACCAGAGGCCACGTGCTCACACGTGACCAGAGGTCACGTGTTGACACGTGATGACCCTTCAGCCCAATTAAAGTGTAGAATTAAAACTCTGAAGGAGGAGCGGTCACGTGCCAACACGTGATAGGCTTTGAAAGCTTCATAAATCAATAGAATTGAAATTCCGAATTTCTCTAAAATCTTTCCAAATGGGAAAGGATTAAGGAGAACCATTGGATTAAAAATCTAGGGGTGATTAAATATCATCAATTTATGGAAAAATCTTAGACAAGGAAAGATTTCCCTAAATCTCACCAGAAATAACAAACAGAATATCTTTGGCATGATAATCCAACGGTGAATAAAAATCACTTAATGATCTAAGGGCTCATATTAATTATGAAAACAAAGAAAATCTTTCAATGAAAGATTTGCTAAACAAATTGATTCTTTTCCTCCTCCTATAAATAGGAGCCAAGAGAAGAGAAGGGAAAAGGAGAATTTGGATATAGAGTTTTGGAATCTTGAAATTTCAGAGAAAAAAGAAAGGAGAATTTAATTCTCAACAAAGAAAACCCTAGGTGAGAAAAGAAAGGGGATCAAAACTTCAAACAGAGAATTTAATTCTCAAATCCAAGAGTTTAACTCTTCTGCACAAAGAACTTAGTTCTTCCCCTTGTTGAAGATCTGCAAAGAGCACATCTCCCCATAAGTTGAGAATTTAATTCTCATCGGGTTGAGATCCTGCCATGCAGATCCAAAACTTAGAGGGAGAATTGAGTTTTGAGAATTTAATTCTCTCAAAACAAAATTAGGGTTTAACCCTACATGAGAATTTAATTCTCCCAAACTCACAGGAATTTAATTCCTTCATGATGAAACTAGGGTTTAACCCTAATCAAGAACGTATATATGGGAATTTAATTTCTCTAAAAGAGAATTAAGGTTTAACCCTATATAAGAATTTAATTCTTTCATAATAGGAATTTAATTCCTCCAAATCATGATCAGGGTTTAACCCTACAGAGAATTTAATTCTCAAAATAAAATAAAGAGACTAAAGAGATCTCTGTGCATTTAAAGAACTAGGGTCACGTGTCCCCACGTGACCCCTGAAAAGATCCCCACAAATGAGAAGGATTTAGCCCTGAGGCAATACCTCACGTGCTCCACGTGACCCTCATTGTAAATGGAACAAAAGCAAAGGTAAAATCTGAATTGGGCGCTCTCACGTGTTACCACGTGACCCCTAATAAATGTTTTAATAAACCAGGGCATGAGTATACATCACGTGCCCACACGTGATGGCTATGAAAATTAAAAGTATTTAACATTTGTTTGCAGGACAAAATAAAGGGGATCTGGCCCCACTTTTTGATGCCATCACGTGCCCCCACGTGACTCCTTCCTCTTCTAGTGTTTAACACTAATCTGAAAATTTCGTTCCCAGTGTTTAACACTGTTATCTTTTAGTGTTTAAGACTAATTCGAGAATTACATTTCTAGTGTTTAACACTAATTTGATAATCTTGTTTCCAGTATTTAACACTATTTTTCTTTAAGTGTTTAACACTGCTTTTAGCCAAATTGGCTAATTTTCCAGAGGCAAAAGTACCTACTCCAAATGAATCTCAAAATTGAGGAAATCAAAAATAAAAATGTTGTCAAAGCCCTCAAACTCTTGTTTAGCACTGCTAAATAATGTGGGCTTGAACCCAGATAAATGTCTAATGGTCCAATAGAGGGCCAATACTTCAAACTTAATTGGACTTAGCCCAAGTTGGTCATAAGTCCTCAATTCAGACTCAACTGAGCCAATGTGCTCATAATTTAATTAATTGATCTCAGTTCCAAATTGTACTAGAGATCATTTAATCCACTTTGGTGCAAGGGTACATTTCTTCATTCCTCTGATATTTGTCATTGTAATCCTTCAACGTCTTCAGAGAGGTGACGGGTCCCGACAACCATACATAACATTGGACTGTGGGGTCCTTAAACTCATGGACTATGATGTCCTTAACCTCGACCGTGATGTCTTAAAACTAACATTTTGGGGTCCTTAAACTCATGGACTATGATGTCCTTAACCTCGACCGTGATGTCTTAAAACTAACATTGGACTGTGGGGTCCTTAAACTCATGGACTATGATGTCCTTAACCTAGACCGTGATGTCTTAAAACTAACATTGGACTGTGGGGTCCTTAAACTCATGGACTATGACGTCCTTAACCTCGACCATAATGTCTTAAAACTAACATTAGACTGTGGGGTCCTTAAATCCACGGACTATGATGTCCTTAACCTCGACCGCGATGTCTTTAAACTAACATTGGACCGTAATGTCCTTAAACTAATTATCGACCGCAATGTCACTAAACTAAACAATAGAGCACAATTGCTCTCTTGTCGGATCTAAACGGTCCCATTAAGTTGATCTTAGTCTAAAATGAGACTAACGTATCCTTAACAGACATTTAAGTTGATCTTAGACTCAAATGAGGCTAACGTATCCTTAAACCGAACCCCCAAACCCAAATCTAAGAAAGATACGGATTTGGACTAGTCCACGCCCTACGGGCGACGACATAACTTAGTCTCCGTATACAATCCATGGGCAACCAAACAAAAAACAAACACCCACGACACGAAGTGACCATTTGGAGAAGGATAAAGTTGTTACCGCGATGCGGTAGCTTAATTAACTGTAGGGGCTTGCGCCTGCAGGGAAGAGCGTCCCCACAATCAAAAACCCTTCAGACGAGGAGGAATCTGATGAAGTCTGCTATATCGGCCGCATCCGTTTAAACCTTCGATAGATGGTGCCATAAATCAACTTGGAATCTTCGGAGAGGTAGACGGATAGCACCAATTAGCATCTGCCCCGAATTTCAGGCAAGACGTCTGTCTTGCGCGTGATTCGGAGGGGAACAACCATGAATAGGTACACCCGCAAATGTCGGTCAATAGTAGCTACAAACATTCTGACGACTGGAGCTTCGTCAATGCACAGCTCACATTTAGACCAAAGGTTTCTCCATTGGGTAAAATATTGAACCCAGGTCTCATTCGGTCTGACTCTTTCATTGATCAATGCCGTCATAGTAGTGCGTTTACTTGAACTGGAGAATCTCTGGCAGAATAGTATTTCCATTTCATCAAAGGTCTTCATGGAGTCATTAGGAAGCTCTGAATACCATTCGAAAGTAGTATTTGCTAGACTGCTGACGAACTGTTAGAGAAATAGCATATCATCTTCTTCACTATTTCCGCACATGGATTTAAACTGGGCTATATGTTGGCGAGGATTCCCGCTTTATATATGTGGAATGATGGAAATGTGTATCCAGACGGGTACTGCCTCTGGTCTTAGCATGCCCGATATGGTCGACCAGTCTTGATCAACTTACTTTCCACTTCGCTGGTATGATGAGCTTTGATTTGCTGAGCGATATATTCATCTAGATTTGATTTGGAGATCATTTCTTCTTTCGCCGTTGAAGGGGCTTGGATAGGATTTGAAGTATCTTCTTTATTATCAATCATGACCACCGGCGGTTCATCTGTTGATGGTTGTGATTAAGCCATCATTCCGGCCATATTCTGGATCAAGAGGGCCATTTTGTTCATATTAGCAGACATTTCTACCGCTTCTTCATCTTTCTTCTTGAGAACGCGTTTTAGGAAGCCAATATCCGACTCTTGCCCTGTCCTATCTTCAGGCGCGTCTTCGGGGTTTGCCTTAGGTAGTGGACTAATGATTTCTTCTACTTTAGCGAGTATCTCTTACAGCTTTTCTTATTGCTGCTGAGCCTTTGTCAGAGACCGAGTATGCGGCCTGTGTTGGCTATAATACCTTCAAGGCAATTATTGTAATCGCAGACAGGCGATTATGATGATTGAGGGAGGACCTATACAGTTAGAACAACCGTACTCGAGATGGTAGTATGCTATCTGGTTTGACTTTATCGTTATGTACACATCTTGTGTGGTATACCATATCAGTATTATATATTGATAAAGCCTATATGATTCATGCTTGACTACCAGGGTTATGATGGCGATCACACTATGAGAAATGAGCAGTCTATAAGCACATCCTTAAATGTCCCTAGTCGTGGGATATTGAGATTGGGCATCGATATTGCAGAGTAGACTAGTGTATACGTTTCTTGACCCCGACGAGGGGCGATGGCCGGTCTCACAGCCATTGATGTCAGTCAGTCACCAAAGATTATATACAGATGCTCATTGGGTTACAAGTTACACTGTACGGACTCGCTGGGAATATGCTAGATGGTATTATACCTATTGTCACATAGCCGTTCTCAGGTGACATGAGTACAACGTAGTTTGTCAACCCGAAATTGTTATTTGTCTTGAGTGTGTTTCCACTGTACTTTGATTGCTACCCTACCACGGCTTTAAAGAGCCGTTTAAACAGATAGTTTTTGGGTGCAGTCCCGAAGCACTTGGAGGTGTTGGGGTTAAAATTTACACCCCATTGACCAAAGGTCAAAGCCAAAGTCAAACCATGGACAAGTAGGCGGGACTTAATGTCGAATCCAAGCTAGGTCCATCCCCGAACACAAGTTGGGGCCACGCCCGAACCCATGCAGGGCCTGTTGGGTTACGACAGCGCCCCGGCCATCAATCCGTGACCAAATGCGGAACAAAAATTTATAAAACTCGGCGCTACCACAACCAATTATCCGGATCTACCCATAAGCCCTAGATAACAAAACATGCAAAGGAGTTAGACTGGTTATACCGAATAGATCCGTGTCCTTCGGTCTTCAACCATCATCCCAAGCTCCTAGGGGCTTCCTTGATCAAGCTTGATCTCCGGTCTCCCTCCACCGAAGATGATCAACCTGAGAGTCTATGCAACGAGCTCCAACCTCATATCCAAGGCAACTAGGGCACATAGATCGCTATTCTAGATACCATAGATGAAGTAGAGAGTGATGAAGGATTAATTTGTCTCAAGACACCCAAGGATTCTCAACTCATGGGAAGGTTTGGGTGGAGCTAGAGGAAGAAGAAGATGCCATGAGGATGAGAGTGTTGTAGGAGAGAGAATGAATAATGGCTTATGTTTTTGTTTGTTGCGTGAGTGCGATAATAAATAATGGAGCCATCACATAAATGTCCATGTCTCCAAAATATCTTAGTCAACAAAAATATCTTAAGTTAACAAAATCACACAACAAATAAAAACCCTAAGCATGCTAGAATAGTAACCATGGGTCACTAATTAGCTATGCCATCAAAAATGCAATAAACACCTCATCCTACACCTCAATAACCTTTTAATCCAAAAAGGTCTAAACCATGATGCGGTGTAATCTTCTAAAAGCAATCTTGTAATAAATTACAAGAATACCCCTCAACCGTATATACATACCCGTATCCGTATTCCGAAGAATACTAATACAAAGAGACAAAAATAATCCAACAAATATAATACTAGGATCCGGCTTAAACTAAAGCCCACTAGTATTATCCGTCCGAACATCATCCGTGCACAAGTACACATATGTGATCGAACCCTGCCATAAAACCATACGGCCTCTACATCATTTCTCCCGAAGCAGAGAAACCCACTGTATGGGACTCTAAAGACTCGTCAATACGCTGGCAGTAGGTTCAACCACAAGCATGTCAGCGGCACTAGCTGTACGTAACGGCTATCCAGGTATTGAGCGAAAGGGAGGCCAACGAGAAAAATCATCCTGAAACCTCTACGGAGCCTGACAGTGACAATATCTGTACAGTCTGGTCCATTCGTCTTCAGTAATTCTCGACTACCTCGGCCAAGGATTTCTGGTGATGGCCACCCGTGCCCTCCACGACATCAACCCCCAATACCGGGTGAGACGAATCCCCTGACGATCCACTCACTGCCTCCATGTGGCTCGGGACTGTACCCAATTAAAACCTATTTGCACGACTCCTTTGAGCCATAGTAAGGTAGTAATAAAAGCACAGTGGGAACTCACATGAGATAAATGACGATCTTAGGTCGATAGACTAACCTGTACACATGTCACCTGGGAACCGCTACCTGACAATAGGTATAATACCAACTAGCATGTTCCCGGCGAGTCCGTCTGGTATACTCATAACCTAATGAGCAACTGTATATATCTCAGGTGAACAAACTAACACCAATGGCTTGTGAGACCGGCCATCGCCCCTCGTCGGGGTCTCGATCTGTATACACTAGTCTACTCTGGAGTATCGATGCCCAGTCTCGAAACTCCCTCGACTAGGGACATTTAAGGATGTACTTATAGACCACTCAGCTCTCATGTATATGATCACTATCATACTGCTCATAGTCAAGCAAGAATCCTATGGTCTCTATCAACATGTAATAGTGATCTGTAATGCCACCTAATACTATACATGATATTAAAGACAAACCACATAGCATACTATCATCTCAAGTAAGACTGTTCTACCGGTATAGGTCCTCCCCCAGTCATCATAATCACCTGCTTGTGACTATGATAATTTCCTTGAGGGCCCTGTAGCCAACAATCTCCTACGTGCACTTATGGCTAATTATTGCGGTGTCGCATACTTACAGCCCGTGTGATACCGAACACCCAATTTCTCTACTAATCAGTTTCACAAAGCTCGTTTGTAAAACTATTGCGTTCGAGAAATAGTCTCAGTGAGTGAATCTGCTCAAATGTTTCTTTCTACGTCTCTCTTTATCTCAAGTTCGCGGAGAAAGCCATCTCCCGAAATGAGCAATACCTGTTTTAGAATATGTCTGGATATCTGATGGGACCCAGTTCACAAATGAACTCCAAATCCAGCAAACTTCTTAGACTGTATCGTCCACTGAATTTAATCAGTATCTTGCGCCATGCCTCCCTCAGTATCCGCTTGGACCACCTTTCCAAACTACTTCCCCTCATCAAGAGGGAAAACTATAACTCTGACAGTCACTCTGTCATCCAGGTCACCTTGGAAGCCTGGAATGATAACCGTCTCCCGAAGGAGTCTGACGTTACCAAATCCCTAGAACATCCACTTATGTTCATAAACTGCTTCCGAACGTTTCTCCAGGATTGGATTAATATATAAACTTATTGCAGCTAGTGCAAAAACACCATCTGGTGTGGTACTTGACATCTCATGATTGACTCAATTGCCTAAGCAAGTGATATGCCAATCATGCACATCCCTCTCCCCTTTAGTCTGAAAGACACCTTTAGAGAGGGTGAATCCATCATCTGCAGGTATACTACCATGCCAGGAGTCGTCCATTCTAAAACACCTTTAGAATAGTGTCAAAGTACCCAAATTGGGAAACTACCCAAATCTAGATCTAAAACCATAGATCCAGTAACCAGAATGCCTGATATAATATCCATATCCTATGTGGAGAAACCACTGTGTGACAACCACAGTATAACCGATCGTAGTGTAGGAATTTCACTTCCTACAAAGTGCATGCCATCCAAATACCAGGACATGACACCCTACTACCTTCTTAATAGATCTATTTTCTATTTTGATGAAGTCAAAGCCTATGACTGTCATATCAAAAATAGATGATCTATCTCCACTATACTTGTTTTAGTCTATTAATAAATATAAGCTACTTGTCCACTATGCTTCCGCTGCTCCCACTGACTACAACAACCCTTTGGCAGAGTCATATACACGTGCACTTCTAAACCTAGTTTAGAACGACGCTATACTCATTCTCCTTCCGGGTCTCATAGTCTAGAACAACAGTAATGGCAAGTCTGGGTAAACAAGAACCTCCCTGTCACCGTCCTGAAGTATCTCTCGGGCGCCTGAGGTTACCCACCATATCTGTGGAGTGGCTAATGGAATGTCAAACCCGATTGAATCTTTAGGTTCTATTAAATTTTTAGTAATCGTTTGTGGTTCTGGAATCACTTCCAGTTCTACTATACTCCCACTACTGTTTTCTGAAAAAGTCCATTTTGCTAAAAGTGTGGTGAGTCAAGAACAATATCACTATTAATCTTCTAGATGGTAGAAAGTTAACCCTCTTCATAGCCCGGGATAACCCACAAACTGCCATTATAGAAACGTGCTTTAAGTTATCCAGAGTCTGGTTTTAAGCATAAGCCAGACAACTCCATATACTTTAACATCGTTAAGATATGAACCATTCTATATACAATATAGAAACAGAGGCACTGATTTAATTGGAACCAGATTCAAATCATGCAGCTATCTCCAGTGCATGTCTACTTAATGGAAGGAGGCCGATCAGCATTACTCAATTAGGAGTGCATCCAAATATGAGTAACCTGAAAGAGAAGCAAGTTCTCAAAATCATTACTATCAACTGAATACCAAACACAAGTATTTATATCATCGATCACCTTGAAGAATTCTGATACTTGCAACACATGGTTCTCTACTTTATTCTTGTACCTATAACTTCTCAAAACTTGGACCTTGTATTTCTACGAAATACTTGTCTAAAACTGGAGAAGTCACAAGTAAACAGAATATAGTACGAGCATCAACCCTTTTGTCCTAATGGACACTGGACGACATACAATATTTTGTACAGTCCCCTGAGTTGAATAACTCAAACCCTGTGCGCCGTAGGTTGAAAACTGTACCATGGTTAAGAAGAATTATACCGCTGTTTAATGCTCCTTACCCAATCATTAACTGATATTGGTAAATGTCATGTACATAATTTCAAAAAGTTATATCTCACTTTATAAAATAAACGTACAGATATATCAGTTTGAAATTGGTGCATAACAATGGATATTCAAAACCAAATATTTGCCGTTAGGCAAAACCCTAGGTGATTTCCTCAAATATCACCAATTACAACGAATTCCGATATAATGAGGATATAATCACCTAATTCCCAATAACTTACTCCCACTCATCATATGTAAAACTATACAGATGTGAGAATCAAACCTGGTAAATACATATCCTGGAGTAAAGATCTAATTGGGAAATCGGTTTTCAATTAAGAACGCATAGTGAAACTGAAACATGAAAATGTTTTGAAGGCGTAGCCGGGTATTCCAAGTAATGCCTCTTCCAATATCCAAATTCATGACTGTGACCGTATATTTCCTTTCCATCTCTCCAAATCCCTTTGTTTGTCTTTACTCATTACCTTCTGTACACCACCCTTAGGCTAAATGGTTTCTTCCTTCCCTACCGTTCGGCACTAGCCTATGGTTTGTCCATTACTTATACGAATCGATTTGCCACCCGGAGTAGACCGCTTGCGAACAACATGGAACGGTCTTGACTATCCAATAAGCGTAATAAGTGTACTCTCCTAATCCTAGGAGCACTCGCAACCTGAAAGAAGGTAAAGATAAAAGACAACTGGATAATCTTTATTCTATTTCTCCTGAACCAGAATCCATCCTCGAACTGGAACAAGTTCCTTCGAGTTCGTTTGTAAATATACGATGGATTATCCAATAAATGTGGATCTTCATAGTGATACGGGGTGTTCTTGAGAAATTCAATGGTGAAGTAGGAGTGGCAATGATATACGCGTTTTGGTCATGAATGATAGCAGTCGCAATTTACTTTGCTCTCTTTCTAATCCCTTTATTTTTTCTTTACTTATTACCTTCTGTACACCCAACTTAGGCTAATTGGTTTTCTTCCTTCCCCATCTTTTAGCACCTGCCTATGGTTTGGAAGAAGACTATCCAATAAGCGCAATATGTGTACCCTCTCCTAATCCTAGGAGTCCTCGCAACCTGAGAGAAAGTAAAAGGAAAAGACAACTGAATAGTCCTATTCAATTTCTCCAGAATCGGAAACTATTCTCGAATCTGAAACAAGTTTCTTTGAGTTCGTATGTAACTATACGATGGTCATATCCGAATAAATGTGGATCTTCATAGTGATACGGAATGTTTCGGAGAAAAGCAAAGGGTAAAAGTAGGAGTGGCAATAATATATGCAACTCTGACAATCCAAAAGCCAATGTGTTTTAAGAAGGTCCGTTTAACTTGGTTTATGAGTTCTAGTTTAGGGTCGGGCCATGCTCGCTGCCAAAGAGAGAGAGAAAAGAAACACTCAGCATGCACTCTAACCTAGATCAGAATGGTTAATCACTTTATCTAATCAGGATGTCTCCCACCTTATCCTCAAATTCTCTTCCAAATCTGAAAGAAGAATTAGTCGGGATTATCTAAAATCACACGAGGAGTAAACCAACTCATCAGTGGGAATCGGGATCCAACCATCATTGCATGGTAACTTGATGGAATCCACTCAATTTATTACACTCTAGAACGTATGCGCATGCCTGACAAGTTTCCTGTATGTTTGAAACTCCCGATGTGATTTTTAACCCATGCTCTTATGACCTTGACGAAGGTCAACAAATCATAAGTCACATATCAAGTTCTACCCGTCATTATCCAGGTTAATTTGAACCCACCCGTACTCGCCCTTGACGAAGGTCAAAAGGGCTGTACGACTGTCCCAAACCAACGCATCTATCTATGCAACGGAAAAGTAACAAACAACTACCTACACTATGCCTTGACGAAGGTCAACAAACATAGCATGAATACTAAGTGCTACCCGTCTGAAATGACGGAGGGCTACGAACGGTTTTTGGCGAAAAACCTTTAACGTAATGAACTTGATATCGTTGAAGGAACCAGATAGCTTTTTAAAAATATATAGTGGTGAAAACCTTTGCTAAAGAGGTCACTCCCGGTGAAGGGATCTCGGCTCGTTCCTCGTCGAATGAGGTGCAGGATATTCCCAACTGAATACCGTGATGCAAAACAAAAAGTAATCGACTATAGTGAAGTTATTACCCTGACGCAAACTTCTGCCCAAGAGGTCATTCCCGGTGAAGGGATCTCGGCTCTTGCCTTATCGAATGAGGTGCTGGATATTCATAACCGAATACCGCTGTGCAAAACAAAAGAGAACGCCCTTATAATAACAGCTTTTGAAAATTGTTCCAACAACATCAAATATGTCTGTTTTCCTTGCATTGATCAAAATAAACGCAGTCCCATCAATTAATCTCACCATAAAAGAATGAAAATATGATGTACGTATATGCCATCCGCATTTGCCACTGGACCCCGTCATCACCCATTAGGTTACTTAACTAATGACAGAGCGGGGGCTAGACTAGCGCGGGTATAAAAAATATACACCATCTACTAGTATATATATAACAATATATAATAATCGCTCCAGGCATGATAAATGCAACATCACAGATAAGCGATAAACATCACAGAATAATACAGATAATCTGGGAGCCTCGGGTTTCCTTTGAGCCGCAAGTGAAACCCGACGTTCTCCTGGTTGTGTGGATAGCCTGTGCAATGAAAACCTAGACCCCTAAGAGTGCGACAAGTTGCCCTCCAAAACCAGAAGTGAGGCAGCCCCCTTCATCAAAGTGAATGGGCCACCCGGCACTTCATGGAATCCGGTAACTTGAGCACCCCTCCTTGGGTCAACCCGTACCCCCTACGAGTGCGGAGAATAGCCAAACAATTCTAGAGTGAGGCCTCTTCCGTCTTAATGCCATGAGATGCGGACCCGTTGCCCTTCAGAACCCGGCTATCCGTGCACTCCATCGCGGGGTAATCCTAGTACAGAAAAGAAAAATATGTACAACGATGACATCGACTTCAACCCGGTCGTGTCCCAAACAAATAATATACAAACAGGCAGTGGCATCATTCCACATGTCAGACGCTCACCCCGCGATATCAAATGTACAAATAAATCCAAACTGTACTAACATTGCAATCAAGCCATCCACGACGACGATTCCGCCACAACCACTGCACAACACAGAACATCAACGTGAATGTCACGTTCGCAAACCCGTCTAAAAGAACTATAGCAATCAGACAAGTTGTACCGCTCTAATGACATTCACAATCGCAGATAATAATCTATGTACTGAAAACTACGACATTAGAATTCCGCACGCAATTAGCAAACTAAACCAATTTCCAAAACCATGAAAAAACAGCGAGCTAAAGTTCTAAAAATCGACCGTTTAAAGCCAATTCGGAAGTCCGAATCAAAATGAAACGCGCCCGAACCTTTGCGGGGAGTTAGAGCATGAAATTAACTTCGATTCAGGGGGCCTAGGGAGGTACCCTACCCCCGAGGCCACCACGAGGTGGCCAGGGGGTGAGGCAGACCCAAAACTACCCAAGGTGGGGCAGTATCGGGTCCCCACTGCCAAGACCACCTTGTGGTGGTCTTGGAGAGTAGGCCCAGCCATTCGGTCCCTCCCGGGGATTCCGTGGGGTGCCCATGCACTGCCATGCGGCTTTTCAGTTCAAACCGTGAGCCTGCGGTGTGTGCAAACATCTTAAACTTTCAGTTTTTGGAACTGTTTTTGTCGGCAGTTTTTGCACGACAAAAACGGCGGATTTCTAATATCGCAAAGAGTTAACTAAGGCTTATGAAGTGGCACTGATACCATGTTGGGTTACGGCAGCTCCCCGGCCATCAATCCGTGACCAAATGCGGAACAAAAAATTACAAAACTCGGCGCTACCACAACCAATTACCCGGATCTACCCATAAGCCCTATATAACAAAACATGCAAAGGAGTTAGAATGGTTATACCGAATAGGTCCGTGTCCTTCGGTCTTCAACCATCATCCCAAGCTCCTAGGGGCTTCCTTGATCAAGCTTGATCTCCTGTCTCCTTCCATCGAAGATGATCAACCCGAGAGTCTATGCAACGACCTTCAACCTCATATCCGAGGCAACTAGGGCATCTAGATTGCTACTATAGATACCGTAGATAAAGTAGAGAGTGATGATGGATTAATTTATCTCAAGACACCCAAGGATTCTCAACTCATCAGAGGATTTGGGTGGAGCTAGAGGAAGAAGAAGATGCCATGAGGATGAGAGTGTTGTAGGAGAGAGAATGAAAAATGGCTTGTGTTTTTGCTTGTTGTGTGAGTGTGATAAGAAATAATGGAGTCATCACATAAATGTCCATGTCTCTAAAAATATCTTATTCAACAAAAATATCTCAAGTTAACAAAATCTCACAACAAACAAAAACCCTAAGCATGTTAGAATAGTAACCATGGGTCACTAATTAGCCATGCCATCAAAAATGCAATAAACACCTCATCCTACACCTTAATAACCTTTTAATCCAAAAAGTTCTAAACCATGATGAGGTGTAATCTTCTAAAAGTAATCTTGTAATAAATTACAAGAATACCCCTCAACCATATATACATATTCGCATCCGTATTCCGAAGAATACGAATACAAAGAAACGAAAATAATCCAACAAATATAATACTAGGATCCGGCTTAAACCAAAGCCCACTAGTATTATCCGTCCGAAAATCATCTGTGCACAAGTATACGTATGTGATTGAACCCTGCCATAAAACCATACGGCCTCTACATCGTTTTGCCCGAAGCTGGGAAACCCTCTGTGTGGGACTCTAAAGACTCGTCAATACGCTGACAGTGGGTTCAACCACAAGCACGTTAGCGGAACTAACTGTACGTAACGGCTTCCCGGGTATTGAGCGAAAGGGAGGCCGACGAGAAAAATCATCCTGAAACCCCTACTGAGCCTGACAGTGACAATATCTGTACAGTCCGGTCCATTCGTCTATGAGTATCGCATATCGAGTCTAGGGGGTGGATAAAGTCAGATCCCTAATAACATGACATTCAGTGTCGGTATGAAACCTATCACCACCTGAGAAACTACCGATCCTTGATCAGTAATTCTCGACTATCTTGGCCAAGGATTTCTGGTGATGGCCACCCGTGCACTCCGCGAAATCAACCCCCAATACCGGGAGAGAAGAATCCCCTGACGATCCGCTCACTGCCTCCATGTGGCTCGGGACTGTACCCAACTAAAACCTGTTTGCACGACTCCTTTGAGCCGTGGTAGGGTAGTAATCAAAGCACAGTGGGAACTCACAAGAGAAAAATGATGATCTCAGGTCGATAAACTAACCTGTACACATGTCACCTGGGAATTGTTATCTGACAATAGGTATAATACCAACTAGCATGTTCCCGGCGAGTCCATCCGGTATACTCATAACCCAATGAGCACATGTATACATCTTAGGTGAACAAACTAACACCAATGCCTTGTGAGACCGGCCACCGCCCCTCGTCGGGGTCTCGATCAGTATACACTAGTCTACTTTGGAGTATCGATGCCCAGTCTTGAAACTCTCTCGACTAGGGACATTTAAGGATGTGCTTATAGACCACTCAGCTCCCACGTATATGATTTCCATCATATTACTGGTAGTCAAGCAAGAATCCCATGGGCTCTATCAACATGTAATAGTGATCCATAATTGCCACCTAATACTGTACATGATGATAAAGACAAACCAGATAGCATACTATCATCTCAAGTAAGACTGTTCTACCGGATAGGTCATCCCCCAATCATCATAATCACCTGCCTGCGACTATGATAATTGCCTTGAGGGCACTATAGCTAACCGGGCCCATGCCTGAACCCAAGTCCAAGCAAGTGAAACCAAGCCCAGACCGGTCCCATGCCAAGAAAGTACAACAAATAAATGTAATATTTAAATAAATGGGCAAAAAGCCAAATTTTTGTAAAGCCCATGGCTTATGTGCAAAAAGAAATAAGCAAATGAGGTATGGGATGGGCAAAATACCATTTTGTAAAGCCCAAGAGGATATGTATAAACTTGTAAGCCTATATAAAATAACATTATGATGAAATGAAAGAATATTCATTACCCACAAAATTTCTAGGGTTTGTGCCTCCATCTCCTCTCTCTCAAGTTCTCCCTCTTTCTTTTTATTTCCAATTAAATCATGAGCTTAACTCTTTTTTCTCAAATCTAAATAAAGTTTCATCATAAAACCCTCGAAGGGGAGTTCAGATCTCCCACCAAATCCTTAAAAAGGACATTTTTAATCTCACCCCCTTTTTCTCCAGGACCATCAAAAAGAGAGGAGGAGAAAGAAGACCCACCTCCAAAATATCCAACTTTGGGAGGATCCAAGACTCAAGGGAGAAGAAAGGGGCCCCCTTTGATTATCGCCAAAGATCTTTGAGTAGTTCAACTCCAAGATCCAAATTCTCAAAGGAGTTTAACTCCAAATCCAGATCATTTAGGAGTTTAACTCCAAATCCAAAACTTTTGGAAGTTTAACTCCAAATATACACCCAATTCCTGTTTAGGAGTTCAACTCCAAGACCAAGGGCTTAACCCATTCTTCCGCTGGCGTTTACAACGGCCGCGTACCGCTCATGCGTTCTGCTGGCACCTAGAGCCCATGCATAGGGCACGTGACCCGCTAGCGCCTGGCACGTGACCAGCTGGTGCCCAGCGGCCACGCACCACGCACGTGACCCGCTGGCGCCTATCGGCCATGTGTTGTGTCACGCGTCCTTAGGACGCTCCTCACCTCTCTTTTTCTCATACGCTACACACTCAAAACACATCCCTCGTTACAAAATTTTTTCTAATGGGGCGCTGCCCAGCTCTTCATAAGGAGGCTGCTAGCCCTTTGACCCCAGCCCGCTATCCGGGTAGCGAGACCCCCATAAATTCTACGAGGCCCCCGATATGTCCAAAACACAACACGCGCACACTGCACATTGATTTTGCTTGACCAGTTTGACCCGTCAATTGGAGTTTCTTTCGCCCTCGCTCCAAAGGCGAGGGGTAATTAACAACAGCTTAGTCCGCGGCTGTCGGAGATTTGGATCTCTACAATCAATAAATTCTAGCCTACCCTAGGTAGGAGGGATCTGTATACGCCCGACAAGCGTGTGCATTCCTATCTTAATAGGGTGGTGAAAAACACTCTACAGGAGGCAACGAGGGATAAAGGGGATTCTTCTTTCTCGGTATTGGGAGTTGATATCGTGCAGTGTACGGTTGGCCATTGCCATAAGACCTACGTCTAGGCAGATGGGATTTACTGATTGCGATCAGTAGTTTCTCGAATGGTGATAGGGCTCGACACCGGCATGATTTATTAGGTTATTAGGGGTCTGACGTTATCCACCCCTAGACCGGATATGCGATACTCTTAAATGAATAGACCGCACTATATGGTACATGTTGCTGATCGGCTCAATAGGGTTTCGGACGAGCTTGCTTGTCGATCTCCTTTTCAATAGATACCTGGGTAGCCGTTATATACAGTTGGTATCATTGACGTGCTTGTGAGTTTTTCAGGATTTTTTTCAGTAAACTCACTGCCAGCGTACTGTCGAGTCTTTAGAGTCCCACGCCAAGGGTTTCCATTTTTGGCGAAATGTTGTAGTTGCGGTACATTGGTACGCGTTTGGGTTCGATTAAAACTAGTGTATTTCATACACTGACGATAATCGGACGGTTGTAATACTAGCCGGTCTTTTTGGAAAGACGAATATTAAATCGGATGCTGATTTAATATATTAATACATATATATGGTATATGTATTTATTACTATTACATCACTATTTATTTGTCTTTCATTTATATATTTTAATACATAGGATAACAATTAAAATGTTGTATATTAATTAATATGTTAACATACATATTAATCTGAATAAATATTGTTATTGTTAATTTCTTTTTCCTTGATTTTTCTCATAAGCTTATGTTGTTCTAAGGGAATAACATACATTTTGCCTCACTTATATGGGTGACACTTGGAGGAGAGAGAAGGGAATGGACACTTGTTCAGTCGAAAATATCGCTCATTTGATATGACATTTTCCTTACTATTTTTAAATAATAAAAGGTGTTTATTATAAATATAAAACATATTTGGGGTTTATCTGCAAAATATTATTTACCATATGTTTAAATATTATAATTAACATTATGAAGGAAAATATATGCATATAATATTTATATAATATTTTGATAATTTAAATATGCATATCATATCAAATATCCTTAATCGATATTCTTAAAATATAATATCATATAAAATGGTTAGGATAATATCTCAAAAATACCAAATATTACAAACATTATTCATAGATATTATGCAGAATTTATATCAGGACTGGAATCAAGGAAATCTGAGATATCTAGATCAAATCTGCCAAAATATTAAAGTAAATAGAAGAAATCAATTCTAGTAGAGACTTAGAGAAGATTTCCAAAATCCAAATATCCAAAAGATCACCACATGTCAACTAGATGAAGCCCTAGAAATTTGCATCCAAGACCCCACCAAAGTGCGGCCCTTCCGCGGCCAAACCCTATTTCTGGCGGCGAAACCGCCCCCGTTATGGGGAGTTGGGATTTGGGATTTTCTGTGTAGGATCGTCTCAACAAACCCGAATTTATGGAATCTAGGGATTGCAACTTCGGTGACTATAAATAGAACCCAGAGCCCCTCTTGGAAGTTCATCAAACCGAAGAGATCACAAAGTTCAAGTTGACCCATGCATCCAGGTTGATTAATCGACTGTTCAGTTACCTCCTTCAAGATAGGTCGAGAAGCACACTAGAGTTTTGTATTCTACTTTCTAAAGGAACAAAAAGTGTAATTGATCAAGTTGATTAATAAAAGTAGTTGTTTTATTCTTATTGCATTTATTTTTTTTATTTACATCATGATCTCTATCCGTTCTTTTATCTCCATCATGCGCGAATAATTCACCGCTTGATAGGGTTCGTAGGATTAGGGTAGATCAATGGAAGATGAAGAATTTCTTAACTTCTTTTAAGTCTTGTGAAGTTTATAAACTTTAGCAAAAGAATCGTTAACATCCTAATCAGGCGCGCTGTCAATTTATTAATAGTCTTGACCGCGATTTGATATTAGATTAACAGTTGTTTTGTTAAGGGTTATACATGAATAGAGATCAATGAAAGGACAAGGGTCAATAGTGTGGAAACACTAGTTTTTTCCAAGAATCCTAATCCTCATTCATCACTATCAATTTAGTTTTAAATCTATCAATAGATAAAAGGAGTCATCTTTATTAGTCATCCATTACTACTAAATCCGAACGAACCCTACAAGCCCTCTTCTGATATAAAATCTACATCTTTATTTAAACTAGATCTATTTTCTACATCCTTATTTTGACGTAGATCTAGAAACCATTCTCCACTATTCTTTATTCTTCCTCTTGTTCAACACGTCTAAATTAAGTTTGAAAGATTCCACGTTTCTCTGAGGATGACCCGTACTCATCTCGGTCTAGCTACAAGCGACACCGTTATTGATTGCGGTTATTACTACACGCTTTCATAGAATCAATCAAATGGTGTCGTTGCCGGGGATATGTGCGTAATATTTTTTTCCTTACTATTCATGTTGAATTCTTATTCAATCAATATCATAAATAAAACAAAATAGCAAATTGTGTATTTAAGAATTAGTGTGCGATTTTTGCGAGGGAATTTGAAGACAATAGAAAGAGGAAATCAAGATTCAGAGACTTTCAGAGAGGTCCAGAGGAGCTTAGGAGGGCACGGGAGCAATTATTTTCAAACGATCCCACCAATTCGCGACGAAACCGTGACAACAAGGGCATTTCGGCGGCGGAGCCGCGACGGTCTTGAGAGATCGTGCATCCAAAATTCTCTGGTAACTTTCCTACATCTTTCTTTCTCCTCTGAAAAATCCAATAATATATTTTTCTGCAGGATTCTTTGTAAAATATCGCCGCGTAAAAAAAATATTTTTGCGTTTTTTGTCATTGGTTTGTGCATATTTTAATACGGACATTAAGGGACAAAGACTAAATTCAGATTAGGTGGGGATTTCATCACCCTTCCTAGGCCCCACAAATCACAAAACGAGCATCTGCATCACCCTATATTAATTAAAAAATATTTAGATCATGACTCTAAGGACTGTCACACTCAATAAGGATATAGAAAGGTCGTGGGTAATCCATTGCTTATCCGCATTTTTTTTGTGCTGTCTAGGTAAGTGTGTCTAAGACAAGTGGTTACTTAGTTAGCCCGCTATTTTCAGTGATTCGTAAAGCGGATACCTCCCACTTACCTGGCACTTACCTGGCCACACAAATTATAAAGAGGTGGTAGAGGATTGATCCTGTGGCTTGTCCTTTGGTAGTCTAGGAGCGGTCTAAAGACTTGACCTAGGTAACCTTAGTTCTAGGGTTGATTGTACATTTTTATGTGATTTGTCTCACGTCTGACACTTTTCAAAACATACCAATTTTTAAATCACACACACGCTGCCACTTGCACTAAACCCTCTTAGTGCATGCTTGGCTGGACACGGAATTCTAGTGCCCATCTTGTCCGTGTTTCTGCTATCGACTCCGAAGTCGGTACTTCTTCATCTCCTTTTTCCCCTCCACCCACTACATCGACCGAGATGGAAGGTTTTCCATCAGATTATAACACAACCCTGCCACCACCCGTCGGTGCGTAGAATCTACTGCGTATTTTTTCCAAGAGAGATGCTATCCTATACGTGGTCCCCTTCCTATCTGTCTATCCTTTCCACCAGCCAATGGGGATAATTTTGAAATTAAACCCCACTTCATCAACCTGTTGTCCAAATTTCACGGGGTTAAGTCTGAAGACTTATACATTTTTATCACCAAATTTGAAATTGTATGTGCAATGATGGGTACATCACAACTTTCAGTGGATGCTATGAGATTGCATCTTCTCCCTTTCACTTTGTGCGATTTAGCAGAAAAATGGCTTTATAACACTGTCGCACACTCTATTACCAATTGGGATGAATTCGTTATAGCATTCCTTAAGAAATTTTACCCCAATCATAAGACCGCTTGTGTTCGGAGCAAAATCAACCAGTTTACCCAGCTTCCCAATGAACCATTTTGGAAGTGCTTTGAACGGTTTAAGAATCTGCTTGTCCAATGTCCTCATCACGGAATAAATAGATAGGATCTAATTATATATTAGGGCATTACTCCGGCGACAAAGCAGATGCTTGAAACCATGTGTCAATGCAATTTCATGTCTAAAAACGATGGTGAAGCTTGGAAATTTTTGGAAGATATCGCTGAACACGCTTTGTAGTGGGAAAGAGTTAGACCATCATCTAGGGGAGGTATCCATCAGCTCGATATTTCCATCGCAGTAAAAGCCAAAATGGCAGCAATGCAAAAGAAACTCGACGCTATGGAGAACAAAGTCTCATCAATCTCCCTAAACCAGGTTACGCTTCCCAAGACCGTGTGTGGTTGCTGTTCTGATCCATCACATCTGACAGAAGAATGTCCTGTGAATGCACCGTTTCAAGGTCAAGAACACACTAATGCTAATTTTCAGCAGCGACCTAGAAACGATCCTTATTCTTCCACGTACAATCAGGGATGGAGGAATCATCCTAATTTTTCTTGGAACCAAAACCAAACCCAAAATCAAAACCAGTTCTAAAGCAATTATCAAAGACCTCCTCCACAGCAGCAGTAACCACACCCACAGAGTCAGCACCCCTCTCAATCGCAACCTTTTCAAAATCCGGTCAACAATTCTACACCTTATAATAGTTCTTTCCAAATAGCCGGTAACGAAAACTCATATGTGTTCTCCGCCGAATACCGGGAAGACAAATGTCTTGCCTGAATTTGGGGATAAATGCTTTTTGGTTTTATCCGTCCACCTCTCCGAAGATGCCAAGTTGATTTATGGCACCATGTATCGGAGGTTTGGACAGATGCGTCCGTTATAGCAGACTTCGTCAGATTCACCCTCTTTTGAGGGGTTTTTGATTGTGGGACGCTCTTTCCTGCAGGCGCAAGCCCCTGCAGTTAATTACGCTTCCGCATCGCGGTAACCACTTTCTCCTTCTCCAGATGGTCACTTCGTGTCGTGTGTGTTTGTTTTGTTTTTGGTTGCCTGTGGATTGTATACGAGGACTAATTTATGTTGTCGCCCGTAGGGTGTGGATTAGTCTAAATCCGTATTTTCTTAGATTTGGGTTTGGGTTGGGTTTACGGATCGTTAATCTCATTTGAGACTAAGGTCAACTTAAACGTTTGTTAAGGATAAGTTGGTCTAATTTTAGACTAAGATCTACTTAACAGAATCATTTAGATCCAACAAAAGAGCATTTGGACTTTATTGTTTTAGTTTAGGGACGTTGCGGTCCATAAGTTTAAGGACATCATAGTCCATGGAGTTTAAAGACATCATAGTTTAGTTTAGAGACAACATAGTCTGTAGGGTTTAGTTTAGGGACGTTGCTGTCCATTTAAAGACATCGTAGTCTGTGGTATTTTGGCTCCACAGTTTGGGGATGCGCTAAAATTTATTGGTTATTGGGACCCTCCATCTCTCTGAAGACGTTGAAGGATTACAATGACATGTATCAGAGGTATGAAGAGATGTACCCTTGAACCAATATCCCGATTTGGGGAATGGGATGAACATCAGTTTAGATGTCATATGTTAGGAGAACACTAATCATCTTTGGGACTAGGATTAGTTTGGGGAGACCTGAACATGGGGGCTCGGTTGATTGGTGACAAAAAGGGGTCTTGGCTTCGGAAGACTTGGCTAATTTGAGCTAAGGTTGATTTCTCTTAGTCACCCCATAGTGCTAATCACTGAATCAGTGTTAAACACTGGACTTTGGAGGAGCTCACGTGTGAACATGTAAGGGGCCCCGAAGTGGGCATTGTTCCTTGAGTTTATTCCCTCATATATATATATAAAAGTGCTGAGCACTTGGCTCACGTGTGAGTGTAAGTCCATATTGCGACCCTCGGTTCTTACGGGGAGGCGGAAACGGTATAAAAAACAATTTTTTATTGCAAGAGGCAACATGGACTAAACTAGGTCGGGATCGTTGTCTAAACTAAAACTAGCAAAATAGCTAAAGATATTTAGCTACTCGGATAAAGATGATTATACCTAAACTTGAACTCCTTCTTCTTCAAACTTTGTTGTAGAGGTTGATGGTTCTCCTTTGTCGCCTTCTCCCGTCGAAGATGGATCCACCTCGAAGGCTCGACCTTTGGGCTCTTTCTCGTACTTGGAGTGAACTAGAATCGCCGGCTTGCTAGACCCTTGATCCTAGAGTGAGTAGAGAGTGTCTAAGGGTTGCTTTTGTTTTTCAAGAGAAGGATTCTCAACTCATGAGAAGGTTTCTCTTGGCTAGAGGAAGAAGAAGATGAGAATGAAGAGAGAGAGTGAATATGATAGAATGAGCTCTCATTTCCTTTCTTGCAACCATAATGCAAAAAGAAAATGAATTATAAAATAATAATAATCAAAATGAAAAGGTTGATGGAAAGTTTTAGAATGACTAATATCATTACAAGCATTAAATGAAAATGCAAGAATCAAGAGCATCTTTCTCTTGTAATGATAATGGTCAAAAGTTCAACCATGGTCAACAAGTCAACCATGGTCAACAAGTCAACAAAAACTAACCATGACACAATTTCATTTTATCATATATTATTAAATGATATAATACAAATCCATTAGGGTTTGGAAAAAGACGGCTGTCAACTGTGCATACGCACCCGTTCCGAAACCCTAATGAAAGTCATCTTCCTCCTCCTCAAATAACTGTGCATACACACCTGCATTCTTGTTCCGAGGAACAAGAATACTGAGAGATAAAAGCAACCCCAAATACTATACCAGTATCCGGCTCAAACCAGAGCCCGCTGGTAATATCTGTCCGGACTCCAAACGTGCACAAGTGCGCGGATGAGAACGAACCCTGTCGCAAAACCATGCGACCTCTACTCTGTTTTGCCCATAGGCGAATACCCTCTGTGTGGGACTCTAAAGACTCGACACTACGCTGGCAGTGGGTTTAACCACAGACCGCAAGCGGCACTAGCTGTGCGTAACGGTCCCCAGGTAGATGTCGACAAGAAGGCTGACGAGGTGAAACCCCATCGGTACTCCTACTGAGTCTGAATGTGACAGTCTCCGTACAGTCCGGTCTGTTCGTCTGATACATCGCATGGCGGGCCTAGAGGGCGGTAAACGTCAGTCCCCCAATAGCGGTACAAGTCGTGCCGGAGCGAAGCCCAAAACACCCTGAGATAACACTGGAAACCTACCAGTATATCTCGTTTGCCCTGGCCAGGGACTACTCGTGTAATGGCTCTCCTAGACACAGCGCGATGTCAACCCCCAATACCGGGAGAGACGAATCCTGTCTAACCGTCACTGCCTCCAAGTGCTTCGGGACTGCACCCAACCACCACCTGTTTGCACGACTCCTTTGAGCCGTGGTAGGGTAGTGATCAAAGTGCAGTGGGAACACACTCGAGGCGAAGTGCCAGTGTCAAGTCAGCGGACTAAGCTGTACTCATGTCACCTGGGAACTGATGACTGACGATAGGTATAATACCAACCTGTCAGTTCCCGACGAGTCCTGTCCAGTGTACTCGTAACCCAACGAGCACCCATATACTATCTCCAGTACGACGTACTGATGGCTGTGGGACAGACCATCTCCCACACTGGGATGAGAAGCGCATACGCTAGTCTACTCCGGAGTATCGATGCCCTGTCTCGATAGTCCTGCGACTAGGGACCTGTATAAGGATGTGCTTATAGATTACCCAGCCCCCACTAGTGTGACTGCCATCACAACGCTGGTAATCAAGCAAAGATCCTAAGGGCTCCACTAATGCGTATAAGTGATATAGTAAAATAAACACAAGTACACATTGAAGTAGAGACAAACCAAGTAGCATACTACTATTTTGAGCAAGATTGTATATACAAGGTGAATATCCCAAGCATCCATTAAGTAATATACAAACTAGTATGATACAGTAATGGCCTCTAGGGCATATACACTAACAATCTCCCACTTGCACTAAGGCCATGTACTGGCGTATCGAAGACCTATCATCTCGATCAGCCGCTCGAACTGAGTCTGGGGCAGGGCCTTGGTGAATGGATCTGCAGTGTTGTCTTCTGAAGCAACTCTCCGAACCTCGATCTCCTTGCGATCCACGATCTCCCTGATCAGGTGATACCGCCTCAAGATGTGCCTGGATCTCTGATGGGACCTGGGTTCCTTCGCTAAAGCTATAGCCCCATTGTTGTCGCAATACAGAGGTATTGGATCAACAATGGACGGAACCACCTGAAGTTCTTTCAAGAACTTCCTCATCCAGACAGCTTCTTTTGCGGCATCAGATGCAGCGATGTATTCCGCTTCCATCGTCGAGTCTGCAACGGTTTCCTGTTTGGAACTCTTCCAACACACCGCCCCTCCATTGAGGGTAAAGACAAAGCCCGACATGGACTTGGAATCATCCTTGTCACTCTGGAAACTGGAGTCAGCAAAGGCCTCGATCTGGAGGTCTTTTCCGCCATACACCAAGAACATCTCCTTAGTCCTTCTCAGGTACTTGAGAATGTTCTTTACCGCTATCCAGTGTTTCTCCCCAAGGTTTGACTGATACCGGCTTACCACACTCAGTGCATAAGCTACATCCGGTCTGGTACACAACATCGCATACATTATAGAGCCTACCGCAGAAGCGTAGGGTATAATAGACATGCGATCCCTCTCCAAATCAGTCTTGGGAGACATCTCTTTAGAGAGGGTGATCCCGTGACAAGCCGGTAGGTTACCGCGCTTGGAATCTTCCATACTGAATCTCTTCACTATGGTGTCGATGTACCTGGACTGAGAAAGTCCCAATATCCTCTTGGATCTATCACGATGGATCCGGATCCCCAGGATGTATGAGGCATCACCCAGGTCTTTCATGGAGAACCTTTGTGACAAGAACCCCTTGACAGATTGTAGCATAGGAATGTCATTTCCTATTAAGAGAATGTCATCCACGTATAAAACGAGGAATACTACAGTTCTCGCTACAAATCTACTGTAGATGCATGGTTCATCTGGATTTTTGATAAAGCCAAATTCCTTGACCGTCTCATCAAAACAGATGTTCCAACTCCGCGATGCCTGCTTCAGTCCATAGATGGACTTAAGCAACTTGCACACCTTTCCGCTGCTCCCACTCTGAATGAAACCCTCTGGCTGGTCCATATAGACACACTCCTCTAAATTTCCATTTAGAAAAGCTGTCTTTACGTCCATTTGCCAAATCTCATAATCGTGGAAGGCAGCGATGGCAAGAAGGATCCGAATGGATTTCAGCATGGCTACTGGAGAAAAGGTTTCGTCATAGTCCAAGCCAGGTCTTTGACGAAAACCCTTTGCTACCAGCCTAGCTTTATAGGTCTCAACCTGTCCATCTACACCAATCTTCCTTTTGAAGATCCACTTGCATCCTACGGGTTTTACCCCGTCTGGAGCAATGTCCAACGTCCATACCTTGTTGGTGTACATGGACTCCATTTCGGTCCGCATTGCATCCAGCCATTTCACTGAGTCAACGCTCTGAACGGCCAGCTGGAAGCTAGTAGGCTCATCATAATCTATGATGCAATCCTCTCTATCCCCGTCTATGAGAAAACCGTAGTATCTCTCGGGCGGATGAGACTGCCTACTACTTCTACGGAGCGGCGTAGGAATGTCCTGTTCTGTTGAACCCTCTGGTTCCACTAAGCTTTCAGTAACAGTCTGTGGTTCTGGAACTTCTTCCAGTTCTACTGCGCTCCCACTTATTTCCTTTTCTATGAACTGGTGTTCTAGAAAGTGGGCATGACGAGAAACAAGAACTTTTTGTTCCTCTTCGCAGTAGAAGAAATATCCCTTGGAATTCTTTGGATATCCCACAAACTTGCACAGTACTGAGCGTGCCTCGAGCTTGTCCGCATTCTGCTTTTTGACAAAAGCTGGACTTCCCCATATCTTAATGTGATTAAGATGGGGTCTCTTCCCACACCACATCTCAAATGGCGTGGTAGGCACAGTCTTAGTCGGAACTCGGTTCAAAAGGTATGTAGCTGATTCTAGCGCATACCCCCAGAATGATCGCGGTAACTCAGCGTTACTCATCATGGACCGAACCATATCCAATAGGGTTCGGTTCCGTCTCTCCGATACACCGTTATGTTGCGGGGTGTATGGAGGAGTAAGCTGAGAGAGAATACCATTCTCTTTTAAGTAATTCAGGAATTCGGCACTTAAGTATTCTCCACCTCGATCCGATCTTAGAATCTTACTACTTTTGCCGGTCTGTTTCTCTACTTCATTCTTATACTCCTGGAATTTTTCAAAAGCCTCGGACTTATGTTTCATTAAGAAAACATAACCGTACCTTGAGAAGTCATCCGTAAAAGTGATGAAGTAAGAATGTCCGCTTCGGGCATGTGTAGACATTGGACCGCACACGTCACTGTGTACGAGTCCCAAGAGCTCGCTCGCTCTTTCTCCATGTCCAGTAAACAGAGTCTTTGTCATCTTTCCCTTGAGACAGGATTGACAAGTGGCATACGACTGATATTCGAACGCATTCAAATACCCTTCTGTATGTAACTTCGTCAACCTTCTCTCATTGATGTGACCCAATCTACAATGCCATAAGAAAGTCTGGTTTATTTCTGGAGACTTTCTTTTGTGCGTATTCTGGACATTGAAAATCTGTGGTTGGTTCAATACGTATATACCATTACTCAATGTACCTGACCCAATCAGAACTTGATTAAGGTGAATGTTTACAACATTACTTACAAACGCAAATTCATAACCTTCTTTAGAAACTAAAGATACAGAAATGATATTACAAGTTGCGTTGGGTACAAAAAAGCAATTACGCAAAACCAAAACATGTCCATCTGACATTCCCAGGTGATAGTCCCCCACGGCTTTAGCATCCATGCTAGCTCCGTTCGCAACTCTAAGGGTCATGTCACCTGCCTTCAAAACCCTACGGTTTCTCAACGCCTGCAAAGAATTACAGATATGAGATCCTGATCCGGTATCCAATACCCAGGAAGTAGAGTTTATTGAAAGACAGTTTTCAATAACATACACACCTGAAGCTGAAGCTGCAACCTGCTTCAATTCCTGTGTTCTGGCCTTCCAGGCCCTGCAATCATTCTTCCAGTGTCCTTTCTTATGACAAAAGAAGCATTCTTCCTTATCCACAAGCTTCCCCGCTATCTTTGTTGCTTTACCTTTTCCCTTCGTATCCACTTTACTAACACCGCCCCTTGGTTTGGCGGGGGCTTTCTTCTTCTTTCCCTTGGCTTTCGCCTTGGACCTAGAAGAAGATGATCCTCCTACAAACAAAGTGGATGTTTCCCTACCTTTCTGTAGGGTGCCCTCTACGCTCCTCAGCAGGTTGAGGAGCTCTGAAAGTTCAACCTCCTTTTCTTGTAGGTTGAAGTTCATTATAAACTGGGCGTAAGTGTAAGGAAGGGACTGGAGAACTATATCCGTATATAGCTCACTCTCCAATGTGATCCCTAGGTCAGCGAGCTCCTCAATGTAGCCGATCATCTTTAGCACGTGCTCGGCTACTGATGATCCGACGGCCATTCTTGTCGAAAACAACTTTTTCGACGCTTCGTATCTTGCGATACGTGATTGCTCTCCATACAGTTCTTTTGTATGAAGCAATATGGACTCCATGTCCATATTCTCATGCCTCCTCTGATGTTCGTTGTCCATCGAGGCAAGCAGGAGGCACTTGGCCTTCGCGCTATCAATCTCCCAAGTCTTGCGGATTTCCTTATCCGCGACGCTGGAAGTTGGACCAGGGACAGGGGGAGCTTTGGTGGTAAGAAGATACCCCAGCTTGTCATAAGTGATTGCTATCTTGACATTCCTGAGCCAATCTTTGTAGTTTGGCCCTGTCAGCTTGTTTTTATCTAGGAGTAACTTAAGTCCAGTCATGTTGATTGGTCGCTGCAATTAGGAGAGAGAAGAAGAAACACTCAGCATGATGCTCTTGCAAGTTTAGAGTGGTTTTTAGTTTGTCTAAACAGGATGGCTCCCACTGTTTCTCGAATCCCTCCTCAAACCATAAAGGAAGAATTAGCCAGGATCAATCCCACCGTACAATACTTGCTTAACCGTTCAGCCAGGCCGGTGTCGGTACTTCGAGGGAGGTTTTCCAACGCTTTCGCGAAGTTCCTTAATTAAAGAACCTCTTTTCCCTGGGGGCGTAGCCCCGCTAACACCTTTCTAGGCACCTACTAGGTTTATAGCATTGATCGTTAAGTGAGAAATTTCCCGAGGAGTAGCATATACTCACAGTAGGATCGGGATCCAAATATCATTGCGTGACGAAACTGAAGGAATCCTACCAGAATCACCACACTCCAAATGGTATGCAAATCTAGCAAGTTTCAGTACTTATGAAACTCCCGATGTGGATTTTTGCCCCATGCTCTTATGACCTTGACTTTGGCCAAAATATCATAAGTCACATGTCAAGTTCTACCCGTCATTATCCAGGTTAATTTGGATCCATCCGTATCTACCCTTGACTTTGGCCAAAATGGCAGTACGACTGTCCCAAACCAACGCATCTATCTATGCTACACATGAACACCCAACAGCTACCAATCACTGTGCCTTGACTTTGGCCAACATACACAGCTTGAATACTATTGACTATTCATGCGAAACGACGGAGGGCTACGGATGGTTTTGGCAAAACCATGAACGTAGTGAACTTGATTTGGTCGATGGAACGAGATAGCTTTTAAATGGAGTGGCTCAAACTCCGTATTTTAAAAATTGGTTTTGAAAAGAACCGAGTGGGTTTTCGAAAGTGTTCCAACGACTTTAACTTGGTTTATTATCTTGCATTAGTTCTTTTAATGCGTGATATTCTTGCATTAGTACTTTTAATGCGTCCCATCATTTAATCCTACCATTGCAGAAAACAACCAAAATATGACGTACGCTTATGCCATTCGCATTCGCCACTGGGCCCCGTCATTACCCGTTAGGTTACTTAACTAACGACAGAGCGGGGGCTGGGCTAGCGCGTCTGTAAAACATAAGCAACGCCTAAATAGTTATAGATATAGCAATAGTAGACATTACAGATCACAGATGAATGCATTGGATATACTAGCAATCCGCAATCCTTTCGAGCCTGAAACGAAAAGCGGATAACACGGTCGCGGTGAATAGCCAAATACCCCACCCAAGACCCCTACGGGTGCGGCAAACTACCCGCCAAGTACCCGAAGCATAGCAACCTCCCTCATCTCCATGAGTAGGCCACTCGACACTTCGGCATACCCGGTAGTTCGTGCACCCCTCCATGGGTCTATCCTAGGAGCAAAAACAGTAAAAGAATTATACAATGACGGCTACAACCCCGACCCGGTTGTGCGGCCAAACAAGTAATATTATTACATCAATTTACATTTACAATGAATGAAAGAAAAACAAAAGCTCATCTCACATCCACCCCGGCTATTCACCCGCGACAGTCCAACACATTCATATACACATTCCAGCACATTACAGATCATGTATAATCCCGACTAATCGTCTTATAGCGATTAGTCGACGTTCAATACATGCAAACATCACAGATATAACCATCATAGTCAAAGTGCAGTGAAATTCGGAAAAATACGGAATTATAGGACCCCAAAAGGAAATTTCTTTTCTGGAAAATCTGGGCACATATAATATATTTTAAAAATCCCAAAACCAACACCTACACACACTGCACGAAACACGATGCAGAGAAGAAGACAAAGCGCGGCAGTTGCGCGGCACGAGCCCACCTCGCGCGGCGGAAGGGCGGCGCTTTGAGCTCAACAGTGGATCGTTTTTCATGGGTGTTCTTAGAAAACCCTGAGACGATTTTACAAGTATAAAGTTTTTCATTTTGAGCCAAAAAAATTTCAACAGAAACTCAGGTTTTGAAAAATATGGTTTTTGGGTTTTTTACGGTTCCGAACTTCGTTACACTTCACTACCAAGCTAGTTTAAGTTTAGTTAGGCTCTGATACCACTGTAAGTCCATATTGCGACCCCCGGTTCTTACGGGGAGGCGGAAACGGTATAAAAAACAATTTTTTATTGCAAGAGGCAACATGGACTAAACTAGGTCGGGATCGTTGTCTAAACTAAAACTAGCAAACTAGCTAAAGATATTTAGCTACTCGGATAAAGATGATTATACCTAAACTTGAACTCCTTCTTCTTCAAACTTTGTTGTAGAGGTTGATGGTTCTCCTTTGTCGCCTTCTCCCGTCGAAGATGGATCCACCTCGAAGGCTCGACCTTTGGGCTCTTTCTCGTACTTGGAGTGAACTAGAATCGCCGGCTTGCTAGACCCTTGATCCTAGAGTGAGTAGAGAGTGTCTAAGGGTTGCTTTTGTTTTTCAAGAGAAAGATTCTCAACTCATGAGAAGGTTTCTCTTGGCTAGAGGAAGAAGAAGATGAGAATGAAGAGAGAGAGTGAATATGATAGAATGAGCTCTCATTTCCTTTCTTGCAACCATAATGCAAAAAGAAAATGAATTATAAAATAATAATAATCAAAATGAAAAGGTTGATGGAAAGTTTTAGAATGACTAATATCATTACAAGCATTAAATGAAAATGCAAGAATCAAGAGCATCTTTCTCTTGTAATGATAATGGTCAAAAGTTCAACCATGGTCAACAAGTCAACCATGGTCAACAAGTCAACAAAAACTAACCATGACACAATTTCATTTTATCATATATTATTAAATGATATAATACAAATCCATTAGGGTTTGGAAAAAGACGGCTGTCAACTGTGCATACGCACCCGTTCCGAAACCCTAATGAAAGTCATCTTCCTCCTCCTCAAATAACTGTGCATACACACCTGCATTCTTGTTCCGAGGAACAAGAATACTGAGAGATAAAAGCAACCCCAAATACTATACCAGTATCCGGCTCAAACCAGAGCCCGCTGGTAATATCTGTCCGGACTCCAAACGTGCACAAGTGCGCGGATGAGAACGAACCCTGTCGCAAAACCATGCGACCTCTACTCTGTTTTGCCCATAGGCGAATACCCTCTGTGTGGGACTCTAAAGACTCGACACTACGCTGGCAGTGGGTTTAACCACAGACCGCAAGCGGCACTAGCTGTGCGTAACGGTCCCCAGGTAGATGTCGACAAGAAGGCTGACGAGGTGAAACCCCATCGGTACTCCTACTGAGTCTGAATGTGACAGTCTCCGTACAGTCCGGTCTGTTCGTCTGATACATCGCATGGCGGGCCTAGGGGGCGGTAAACGTCAGTCCCCCAATAGCGGTACAAGTCGTGCCGGAGCGAAGCCCAAAACACCCTGAGATAACACTGGAAACCTACCAGTATATCTCGTTTGCCCTGGCCAGGGACTACTCGTGTAATGGCTCTCCTAGACACAGCGCGATGTCAACCCCCAATACCGGGAGAGACGAATCCTGTCTAACCGTCACTGCCTCCAAGTGCTTCGGGACTGCACCCAACCACCACCTGTTTGCACGACTCCTTTGAGCCGTGGTAGGGTAGTGATCAAAGTGCAGTGGGAACACACTCGAGGCGAAGTGCCAGTGTCAAGTCAGCGGACTAAGCTGTACTCATGTCACCTGGGAACTGATGACTGACGATAGGTATAATACCAACCTGTCAGTTCCTGACGAGTCCTGTCCAGTGTACTCGTAACCCAACGAGCACTCGTATACTATCTCCAGTACGACGTACTGATGGCTGTGGGACAGACCATCTCCCACACTGGGATGAGAAGCGCATACGCTAGTCTACTCCGGAGTATCGATGCCCTGTCTCGATAGTCCTGCGACTAGGGACCTGTATAAGGATGTGCTTATAGATTACCCAGCCCCCACTAGTGTGACTGCCATCACAACGCTGGTAATCAAGCAAAGATCCTAAGGGCTCCACTAATGCGTATAAGTGATATAGTAAAATAAATACAAGTACACATTGAAGTAGAGACAAACCAAGTAGCATACTACTATTTTGAGCAAGATTGTATATACAAGGTGAATATCCCAAGCATCCATTAAGTAATATACAAACTAGTATGATACAGTAATGGCCTCTAGGGCATATACACTAACAGTGAGCACGTGAGGCGCCCGAGGTGAGAACTGTTCTCTGGATTTTATTCCTCTTTGATTTATAAGTGCTAAACACTTGGTTTATCAAACAGTCACGTGCAGACACGTGCGGTGCCTTCAAAATGCGAGCGCTGTCTTTGGAATTTTCTCCCTCTTTTATACACAACTGTTTGGGAGTCACGTGGAAACACGTAGGTGCCCCCAAAATGGGAGCTATCTTGGGTTTATTCCCTTTTTCCTTTTCTTAGTGCTAATCACTATTGGGTCACGTGAGATCACGTGAGGCATTCTGAAGAATGAAAATTGCCTTTGCTATATTCTCCTTTTCTTTTTCTGAGTGCTAAGCACTATCAAAGGATTACGTGAGGTTACGTGAGGCCCCCCCAAATTGCGATGTGTTTTTGATTTACTCTCCTTTTTGAAAATCTTATTCGGTGGTGCGCCAAGAGTTATTGGTTATTGGGGCCCTCCACCTCTCTGAAGACGTTGAAAAATTACAACGACATGTATCAGAGGTGTGGAGAGATGTACCCTTGAACCAAATTCCAGATCGAGGGTAGAGATCATGGTGGGATGAACATCATCTTAGATGTCAGGAGTTCATTAGCTATTTCTGAGACTCGGATCAATTTTGAGAAAACTTGAGTATAATGAGGGCTCGGCTGATTGATGGCCAAAAAAGGGTTTTGGCTTCAGGAGACTAGGTTAATTTGGGCTAATGTTGGCCTCTCATAGTGTTAACACTAGTGTATGATTAGCGCTCACATGCTCCCACGTGAGGCGCTTGAAATAGTGTTAAACAATAAAAATTTGATGCGCTCACATGGGGTCACGTGAGACGCTTGCAGTAGTGTTAAACACTAAGATTTTGATGCGCTCACGTGGGGTCACATGAGACACTTGAAGTAGTGTTAAACACTAAGAATTTAATGCGCTCATGTGGGGTCATGTGAGACGCTTGAAGTTGGCGCTGCTCATTTGGGTTTATTCCCTTGTTTCTTTTCTGAATGCTAAGCACTATTGGGTCACGTGTAATCATGTGAGGCGCCCTAAGAATAGAAACCGCCCTTTGATTTATTCCCTTTCTGCCTTATAAAAGTTAAGCACTGCTTAGGGATCACGTGGGGCCACATGAGGCGCCCCAAAAAGTAGGGTTTATTCCCTTTCTCTCTTTTATAAGTGCTGAGCACTTCTCAGGGGTCACGTGACTTGATATCAATTGTTCTTTTTTGGTCATTGAGGGGAGGCTCACGTGGGCGCACGTGATATGTTAGGTGCTGATCTCTTTGACATGCATGGAGAGTTAAATCCCTTGTTTAAGAATTAAATTCTTTTATAGGGTTAAACCCCAATTCTATTTAGAGGAATTAAATTCCTATATGTTACATTGAAAGAAATAAATTCTTTAAACTCAATTCTCCCCCTAAGTTTTGAATCTGCATGACAGATCTCCCCGATGAGAATTAAATTCTCAACTTGTGGGGAGATCTGCTTCTGCAGATCTTCAACCAGAGGAAGAACTAAGTTCTTTTTAGAAGAGTTAAACTCTTGGTTTGAGAATTAAATTCTCTTTTGTTTTGTGGAAGCTTATGGAGTAATCTCCTTCCTTCTCTTACCTAGAGTTTCTTTCTTCTTTGAAGAGACATTCTTCTCTCTAGAGAATTAAATTCTCTTTTCTCTTTTTTTTTTGCTTCAAAGGGGTTCTTCTCTCTCCTTCCTTCTGTGTTTTCTGTATCTCTCTCTCTCTCTCTCTTCTTTTCTTTTTTATTCTTGATTCCTATTTATAGGAGAAAGAAAATAATCAGTTTGTTCAACCAATCTCTCATTGAGAGATTTTGATTGATTTTATAACTAACATGATCTTTTAGATCACTCGGTGAATTTTATTCACCGTTGGATTTTTTTTAATCCAAAGTCTATATGATATTTCATTTTTTGTTCCTGGCAAATTTTAGTAAAATATTTCCTTGTAAAAAATCTTTCTATAAATTGGTGATTTTTAATTACCATTGGATTTTTAATCAAACGGCGCTCTATTTTACAGAGTGCAATCTTTCTTGTTTAGAAAAATCCAAGGAAATATTTTCCAAAGTAATGCTTTTGATTTCTTTTAATTAGAATTTAATTCTATTAATTTCAGAGGGTTTAGGAGTCCATTACGTGTTGGCATGTGACCTTACCAATTAAGCGTCTAATTAGAATTCAATTCTATTAGTTCAGAGGGCTCAGGAACCCATCACGTGTGGGCACGTGACCTTACCAATTAAGCATTCAGGCAAGCAGATAGATTTGGCCCATAAAAGGTCACGTGTCTGCACGTGAGGCCCGGTCACGTGTGGGCACGTGATGCTCCATTTGAGGGTTTTGCTTGCTGCTTTATTTATATGTTTTATTCAGTTCCCATGAGTGAAAAAATGCCTCCACAGCGTTGTTCTCACGTGTTTGCACGTGAGTGCAACGCTGTCACCTTTGTGGCCGTTGGATTTGCCTAGGGAATGGGGAAGATGAACCATTTCCTATCATGTCCTATAAATGCAGAGGTCTCATCATCAAGGCCTCTGTTCCTTCATCTTCTTCCTTCCTCTTTCTTGCTTTGAGAATTTAATTCTCTTCCTCAGAGCTTAGTTCTCTGTTCATTAAAAATTTCCAGAGTTTAACTCTGCCAAAAAGAACCCTTTTTAGGTAAAGCTCTTGATCATCAGAGAACCCCCCCGTTTTTTTTAAAGAAAGCCTCTGTATTTTAATCCAACATGAGAGCTTTGCTCTTCTCTAAAACTCATCTCTTAGAGATCCAAAGATGTGATCTTTGACTGAAAACTCTCAATGTCTTGGGCATGGCATTTGATTTTTTCTTTCCTCTTTATGGGGTTTCTGGAATTTAATTCCATTGCAAAAAAGGAATTTAATTTCTCACCAAAGTGCTTAGCTCTGAAAGATCAAGAAGGCCCTTCGGGAATTTGATTCCCCAGTGTTCTTGAAAATCTTTTCATAGGGTTTCCCCCTCATTCGCGCAGATTTTTAATTTTGTTAGGTGTCTTATCTGAGGTTGTTTTTCCAAGAGTTGTTTGAATTCCAATATCCGTTTCAATAAGATTTTTCTTAATCAGTCCGCCTACTAAACTCTCACTGATTTTTCTTTTCAGACGTTATAGCCGCTCATCTGTATGATCTCGACAAGATTATTTCTTATGGAGAAATTCGCGCACTAGGCCGCTGCCAGAACCAGGAGTTTACAAACGCTCAGTGCACCGAAATCATGCTTCGCTTTGATGAATACAATGGTCGACTGCTTCCTCGTCGTTCCGCTCTTTTGAAGCTCATTGTGAGAGCGGTCTGGGAAGCACTTCCTTTATTCTATGACAGCATGCCACTTAAAGTATTGGATGACGCTGAAGATAAGGTACACTCAGTGTATCTGATGGACCTAATCTCAAAGAAAAGGCGAGACAATCTTGTTGATATTCTGCATCAAACTTTTCAACAAGTGACGATAATCGCTGCCTATCGAAGGGCGGATGACATCGGTGAGGACCCTGACGCTTGTGATCATGAGAGGAAGCATACGAGAATGGTCCGAGAGGACCGAAACATTTTAGATGGCTTAACTTATGAATTTCTCAATCCATGTCCTGAATTTGATGTCTTGCTATTGTAAACATTTTAATGATGTTTTTGTTTACCGTTTTCATCACTGTAAGAATTTTCTGAAGTATGAATAGACAATTTTTGTTTTCGCGTGTTTATTTTATGCACTAAACCTTTTCCGCACATACATAAATGGGTATGCTTCGAACGCTTAACTGGATGTGAATCAAATGTTCTTTTTACTGTCATTCATAGTATGTGGTTGACGTCCGTCGGTTACACCTTTCCATTTCGATTTGACGCATAGTAGTTTACGCACTTTTGAATAGCACCCTCATTTCTCTGGCATGTAATTTTGGCAAATGTGGTATGTAAATAGTCCATCTTGACCTCTTTATAGGGTAGTGATGGCTTAGGAGACATGTTCAGGTCTGCTGCCTAAGACTTTTTAACTTTATGAGCCGTGAGGGTCTCATAAAGACTTTTCTCCCTACGAGTCGAGAGGATCTCGTAGGTGCATTTTCTCCTTAGGAATTGTGAGGATTCCTAAGTGTGCTTTTTCTTGAGAGTCGTAAGGATCTCGCAAGAGAATTTTCTTCCTTACAAGTCGAGAGGACTCGTAAGTGGATGACGAGTTGACTTGTTCTCGAGTCGAAGCGTTGCTTCGTCGGGGAGGTCGATGGTTGACTTTTGCCGTTACGGTGTCGGGGTTGAATTTTGTGTAGGGTTAGCTTAGCACCTTTGCAAGGTTTTGGCAAGCATCAATCAAGTTACTTTAAAATTTTGGGGTGCTAAACAAACCCTAACCAAGATCTTAACTAGAGACTTAGTGTTAAACATGATATGTGAACTCTTTACATCTAAGTGAACAAGGAATACAACATTTGTAGACCAATCCTTCACTTTAATAGCTCCATGTAGTAGTCCCTTCGCTGCGATCACGATCCTCCGGACTCTAGAAATGCTTCCATGAAGAAACGAACAAGCTTGCTTCGAAGTCTTCGAGGCCGAAGATGTTCTACGTCGAGGAGACACTAGCTCATGCTATCTCTTCACTAATTGAGTAGATTAGTGAAGCAAGCACCATAAACTAAATGGATAATAATATAGGATGATGAAGTAGGAAGTGGGCTCACTTTAGATATATTTTTCTCACAAGTTTCCATCGCTTGGAAAAAACTAGCAAGCTTTTTCAAGTGAGGAAGAAGAAGATGAATGAATAACTCATGAGGTTAGAAATGCAACCATGGTGAGATAATATCTCATGCCTAACTCATGTAGAGAATCAACCATGGTGTATGGTTAAAGTTGGGTTAGAAAATATCTTAAGCAAGACAAAGGAGTGGACTAAGTTAATGGTTATCTTCAAGTTTCTACAAGCTTCCAACCATCAAAATATCTCCACTAATTTGTAATTACTTAAGAATAAATATTAAACCCTAACATTAACCCTAACATGGTGTGAGTCTCATACATACATGTTGCATGTATAACCTATCATGGCACAACAATATATATCACATATATATTTTGTGTGCAAAAAGAAAACAATACATATAACATATATCACATATATATCAATGTATCATTAAGTGAGAAAAGAAATCTTAAGTGAGCTAATATTAGTCAATGTAATTTAATATATCAAATATATAATTATACATTAAATTATTAAATCAACTCTTGATTTAATAATCCGGCTATAATACATATAACTGACTAATATCAATTGAATCAACTTATCGAATCAACACTTGATCCGATAACCCGGCTATATCACATATACCCGACCGATATCACATATCACGAGAATAGAATATGGTATCACATACTCATATTAATCTCGGTCCCGCACATATCGCATATGTGCTCCTACTCCGTTTTGCATGAACCAGGAAACCTCTGTGTAGGACTCTAAAGACTCGTCGATACGCCGGCAGTAGGTGATGATCATATCAAACACCTACAAGCCGCAAGCGGTATGTTAAACGTAATGGCCACCCGGGTATTGAGCGATCAGAAGATCAATAAGCAAGTCTGCTATAACTCCTGCGAATCCAATCAGTAACACTACTGCACAGTCCGGTCTCTTTGTCTGATATGTCACATATCAATAGCCTGGGGGTTGTATAACGTCAGATCCCAATAGCCTGATAAGTCATGCCGATGCAAGGTCTATAACGGTTCGAGAAACTACTGATAACACTTACCAGTAAATCTCAGCAAGCCTGGCCAGAGATTTCCTGTTATGGCCAATCGAGCATAGCGCAACATCAACTCCTAATACCGGGAGAGATGAAACCCCTCATATCGCTCATTGCCTCCATGTGAATCGGGACTGTACCCAAAAACCACTGTTTTGCACGATCTCTTGACCGTGGTAAGGTGGAAATCAAAGCACAGTGTGAATCACACAAGACTCTATGACGATCTCGGGTCTACAGACTAACCTTTACCAGTGTCACCAGAGAACTGCTATCCGACGATAGGTATAATACCATCTAGGAGTTCTCGGCGAGTCCGTCCAGTGTACCCAGTCTCCACTGAGCACCTGTATGCCTTCTCTGATGTCAAACACCAATGGATATGGGATCATCCATCGCCCATCATATGGGTCAAGAAGCGCATACGCTACTCTACTCTGGAGTACCGATGCCCTGTCTCGATACTCCCACGACTAGGAACATTTGAAGGATGTACTTATCGACTACACTGTCCCCACTAGTATGATCTGCATCATAATCCTGGTAGTCAAGTAATCATCCTAAGGGCTTTATCAACATGTGATCACAAAACAGTATTTGTTAACATGTTAAGATAAAGTTCAACCAGATAGCATACTATCATGTTGAGCAAGAAAGTCCTCGTCCAAGCATCCACTACAATATACATCGCATGTACAATAATGGCCTCTAGGGCATACATATAATTAACAATCTCCCACTTGCACTAAGGCCATCTGTTGTAGTATCCAATACCCAACAATATAGAAGTAGTTGTAGTATCCCATACTCAACCATTACAGAGAAGTTTCTCTAGGGGTAAGGCCTTTGTGAGTGGATCCGCCGTGTCAATCTTCTGGTCTACTCTCCTAACCTCGATCCCTTGGAGATCAGCCATCTCCCTGATCGGGTGATACTTGCCTCAAAATATGTTTGGAACGCTGATGGGACTGGTGTTCCTAGGCCAAAGCCACAACTCCACTGTTGTCACAATAACAATTATTGGACACTCAATGGTGGGAACCTTGTTGATCTTATGAATAAGAAATGTCCAGACAGCCACTTTGGTAGCATCGTTGGTAGCAATGTATTCAGCCTTTATCGTCTAGTATGTCACGGTATCTAGCTTGAAATCTTCCAACATACCGTCCTTCCACTGAGGGTAAAGACAATGCCTGCGACTGACTCTCAGTCGAACTTATCACTCTGGAAGCTGGAACCAAGAACTTTTTGTTAGTGCTTCTCAAGTACTTAAGAATGTTCTCCACAGCTTTTCAGTGATTCTCCCAAGATCCGATTGATATCTGATCACTACACCTAGTGAGTCATCTACATCTGGTCTGGTACATAACATCGCACACTCTGATAGAGCCTACTGCTGAAGCATATGTTATCCCTTGCACGCGAGCTCTCTCCAAATCTATCTTGGAGAGAGTGATCCATGAGTAAGTGGGCGAACCACCACGCTTAGAATCTTCCATACTAAGCCCCTTTAGTATGGTGTTAATGTACCTAGATTTGGGACACTCCCAACATCCACATAGATCTATCACTATAGATCATAATCCACAAGATGTAGTAGGTATTATCCAGATCTTATATTGAGAATCCTTGTGATAAGAGGAGCTTGACCGAGTGTAGCATAGGAAACCATTTCCTATCAAGAGTATGTCATCTACGTACAATACGTGGAAGACAACCTTACTCTCTACAACCTTCTTGTATATACTAGGTTCATCTACATTTATGATGAAGTCAAACTCTTTGACTATCAGATCAAAACGGATGTTCCAACTCCGCGATGCTTGCATTGATCCTGATGGACTTCAGCATAGCTTTGAAAGTCTCAAATTTTCTATTTACACCAAGAATCTTCTCAAGATCTATGTTCTCCTAATGGGTTTTACCCCTTCAGGTGTAACATTCAAATTCATACTTTGTTGGTATACATGGATTCCATCTTTGATCGCATAGCATCCAGCCATTTCACAGAGTCACTACTCCTGATGGCCTGCCTGAACCCGGTTGGGCTATCATCAACCATGATGCAATTCTCGCTCCCACCGTCACTGAGAAGACCGTAATATCTCCCAAGTGGATGAGGAACCTTACCAGATTCGCGGAGAGGCTGAGATTCGTTGGAAACTATTGAATCCTTTGGTTTCACCAAATCATCAGCTGTTAGTTTTTCTAGCTGGAACTCCTCCCAGTTCAACCTCATGACCACAAATTTCTTCACAAGACATACCTTTTCTAAAAAAGGTGGCATGCTGAGAAACAAAACAACTTTTGCTCCTCAGAGTGGTAGAAGATATTCCCTCACTAATGTTTTGGATATCCTAACAAACTTATACAGAACTGACCTTGCCTCGAGCTTGCGGATTTTTCTTTTCAACATAGGCCGGACAACCCCATATCTTAACTCGTTTAAGACATGGTCTCTTCCCACACCATATCTCATATGTAGTGGTAGGCCCTGATTTGGACGGAACCTCATTCAATAGGTGTGCAGCTTCTCAAGTGCATAACACCCAGAAGAAAACAGGTAACTCAGCATTACTCATCATAGAGCGCGCCATATCTCATAGGGTGCGATACCTCCGCCTTGATACACCGTTGTGCTGTAGTGTATACGAAGGAGTAAGCTGGGAGAGAATCACATTCTCCTTTAAGAAACTCCAGGAACTCCATGCGTGAGTATTCACCTCCTCGATCACATCGTAGGACTTAATACTTTTACCCGTTTGGTTTCTCTACTTCAAGCTTATATTCCTTGAATTTCTCAAAAGTTTCAGACTTGTGTTTCAACAGGAACACATGTCCGAATCTTGAGAGATAGTCGATGAATGTAATGAAGTACCAAGAACCATCTCTGGCATTATGCAGATATAGGACCGTATACATCATCATATATTTGTCCCAAGAGTTCAGTAATTCTTTCTCTGTTTCCAGTAAACAGAGTATTGGTCATATTATCTTTGAGACAAGACTGGAAAGTATCATGAGATGAAAATTCGAGCAGATTCTCATATTCATCCTTATGTAACTTAGCTGGTTATGTCGCATTGATATGACCTAGTCTACAATACCTCAAGAAGGATTCGTTCATTTCTGAACTATTCCCCTTGTGTGTGTTCTACATACTTTGAACTATGGTTTGATTTAGAACGTATATGCTATTATATAACGTGCCTGATCGAATCAACTCTTGATTCAGCAAAATTTTTACAACATTATCCTCCAATATAGAATTATATCCTTTTTTAACTCAGTAAAGAACATGATGTAATGTTGTATATCAGGTTCGATATGTAATAACATCTGTTCAGAATCAATGTATCAAATACAAGATGATATCTGCCAACAGACTTGGCTGCAACACTTGCACCATTCTCTAACACTTAGAGACATATCACCCTTTCTCAGTTCTCTACCTGTCTGTAGCCTATGTAACATATTACATATGCGGGATCCAAATCCGGTATCACATACCCAGGACGTAGAGGATACTAAAAAACAGTTCTCGGTAATAAGGACACCCAAAGAATATGCATCAACATGTACTTTCTTCGAATTGGGTGGCATGAGAATCCGGATATTTCCCTATTTCCTGCTCGGACTTATAGCAATTATAAGATTGAGCGGAACCAACGTTCCTAAGCTCAGTATAATGAGTAGGTTTGGTCAATGCATACATATTATTATCTTGATTAAGGCGTGACATAGTCGCTATCAGGAGAGAAAGAGAAGAAAACACTCTGCGTGCGCTTGTTTCCCCAATTAGAGCAAAGCTCTGTTCATAATTCAAAATTTGAATTAAAGTTGTGCTTTTATAAAAGCGCTGCTCCATAAACAGCGCACCCCGTGCAAAACGCATAGGCGCTAGCGCCAGATGCGCTGCGCTACAAGTAGAGCACAACGTGCAAAGAACGTGTGCGCTAGCGCTAAGAGCACTGCGCTCCAAGTAGCACATCATGGCCAGAGCGCATAAGCGCTAGCGCTGGAACTAAATGTTACTCACCGTTGGATCAAATATCCAACGGATATGACTAAATCATTAATTAACAAGAATGAAATTCTGTTGAATCTTTCTAAACAGAAAAGACTATGCCCTGAATTTGGAACACCGTTGGATCAATGATCCAATGATGATTGAAAATCACTAAAAATACAGAACAAATTCTGTTAAGGAAAGATTTCTTAAAATCTTTCCAAACAACAAAATTGTGTTTTGTAAATTAGAGCACCGTTGGATCAATGATCCAATGGTAAATAAAAATTACCAAAGATAGAATAAATTCTGCATGGAAAGATTTCCCAATCTTGTTAAAAAACAAGAAGATTGCCTTCTGTAAATCAGAAGCCCTTGGATCAAAGATCCAACGATGGGAAATTCCCCAAATCAATTGGAGAAAAGATCTCCTTAATTGATTGAACAAACCATCTTGCTCTATATAAAGGCCCCCAGACTTCAAGTCTAAAAGAGAGGAAGCCCCCCATAAACTTTGAGAAAATCTCAAGAAGAGGAAGAAGCTCTCGGCAAAGGAAGATAATTCTTTTTTCAAGGTAAAAAGAATAGAAAGACGAAATCGTCTTAATATAATCAGAAGTACTTACTTCTTTCACAGATCATGCATCTATAAGACAAAGTTGTCTTTCACAAAAGAGATTATGAACATCTCATTATAAAGGGGGAGAATTATTCAATTCTCTTAGAATCACAGATCCATAAAGGCAAAGCCTTTCATCAAAAAGAGATTGAAACATCTCCTATGAACTAAGAACTTTGTTCTTAGAATTTTGAGATAAAGCCTCTTATCAAAGAACAGATACTCTGCAGAGCGCAAAGTTAACCTAAGAAGAGCCTTAGCGCTCCTAGTCTAATAAGAGCCTTAGCGCTCCTAATTCAAAAGTGCCTTAGTGCTCTTCATCTAGCGTTCAGCACTAAGCGCGCCACGTGCTCCTCACGTGTGCGCTGCATTACTGAAAGTGCTCTGCGCTCGTTATATGTCATCAGCGCCAAATGCCTCAACGCTTCAACTAAAAACGCATCAGCGCTCTTCACCTGGCGCAAAGCGCTAAGCGCATTAGCGCTTTAACCATAGCGTACTACGCTCATCGACTGGCGCTAGTGCCAAGTGCGCCATATGCTTTTATGTGCGCTTGGACAGAACATAAACTGTTCTTTGAATAAACCTGGAGCTATGATAAATGCACATCATTCAACTAAAGACAAAACATTGTCAGAGACTAAACCAATGCTTAGCATTTTTAAAAGGATTGGGCTCAAACAAACATCTAACAACTCAAAGACAAATGTTGAACATTGTAATTGAATGGACTTAGCCCAAATTGGCCATAAGTCCTCAATTCAGATTAATTGAGTTCATATGCTCATAAATCACAGATCTTAGTCCCAATTGGACTACAGGTCTCTCAACCCACATCGGTTTAAGGGTACATCTCTGAACTCCTCTGATATTTGTCGTTGTAATCCTTCAACGTCTTCAGAGAGGTGACGGGTCCCGACAACCAAACATTCTACGGACTGTGGAGTCCTTTAAAACCCATGGACTATGATGTCCTTAACCTTGACTGTGAGGTCTTTAAACTCACGGACTATGATGTCCTTAACCTTGACTGTGAGGTCTTTAAACTCACGGTCTATGATGTCCTTAACCTTGACTATGAGGTCTTTAAACTCATGGACTATGATGTCCTTAACCTTGGACCGAGATGTCCTTAAACTAACATTGGACCATAATGTCCCTAAACTAATCGACCGCAATGTCCCTAAACTAAATAATAGAGCCCAATTGCTCTCTTGTCGGATCTAAACGATCCTGTTAAGTTGATCTTAGTCTAAAAATTAGACCAACGTATTCTTAACAAACGTTTAAGTTGATCTTAGTCTCAAGTGAGACTAATGTATCCTTATACCCAACCCCTAAACCCAAATCTAAGAAGATACGGATTTGGACTAATCCACGCCCTACGGGAGACAACATAAATTAGTCTCCGTATACAATCCAAGGGCAACCAAAAACAAAACAAACACCCACGAAACGAAGTGACCATCTGGAGAAGGAGAAAGTGGTTATCACGATGCGGTAGCGTAATTAACTGCAGGGGCTTGCGCCTACAGGGAAGAGCGTTCCCACAATCAAAACCCCCTCAAATGAGGGGGAATCTGACGAAATCTGCTACATCGGCCGCATCCGTTTAAACATTTGATACATGGTGCTATAAATCAACTTGGTATCTTCGGAGAGGTGGACGGATAGCACAAATTAGCATCTACCCCGAAATTCAGGCGAGACGGACCCGCGCGGTCGCGTCTCCGTGTTTTCGGCGGGGAACAACACTCTTGCAAGATTAGATTGGTTATCATAATATCTAATCAGGATGGCTCATACTGTTTTAGTCAAATCTTCCTTCAAACCCTAAAAGGTAAGACTAGCTGGGATTAATTACACCCTATAAGTTTGCTAATCTTTCGGCTAGTCCAGTGTCGGTACTTTGAGGGAGGTTGCCCGCGCTTTCGTACGGACCTAATTAAAATAAATCTCGTTTTCCCAGAGGCATAACCCCGTTAACACCATTCTAGACACCTACTTGATCGGCTAATTGTCATGTGTAAAACTCTCCCAGGAGTAACTCTTACTCGCAGTGGGTATCGGGATCCAACTATCTTATAGAAGGTATGCAATCTCATTGTAAATTTCAACACTTGAAATTCCCGATAATATTTTACCCCTAGCAACTTATGAACTTGGCTAAGGTCAACAAATCATAAGCGCTAGCCAAGTTTAACTCGTCCCGATTGAATTAAACCCACCCGCACGATCCTTGGCTAAGGTCAACAAAGCCGCGCGACTACCCTTACTCAATCGCATCATATGCTGCAGATAAGCACTGATTTGCTACCGCACACTACGTCTTGGCTAAGGTCAACAAACGAAGCACGAATACTAAATAATACTTATCTGAAATGACGAAGGGTTACGACAGGTTTTTATGAAAACCCTTTGCGTAATGAACTTGATATCGTTGTAGAATCGAGTAATTTTGAAAAAGAAGTGTTTTTATGCTTTTACTAGTTTTGCTAAAGAGGTCACTCCCGCTGAAGGGATCTTGGCTCTTTTCTTATTGAATAAGGTGCAGGATATTTCACAAATACCACTATGCAAAGCAAAAACTATAGAAGCAATCAAAAGACAAACTGAGTTTGTAGCATCTGCTAGTTTCGCTAAAGAGATCACTCCCGGTGAAGGGATCTCGGTTCTTTCCTTATCGAATAAGGTGCTGGATATTCTACAAGGAATACCGCTATGCAAAGCAAGAACTAGAGCTACCATTTTTTCGAGACAAGTTTCTACAACATCTTTAGGTTTCTTTTATTTCATTAATCTCATTAATGAAGTCCCATTTATTTATGCTTCCCAAGTATCACATAAGAAACAAAAGCAGAAATATTTATTATATCTCATATATATAATATAGGCATTCGTCTCAGAATATAATCAATGATCACATAACAGAATATCGCAGCAGAATAGTCACACATATGAAATATTGGATATACTAGAAATTCCGTGTTTTATTTAAGCCAGTAAAAACGCGGATTCCACGGTCGTGATGATAGCCAAACCCACATCCTTAGACCCCTACGAAAGCGGCAAGCAACCCTACCAATTCTAGAATTAGATGACCCGGTCTCAACTTCTTAAGATGGTCTCCCACTGGACCCTACAACCCGGTTACTTGTGCTCCCTGCCTTGGGTTTATCTTAATGCGGAAAAGTAAATAATATATAACGGTGAAATCATCATCAACCCGGAAGTGCCCCAATAAAAGAATATTACATACAAGTTTTTACATGAATGAAAATGAAAAACTCTCATCTCACATAAAAAACCCGGCTATTCAGAACACGACGATCCAATATAACATATCACAGCAATACATAACATCACATGTCATCAACGTAAGTAAATATGCGTATCCCAATTTTCGTTGACATATAGCACCGAAACCGGCGATACACCACATATTACACTTACGGTCGCAGAAAAGAAAGTGAAAAACTACAACAGTTGGAATCCGCAACCTTCTAAGACATCATAAACCCAATATATCACATACATTGGATTTCATGCCCAACCAAATGAATTCCTTATACATCACATGCCTAACAATTATAAACCCCGCATTTTAGTCTCGATATTGAAAACACTTTCCAATAACCTATTGGGTAATTCAACAAGATTCCCGATAACTTGATCGAATGCTCGTCGGAAACTTTAGTAGACGGCTGCACCCCCCGATGCCATCGACGAAGTGCACCAAGGCGGAACACCGCAGCCGATTGTCGTTGACATATAGCACCGAAACCGGCGATACACCACATATTACACTTACGGATGCTTTTGGCGACGGGGTTCTCCTACAGTCACTTGGTCGGGGCTATGGGGTGTGGCTCTTTAGTAAGGATACCCGGCGAGTATCCGCGTACACTACGTAGTTGAGATGGACTTTTGATCACCATCAAAATCCCGTGGCAACCGATCAAATGAGACTAAACCACTAGATTTATAAGATTCAAACTAGTTATCACATAACCAATTATATGGATTCCAAATATTGTATCACAATCATAGATAGCTAGACGAAGTTAAATAATTCGATCGAATCAATGAATTCCCAAAATTCCCAGAGAGCTCAACACTTAAGCAAAATTAAAATTTCCCAGAAGCATGCCCCAGTACCTATGGACTAACAGCTGAAGGGCCCGACCCAAGCCTCTCAAGTGGCGTCGCGGATCCGCCGCCAAAACCATGTTTTGGCCTCGGTTCCGCGGTCACTTGGACAATTTTGGGTTTCGTTCTTCAGGTGTGTCCATAGAATTCTATGCATGATTTTCTGAGTATTTTTAACATGGAAAAATCCAACTTTTGGAAAAATTTCCAGAAAGGGGGTCATTTTGGGCTTTCGGAGTTCGATCGGACTTTAAACTTCGTCTAGACAACGCCTAATGCTCTAGCTTGGCTCTGATAACTGTAGGGTTAGCTTAGCACCTTAGCAAGGTTTTGGCAAGTATCAATCATGCTACTTTAAAATTTTGGGGTGCTAAACAAACCCTAACCAAGATCTTAACTAGAGACTTAGGGTTAAACATGATATGTAAACTCTTTACATCAAAGTGAATAAGGAATACAGCCTTTGTAGACCGGTCCTTCATTTCAATAGCTCCATGTAGTAGTCCCTTCGCTACGATCACGATCCCACGGACTCTAGAAAGGCTCCTATGAAAAAACGAACAAGCTTACTTCGAAGTCTTCGAGGCCGAAGATGATCTACGTCGAGGAGACACTGGCTCATGCTATCTCTTCACTAATTGTGTAGATTAGTGAAGCAAACACCATAAACTAAATGGCTAATAGTATATGATGATGAAGTAGGAAGTGGGCTCACTTCAGATATATTTTTCTCACAAGTTTCCATCACTTAGAAAAAACTAGCAAGCTTTTTCAAGTGAGGAAGAAGAAGATGAATGAATAACTCATGAGGTTAGAAATGCAACCATGGTGAGATAATATCTCATGTCTAACTCATGTTGAGAATCAACCATGGTGTATGGTTAAAATTGGGTTAGAAAATATCTTAAGCAAGACAAAGGAGTGGACTAAGTCAATGGTTATCTTCAAGCTTCTACAAGCTTCCAACCATCAAAATATCTCCACTAATTTGTAATTACTTAAGAATAAATATTAAACCCTAACATTAACCCTAACATGGTGTGAGTCTCATACATACATGTTGCTATCATGGAACAACAATATATATCACATATATATTTTGTGTGCAAAAAGAAAACAATACATATAAGATATATCACATATATATCAATGTATCATTAAGTGAGAAAAGAAATCTTAAGTGAGATAATATTAGTCAATGTAATTTAATATATCAAATATATAATTATACATTAAATTATTAAATCAACTCTTGATTTAATAATCCGGCTATAATACATATAACCGACTAATATCAATTGAATCAACTTATCGAATGAACACTTGATCCGATAACCCGGATATATCACATATACCCGACCGATATCACATATCACGAGAATAGAATACGATATCACATACTCGTATTAATCTCGGTCCCGCACATATCACATATGTTCTCCTACTCCGTTTCGCATGAACCAGGAAACCTCTGTGTAGGACTCTAAAGACTCGTCGATACGCCGGGTGATGATCATATCAAACACCCACAAGCCACAAGCGGTCTGCTAAACGTAACGGCCACCCGGGTATTGAGCGATCAGAAGATCAAAAAGTAAGTCTGCTATAACTCCTGCGAATCTAATCAGTAACACTACCGTACAGCTCGGTCTCTTCGTCTGATATGTCACATATCAACAGCCTAGGGGTGGTATAACGTCAGACCCCAATATCCTGATAAGTCATGCCGATGAAAGGTCCATAACGGTTCGAGAAACTACTGATAACACTTACCAGTAAATCTCAGCAACCCTGGCCAGAGATTTCCTGTTATGGCCAATCGAGCATAGCGCAACATCAACTCCTAATACCGGGAGAGACGAAACCCCTCCTATCGCTCATTGCCTCCATGTGAATCGGGACTGTACCCAAAAACCACTGTTTTGCACGATCTCTTGACCGTGGTAAGGTGGAAATCAAAGCACAGTGGGAATCACACAAGACTCTATGACGATCTCGGGTCTACAGACTAAACTATACCAGTGTCACCAGAGAACTGCTATCCGACGATAGGTATAATACCATCTAGGAGTTCTCGGCGAGTCCGTCCAGTGTACCCAGTCTCCATTGAGCACCCGTATGCCTTTTCTGATGTCAAACACCAATGGATATGGGATCATCCATCACCCATCATATGGGTCAAGAAGCGCATACGCTACTCTACTCTGGAGTACCGATGCCTTGTCTCGATACTCCTATGGCTAGGAACATTTGAATGATGTACTTATCGACTACACTGTCCCCATTAGTATGATCTCCATCATACTCCTGGTAGTCAAGTAATCATCCTAAGGGCTTTATCAATATGTGATCACAAAACAGTATTTGTTAACATGTTAAGATAAAGTTCAACCAGATAGCATACTATCATGTCGAGCAAGAAAGTCCTCCCTATATATGTCCAAGCATCCACTACAATATACATAGCATGTACAGTAATGGCCTCTAGGGCATACATATAACTATCATTTCACCGTTACGATGTCAGGGTTGACTTTCGCCATTACGGTGTCAGGATTGACTTTCGTCGTTTCGGTGTCGGGGTTGACTTTCACTGTTTCGGTGCCGGGGTTGACTTTCGCCGTTATGGTGTCGGGGTTGACTTTCGCCGTTACGGTGCCAGGGTTGACTTTCGCCGTTTCGGTGCCAGGGTTGACTTTCGCCGTTTCGGTGTCAGGGTTGACTTTCGCCGTTTCGGTGTCAGGGTTGCCTTTCGGTTGTCTGTGAACCGCGGAGTCTTAGAACTAGGGCCTTTGCCGAGGCTCCGATTGGTGATGTTTCGTCCGTGTCCTGCTGGAATGAAGGGGGCGTCGTTACTGATCTCTAGGCTTTAGATGTCGCTGTCGAGACCTGGCTTTCCTTCGACAGAATCTAGGGAAATGTGGTTCTCTTTTCATTTATGCCCATGGATTGTATACAGGGTACAGTATGGATTCGCCTGCAGGGCAAACGTTTCATTTTATACGTATTTTGTTTTCTTTCCGCGATGCTCTATAATTTCAGCTTTTTTGTATCGCGAAAGTCTAGATTGCCCAATCATTTCGGCTATCTTTCGCGGTGCCCAATCATTTGGGCTATTTTTTCTTTTTTACTCGCTGTTTTTTTTATTGTGAGTTGCCTAATCATTTCGGCTATTTTGTATGCATATATTTTACTTGCTGATTTCGTTGCAAGTTGCCCCATCATTTCGGCTATTTTGTATGCATTTTTGGCTCACTGATTTTTTATCTCGAGTACGAGACTTGGGATCTGATACCGATTTAGGAATCAGCATCGCTACAACTGGGATATTGCCAGGAGCGAATCATCATTTGCCTTTGTCTATGTCGAACAAAGGTGGCTTAGCAAACAGGGTTAAGATCCTGCTAACTAAGGCTTTGACTTCATGAGCCGTAAGGGCCTCATAAAGATATTTCTCCCTACGAGTCGTGAGGATCTCGTAGATGTGTTTTCTCTTTATGCATCGTGAGGATTCTTAAGTGTATGGTCTCTTATAAGTCGTAAGGATCTCACAAGAGTGCTTTCTCCTTATAAGTCGAGAGGACTTACAAGTGTCATTCGCCATATGAAGATATCCCTCATCAGGGGTGGGACTCTGTTAGGGAAACGTTTATTTGTGCCCGTGGATTGTATACAAGGGCCAATATTGGACCACATGTAGGGCAATATGGGGATTTTGATGGCTTAAGAGCATGTTCAGATCCCTGTAGCTTAAGGCTTTTGAATCCTATGAGCCGTGAGGGTCTCATAAGAGGGTTCTCCTTACGAGTCGTGAGGATCTCGTAAGTGTAATTTCTCCTTAGGAATCGTGGGGATCCCTAAGTGTGTTGCTCCTTTGTGAGTCGTAAGGATCTCACGCAGGTGTTTTTCTCCTTACAAGGCCGAGAAGACCTCGCAAGTGTGCACGAATTTTTTTACGAGCCTGCGCCCTCTCGGGTTTTCACAAACTCGCCGGTAGCCCTGGTGTTTTTACTCACGGAGCCCTTTCAGGTTTTCATCTGTGTCTATTTTGCTTGTGGACGTACCATTTTTTTAACGCGTCAGCCCAAGGATGCTGCGGGTTTGCAGTAGTTTAAAGACATTTCGGTCAGTAGTTAGTTTTATGACATTTCGGTCCGTTTCTAGTTTAGGGACGTTTCGGTCCGTTGTTAGCTTAAGGACATTAGGGTCCATCGCACGTTTTCGAGATGAGGTTTTGTCGGATACTACTTATAGAGTTTGGGCTTGGGAAGATAGCGAGCGGACATAGGCATCGTCATCTATCGTTGACCTAGGTCGTGACTCGTCAGGCGTAGTATTTTTTCAAAAACCGGCCGTTTATTGACCTGAAGGGTCTTTCGCCATGCATATTCATGAGCAAGTAAGCCCCACCTTGGTAGACCTTGTCTTATGATGTATGGGCCCTCATAATTCGGCTCGAATTTCTTACATTTGGCATGATTGGGGATCGTAGGTCTCTTGACCACTACCACGAGTTCGCCTTGGCGAAATGTTCTCGGCCTATTCAATCTCTCGTATGAGCACGTCATCTTTGCTTTGTAAGCCTCCAAGTTTTTTTGCGCCATAAGACGAGTTTCATCGAGGGCATCGAGCTCCTCAAGCCGAAGATGAGCATTCTCTTCGTCGGTTCGTAGAGAGGGTAGCTCTATCTCCAAGGGAAGTACTGCTTCAGCGCCGAATACCAATGCATACGGTGTTGTATTCGTGGCCGTTTTGAACGTGGTCCGATACGCCTAGAAGGCTTCATGCAGTCTCTCGTGCGAGTCTTTCTTCATCGTCTTCTTTATGATCTTCATCAAGGTCTTGTTGAAAGCCTCAGCTAGACCATTAGCTCGGGGATTATAGACCGAAGAGTATCTCCAGTCTATATTATTCTGTTGTGCGAAGCGTCTGATTTTATGACTTCTATAGGCCGTCCCGTTATCGGAGATAATGCGTCGCGGAGTGCCGAACCGATAGATGACGTGTGTCTTGAAGAAATGGAGAATATTGTCCGTCTTCACTTCTCTTAGCGGTACTGCTTCTGCCCACTTAGAGAAGTAATCGGTTGTTCCCAATATGAACCGATGTCCTCTGGATGATGCTGGTTCAATGGGCCCGATTATGTCAGTTCCCCACATTTCGAACGGCCAGCTAGTCACCATTGGGTATAGCGGGTTCGGATGCTGGTGGATGAAGTCCCCGTGAATTTGGCACGAATGGCACTGCTTCGCGTATTCGAGACAGTCTTGGATCATCGTGGGCCAATAGTAGCCCATCCCTTTGATTTTCAGCTTCATCTTCGGCCCAGCTTGATGAGAACCGCAGAGTACGTCGTGAGTCTCTTGGACGACTCTCCTTGCTTCTTCAGGTCCCAGGCTTCTCATTCATAAAGAGTCAAAAGATCTCTTATACAGCGTTCCATTGACGAAGGCGAAAGACAGAGCTCGTTTCATGAGCTGATGTCTTGAGAACGCATCTTCAGGTGTTCAACAAGATTTGAAGTAGTCTATAAAGACTTCTCTCCAATCCTTAGCCTTCTCCTGGTCTTTTATTTTTAAGGCCGTTTGTTTGGTCGCTTCCTTTTCTTTAGAATCCTCCGGAGATATTTCTGCCGGTGCAAGAACTCGACGACTTTGCACAACGATCCTCACGTCATCGGGGTTTTCGTCAGCCAGTTCTTTAGCGAGTTTGGCTAATGCATCCGCCTTGTGATCGTATGCCAAAAGTGTGTCGGATATTTTAAGTTCTAAAGTTATAACCGCAATCAGGACGGTGTCGCTTTGCAGCTAGCCGGTTGAGCACGGGTCGATCCACAGGAAGACGGAGTGTTTTACGTTCTTGTCGTAACGAGTTAATGCGCGTGGGCGGAAAGTTTGTATCTAACCTAAGTGTTATATGCAAAGTAACGTTTGTTAGGATAAGATAGGATAGTGTAAGTTAATGGATTCTGTATTCAAGTCCTTTGAGCCGAACTTAACCAATGAAGTTAGAGCAATCGGCAACAACGTGGATTAGGGTGCTTAAGCACAGTATTCGTGGAATCCGGCTTATTGACCCTTGTCCGTCCGTTCTTGTCTCTTGCTTTCGCCTCCGGCCAATCTGAATGCAACCGGTCGCGGTTAGGAATCACTGTTACCTTGGTAGGGTAGGGTGCCTAACGGAGCGCTTGCGTAAGGTTTGGGCGGAGTTTCAAATGGAAAGATACGGGAAAAGGATATGAGAACCGAAACCTTAACTTACAATATCATTCTCTTTTACTAACAACAATATTCCTAACATCTCACAATAACAAACCAAAAAAGAGAGAACAAAAGAGAAGATAATCAAAGAAAAGGAAAGCATTACAAGAATGTAAATGACATGGTAATAAATTGCAACTAATAAAAGATAAGAATAAAAATGCAAGTAAGTAAAAGAGCAAGTAAGAAAAGTGCAAGAAAGAAAGTACTAAGAACCAAAGAACACATAACACACCATGGGTTTAATAACCCAAACTTAAACTTGCAAGCTCAATAAGAGGTTGCAAGATCAAGAGAGGGCTAAAAACCCAAGGCAAAATGAAGCACAAAAGAGACTTTATTCATCTTTAAGAATGATACAATCCTTTGAGATCAATGACCAAAGCTTAAACTTGCAAGCTCAATGAAGAAGTTGCAAGATCAAGTTAAGATAGAGAGCTCAAGGGGGATTAGCTATGTATAAGAACTAAAAAAAAAACTTGGAAAAAGAATGATAAAACTTGGACAAAAGTTAGACCATGAACCCTTGCCTACTGCCTGCTATATAGGCATAAAAGAAAAGAAAAGAAACAATAAAAATAGGGCTACGTGGCAGCAAGGAGGGGCCCATATAAAGATGAAGGCCAAAAGAACACATGGGGCCGGCGACCTTGGTTTTGGGAGGGAAGTGCTTGGTTGAAATCCGAGCACTGGTGCTCGTACTTGCGGTGTGGTCTTGTATTGTCCTCCATATCACTCTGGTGTTGTTTATTTTCTCTGTAAAAGCTTTGGATGCACCCAGGTTTTGGAGGGAAACTTGGTAGATATGAATCGCATCATACTTTATTGCATTAAATGCACATCACACCATGCCACTAGCTCTAGCCATCATACCATGGCAGCCCCCTAGGTCCATGGTCCAAGCCCCAAGGGTTGGTGTGTACACATGTTATGTGTTGGACCAAAATGTTGTGCACACACTTGTTTGCAAAATAACTCTTGGGATATCGATCGATTTGCTGTTCTGGTTGCAGTGTCAGCTCACAAATGATTTATCCGTGATTCTGGATGTATTTCTAGTGTTTTGTCACGGATACCTGTAATCTGTATTACTGAGCAAACACCGGTTAATAGTACCGATATATACAAAAATAGATAATGAATGAGCGGTATTAAAATGCAATATTCTGGTCTGAACAAATACCTCCAAATTTATCTTTTGCTCGTCCAGAGCAAAACAAAATCCTAGCCTCACTTTCGCAGGGAACGCGATTGCACTGAGCGCGTACAACAAGCCGTTAAACCTCTAGGTGTCCCTAGTAGGAGGAGTGTTGTCTCCTGAGGGTTTTCAGCGGATTACACCCACAAAATCCCGTCAAGTTAGTTTCATAAGTTAACATCGATTCTACTCCTACAGTTTAGTATCTACGTTAGAAATTCTATTATCCTAAGTTAGAAATATCTAACCCTTATGTTTCACGCCTCTAATCTATTTAACCTTAGATCCTATACGTTCCAAAAAAGTTTAAAAAGATGTTGGTATCTCCTGAGTTTTCCTTCTAAAGTGCGGTCTCAAATCAGGGATTTTTATCAGTTTTACTGAAAACATAAGTCTTATTCTTCATTTTTATCTTTCCTCCAAACATCAATTGTATACCCCCCTACGTGTGTATATTTGCACCCCTACACTCAAGAATTCAATTCAAGCTATAGTACCCTTGCCCTAATACCTAATACTACTTCTTTTCATTAATGATGGACGGTGTTGCTCACACACCTTTCATGCGACTATTAATGCTTCTTGAGGCACTAATGGCCGATTACCGAATGTGTGAGCTTAAAGCGTAAATAGCAGTTTCCAGGTCTTGATTTTATTCTATTTTTTTTCTTTTTCTTTTTTTTTCTTTTCAAGACCGGATATATTTTTCAATGATGCTCTTTTGGTGTTTAGCTTTAATTACCGTTTTTTCTTTCATAGTAGGTTTTCAGGCAAGAGTATTTCTAGGTATTCTCTACTATCCCAAGTTTCAAGGTGCGTGTAAGTGCAATTGTACGGTATATGTATTCTAAGTTTGGACTCAAGAATAGAAACTATTTTTCAGACTTATCTTTTAGTAAAGCTTCAATACTCTCCCTTCATCTTGACTTAACTAAAGAACTGAACTCAAGATTACCTATTTCTCAAAAAAAACTGTAAGGACGTATAATTTCCAAGGTTAAGCAGAATGAGGATTATTTTTAAGGTTTTCAATTCCTAAGCCTAGGACTTAGTTATTTCTAATATATCAACTAAACTTTCGGAATAAAAATCTCAGTTACCCTATTAGCTAACTTGACGACAAAGTTTTTATATTTTTGGAAAACTTTTCGATTTTTATGAGTTTTTTTATAGGTATGCAAATGCAGAATATACAAATAAATGCGAAGGAAGAAAGCTTACCGAGCACACCCCCAAACTTAAACTCGACAGTGCCCTCACTGTCAGGCTACACCAAGAGAGTCAAAATTTTCGGCGCTCCCCAAAGAAAATTTTATACAAAACAAAAAAAAACAAAAACAAAAATATATACACAAAAAGGTCCCCCCAAATTTAAGTAAAACAGTGTTTCCGCTGTTTAAGCGTTGAAGTCCAGAATTAGGGGGAAAGAACACTATCAATCTATACAAGGCCTTACACAGGCCAAAAGTGAGCACCAACCATTCAAAAAATTTATCGTTATAATGGTGTGGTTGGTGAAAGAATACAGAGAGGAAAGAAATGGAGAATACGCGAGATCGTATGCGGGTAAAAGTGGTATATGGTCCCGGTATATGAGAAGAAGAATGGCGGAAGGGAAAAAGAAACGGAGTACGAACTTGAGGGTGAAAATGGAGTGAATAGATTAGCACAATTTGTGATGACCGATGTGTGAAAAGCGATTGTGCTAATTTATCAACTCATCGAGAGATGGGGTCAAATCCCTCAAGATTCGTAAGAAAACATGGGTATGCCGAACTTGGTAAACCAGACACAGGAAGTGAAAGTGATACGGTTTCTTGCAAGGTCAAAACGATGGAAATGATGGAGGGAAGTGATTGAGGAAGGGTATCATGTAAGGGTTTAGGAGGGTGTACACAGTCAGTGGAAGGGATAGGATGAATTGGAAAATCCGACTCATCAAGTAAAACTGTTTCATCCTCAAAACTATCCTCAAAGTTAAGCTCATCCTTGCATTTATCATCAAAATCAAGACACATATGAAGTTCGGGAAAAACAGTTAATGACCCGGGATGATGAATTGGAGAGAAAAACTCAGCCAAATCTACGGGTTCATCATCCAAAATATCCCCAGCGTCGATATCCTTAATCAAGTGAAAATCAATATTCTCAGACACCTCAACAAAAGCATGGCTATCAATCAACTCAGGTTCTAGAGTGGAGGTATAGAGGTCAAAAGGATTTGGTGTGGTTTCACTCGAAATGGACCCTTCATAATCGGGTAAATCAAACATTACAAAGTCGCACAACTCATTCATCATTCTATCTTCAATTGATAAATCATTTAGGACACTCGATAGGCTTTCAAAACAGGAATTGTGGGATTCAATTTTCAATAGGTAGGTTTGATTTGGAAGGGTGTATAGCTCACTCTCTCCACTCAAATTCTCAATCTGTCCTACCGCCTCATCGTACATTGGAAAATTTGGAGCTAGTTGGAAACTAGCTGCCGGGTCAGTAGGTTGTATGAGGGCGGCCATGGACACATTCAAATCCATCATCTGTTGGTACGACGCTACCCTAAAGTCTTCCAACGACTGTTCCAATCTAGACATGGGTTTTGAAGGGGTTTCAGTAAAAGATTGAAAGTTTTTTTGGATACTGAAAATTCCCAAATGGCGGTTCAGAAGCAATGTCTAAGGAAGGTGTAAAAGTCGGGTAGGACTGGTAGGAATTGAATGGTTGGACAGGGGTAGGATCAACATACGGATAAGAATGTGAATGTAATTTTTGATCCAAAGAATTCGCAGTGGTGAAAGGAGTGAAAGATCGGCTACGGGATTGTTCAATTCGTTCAGCAATAGACATGGGTCTTGGAGTTGCAACAGGACTCCGCAATCCACTTTGTATCAACCTTTTCAATCTTCACCACCTGCTTACGTTGCGCTCCATTAGGCACCCTACCCTACCAAGGTAACGGTGATTCCTAACCGCGACCGGTTGCATTTGGGTTGGCCGGAGGCGAAAGCAAGACAAGAACAGACGGACAATGGTCAATAAGCCGGATTCCACAAATACCGTGCTTAAGCACCCTAATCCACGTTGTTGCCGATTGCTCTAGCTTCATTGGTTAAGTTCGGCTCAAAGGACTTGAATATGGAATCCATTAACTTACACTATCCTATCTTATCCTAACAAGCGTTACTTTGCATATAACACTTAGGTTAGATACGAACTTTCCGCCCACGCGCACAAGAACGTAAAACGCTCCGTCTCCCTGTGGATCGACCCGTGCTCAACCGGCTAGCTGCAAAGCGACACCGTCCTGATCGCGGTTATAACTTTAGAAATTAAAATATCCGACACACTTTTGGCGTGCGATCAAATGGCGCCGTTGCCTCCAGTATCACTCTGGTGTTGTTTATTTTCTCTGTACAAGCTTTGGATGCACCCAGGTTTTGGAGGGAAACTTGGTAGATATGAATCACATCACACTTTATTGCATTAAATGCACATCACACCATGCCACTAGCTCTAGCCATCATACCATGGCAGCCTCCTAGGTCCATGGTCCAAGCCCCAAGAGTTAGTGTGTACACATGTTATGTGTTGGACCAAAATATTGTGCACACACTTGTTTGCAAAATAACTCTTGGGATATCGGTCGATTTTCGGTTCTGGTTGCAGTGTCGGCTCACAAATGATTTATCCGTGATTCTGGATGTATTTCTAGTGTTTTGTCACGGATACCTGTAATCTGTATTACTGAGCAAATACCGGTTAATAGTACCGATATATACAAAAATGGATAATGAATGAGCGGTATTAAAATGCAATATTCTGGTCTGAACACCTTGCTATTTTCCGCTCGCGGTATGCTTTCCAGGCCGTAGGCGGGAATTTGAGTCAGCAATTGTTGCACTCTCTCACCGTACCTTACCAACTCTGGTTTGCACGTTTGATAGTCGCCGTTTACTTGACTAACGACCAACTGGAAGTCTCGGTATATGAGGAGGTTTTCGATTCCCATGTCGACGGCGATCTCTAAACCTGCTATCAAAGCTTCATATTCGGCTTCGTTGTTTGTCCTCGGCTCTGTTAAGCAAAAGACAAAGCGCATTATCCCTCCTTATGGAGTCACGAAGATAAGGCCTACCCCATATTTGATTATAGGAGTGTTGTGTTGTCGCTTCTTCATGGAAGATGCCCCATCAAAGTAAAGTTCCCATCGGGTGTCTCTCTCTCCTTTCTTCCTGTCGATCGTGTCAAACGCGTGCTCGTCTGGCAATTCGTAATTTAGGGGTGAATCAGTAAGTATAGGATGCTCAGCGAGGAAGTCGGCGATGGCCTGGCCTTTCATTGCCTTGAGTGGTCGATATGTTATCGAGAACTCCGTCAAGAGTAGGGCCCATTTAGCGAGCTGTCCTATTAATATGGCTCTTGACATCAAATACTTGAGAGGGTCTACCTTTGATATGAGGTGGACCTCATGCGCTAAAGCATAAAGCCGGAGCTTCGTTATCGCGAAAATTAACGTCAGGCAGTGTTTTTCAATGGGAGAGTATTTGTTTTCTGCCCCCAGGAGAACTCGACTCAAATAGTAAAGGGCTCTCTCCTTCCCTTGGTCATTCTTCTGTGCCCATAGTGCGCCTAAGGAACCTTCAAGGGCAGTTGTGTATAGGATGAGAGGTTTTCCCTTAACCGGAGCGGTCAGTACCGGAGGATTCTGCAGGTATTGCTTGATTTCGTCCAGTGTACTTTGGCATTTGCGATCCCAGACGAACGGGGTCCCCTTCTTCATTAAATGACTATAGGGGCGGCACTTGCCAGAGAGATTGGTTATGAATCGTCGATTATATGCGAGCTTTCCTTGGAGAGACCGCAATTACTTGAGAGTTCTTGGCGAAGGTATTTCCATAATCGTCTTGATCTTCAATGGATCTATTTCGATGCCTTGATGTCGTATGATGAACCCTAGAAATTTTCCCGAGGGAACTCCGAACGCGCATTTGAGAGGGTTCATCTTCAGGTTGTATTTCCAAAGACGTTGGAACACTATCTTCAGATGCTCCCAATGCTCCTCGTGCAATTTGCTTTTTACCATGAGGTCGTCAATATTGCACTCGACAATTTCGTGTATGAGGTCATCGAAAATCTTCGTCATTGCCCTCTGATAGGTAGCGCCGGCGTTCTTCAGACCGAAGGGCATCACTTTATAGCAGAATATGCCTGGCGGGGTCCGGAAGGCGGTAGGTTTCTGGTCTTCGGGATGCATCTTTATTTGATTGTACCCTGATGAGCCGTCCATGAAGGAGAAGACTTCGTGAGTGGACATGTTTTCTATCATCAGCTCGGTGAACGATATGGGGAAATCGTCTTTCGGACAGGCTTTGTTAAGGTCACGAAAGTCTACGCAGAAGCGCATCGTCCCGTTCTTCTTCATTACTGGGACAATGTTAGCGATCGAATCGGGGTATTGAACATCTTGGATGAAGACGGAGTCGATTAGTTTCTTGACTTCGGCGTTGATGCCCATTTCAAGTTCAAGCCGCATTCTTCTCGGTGCTTGTTTGATTGGCTTGACTTTCGGAGATATCGCTAATTTGTTCAAAGCTACTTCTGGATCTAGTCCCGGCATTTCGGAGTAGTTCCATGCGAAAAAGTCTTTATACTGTATGAGCACGTCTTTTAGTGTAGCCACTTGTTCTTTAGACAGCAGCTCTCTAATGAACGTAGGCCACGGGTCGTCTGCCGTCCCCAAGTCAATTTTTCTGAGGTTATCTGCGGTAGTATGTGTCCCATCTTCCAGCTCTTTTGGCTCCGGTGGAAACTCTGAGATTACTTCATCATCATCGTTTTCGAAGCACCAGGAGAGGTCATCCATATTTTCGGGCACTCCTCCCGTCAGCGTTATTACGTGACTGGTACGGAATCGTTTCCAAGACCAATGTTGATCTGGTTTTACTCTCGCTGCATACGTGGCTTTCGGTTCATGCTTCTGTGGCGGGGTTACCCTCCAACTGCTGGATAGAGTGAACCTGTCTTGCTGATACTGGTCTTCTACCCAGTTTTTGAAAGTGAAGCAGTCTTCAAGAGGATGCCCTATCGTTCGGTGATAGGAGCAATAATCTGGGTGAGAGACCTCGTCCGCTTGCTCAGGGTGTTTGGACTCCGGGAGCGTAACCATTTAATGTTTCATGAAAAGATAGAATATCTTCCTTATCTTGTCTTGGGGAAAATAATATGCTCGACCAATCTTCTTTATAAGAGACGGATTCCGGCTGCTCAATTTTCGATCGCGAGGCTTCTTGGACCAGCTTTGCTGCTGTTGAACGTTTTTTTCCGTTCTTTAGCTTATTTCTACCTCCGCGTCAGGTCTTTTGCATGACGGGCTGGCGACGAAGAGCATCGTCATTCTCCGCAGCCTGCTGAAGGAGGTGTTGCGTCCTGGCTTTCTCGTAAATGGCTATTTCGCGGTTGTGGTCATCCCGGACTTTTTGACCCACTTCCCTTATTAGCTTGTCCATCTGTTCTTCGAACAACAGACTTGGCACTTTCATGACGGGACCTTGTTTTGATTCATGGTTAGCGTCTTCTAACAGAGCATATCCTTCTTCATCAAAGTCATGTATAACGTAGCAGCTATGGAATCTCTCCCATTTCTTGGATTGGACATATCTATGCCCGATCGTTTCCATTCTCCCGTTGGGTAATTTTCGCTGAGTTCCAGGGACGTTCCAGATCCTGTTATAGAACTGAGCCTGTCGAGCAGTCTGTTTGAAGGGTACGCCTTGGGTCTCAACAGCCTTTTTAATCCTTTCGTGTAGTGTCTGGGCAGACGGATGGGCTAGAGCCTGTCAAGCGTAGAATCGGCACCATGCCAGATTTCTTTCTCCACTTTATTTTCCGCAGATCGATAAAAGAGGATCGCCTTTTCATTTTTCCGCCTAGGAAGGACGTAGAACATCTGCAGATATTGTACACTATATGTATCGAATGTGTCGAGTTCTTTATAATGATTTATCAGGACCATAGCAATCTGCAAACTCTGATCATCTCCAATGAGGGCCTGCACCGATGGACGGACCGAGAACACTGCGTTGACTTCGTCTTCAGAGTCACTGCCAAAAACCAGAATAGGGGTAGATGGTCCCGGCCTATTGTATTGGGACAACCCCGAATAGACTATCTCTTCTTCCTCTTCGGTATCGCTCCCAAAGACCGGAATAGTGGTGATAGCTTTTTGCTTATTCTCCGGTTTATGGCATCTCTCTGTGTCTTCAAAGTCTGGCAGGAAGTACTTTGCGTCTTCATACTTGCGGACTTCATTTACGGAGAATGGGTTCAGTTCCCCCGTCACGGTATATTCGAGACCATCTTTGAAATACTTCATACACTGATGTTGTGTAGAAGGGATGATGTTGTACTCGTGTAACCAAGGCCTGTCGAGCAAAGCGTTGTAGCAAGTCTTGGCGTCAATGACATGAAATTTGATGTCAGTGACGAGTAGCCTGAAGCGTAACGTCAGTATTACTGACCCGAACCTGTAACGACCCTAGTATTACTGTACCTTCATGTTTTCTTTCTTTAGTAAAATACTGTATTTATTTATTCTTACTATTTTCTGTATATTTTGTTTTTTATAAATAAATTATTTTATTCTTCTATCTATTTTTCCCAAAGACATTTCTTTAAAACTAAATTTTAACTTTTTTTCAATTTAAACATAAGACCTGACCCAGCCCATAACCCAAATCCAATTTCAATTTCATTTTCTTTTATAAAACTATGAGCTTAAAAGCCTACTTTCTTTTTAGGCAACATCATATATTTAATTCTTATTAAATATGTGTATGAACAACATTGTTGCTCATTAGTTAAGTCTTTACATTGTTATTCAATAGATCACATGTTCAAATCTCCATTCTTGCAATTATTTTTTTTCAATTTTTTATTTTTCTCATAACTTACAAATGGGACCTTTCATTTCCAAAATGAATGATGACCTTTCATTTCTCTTTTAATTCTCATGTTGAATGCATATATTATTATACATAATTCATTATTACACCATCTTTATTTGTCCTCCTCTATCTTTTCCTTCCTCATATTTTTCTATCTCTCACTTCTCCCTCTTCATCTAGAGTCCAAGAAGAAGAACACAAATAAGTTTTCAAGAATGTCTCGCTAGAAACGCGAGGCTATCGGCGGATAGACAAGCCCGGTGACAATACCGACTTGTGTATGTAAGTCCCTTCTCTGTCCTTCCCGCCATCTCTTATTTTCCTCTTATCATACCTCGTGAACTCCCTATTCTTTTCATATCATAATCCGTAAGAGAAGATAAATATAAAAACATACATACATACATACATACATACATACATACATATATATACATACATACATATATATAATTGTTTTATATGGTTTAATAATACCTTATTGCATCTTGTTTAAATTAAAGCGTTTTTAATTCTTTGTTCATGACTATGAATGTTTATTACAAGTTGTGAGAAAACAAATTTTATGCCATAATATATCTATAATGTCTAATGAAATCGGTTTGTTTATTAAAAGAAAAATAGAAGCCTGCATAAAATACTAGTTAATCTTTTTGCTGATTTTTGCATACATATCAATACCTTTACCTTTAAAATAAATTTTAGAAATTAATTTTTACTTCTGAAAATTTCAGGAAATTTAAATATGATAGAATATATTTTTCTGTACACGCTGTAAAAATTTTAGATCGAATCTCTTAACGGTTTAGAAATTATATCGTTTTTATTCACTGTTCGTAAAAGCAGAAAACTGCATTTATCGATCAACTTCTTAGACATATAACTTGGTCTAAATATATCCAAATTAAGCAAACTCAAGTATTTTAGATATCTAAATCAAAATATCTAGATTTTATTATTTTTAATTTTTTACTGAAAAACGGCGTAAAATATAGAAAACTGCGTTACAATATTTAGTGACGGATCTGGACAGAATCTGTTCCGATTCGCACACTATTTTTAAATTGGACATAACTCGAACACCCGATGTCCGTTTGTGATAAATTTTAGATGTGTAGATGTAAAATTGATAGAACTATAATTTTCTGTATATTATATTACTTAAAAATTCATGAAACAACCCGCTATAGGATTTGCAATATAACATATAGTTGCTGTCCAGAAATCTGAATTTCTGTTTTAAACGCTGATATTAAAATGATCATAACTAGAGTTTAAGAAATCCAAATCGTGCGAATTTTGATGTTTTTGATAAGTACAACGAAATACCTAAAATTTTCTAATAATTTTTGTAACCTGAAATTGTTAGTGTATATGCCCTAGAGGCCATTATTGTATCATACTAGTTTGTATATTACTTGATGGAAGCTTGGGATATTCACAATTGTATAGACAATCTTGCTCAAAATAGTAGTATGCTACTTGGTTTGTTTCTACTTTAATGTGTGCATGTGTTTCTTTTAGCATATCGCCTATACACATTAGTGGAGCCCTTAGGATCTTTGCTTGATTACCAGCGTTGTGATGGCAGTCACACAAGTGGGGGCTGGGTAATCTACAAGCACATCCTTATACAGGTCCCTAGTCGTAGGATTATCGAGACGGGGCATCGATACTCCGGAGTAGACTAGCGTATGCGCTTCTCATCCCAGCAGGGGAGATGGTCTGTCCCACAGCCATTAGTACGTCGTACTTGAGATAGTATGCGGGTGCTCGTTAGGTTACGAGTACATTGGACAGGACTCGTCGGGAACTGTTGGTTGGTACTATGCCTATCGTCAGTTATCAGTTCCCAGGTGACATGAGTACAGCTTAGTCCGCTGACTTGACACTGTCACTTCGCCTCGAGTGTGTTCCCACTGTTCTTAGATTGCTACCCTACCACGGCTCAAATGAGTCGTGCAAACAGGTAGAAGTTGGGTGCAGTCCCGAAGCACTTGGAGGCAGTGATGGTTAGACAGGATTCGTCTCTCCCGGTATTGGGGGTTGATATCACGCTGTGTCTAGGAGAGCCATTACACATAGTCGTCCCTGGCCAGGGCAAGCGAGATATACCGGTAGCGTTTCCAGTGTTATCTCAGGGTGTTCTGGGCTACACTCCGACACGACTTGTACCGCTATTAGGGGACTGAGGTTTACCGCCCCCTAGGCCCGCCATGCGATACTCTCAGACGAACAGACCGGACTGTACGATAGATTGTCACATTCAGGCTCAGTAGGAGTTCGGATGGGTTTACCTCATCAGTCTTCTTATCGGCATCTACCTGGGGACCGTTACGTACAGCTAGTACCGCTTGCGGCCTGTGGTTAAACCCACTGCCAGCTTAGTGTCGAGTCTTTAGAGTCCCACACAGAAGGCTATTCGCCTTTGGGCAAAACAGAGTAGAGGTCGCATGGTTTTGCGACAGGGTTCGTTCGCATCCGCGCACTTGTGCACGTTTGGTGTCCGGGAAGTTATTACTAGCGGGCTTTGGTTTAAGCCAGATCCTAGTATATGTTTTGGGATTGGTTTTATCTTATTGTGTTCGTGTTCCTCGGAACACAGGTGCGGGTGTGTATGCACAGTTGGCAGAGGCAGAGGCAGAGGATTCTCGTTAGGGTTGTTGACCGTTGACTTTTTCTAAACCCTAATGAGAATAAGAAATATGATTAATAATACTAATTAAGTATTATTGTGCCATGGTTGAGTTGAACATTTGACTTTTGTTGACTTGTTGACTTTGTTGACCGGTTGACCATTGTGAACTTGTTGGCTATCATCATTTCATTTCTATGACTTTTGTTTACTTGTTCTTTATAAAATGCATTAAATGCATGAAATGATAATGGTCATTGAAACTAACCATCACAATTCTTAATTATTATTATTATCATGATTATTCTTTCTTTTGTGAGTATGGTTGTAAAAAGTCAAGCTCATTCTATCATTCTCATTCTCTCTCATCCAAAGCTCACCCTCTTCCTCTCTCTCAAGGCTCTCATGTCTCATGTGTTGAGAAGCATGAGCCATTGAGATAAAACCCTCAAAAACTCTTCTCTACTCACTCTAGAGTTCTAGGTGTAGCAAGCCAAGCACTTTAGTTTCCTCTCGGTTGAGGTAGGAGCTCAAGGTAGAAGCTTTCGGGTGGATCCTTCTTCGACAACAAGGAGACTACGAGGTGGAGCCAATCCAACCACTCCAAGGAGTAAGAAGAGAAAGAGTTCAAGACCTACGTATAACCCTCAAATATAGTAGTTAAAATTCTAGTTAGTTTGCTACGTTTTTGTTTAGCAAAGATCCTCATTTGTAGTCCATGTTGCCTTGAGTTTAAAAATCGTTTTTTACCGTTTTCGCCTCCCCGTAAGAACCGGGGTGGGCAACGTGGACTTTCAGTGGTATCAGAGCCTAGCTAAACAACAACTAGCATGTTAGCAAAGTATTTAGAATTTCGATCGGAGAAAAAATCGCAAAACACGTCCAAGAACTGAACTTTCTGCCGATTTTAAAACTGTTCAAAAATTAATTCCACACATCTTAAAAATCGGCTCGGGTTTTTGTAGAAACACAAAGTAAAACCGAGCCACTGACTCGGTCAACGCGCCGCGGAACCGCGGCGAGAACATGCTTCTTGCCGCGGATCCGCGGCCGAGTTGACTCGGCCGTGACTCGTCTTTGCTGCAGTTTCATTAGTGTTCTGTTTTGGGATTTTTAGAATATTTTGTTTCTGCCCAGATTTTTCAAAGAACAAAGTTGTGTTTGGGGTAGTTACAAATCCGTATTTTTGATCGAAGTTCTGTAGACTTTAGCTAATGGATTATATCTGTGATGTGATATATGCACTGAACGTCAACTAATCGCTATACGTCGATTAGTGGGGGTTGTGCATATCTGTGATCTGTAATGTTGATGGATTGTGTATATGAACTCGTTGGATTATCGCGGATGAATAGCCGGGGGTTGTGAGATGAGATTTTTCTTTATCTTTCATTTGATGTAATATGTAAATTGATGTAATATTATTTTATGGCCGCACATCCGGGATGAGGTTGTAGCCGCCATTGTATATTATTTCTTTTACTGTTTTTGCTCCTAGGATAGACCCAAGGTGGGGTGCACAAACTACCGGGTAGCTCGAAGTGCCAAGTGGCCTACTCACGTTTTTGAGGGAGGTTGCTTCACTTCGGGTACTTGGCGGGTAGTTTGCCGCACCTGTAGGGGTCTAGGGTGGGGTTTGGCTATTCATCGCGACTGTGTAATCCGTTTTTCGTTGCAGGCTCGAACGAAACGCGGATTCCTAGTATATCCAATGTGTTCATCTGTGATCTGGAATGGCTATCATTGCATCTGACGAATGTATATATCTATATATGATATCTAGTAGGCGTTGGTTATGTTTTGCATCCGCACTAGTCCAGCCCCCGCTCTGTCGTTAGTTAAGTAACCTAACGGGTAATGACGGGGCCCCGTGGCGAATGCGGATGGCATAAGCGTACGCCATATTTTCGTTGTTTTCTGCAATGGTAGGATTAAATGATGGGACGCATTAAATTAATGCAAGCAAATAAACCAAAGTTAAAATCGTTGGAACAATTTCAAAACCACTCGGTTTCTTTTCAAAATAACTTTTAAACGCGGAGCTTAAACCACTCCTTTTAAAAGCTATCAGGTTCCTTCGATTATATCAAGTTCACTACGTTCACGGTTTCGCCTAAACCATTAGAAACCCTCCATCATTTCAGCTAAATATTCGGTAGTATTCAAGCTATGTATTTTGACCTACGCCAAGGCATAGTGATAGGTAGCTGCCGGATATTTATCTGTTGCATAGATAGATGCGTTAGTTTGAGACAGTCGTACTGCCATTTTGGCCTACGTCAAGGGTATGTACGAGTGGGTTCAAATTAACCTGGTAAATGATGGGTAGAACTTGACATGTGACTTATGATATTTTGGCTTACGTCAAGGTCATAAGAGCATGGGGCAAAAATGCACATCGGGAGTTTCTAAAGAAACTGAAACTTGCTAGTACTGCATACCATTTGGAGTGTGATGATTCTAGTAGGATTCCTTCAGTTTTTTCACACGATGATATTTGGATCCCGATCCTACTGTGAGTATATGCTACTCTTCGGGAAATTTCTCACTTAACGATCAGTGCTATAAACCAAGTAGGTGTCTAGAAAGGTGTTAGCGGGGCTACGCCCACAGGGAAAAGAGGTTATTTAATTAAGGAACTTCGCGAAAGCGTTGGAGAACCTCCCTCGAAGTACCAACACTGGCCTGGTTGGACGGTTAAGCAAGTATTGTACGATGAAATTGATCCCGACTAATTCTTCTTTTTTGGTTTGAGGAAGGATTCGAGAAACAGTGGGAGACATCCTATTTAGACAAACTAAAAACCACTCTAAACTTATAAGAGCATCATGCTAAAGTGTTTCTTCTCTCTCTCCTAATTGCAGCGACCAAACATCATGACCGGACTTAAGTTACTACTAGAAAAAAATACATTGACATGGCCAAACTACAAAGATTGGCTCAGGAATGTCAAAATGGCAATCACTTATGACAAGTTAGGGTATCTCCTTACCACCAAAGCTCCCCTGTCCTAGGACCTCAATCCAGTGTCGCGGATAAGGAAATCCGTAAGACCTGGGAGATTGATTGGGCGAGGGCCAAGTGCATCGTGCTTGCCTCTATAGACAATGAACATCAGAGGAGGCACGAGGATATGGACCTAGAATTCATATTTCTTCATACAAAAGATCTGTATGGAGAGCAATCCCGTATCGCCAGATACGAAGTCTCGAAAAAGTTATTTTCGGCGAGATTGGCCGTCGGATCATATGTAGCGGAACACGTACTTCAGATGATTGGCTACATTGAAGAACTCGCGGACCTTGGGACCACGTTAGATTACGAGCTCTACACTGACTTGATTCTCCAGTCCCTTCCTTCCACTTACGCCCAGTTTATCCTGAACTTCAACATGCAAGGAAAGGAAGTAGAACTTCCGGAACTCCTTAACATGTTGAGGAGTGCAGAGGGCACCCTGAAGAAAGTAAGGAAAACATCCACTTTGTTTGTTGGAGGAGCTTCCTCTTGTAGGTCCAAGGCGAAAGCCAAAGGAAAGAAGAAGAAGGCCCCCACCAAACCAATGGGCGGTGTTAGTAAAGTGGAAGCAAAGGGAAAAGCAAAGGCAACAAAGGTAGCGGGACAGCTTGTGGGAAAGGAAGAGTGCTTTTATTGTCACAAGAGTGGACACTGGAAGAAAGATTGCAGGGCTTGGAAGGCCAGAAATCAGGACCCGAAGCAAGTTGTGGCTTCGGCTTCAGGTGTGTATGTTATTGAAAACTGTCTATCAATAAACTCTACTTCCTGGGTATTGGATACCGGATCAGGATCTCATATCTGTAATTCTTTGCAGGCACTGAGAAAGCGTAGGGTTTTGAAGGCAGGTGATATGACCCTCAGAGTTGCAAACGGAACTGGCATGGATGCCGAGTCCGTAGGGGACTATCACTTGGGATTGTCAGATGGACATGTTTTGTTTTTGCGTGATTGTTATTTTGTACCCAGTGCGACTTGTAATATCATATCTGTATCTTTAATGTCTAAAGAAGGTTATGATTTTGCATTTGTAAGCAATGCTGTAAACATTCACCTTAATCATGTTCTGATTGGGTCGGGTACATTAAGCAACGGTATATACGTATTAAACCAACCACAGATTTTCAATGTCCAGAATACATACAAAAGAAAGTCTCCAGAAATAAATCATGCATTCTTATGGCATTGTAGACTGGGTCACATCAATGAGAGAAGGTTAACGAAGTTACATAAAGAAGGATATTTGGATCCGTTCGAATATCAATCATATGCAACTTGTCAATCCTGTCTCAAAGGAAAAATGACAAAGACTCCGTTTACTGGACATGGAGTAAGAGCGAGCGAGCTCTTGGGACTCGTACACAGCGATGTATGCGGTACAATGTCTACACATGCGCGAGGTGGTTATTCTTACTTCATTACTTTTAAGGATGATTTTTCAAGGTTCGGGCATGTCTTCTTAATGAAGCATAAATCTGAAGCCTTTGAAAAATTCCAGGAATACAAGAATGAAGTAGAAAAACAAACAGGCAAAAGTATCAAGACACTAAGATCTGATCGAGGTAGTGAATAATTGAGGGCCGACTTCCTGGGTTACCTAAAAGAGAATGGAATTCTCTCTCAACTTACTCCTCCATACACCCCACAACATAATGGTGTATCGGAGAGACGGAACCGGACCCTATTGGATATGGTACGTTCCATGATGAGTAACGCTGAGTTGCCGCGATCCTTCTGGGGATATGCACTAGAATCGGCTGCATATCTTTTGAACCGAGTTCCAACTAAGATTGTGCCTACCACACTATATCAGATGTGGAGTGGGAAGAAACCATATCTTCAATATCTGAAGATTTGGGGATGTCCATCTTTTGTCAAAAAGCAGCATGCGGACAAACTCGAGGCACGCTCAGTACAGTGCAAGTTTGTGGGATACCCAAAGAACTCCAGGGGGTATCTTTTCTATTACGCAGAAGAACAAAAGGTTTTTGTCTCTCGCAATGCCCACTTTCTGGAACATCAGTTCTTAGAAAAAGAAACAAGTGGGAGAGCAATAGAACTGGAAGAAATTCTAGAACCACAAGCTATTACTGAAAGCTTAGTGGAACCAGAGGGTTCGAAGGAACAGGACATTCCTGCGCCGCTCCGTAGGAGTAGCAGGAAGTCTCATCCGCCCGAGAGATACTACGGTTTTCTCATAGACGGGGATAGAGAGGATTGCATCATTGATAATGATGAGCCGACTAGCTTCCAGCAAGCCATTCAGAGCACTGACTCGGTAAAATGGATGGATGCAATGCGGACCGAAATGGAGTCCATGTACACCAACAAAGTATGGACTTTAGACGTTGCTCCGGAAGGGGTAAAACCCGTAGGCTGCAAATGGATCTTCAAAAGGAAGATTGGTGTAGATGGATAGGTTGAGACCTATAAGGCTAGACTTGTTGCAAAGGGTTTTCGTCAAAGACCTGGTTTGGACTATGACGAAACCTTTTCTCCAGTGGCTATGCTCAAATCCATTCGGATCCTTCTTGCCATTGCTGCCTTCCACGATTATGAGATTTGGCAGATGGACGTAAAGACCGCTTTTCTAAATAGAAATTTAGAGGAGTGTGTCTATATGGACCAGCCAGAGGGTTTCATTCAGAGTGGGAGCAGCGGAAAGGTGTGCAAGTTGCTTAAGTCCATTTATGGACTAAAGCAGGCATCGCGGAGTTGGAACATCTGTTTTGATGAGACGTTCAAAGAATTTGGCTTTATCAAAAATCCAGATGAACCATGCATCTATAGTAAAATTGTAGCACGAACTGTCGTATTCCTCGTTTTATACGTGGATGACATTCTTTTGATAGGAAATGACATTCCTATGCTACAATCTGTCAAAAGATTCTTGTCACACAGGTTCTCCATGAAAGACCTGGGTGATGCCTCTTACATTCTGGGGATCCGGATCCATCGTGATAGGTCCAAGAGGATATTAGGACTTTCACAGTCCAGGTACATCGACACCATACTGAAAAGGTTCAGTATGGAAGATTCCAAGCGCGGTAATCTCCCGGCTTGTCACGGGATCACCCTCTCCAAAGAGATGTCTCCCAAAACTGATTTTGAAAGGGATCGCATGTCTATTATACCCTACGCTTCTGCGGTAGGCTCTATAATGTATGTGATGTTATGTACTAGACCAGATGTAGATTATGCACTGAGTGTGGTAAGCCGGTATCAGTCAAACCCTGGGGAGAAGCACTGGATAGCGGTAAAGAACATTCTGAAGTACCTGAGAAGGACTAAGGACATGTTTTTGGTTTACGGCGGAAAAGACCTCCAGATGGAGGCCTTTGCTGACTCCAGCTTCCAGAGTGAAAAGGATGACTCCAAGTCCATATCGGGTTATGTCTTTACCCTCAATGGAGGGGCGGTGTGTTGGAAGAGTTTCAAACAGGAAACCGTTGCTGACTCGACGATGGAAGCGGAATATATCGTTGCATCTGATGCCGCAAAAGAAGCAGTCTGGATGAGGAAGTTCTTGACAAAACTTCAGGTGGTTCCTTCCATTGTTGATCCAATACCTCTGTATTGTGACAACAACGGGGCTATAGCTTTAGCGAAGGAACCCAGGTCCCATCAGAAGTCCAGACACATCTTGAGGCGGTATCACCTGATCAGGGAGATCGTGGATCGCTGGGAGATCGAGGTTCGGAGGGTTGCTACAGAAGATAACACTGCAGATCCATTCACGAAGGCCTTACCCCAGACTCAGTTCGAGCGGCTGATCGAGATGATAGGTCTTCGATACGCCAGTACATAGCCTTAGTGCAAGTGGGAGATTGTTAGTGTATATGCCCTAGAGGCCATTACTGTATCATACTAGTTTGTATATTACTTGATGGAAGCTTGGGATATTCACAATTGTATAGAAAATCTTGCTCAAAATAGTAGTATGCTACTTGGTTTGTTTCTACTTTAATGTGTGCATGTGTTTCTTTTAGCATATCGCCTATAAACATTAGTGGAGCTCTTAGGATCTTTGCTTGATTACCAGCGTTGTGATGGCAGTCACACTAGTGGGGGCTGGGTAATCTACAAGCACATCCTTATACAGGTCCCTAATCGTAGGATTATCGAGACGGGGCATCGATACTCCGGAGTAGACTAGCGTATGCGCTTCTCATCCTAGCAGGGGAGATGGTCTTTCCCACAGCCATTAGTACGTCGTACTTGAGATAGTATGTAGGTGCTCGTTAGGTTACGAGTACACTGGACAGGACTCGTCGGGAACTGTTGGTTGGTACTATACCTATCGTCAGTTATCAGTTCCCAGGTGACATGAGTACAGCTTAGTCCGCTGACTTGCCACTGTCACTTCGCCTCGAGTGTGTTCCACTGTTCTTAGATTGCTACCCTACCACGGCTCAAATGAGTCGTGCAAACAGGTAGAAGTTGGGTGCAGTCCCGAAGCACTTGGAGGCAGTGACGGTTAGACAGGATTCGTCTCTCCCGGTATTGGGGGTTGATATCGCGCTGTGTCTAGGAGAGCCATTACACATAGTCGTCCCTGGCCAGGGCAAGCGAGATATACTGGTAGCGTTTCCAGTGTTATCTCAGGGTGTTCTGGGCTACACTCCGACATGACTTGTACCGCTATTAGAGAACTGACGTTTACCGCCCCCTAGGCCCGCCATGCGATACTCTCAGACGAACAGACCGGACTGTACGACATATTTTCACATTCAGGCTCAGTAGGAGTTCGGATGGGTTCACCTCATCAGTCTTCTTATCGGCATCTACCTGGGGACCGTTACGTACAGCTAGTACCGCTTGCGGCCTGTGGTTAAACCCACTGCCAGCGTAGTGTCAAGTCTTTAGAGTCCCACACAGAAGGCTATTCGCCTTTGGGCAAAAAAGAGTAGAGGTCGCATGGTTTTGCGACAGAGTTCGTTCGCATCCGCGCACTTGTGCACGTTTGGTGTCCGGGCAGTTATTACTAGCGGGCTTTGGTTTAAGCCAGATCCTAGTATATGTTTGGGGATTGGTTTTATCTTATTGTATTCGTGTTCCTCGGAACACGGGTGCGGGTGTGTATGCACAGTTAGCAGAAGCAGAGGCAGAGGATTCTTATTAGGGTTGTTGACCGTTGACTTTTTCTAAACCCTAATGAGAATAAGAAATATGATTAATAATATTAATTAAGTATTATTGTGCCATGGTTGAGTTGAACATTTGACTTTTGTTGACTTGTTGACTTTGTTGACCGGTTGACCATTGTGGACTTGTTGACCATCATCATTTCATTTCTATGACTTTTGTTTACTTGTTGTTCTTTACAAAATGCATTAAATGCATGAAATGATAATGGTTGTTGACACTAACCATCAAAATTCTTAATTATTATTATTATCATGATTATTCTTTCTTTTGTGAGCATGGTTGTAAAAAGTCAAGCTCATTCTATCATTCTCATTCTCTCTCATCCAAAGCTCACCCTCTTCCTCTCTCTCAAGGCTCTCATGTCTCATGTGTTGAGAAGCATGAGCCATTGAGATAAAAACCTCAAAAACTCTTCTCTACTCTCTCTAGAGTTCTAGGTGTAGCAAGCCAAGCACTTTAGTTTCCTCTCGGTTGAGGTAGGAGCTCAAGGTAGAAGCTTTCGGGTGGATCTTTCTTCGACAACAAGGAGACTACGAGGTGGAGCCGATCCAACCACTCCAAGGAGTAAGAAGAGAAGGAGTTCAAGACCTAGGTATAACTCTCTAATATAGTAGTTAAACTTCTAGTTAGTTTGCTAGGTTTTTGTTTAGCAAAAATCCTCATTTCTAGTCCATGTTGCCTTGAGTTTAAAAATCGTTTTTTACCGTTTCCGCCTCCCCGTAAGAACGGGGGGGGGGGGCAACATGGACTTACAGAAATCCGATAAAAATTAACTCAAATTGTGTTTTAAAAATATGTGACGGTGTTGGACATATTCTGATCTGTTCTGCGTGACAAAATGAAAATGAATGTATCTCCCAAACCAGTAGTCGTATTTAGGCGCGACTAGAGCTCACACTGTAGGGTTGCTGGGCACGCGCACAAGGGTCTACGAGACATCAACCATGCCCGATTAAAATTTTAGCCGTGCCGAACAACCCGAAGCCGGATCTTTAAACTAGAGTTTAGGCGAAAACAAGCATGTTAAACAGTTTAACACTAAGTGAGAGGGATTACAACCTTTGTAGATCCGGTCCTTCACTTCTAAAGCTCTGTGTTGAAGTCCCTTCGCTGCGATCATCGTGTTCCGGACTCTCAAGAGGTTCCACGAAGAGAAAGATGCAGTCTTGCTTCCGATATTCGATACAAAGATAATCTACCTTGAAGTTTCGTTAACACAAGCTAACACTTATAATCTGAAGTGAAAACCCTCATCTAAATGGCAAGGATAGATGAGGATGATGAAGTAGGATTATTGCTCTCTTTTATTTTTATTTACTCACTCATTTTTCATCACAAATAAAAGGCAAGAAAGCTTTGCAAAAGAGGAAGAAGAAGAAGAATAGTGATCCATTTCTTTTGTGATGAATAATGAAAGGATTAATATGATGAATAATGCAACCATGGTTGACTAAACCATTATAGAGAATTAACCAAGGGCTAGGGTTTGGGTTGGGTTAAGTATGAGTCATAGATAAATATCAACATAAATATCTTTATCATGACAAAAAGAAACCTTCTAGAATCTACTAGAAGTGTTAAACCTAATCCAAACCCTAATCATGTTTAAACTCCACTAAACATGTTGCATTAGTTATCATATCATGTTACAATATTATATATCACATATATAATATTTATTGTAACCAAATAAAATAATACAATTAACATATATCGCATATATATCAATGTATTACCCGAGTGAGAAAAAGAATCTTTTAGTGAACTAATATTAGTTAATGTAATTTAATATATCATATATATTATTATACATTAAATTATCGAATCAACACTTGATCCGACAATCCGGCTATATCACATATAACTGACTAATATCTCATTTACCGATTCATCCAATCAACACTTGATCCGATGACCCGGCTGATATCAAATATCGCGAGAATAGAATACGGTATCACATATCGCATTATCCTCGGTCCTGCACATATCACATATGTGCCCCTACTCCATTTTGCCTGAGCCAAGAAACCTCTGTGTAGGATTCTAAAGAATCGTCAATACGCCGGCAGTAGGTGATGATCATATCAAACACCCACAAGCTACAAGCGGTCAGCTAAACGTAACATCTACCCAGGTATTGAGCGCTCAGAAGATCAACAAGCAAGCCTGTACATTCTCCTGTGAATCCAAACAGTAACACTCCTGTACAGTCCGGTCTCGTCGTCTGATATGTCGCATATCTCGCCTAGGGGTGGTAAACGTCAGACCCCAGTAGCTTGATAAGTCATGTCGATATGAGGTCTATAACAGTTCGAGAAACTACTGATAACACTTACCAGTAAATCTCAGCAACCCTGGCCAGGGATTTCCGGTTATAGCCAATCGAACACAGCGCAACATCAACTTCCTATACCGTGAGAGACGAATCCCCTCCTATCGCTCATTGCCTCCATGTGATTCAGGAATGTACCCAAAAGCCACCTTTTTGCACACCCTCTTGGACGTGGTATGATGGAAATCAAAGCACAGTGGGAATCACACAAGACTCTATGACGATCTCGGATCAACAGACTACTCTGTACCAGTGTCACCGGAGAACTGCCATCTGACGTGAGGTATAATACCATCTGGGAGTTCTCGGCGAGTCCGTCCAGTGTACCCAGTCTCTACTGAGCACCCGTACAACATCCTTGATGTCAAACACCGATGGATATGGGATCATCCATCGCCCATCATATGGGTCAAGATGCTTATACGCTAGTCTACTCTGGTGTATCGATGCCCTGTCTCGATACACCCTCGACTAGGAACAATTATAGGATATACTCGTCGACTACCGTGGCCCCACTAGTATGATCTCATCATAGTCCCAGCAGTCGAGTACATATCCTAAGGGCTTTATCAACATGTAACATAGAGACAATCAGAGTACATGTTAAGATAAAGTACAACCAGATAGCATACTATCAGGTCGAGCAAGAAAGTCCTCCCTATATACGTCCAAGCATCCATTACAATATACATCGTATGTACAGTAATGGCCTCTAGGGCATACATATAACTAACAATCTCCCACTTGCACTAGGGCCATCTGTTGTGGTATCACATACCCAACAATTAGCTGTGGTTGAAGTATCTCATACTCAACCATCCCAAAAAAATCTCTACTGGGAAAAAGACCTTTGTGAGTGGATCCGCGCTGTCGTCCTCTGTGTCTACTCTCCTAACCTCGATCTCCCTGGAGATCAACCATCTCCATGATCAGGTGATACTGCCTAAGAATTATATCCGGATTTCTGATGGGACGGTAGTTCCTTGGCTAAAGCCACAACTCCATTGTCACACAATGGTAGGAACGAAATTCATCTCATGAACTTATATATATCCAGACTGCCTCTTTGGTAGTATCCTTGGTAACGATGTATCTTGCCTTTAATCGTCTAGTATGTCACGGTATCTAGCTTGGAACTCTTCCAACATACCGTCCCTCCACTGAGGGTATAGACAATGCCTGCGACTGACATTCAGTCGTCCTTATCACCCTGGAACCTTTCCAGTAATTCTCCCCAGGATCGATTGATACCATCTCACTACATCTAGTGAGAATCCTAATATCCAATTAGATCTATCTCATAGATCCAAAATCCAGGATTTAGGAGGTATCACTTCGATCCTATATGGAGAATCCTTGTGATAAGCGGAGATTGACCGAGCGCAGCATAGGAAACTCCTTCCCTATCAAGAGTATGTCATCCACGTACTCTACGAGGATCACCACCATACTCCCTACTACCTTTTTGTATATACAAGGTTCATCTACCATTTTGATGAAGTCAAACTCTTTGACTACCACATCAAAACAGATGTTCCAACTCCGTGATGCCTGCTTTATCACATAAAACATCTTGCACACGTTTCCGCTGCTCCCACTGTCTACGAAGCCCTCTGGCTGTGTACTTATAGACGCTCTCTTCCAAATCATCATTTAAAAAAGCAGTCATGACACCCAACACCAGATATCGTAGTCATGGTATGTAGCCGTGGCAAGTAGGATCTGGATGGACTTAAGCATAGCTTTGAAAGTCTCAACTTTTCCATGTACACCAAATAATCTTCTCAAGATATACTTGCTCCTGATGGGGATTTAACCCTTCAGATAAAGCAACCAAAGTCCATACTTTGTTGGTGTATAAGGATTCCATCTCAGATCGCTAAGCATCCAGCCATTCTTACAAAGTCTCACTCCTGATGGCCAGCTCGAAACTAGTTGGGTCATCATCTCATGATGCAATCCTCGCTCCCACTGTCATAGAGAGACCGAAGTATCTCAGATGGGTGAGGAACCATACTAGATCTGCGGAGAGGCTGAGGTTCGTTGGTTACTATTGAATCCTTTGGTTCTACCAAATCATCAGTTGCAGTTTGTATAGCTGGAACCTTTCCAGTTCTACATAATAGACCTTGCCTCGAGCTTGTCCGGATTTTGCTTTTAGACATAGTCCGGACAACCCCAAATCTTAACAAACTTAAGATATGGGCTCTTCCCTTTTCATATCACATATGAAGTGGTAGGCAACTGATTTGATTTGAACCCTATTCAATAGGTATGCAGCTTCTCAAGCGCATAACACCCAAAAGGAAATAGGAAACTCAGTAGTACTCATCATAGAGCACACCATATCACATAGGGTGCTATTGCTCCACCCCGATACACCGACGTGCTGTGGTGTATACGAAGGAGTAATGCTGAGAGAGAATCTCATTCTCCTTTAGAATAGTCCAGAAATTCCATGCTCAAGTATTCTCCTCCTTGATCTCATCAAAGGACATAATACTTATACCCGTATTTTGGTTCTCTACTTCTAACTTACATTCTGTGAATATCTCAAAAGGTTCGGACTTGTGTTTCAACAGGAACATATGTCTGAATCTTGAGAGATCATCAGAGAATGTAATGAAGTACAAAGAACCGGTCTTGGCATGTGTAGACAGGAGACTTTCATACATCAGCATGTATCAATCCCAAGAGTTCACTAACTCTTTCTCTGTTTCCAATAAACAGAGCTATGGTCATCTTGTCTTTGTGACATGACCGGCAAGTTTCACAAGATGTAAATTCAAACAGATTTAAATATGCATCTAAATGTAACTTAGCTAGTCGGTTCGTATTGATATGACCTAGTCTACAATGCCTTAAGAAGGATTCGTTCATTTCTGAACTCCTCCTCTCGTGTGTATTCTGTATACTAAGAACTGTAGTTTGATTTAGAACGTCAATGCTTTTAGTTAACGTGCCTGAATCGATCAACTCTTGATATAGGAAATTTTCAAAACATTATCCAACAATACAAAATTATATCCTTTCTTTACTAATAAAGAGACTGATATGATGTTGTATATCAGGTTCGGTATCTAATAACATTCGTTCAGAATCAATGTATTCTGGTAATACAGGGTGATAGTGACCAACAGACTTGGCTGCAACACTTGCACCGTTTCTATCTCATGAAACTTGTTCAGTCGATAAAACTGCACATTTGTAGTACATTTTCCTACCATTTTTATATTAAAAAAGAACTTTATTATAATATATTATACATATGAAAGTTTATGTGTAAAAACATTATTTTCCATGTGTTAATATATTTTAATTATCATTTTGGTAGGAAAATGTATGCAAATATTATTGACCTAATACTAGTAGAACAAAGTCTACTAAAATCTTATTTGAGTTGTTGTGTAGAATTTTCCAAGTTGTTATGCAGAATATATCAAAGAAATCAAGTTGTTGAAGAAATCTTGCCAAATTAAGAAGCAAACTTGGAGACCAAGTCTGGAAGCAACCGAGAGAATATTTCAAAGATACAAAGATTCCAGAGGAGCCCATATGTCACAAGAACAGAGCCCCTGAAGTTTGATGAACGGCAGAGATTAAATGGCCGCGGATCCGCGGCCTTACCCACCTTGTGCCGCGGATCCGCGGCAAGATTGAGGGATCAATTGCTGCGATTTTTTGGCATGAATCTCTGACATATTTTACCAAGTTTCCAACTGAAATATTCTGGCTTTGCACTATAAAAAGGCATCGAGACCCTCTTGGAAAAGCCATCAAGCCGAAGAGATCACGAAGCTCCCGACGCTCACGCATCCAGGCTGATCATCGACTGTTCGACTACCTCCTTAGGAAAGATCGAGAAGCAAATCAAGTTTTGTAATTATTTTCTATGGATTAAAAGTGTAGTTTGAAGGAGTTGATTAATAAAGGTATTTTTTTATTTAATTGTTTTTTTTACATTATGTTTTCCCTCTCTTTCTTTTCATCTTCTTCTCCCAACATGCGCGAGTAATTCTCCGCTTGTTAGGGTTCGTAGGATTAGGGTAGGCTAATGGGCGATGAAAATAATTAAACCCTTTTTAAGTCCTATAAAGTTTAGGAACTTTATCAAAAGAATCATTAACATCCTAATCGGGCGCGCTAGCAATTCTTTGCTAGTTCCGACCGCGATTAGAGATTAGATTAATGATTGTTTTGGTAAAGGCTAGATATGAACGGAGTTCCGTGTCGAGATAAGGGTTAAGAGTGGGATTCCTTTTCCCTCCAGAAACCCTAATCTACACGCATCACCGTCGTTCTAGTTCTAAATCTATTAATGGATAAAAAGGGTAACTTTTAATTAATCTTCCATAACTACTAAATCCTAACGATCCCTACAAGCCCTATTATTATATTATTTAAATCTCTAAAATAATCTAGATCTATATTTAACATTCTTGTTTAAAGTAGATCTAGAAACCTTTCACAAAATTCTTTATTCCTCCTCTCTTTCTCAACACATCTAAAGTAAAAATAAAAGGTTCCACGTTTCCCAGAGGACGACCCGTACTCATCTCGGTCTAGCTACGCGCGACACCGTTATTGATTGCGGTTAACTAAAAACACAAATTTTCACATCAATCAAATGGCGCCGTTGCCGGAGATACGTGCGTAATTTTTTATTTTTACTATTTGTGTTGAATTCTTAGACGATTTATATCATTATTAACACAAAACTGCAAATTGCATATTTAACGATTTGTGCGTGAATTTTGCAAGGAGATCTGGAGTTACAGAATTGAGGAAAACAGAAGACAGAGGCATTCATCGAGATCCAGAGGAGCACAGAGGGCTTGAGAAAAATTTTCAGCAATTGTTCCTTCCACCTTGCGGCGGAACCGCGGCAAAAGTACCCTTGATGCGGCGGAACCGCGGTACAACAGAGGAATTAGGTCTACGGAATTCTCTGGTAAGATTCTCAACTCCTTCTCTCTCTCCTCAAATCCAATAAAATCTATCTTCTGCAGGATTCTTTGCAAAATTGCGCCGCTCAAAAATCTTTTTGCAAAAAGTTTTGTGATTGGTTTTGTTTTGCATATTTAATACGGATTTTAAGGGGCAAAGACCAAATCAAGATTAGGTGGGGATTTCATCACCCTTCCTAAGCCCCACAAATCACAAACCGAGCATATAGAACAACCTTTCATTAATTTAAAAAATATCTAGACCAGACTCTAAGGACTGTCGAGCTCAATAGGAAAATGACTAGTATAGGCATCGGCCGTTTATCCTAACTGACATTGCGGTGTCTAGGCTAGTGGTTTTTAATTAGGCCCACTGTAGTGGTGGTTCCTTCCCACTTACCTGGCCGTACTTGTCCGTGAAGAGGAGGTTTGAGGTCCTATTTCTAGCCTTAGTTAGGAGCTGTCTAGCAGACCTAGGCGACCTTAGTTCTAGGGTTGCTTGTGCATCATAGGGTGATTTGTGTTGAAGTCCCACTTTTTCAAAACAAGCCAATTTTAAATCACACACACGCTGCCACTTGCACTAAACCCGCTTAGTGCATGCTCGGCTGGACACGGGATCCTAGTGCCCGTCTTGTCCGTGTTCCTGTTATCGACGCCGAAGTCGGTACTTCTTCATCTTCTTTTCCCCCACCACACACCACATCAACCGTGATGGACGGCACTCCATCTAATTATAACACCACGCTGCCACCGCCCGAAGGTGCGCAGAATCCACCGCGCATCTCTCTCCAAGAGAGATGCTATCCTATTCGTGGTCCCCTTCCTACTTGTCTATCTCTTCCACCACCTAACGGGGATAATTTCGAAATCAAACCCCACTACATCAACCTGCTCCCCAAATTTCACGGGCTTGAGTCGGAAGACGCATACGTTTTCATCACCAAATTCGAAAACGTATGCGCAATGATGGGTACTTCACAATTGACTTTAGATGCTATGCGCTTACGTCTTCTCCCATTCACATTGTGCGACTTGGCAGAAAAATGGCTTTATAATACTGCCTCACACTCTATCACTAATTGGGATGAATTCGTCGTAGCATTTCTTAAGAAGTTTTACCCAAATCATAAGACTGCACATGTTAGGAGCGAGATCAACCAGTTCACCCAGCTTCCCAATGAACCATTTTGGAAGTGCTTTGAACGTTTCAAAGATCTGCTTGTCCAATGCCCCCATCACGGAATACAAAGATGGGATTTATGTCGGATTATATATGAGGGCATTAATCCAGCGACAAAGCAGATGCTTGAAACAATGTGTCAATGCAATTTCATGTCTAAAGATGACGGAGAAGCATGGAAATATCTGGAAGATCTCGCTGAACACACGTTGCAGTGGGAAAATGTAAGACCACCTACAACTAAGGGAGGTATTCACCAGCTCGACGTTTCCATCGCAGTAAAAGTCGAAATGGCAGCGATGCAAAAGAAACTCGATTCTATTGAGAACAAACTTTCATCAGTCTCCCTAAATCAGGTCACGCTTCCCAAGACTGTCTGTGGTTGTTGTTCGGATCCTTCACACCTAACGGAAGAATGCCCTATGAATGCATCGTTTCAAGCTAATGCTGCTTTTCAGCAGCGACCTAGAAATGATCCTTATTCTTCCACATATAATCAAGGATGGAGGAATCATCCTAACTTTGCTTGGAATCAAAACCAACAAAGTAATTATCAAAGACCTCCTCCACAGCAACCACAACCACAGAATCAGCCCCCCTTTCAGTCACAAAATTTCCAAAATCCGGCCAACATTTTTACACCACAAGTGGCCGGTACTGACAACTCACTTGCACAAACTTTGGATATGTTCATGAAACAATCCATGCAAAATTCGGCTGAGATAAGGTCTTCTATTGACACCCTAACGAAAAACTCCTCCTCCCATGGTGAGAGTATTAAATCAATAGAAAACCAAATCGCACAGTTAAACGCCGCAATGAGTGCGAGAGAGAAAGGGAAACTCCCATCTCAACCCCTACCGAATCCTGGCCATTCACAAAGTCATAATGTGAATGCCATTACTACGTTGAGATCGGGGAGAGTGCTGAATAACCAAGTGGGTGAGCAGTTTGATGATAGTGACACATTTGATACCCCTTCTTCTTCTTCTTCCCCTAATTCGTCTAGTCTTCCACCTTCATCCGAGCCTATTCTCCGTTTTCCCCAAGGCTCGAACATTTCGCCAAATCTATCTAAGTCGATGCCTACTCCAATTTTGGGATCGAATCCGTCGCCACAGTCTTCTCCACAAACGTTGGACCCAAAACTTATTGATCGAGCTCCATTTCCAAACCGATTAAGGGCCAACAGACCTAACCCGCAAATGGAGAAGATTGTGGAAATGTTTAAGCAAGTTAGCGTGAATATTCCTCTCCTAGATGCTATTCAACAAGTCCCATCTTATGCAAGAATCCTTAAAGACTTGTGCACTAGGAAGAGAAAAACACAAGTGCCTAAAAAGGTTTTCATGACGAGTAATGTTAGCACAGCTTTTACCCAACAAATACCAAAGAAACGTAAGAACCCCGGCTGTCCTACAATCTCTATTTCTATTGGGGGTAAAAATATAAATCGTGCTTTACTCGATCTAGGCGCTAGCGTCAACTTGCTTCCTTATTCAGTATACGAGCAGTTAGGAATTGGAGAGTTAAAACCCGCCCATTGTACTCTCCAAATGCAGACCGATCTATCACCAAATCTCGGGGCGAACTAGAGGATGTGTTAATTAAAGTCGGGGAATTCATATTTCCCGTGGACTTTATTGTTTTAGATACACAACCTGTGGCAAACCCACACAATCAAATCCCGGTGATACTTGGTCGACCCTTCCTAGCAACTTCTAACGCTGTGATTAATTGTCGTAACGGTTCTATGAACTTATCCTTCGGGAAAATGACAATTGAGCTTAATATTTACAAGCTAGGAAGTCAGCGATCAGAACCTTCTGCTCATTTGCTGGATGTTTGTTCCATCCACGAGATAGCTCCCGAAAGCTGGATGGATGAGGAACTTTGCTTTGATGTTCTCGACAACACTAATGAGACATCGTTTGATCTTGCACCACTTCACAGTGAGGATATGTTCAATGAGTCCGACCTTGAGATTGAACCCGTTGACTCGTTGCAAAAGTCAGCAGCACTTTCCGAGTCAATATCTTATGCAAGTTTTGAACCTCTTAAGGAGTCCGAATATCATTCCGTTACGCCTCCTTCTATTGTCTCTCTGCCAATTCTTGATCTCAAACCGCTACCTTCTCATCTTAAATATGCATATTTAGGAGAGAATGAGACCTTGCCAGTTATTATATCCGCTTCTCTAGCCGTAGAGCAAGAAAATGCACTTTTGGCAGTGTTGAGATCGAATCGGCAAGCATTTGGTTGGACAATGGCCGACATCAAAGGGATTAGTCCCTTAATTGTTGAACATCACATACATCTGATGGATGAAGCCAAACCAACCCGAGACCCACAAAGACGGTTAAATCCCGTAATGAAGGAGGCGGTAAAGAAAGAAATCGTCAAATACCTTGATAGTGGAATAATCTACCCCATATCTGATAGCCAATGGGTAAGTCCAATTCATGTGGTCTCTAAAAAGTCTGGCATCACGGTCATCACTAACGAGGCTAACGAGTTAATCCAAACACGCACCCAAACTGGGTGGCGTGTATGTATCGATTACAGGAAACTCAATGCCGCGACGAGGAAAAATCACTTCCCTCTACCTTTCATTGACCAGATGTTGGAACGATTAGCGGGACACGAATACTACTGTTTCTTGGACGGATACTCTGGTTACAACCAGGTCCCCATCGCCGAAAAGGATCAAGATAAAACCACTTTTACTTGTCCTTTCGGAACTTTTGCTTATAGACGCATGCCCTTTAGGTTATGCAACGCTCCCGCTACATTTCAGCGGTGCATGATGGGGATATTTTCAGATATGGTGGAAAATTTTGTAGAAATTTTTATGGACGATTTCTCCATTTTTGGGGACTCCTTTGAGGACTGCCTTCGTAATCTTGATGCTGTTCTTACCCGCTGTAAGGATAAGAACTTGACTTTGAATTGGGAAAAATGCCATTTTATGGTCCAAGAAGGTATTGTACTTGGACATATAATTTCACATAAAGGCATTGAGGTTGACAGAGCTAAAATAGATGTCATTCAAAACCTCCCTCGTCCCAATTGCGTCAAAGATATACGATCCTTCCTTGGTCATGCAGGATTTTATAGGAGATTTATTAAGAACTTTAGCAAAATTGCTAGACCCTTAACCCTTCTATTGGCCAAGGACACTACTTTTCACTTCGATTCGGATTGTGAGGCTGCTTTTGAATTGCTTAAAGAATCACTCACTACAGCCCCCGTTCTATCATCTCCGGATTGGAACCACCCGTTCGAGCTTATGTGTGACGCGTCAGATTATTCTATTGGTGCTGTCTTAGGACAGCATATTGATAAGATGCCACATGTAATTTACTATGCAAGTAGGACCTTGAATGATGCACAGATAAATTATACAACTACCGAGAAAGAACTCTTGGCAGTTGTATTTGCATTAGAGAAGTTCAGACCCTACTTGATTGGCTCGCCTATTGTGGTTTACACAGATCACTCCGCCCTACGACATCTTTTAACGAAGAAGGATGCAAAGGCCAGGCTAATACGTTGGATCCTATTGTTACAAGAATTTGATCTTGTTATCAAAGACAAGAGTGGATGTGAAAACGTAGTAGCCGACCATCTTTCACGCATCACTTCTTCGCCAACTGTGACCGTGCCGATAAATGACTCATTTCCCGACGAACAGCTCTTGAATGTATCCTACGAACCTTGGTTCGTGGATATCGTGAACTATCTTGCAACGGGACTTATACCTAGCAATTGGTCGAAACAAGACAAACTTCGGTTTTTATCCCAAGTAAAATATTTTTACTGGGATGAACCAAATCTATTCAAGTATTGTTCCGATCAAATCATTCGCAGGTGTGTCCCTAACGATGAATTCAAGAGCGTGTTATCATTTTGTCATGATCAGGCATGCGGCGGTCATTTTGGACCTCGAAAAAACGGCGGAGAAAGTTTTGCAATGTAGCTTTTATTGGCCAACATTATTTAAAGATGCATTTGAACATTGCAAAACTTGTCCGCGATGTCAGCATTTGGGTCGGATTTCATGAAGGAACGAGATGCCGCTCCAACCTATATTGGTTGTGGAAATATTTGATGTTTGGGGTATTGATTTTATGAGCCCTTTTCCCAACTCCTTTGGGAATCTATATATCTTGTTAGCAGTTGATTATGTCTCGAAGTGGGTGGAAGCTATACCGTGTCGCACTAATGACAACAAGGTTGTCATTAAGTTCCTTAAAGAAAATATCTTTTCGCGATTCGGACACCCTCGCGCTATCATTAGCGACAACGGGACACATTTCTGCAATAGGTCTTTCGAGGCCTTGATGCGGAAATATTCAATCACTCACAAACTTTCTACGCCCTATCATCCCCAAACAAGCGGGCAGGCTGAGATCTCAAATAGGCACATCAAACAGATATTGGAGAAGACGGTTTCTAAGAACAGTAAAGATTGGTCAACCAAATTGACGGATGCTCTTTGGGCATTCCGCACCGCTTATAAGACCGATCTTGGTATGTCTCCATACCGCCTTGTGTTTGGGAAGGCATGCCACCTCCCTGTTGAGATTGAACATAAGGCAATGTGGGCTATTAAAGAGCTTAATTTTGATCTTGATCATGCAGGCAGCTATCGGAAGCTGCAATTGAATGAGCTAAGCGAACTCCGCGATGAAGCCTACGATAATGCGGTGATAGTAAAGAATAGGACTAAAGTGTTCCACGATAAAAATCTTTTTAGAAAATCCTTCACATCGGGGCAACAAGTCCTTCTTTACGATTCCCGTCTCCATCTTCATCCGGGTAAGCTTAAATCTCGGTGGAAAGGACCTTTTGTAGTGCGGTATGTACACCCGCACGGGGCGGTTGAAGTCGAAAATTTGAAAAACGGTTCGATTTTTAAAGTAAACGGGCATAGATTAAAACCGTATTTTTCTGCTGACACCGCGGAGGAGCTCCTGTTTTTACAGGAGCCTCTTTATCAAAACTAAATTTCCTCCGTCTCACCTCCATATTTTTTAACATTTTCTCATTTTAAGAATGGAGGTGAGTAAAAATGGATTTGATTGAATATCTGTGCGTGTCAAAGAATAAGTTTGGGGGAATTTATCATTTAACTATTATTTTACCCCTTGTATCTCTCCCTTAGTATACAGGTCCATGTTCTCAAAAGGCTACATCAGTGAGGACACTGCTGAAAACAGGTTTGGGGGGGAGGTTTGTATTCACTGAATTATCTTTGACACCGGGCATTAAAAAATTTTTTATAACAAAAGAATAGAAAGTGAAAAATTACATCCAAAAGATTGGAATAGTTTAAGAAAACCAAGAAAACTAGAAGTTTTCTTACTTGAACTAGTAATAAGTAGTTATGAGCTGTTGTCCCAAGGGTTAGTAAAATGAAGGAAGTCACTAATCTGAGGATAAAAATAAGTCTGAAAAATAGTTTCTATTCTGGAAGCCAAACATTTGAATGTTGATACCCTACAATATGCACCTACACACGTCTTGAAACTCGGGATAGTAGAGGATACCTTGAAATGCTCTTGTCTAAAAGCCAAAGTATGAAGGAAGTGAAAAATGATGAAGAAAATATAAAAATGGTGAAAGGAAAAATATGAACACTGGTTTTGTATCGCCAAGGCAGCAATAAAAAAAATATAGCAAGGGTGCCTCTTCACCTAGTGCCCTAAGGCCAACTGGTCTGGGAGTCACTGCTAAACCTTAGGTGGTGCAAGACGAGGAAAATACTATCACCAAATCAGCAAGCACTTGAGTAATCGGTCAGTTAGTACCTCAAGAAGTATTAACGGTCGCATGAAAAGGTGTGAGCAAACCTAAGTATTCATAAAATCAAAAAGTACTAAGGTAGATGGACAAGAGTATAATAGCTTGAATTGAATTCTCCGAATGTAGGGATGTTATTTACACACACGTGGGGTTATATGATCAATGTTTGGATAAAAGGTAGGAATGAAGAATAAAGACGATGTTTTATTGAGGGATGATGTGATTTCTAACATTTTTTCATGACTATTAAGATAGGGCTCATGACAACTGAAAAGCTAGTATAGTTGGAAACTCTTCTTTTCAAAGTATTTCTTTTATGGTTCTTATCTTTATATGTAAATTTCACCATCTTTCTTTTGTTATAGGATTTTGTGGGTGTAATCCGCTGCAAACCCTCAGGAGACAACACTCCTCCTACTAGGGACACCTAGAGGTTTAACGGCTTGTTGCACGTGCTCAGTGCAATCGTGTCTGCCTACGAAAGTGTGCTTAGTTTTCTCCTTTCTTTTTCTCCTCTTAAATAAACTAGTTTGCTCGGGACGATAAAAGATAAGTTTGGGGGTATTTGTTCAGTCGATAAAACTGCACATTTGTAGTACATTTTTCCTACCATTTTTATATTAAAAAAGGACTTTATTATAATAAATTATACATATGAGGGTTTATGTGTAAAAACATTATTTTCCATGTGTTAATATATTTTAATTATCATTTTGGTAGGAAAATGTATGCAAATATTATTGACCTAATCCTAGTAGAACAAAGTCTACTAAAATCTTATTTGAGTTGTTGTGCAGAATTTTCCAAGTTGTTATACAGAATATATCAAAGAAATCAAGCTGTTGAAGAAATCTTGCCAAATTAAGAAGCAAACTTGGAGACCAAGTCTGGAAGCAACCGAGAGAATATTTCAAAGATACAAAGATTCTAGAGGAGCCCACATGTCACAAGAACAGAGCCCCTGATGTTTGATGAACGGCAGAGATTAAATGGCCGCGGATCCGCGGCCTTACCCACCTTGTGCCGCGGATCCGCGGCAAGATTGAGGGATCAATTGCTGCGATTTTTTGGCATGAATCTCTGACATATTTTACCAAGTTTCCAACTGAAATATTCTGGCTTTGCACTATAAAAAGGCACCGAGAGCCTCTTGGAAAAGCCATCAAGCCGAAGAAATCACGAAGCTCCCGACGCTCACGCATCCAGGCTGATCATCGACTGTTCGACTACCTCCTTAGGAAAGATCGAGAAGCAAATCAAGTTTTGTAATCATTTTCTATGGATTAAAAGTGTAGTTTGAAGGAGTTGATTAATAAAGGTATTTTTTTATTTAATTGTTTTTTTTACATTATGTTTTCCCTCTCTTTCTTTTCATCTTCTTCTCCCAACATGCGCGAGTAATTCTCCGCTTGTTAGGGTTCGTAGGATTAGGGTAGGCTAATGGGCGATGAAAATAATTAAACCCTTTTTAAGTCCTATAAAGTTTAGGAACTTTATCAAAAGAATCATTAACATCCTAATCGGGCGCGCTAGCAATTCTTTGCTAGTTCTGACCGCGATTAGAGATTAGATTAATGATTGTTTTGGTAAAGGCTAGATATGAACGGAGTTCCGTGTCGAGATAAGGGTTAAGAGTGGGATTCCTTTTCCCTCCAGAAACCCTAATCTACACGCATCACCGTCGTTCTAGTTCTAAATCTATTAATGGATAAAAATGGTAACTTTTAATTAATCTTCCATAACTACTAAATCCTAATGAACCCTACAAGCCCTATTATTATATTATTTAAATCTCTAAAATAATCTAGATCTATATTTAACATTCTTGTTTAAAGTAGATCTAGAAACTTTTCACAAAATTCTTTATTCCTCCTCTCTTTCTCAACACATCTAAAGTAAAAATAAAAGGTTCCACGTTTCCCAGAGGACGACCCGTACTCATCTCGGTCTAGCTACGCGCGACACCGTTATTGATTGCGGTTAACTACAAACACAAATTTTCACATCAATCAAAACTTATCACCCGTTCTCAGTTTTCTACCTATCTGTAGTCCATGTAACAAATTACATATGTGGGATCCTGATCCAGTATCACATACCCAGGACGTAAAGGTTACTGAGAAACAGTTCTCTGTAATGAACACACCTGAAGATGATGCATTAGCATGCACTTTCTTCGTTTGGGCGGCACGGGAAATCTGGTATTCCCCAATTTCCTGCTCTGTCTTATAACAATTATAAGTTGGAGCGGGACCAACGTTCCCCAGCTCAGTATAACAAGCGGGTTCGGTTAATTCATCCGTTTTATTATCTTGATTAAGGCGTGATATGGTCGCTACCTGGAAAGAGAGAGAAGAAAACACTCAACGTATGCTCTTGCAAGATTAGATTGGTTATCTAATATATCTAATCAGAATGTCTCCCACTGTTTTAGTCAAATCTTCCTTCAAACCCTAAAAGGAAAGACTAGCCGGGATTAATTACACGCTACAAGTTCGCCAATCTTTCAGCCAGGCCAGTGTCGGTACTTTGAGGAAGGTCCCCCGTGCTTTCGCACGAACCTAATTAAAGTAAACCTCGTTTTCCCAGGGGCGTAACCCCGTTAACACCTTTCTAGACACCTACTTGATCGGCTAATTGTAATGTGTAAAACTCTCCCAGGAGTAACTCTTACTCGCAGCGGGTATCGGGATCCAACTATCTCATAGAAGTTATGCAATCTCATTGCAAATTTCAACACTTGAAATTTCCGATAATATTTTGCCCCTAGCGTCACTACTACAAATATGGTTTGCCCCTACGGATTTATCGGTAGGGGCAACCCACTGTCCCTACGGATATATACGTAGGGGCGAAAAAAGACCCCGTAGGTGCAAAGGCCGCAGGTGCAAGTTGAGGTCCCGAACGTGCCCCTACGGACAAATTTATGCCCCTACGGATAACTCGGTAGGTGCTATAGCCCCTACGGAGTACCCCGTAGGGGTAATAAAATCATATATTTAATTTTTTTTTTGAATATATTGTCTGTACCTACGGATATGTCCATAGGTCCTATTACGTCCCCTACGGCTACAGCCGTAGGGGATATAAAGTAGCCCCTACAAATATATCCGTAGGGGCCACTCCCAACACACTGCACTGAGATCGGGGGGAAAATATCAGGGAACCTGATATTTTGCCCCTACGGTTATATACGTAGGGGATAAACAGTGGCCCCTACGTACATATCCGTAGGGGCACCCCCAACACCCTGCACTGATATCAGGTGGGAAAATATCAGGTTTCCTGATAGTTTGCCCCTACGGCTAACGCCGTAGGGGCAACATATATACCTACGGATTAATCCGTAGGTACATTTTGTCTGTATTTTTTTTTAAAAAAGGGCTGCTAGATTTTTTCCCGCCCTGTGCACAATACTATATACATCAATCAAATCATATATTGCAGTATTCATAATCACATCCCACGCATATATATAATATACAAAAGAAACCCAAAAACTGAATATGATATAAATTCAAACCAATATCAATATCGTTTCAAAATGTAGTACAATGTGATATAAATAAATACATGTTTCAAAAAATAAGAACCAAAAATCTACCCTAGTTCGGTCCAGCTCCACCTCCGAATAACGTTAAAATAACGCGCGCCTGCTCCTCGGTAAATACACTCTCCAATGCTACAGATAAGGGAGTCTGAGCGGCATGTGGAGCTGGCGTTGTGGTCTGCGCAGCCGCCGTCGAGGTAGTCGCTTGCGGAGCCGCGGCTGCGGGAGTCTGAGTGGGCGGTGGAGCTACAGGAGCTGTCTGCGGAACCGCAGCCGATGTAGTGGCTTGCGGAGCCGCAGCCGAAGGAGATGCATGTGGAGGCTCGGCCGATCTACCCTGTCGCGTCTGGACATAACGTGTGTAAGAAACGTGTAAGAACTGTGTATTATTCGAATTCGTTTCATTATTAAGTTATTTCGAAACCCTGTTTGGATATCTAGTTTGGAAAAGCGTTGTTTATTTTAATTACATATGTATGTATGATTAATCAAACTTAATTCTAAAACCAAATAAGCTCAAGCTACGTACTAATTATGGATATGTTGATATGTATATAATATGAAATGATATTTTACTATAAAGTAGTATACATACCAGCATCTCCTTCAACTCCTGAACGGTGGCCCTCAAGCTATCCAGTTCCTGATGGACATGCCGGCCACTGGAGACGGAGGAAGTAACCACCGGGGTGGAGTCCAACCTCATATGGGCCCTACTGGGGCCCAATCCCCGGCCTCTCTCCCAACCTCCGTGGTGCCCTCCGTGTGCGGCGTCCAGAACTGGGGTCAGCAGCCTCGGATCGTTCTGTCCGGTAAAATCGATCCCCGAGGCCTGGGCCTGCTCAACCACCCGCTCCTACACCCACATTAAGCAGTAAAGTATAAGTATAAAATTTAAACTTGAACCTTCCAAAACTAAAATTTCAAATTTGGGTAGAAAAAATATTAACACTTACGCAGTACTCCTGGGTAGCGACGTCGGGACATCGAAGCTCGCCCGTGGCGGGATCTGTCGAGGTGCCGTGGACGGCAAGATATGCGGACAGCACGCTCGGTGTACCACCTGACGCCACGGTCCGAGCTGTCTGCAATATTAGAAAGTAACTCTTAATATTAGAAATGTTAGAGAATAACTCTTAATATTGCAGAATATTAGAGAATAACTCTTAATTTACCGATAACTCCATGGCTCGAGTAATGTTCCTCGAGCCACCTGTGTAAGTAGGGCGACCCCTCTTCGCCGACTTCCTGTTCTCCGTATTCTGAGCGGCCTGTTTCTGCACAACGCATTAACATTTAGTTTTCTAATTAAGAAACACAAAGAAATAAATTATATCATAAATAATGAATTAAATTTAAAATACATACTCGTTTGCGTTCGGAGTCGAAATAAGCGCACAATATAGGCCATGTCTCTACGTCGACTCTCGCAAACGCCGGAGTAGATAGGAGGGCCGCTCTCTCTGCCTCGGGGGTCGCTATCCACAGGGAGTAGCAGTCGGCCTTCAGCTCATTCCTGTTGTATCGGACTTTGGCCTGCATGTTCTTCATCAGGCCATTGTACAGAGCATGAAGGTCGAGCACCCTCCCCGGGTGATCAGGGTCGGCTACAGGCTGAAAATCGTAATCCAACTGAAAATACAAAAAAACATTGTTATTAGATTGCAAGTGTTAATAATAAATATATTGGATAGATCAAATGAAAATATATATTAATACATACCTGAGCCTGTTCAAAGAAGAGGGCGAATGAGCGCTGGTGCTGCTCGCCCCACTCAACGTGAAGTGGATAGTTCTTCACGATCCGGCTCTCGTCCCCCAAATACCGGCCGAACCTCTCGGCATGAGGACCGGTATAGCGATAGTCAAGGGTAAAAAATAGGGGGAATGCTGCCTCCCCCCTAGCTCTATCAGGCCTCAGCCTATGGGACTGATTCGGGCCTCGAGTCCCCCTCTGGGGGTGGAGAGGCCCTGCGTCTGCACGAATATCAAGACAATCAATAATAAGACAAAGTTGTATTAAGAATTCAAGTGTGATATATACCTCCGGTGAATAGCGCACGAGCCTGGGCCCGAGCAGCAGCACGAGCGGGACGATAGTTCCTCCGGTGAGGAACAACCGGGGTCCCGGACGCATCCTCTCCAACTGTAAAATAAACATCGACGCTAAATCTCCATGAAGTTCATATTTATTCTATAGAGCATATGTAAAATAAATAAATATTTTAAATTTATTCATACTAACCTGCAGACGATGCGGAGGGTATGGAAGCGGCAGGAGTGGCCCCTGTGGAAGGTGTGGACGCACCACCTATAATTAGACAATTAAAAATAGATTTTATAAGTAATTACAAAAAGAATGTGTAGATCAATAATATAATGTTCTAAATCAATATGCATGCACTATAGGACATATAAACATACCCGCAGGTGCGGTGGTGTCACCACCTACAGCTAGACAATAATAAAAATTGCTAAGTAAGAGCAAAAGGAATGTGTATATTTATGATATAGCATTCTAAATCAATATACATAAACTATATGATATATAAACATACCTGGAGGAGCGGGGGTGGCCTCTGTCCCAGATGTGGACGCATCACCAACAACTAGACAATCAAACATTGACAATATAAGTAATTTTTACATTACATGCATGAATATCTGTAATATTACATTCAAAATGGATATGCGTGCAGTATACCTGGAGGTGTGGCCAAATCAACACGGAAGGAGGCATCCGAAGGGGTCTCCGATCTGGGTGCAAGACCGGCCCTCTGAAGCTCCCTACGGAGCTCTCCGGGCGGCAGAACCGCTCTGCCTTTGCCTCTGCCTCTGCCGCGGCTGGAGCTCCTGCCGCCCCTCGCTGCTCCCGACATCGTCATCAAATCTAGATAAACGGTTCGTGGACGCATTAGACAATCATTAAAAGTATTGACTATATATGATCTAGAGCGTAAAATGTGAAGTAATAATATAACATTACTGATAACCTTTTTCGTTTCGTGGGCGCATCATACATATCTACTTGGATTTCATCGTCGATGTCATTTCTAACCCACGTAACTTCATGATCGGTCGAAGACAACCCGTCCTTCGAAACAGACGGTCGGAGCACTTTAAGCCTTCTCTCTTCTTCGTCCTCATCGCTGTCCTCGTATTCTGGGACATCGTAGACATCTCTAGGTTTCCATCGGCATACAACACTCCACCCCGGATGCTTCAAACACTGTGAGTAGTATACTTGGAACGCTTGGTTCGGAAAGATAAACGGATCGTCCTGACCGTAAAATCGAAGTGTGTTCACACTTGTCAATCCATATTCATCTTTCCAGGTCCCAAGACTGCTTCTCCACTTGTCTGTATCGGTTCGCGGATCGTACCAAGTACAGTGGAATATATAAAAGGGTTCTGATCGTCCGGGATAGTGGATGCCGAGTATACAATTTAAGTACCCATAGTAAATCACACCGTCCGATCCTACCGTCGCAATCCCACTGTTCTGAGTGATTCTAGATGTTTCTATGTCCTTAACTTCGAATTTGTATCCAAGGACACCAAATCCTTTGTAATGTGCAACCTCCATACTAGGAAATTGAGCTAAACATCTTGAATCACTCTCAAATGATGCAGACAAGTTCGGATCGTGGATCTAACAAAACAAATTTTACGATAAATACATAACGATACAAGTTTAGATTAAAACCGATAGCAATAAAATGTAATTCGAATAACTTACATGCTCTGTGACCCAATCACAAAAATTATCCTGATGGTATTTTTCCAAACGCTCTTCGTTCCATTGTGAATGACTTGTTGCTCCATCCATTTAGGCACTTAATTTGGAAAAGTTGGACGAACCATGAGAGGGTGGAATACTTCGCATTCTCATAAATTGGTTTCCTAGCATCATTCATGAAATTTTCATATTTATCCGCATGCGGTCCTTGACCGGAAGGAATGTCATCTTCGGTACGAATAGATTCACCTAGGGCAGCCTCTACCATATCCTCCATTTCTTCTGATGGAAATAAATTTCCGTATCCTGCCGTATTACCGAATTCTTCTTCTTCTCCTGCCGCATTATCGTGTTCTCCTTCTTCTACCGCAGTACTGCATTCTTCTCCTTCCCCGTGATATTTCCAAATTGAATAAAGTCTAGTAAACCCATATTTTAAAATATGAAGCTCTGCCAATTCTACCTTCCGCCAGTACTTATTGCCACATCTATCACACGGACAAAGAATCTTCTCTATTATGATCTTATTATGTGCTCGTGCAAATTCAAGGAAAGCAGCAACTCCTGCGACAAACTTAGATTGCATACGTTGTTTCCAATCCACATACATCCAGTCCTTAACTCTGACGTACTCATGGGCCATGTTAGACTGAATAACATATAAATTGTAGGTTATGCTGACTATATTGAGAAATATAAGAATGGGATAGTTACTGACAAAGAAGAAAATTCATGTATATGCTTTGTGTGTGCGTTTGTCGTTGAAAAGAATAAATTATCGCACGTTATGTTGACCGATAGACGGGGACTAAGTGGCGCTTTTAGTTTCACATATGGGTATCGATGGGAATATGAAGGTTTCATATTATCATATATTGGTTTTAACCCGAACATCTCGAGTCGCTCTCTGATTATGCGTTTGTATGTATGTGTTCCGGCTGTCGGGTGTAGGCTTCTATCCCATTAAGAATGTATAGAGCGAACGCCCATCACTTGTGCTTTCAACCGTTTCGAGTAAATTTCGGCAGCACCTCCCCGCTGTTCTCCGAGTACACTGTAATAGAATAGATAATCATTTCAAAGCTGAGAAACAACGTTGAAATGAACATCTAATCTATCTTTGTACACGGAGAACCAGCGGAAAGGTACCGACGAAATATCTCGAAACGGATGAAAAAACAAGTGAATGAAGGCGTTTGCTTTATACATTCTTAACTTGTCCACACGGGACAAATCTATGGGTTACCATACGATTGAATTTTCTTGTCGCGTAGACTATACGACAGTTGTTAGTATCGAGCTATACTGTCCGATATTTAACAACCTTCGTATAGTTCTAGGTCACGACGAGCATCGCACGTATGTTAACCGATAGACGGGGACTAAGTGGCGCTTTTAGTTTCATATACGGGTATCGATGGGAATATGAAGGTTTCATATCATCATCGAGTATCATATATTGGTTTTAACCCGAACATCTCGAGTCGCTCTCTGATTATGCGTTTGTATGTATGTGTTCCGGCTGTCGGGGGTAGGCTTCTATCCCATTAAGAATGTATAGAGCGAACGCCCATCACTTGTGCTTTCAACCGTTTCGAGTAAATTTCGGCAGCACCACCCCGCTGTTCTCCGAGTACACTGTAATAGAATAGATAATCATTTCAAAGCTGTGAAACAACGTTGAAATGAACATCTAATCTATCTTTGTACACGGAGAACCAGCGGAAAGGTACCGACGAAATATCTCGAAACGGATGAAAACACAAGTGAATGAAGGCGTTTGCTTTATACATTCTTAACTTGTCCACACGGGACAAATCTATGGGTTACCATACGATTGAATTTTCTCGTCGCGTAGACTATACGACGGTTGTTAGTATCGAGCTATACTGTCCGATATTTAACAACCTTCGTATAGTTCTAGGTCACGACGAGCATCGCACGTATGTTAACCGATAGACGGGGACTAAGTGGCGCTTTTAGTTTCATATATGGGTATCGATGGGAATATGAAGGTTTCATATTATCATCGAGTATCATATATTAGTTATAACTTGAAAAACGTGCCGTTGAAACAAATTATTGTTCTCCACCTTGCACTCTCTTAACAATGGTACATGCATTAAACATGTAGAGCTATCTATAACAACTCTAAAGTTTCACCTGTTGGGTTCAACAGAAAGGTTTTTGATATAACAAACACAATCTTCCTCAATTTTTCCTTTGAATCGATGTGAAATTAATAGTGTCCATATGACACAATGGATATATTTTCTACACAAAAGGAAAAAGGCAAACAATAATAAAGCAATTATAATTCTATCAAGTATCCATACTGAAAAAGAATAAATAGCAAACTAAAAATTAATCACTAATGAAAAACAAACAAAAGTGCTTATTATTATACTTCAGAGGTTATAAGTGCTTGATCCCCATAGTACATAGGCTGTATCCGCAATTAACCCTTTTCTATATACTTGAGTGTATAGAATTTCTAAAAGTTACACACGGTTTTTCTAAATCCAATTCTTTCCTTTCACTACAAAACCCTTTATATTTTCTAATAGGTACCAAGAACTTTCAAAGTTTTTGGATATGCACAAAAAGAAAGTATCGCCAATAAGATTGACATAACCCAAATGACTTTGACCCATTACATATAAATGTCATGGTCTTTCAATATTTATCAAACAAATACCATAGACTTTGTTTGTTACAAATAAATACCATGAAGTTTTAACGTTTCACATAATTTTCATAGATTTTGTTGTTTACAAATACATACCATTGACCTCCAACGTTTTCCAGATAAATACCATGAATTTTGTTGTTTACAAATAAATACATGAACTTTCAGCGTTTTTTAGATAAATCCCATAGACTTTCATGGACCATTTTCTCATATAAAAATCATGGACTGTGTTATTCACAAATAAACAGTATCGACTTTCACTATTTTCCAGATCAATCCCCTAAAATTTCACCTTTTTAAGCCTAACCCAGCCCCAGCCGAACCCCAACCCAACACCAAACCCTAACCCGGCCTAACCCTAACCCCAACCCAGCCCCAGCCGAACCCCAACCCAACACCAAACCCTAACCCCAACCCAGCCCCAGCCGAACCCCAACCCAACACCAAACCCTAACCCCAACCCAGCCCCAGCCGAACCCCAACCCCAACACCAAACCCCAACCGAACCCTAACCCTAACCCTAACCCCAACACCAGTCGAACCCCAACCGATCGAACCCGTACCCTAACCCTAATCCTAACCCTAACCCCAACCGATACCTAACCATAACCCTCATCGCTACCCTAACATCATTAAAATAATGTTTAACTAACCTGTAGGCTAGGCGGTGGAGGAGACGACGGAGACGCAATCGGCGACGACGAGGGCGGTGGCGACGACGAGATCACTGCAGGCGGTGGCGACGACGATTCGGCCGGCGGTGGCGACGACGAGATCACTGCAGGCGGTGGCGACGACGATTCGGCCGGCGCTGGCGATGACGAGAACGGCGATCGGCGGGAACGTCAAGGTTTGGGGATTTGGGTTCGCGCGCAACGATAAAGGAAATAAGAAATAATCAGCGTAGGGAACGATCACTTAAATCGCTATTTAGATGTCCCTACGGATATACCCGTAGGTGCTTGGTTTGCGCCACCGTAGGGGCAAAAAACACTTTAAGATTTAATAAATTTTAAATAAATATTGAACGACCGTAGGGGCAACCACTTTGACCTACGTATTAATCCGTAGGGCCAAACTTTTATTGCCCCTACGAAATTCATCTCATGAACTTATATATATCCAGACTGCCTCTTTAGTAGTATCCTTGGTAACGATGTATCTTGCCTTTAATATTCTAGTATGTCACGGTATCTAGCTTGGAACTCTTCCAACATACCGTCCCTCCACTGAGGGTATAGACAATGCCTGCGACTGACATGCAGTCGTCCTTATCACCCTGGAACCTTTCCAGTAATTCTCCCCAGGATCGATTGATACCATCTCACTACATCTAGTGAGAATCCTAATATCCAATTAGATCTATCTCATAGATCCAAAATCCAGGATTTAGGAGGTATCACTTCGATCCTATATGGAGAATCCTTGTGATAAGCGGAGATTGACCGAGCGCAGCATAGGAAACTCCTTCCCTATCAAGAGTATGTCATCCACGTACTCTACGAGGATCACCACCATACTCCCTACTACCTTTTTGTATATACAAGGTTCATCTACCATTTTGATGAAGTCAAACTCTTTGACTACCACATCAAAACAGATGTTCCAACTCCGTGATGCCTGCTTTATCACATAAAACATCTTGCACACGTTTCCGCTGCTCCCACTGTCTACGAAGCCCTCTGGCTGTGTACTTATAGACGCTCTCTTCCAAATCATCATTTAAAAAAGCAGTCATGACACCCAACACCAGATATCGTAGTCATGGTATGTAGCCGTGGCAAGTAGGATCTGGATGGACTTAAGCATAGCTTTGAAAGTCTCAACTTTTCCATGTACACCAAGTAATCTTCTCAAGATATACTTGCTCCTGATGGGGATTTAACCCTTCAGATAAAGCAACCAAAGTCCATACTTTGTTGGTGTATAAGGATTCCATCTCAGATCGCTAAGCATCCAGCCATTCTTACAAAGTCTCACTCCTGATGGCCAGCTCGAAACTAGTTGGGTCATCATCTCATGATGCAATCCTCGCTCCCACTGTCATAGAGAGACCGAAGTATCTCAGGTGGGTGAGGAACCATACTAGATCGGCGGAGAGGCTGAGGTTCGTTGGTTACTATTGAATCCTTTGGTTCTACCAAATCATCAGTTGCAGTTTGTATAGCTGGAACCTTTCCAGTTCTACATAACAGACCTTGCCTCGAGCTTGTCCGGATTTTGCTTTTAGACATAGTCCGGACAACCCCAAATCTTAACAAACTTAAGATATGGGCTCTTCCCTTTTCATATCACATATGAAGTGGTAGGCAACTGATTTGATTTGAACCCTATTCAATAGGTATGCAGCTTCTCAAGCGCATAACACCCAAAAGGAAATAGGAAACTCAGTAGTACTCATCATAGAGCACACCATATCACATAGGGTGCTATTGCTCCACCCCGATACACCGACGTGCTGTGGTGTATACGAAGGAGTAATGCTGAGAGAGAATCTCATTCTCCTTTAGAATAGTCCAGAAATTCCATGCTCAAGTATTCTCCTCCTTGATCTCATCAAAGGACATAATACTTATACCCGTATTTTGGTTCTCTACTTCTAACTTACATTCTGTGAATATCTCAAAAGGTTCGGACTTGTGTTTCAACAGGAACATATGTCTGAATCTTGAGAGATCATCAGAGAATGTAATGAAGTACAAAGAACCGGTCTTGGCATGTGTAGACAGGAGACTTTCATACATCAGCATGTATCAATCCCAAGAGTTCACTAACTCTTTCTCTGTTTCCAATAAACAGAGCTATGGTCATCTTATCTTTGTGACATGACCGGCAAGTTTCACAAGATGTAAATTCAAACAGATTTAAATATGCATCTAAATGTAACTTAGCTAGTCGGGTCGTATTGATATGACCTAGTCTACAATGCCTTAAGAAGGATTCGTTCATTTCTGAACTCCTCCTCTCGTGTGTATTCTGTATACTAAGAACTGTAGTTTGATTTAGAACGTCAATGCTTTTAGTTAACGTGCCTGAATCGATCAACTCTTGATATAGGAAATTTTCAAAACATTATCCAACAATACAAAATTATATCCTTTCTTTACTAATAAAGAGACTGATATGATGTTGTATATCAGGTTCGATATCTAATAACATTCGTTCAGAATCAATGTATTCTGGTAATACAGGGTGATAGTGACCAACAGACTTGGCTGCAACACTTGCACCGTTTCTATCTCATGAAACTTGTTCAGTCGATAAAACTGCACATTTGTAGTACATTTTCCTACCATTTTTATATTAAAAAAGGACTTTATTATAATATATTATACATATGAAAGTTTATGTGTAAAAACATTATTTTCCATGTGTTAATATATTTTAATTATCATTTTGGTAGGAAAATGTATGCAAATATTATTGACCTAATCCTAGTAGAACAAAGTCTACTAAAATCTTATTTGAGTTGTTGTGTAGAATTTTCCAAGTTGTTATGCAGAATATATCAAAGAAATCAAGTTGTTGAAGAAATCTTGCCAAATTAAGAAGCAAACTTGGAGACCAAGTCTGGAAGCAACCGAGAGAATATTTCAAAGATACAAAGATTCCAGAGGAGCCCATATGTCACAAGAACAGAGCCCCTGAAGTTTGATGAACGGCAGAGATTAAATGGCCGCGGATCCGCGGCCTTACCCACCTTGTGCCGCGGATCCGCGGCAAGATTGAGGGATCAATTGCTGCGATTTTTTGGCATGAATCTCTGACATATTTTACCAAGTTTCCAACTGAAATATTCTGGCTTTGCACTATAAAAAGGCACCGAGACCCTCTTGGAAAAGCCATCAAGCCGAAGAGATCACGAAGCTCCCGACGCTCACGCATCCAGGCTGATCATCGACTGTTCGACTACCTCCTTAGGAAAGATCGAGAAGCAAATCAAGTTTTGTAATCATTTTCTATGGATTAAAAGTGTAGTTTGAAGGAGTTGATTAATAAAGGTATTTTTTTATTTAATTGTTTTTTTTACATTATGTTTTCCCTCTCTTTCTTTTCATCTTCTTCTCCCAACATGCGCGAGTAATTCTCCGCTTGTTAGGGTTCGTAGGATTAGGGTAGGCTAATGGGCGATGAAAATAATTAAACCCTTTTTAAGTCCTATAAAGTTTAGGAACTTTATCAAAAGAATCATTAACATCCTAATCGGGCGCGCTAGCAATTCTTTGCTAGTTCCGACCGCGATTAGAGATTAGATTAATGATTGTTTTGGTAAAGGCTAGATATGAATGGAGTTCCGTGTCGAGATAAGGGTTAAGAGTGGGATTCCTTTTCCCTCCAGAAACCCTAATCTACACGCATCACCGTCGTTCTAGTTCTAAATCTATTAATGGATAAAAAGGGTAACTTTTAATTAATCTTCCATAACTACTAAATCCTAACGATCCCTACAAGCCCTATTATTATATTATTTAAATCTCTAAAATAATCTAGATCTATATTTAACATTCTTGTTTAAAGTAGATCTAGAAACCTTTCACAAAATTCTTTATTCCTCCTCTCTTTCTCAACACATCTAAAGTAAAAATAAAAGGTTCCACGTTTCCCAGAGGACGACCCGTACTCATCTCGGTCTAGCTACGCGCGACACCGTTATTGATTGCGGTTAACTAAAAACACAAATTTTCACATCAATCAAATGGCGCCGTTGCCGGAGATACGTGCGTAATTTTTTTTTTTTACTATTTGTGTTGAATTCTTAGACGATTTATATCATTATTAACACAAAACTGCAAATTGTATATTTAACGATTTGTGCGTGAATTTTGCAAGGAGATCTGGAGTTACAGAATTGAGGAAAACAGAAGACAGAGGCATTCATCGAGATCCAGAGGAGCACAGAGGGCTTGAGAAAAATTTTCAGCAATTGTTCCTTCCACCTTGCGGCGGAACCGCGGCAAAAGTACCCTTGATGCGGCGGAACCGCGGTACAACAGAAGAATTAGGTCTACGGAATTCTCTGGTAAGATTCTCAACTCCTTCTCTCTCTCCTCAAATCCAATAAAATCTATCTTCTGCAGGATTCTTTGCAAAATTGCGCCGCTCAAAAATCTTTTTGCAAAAAGTTTTGTGATTGGTTTTGTTTTGCATATTTAATACGGATTTTAAGGGGCAAAGACCAAATCAAGATTAGGTGGGGATTTCATCACCCTTCCTAAGCCCCACAAATCACAAACCGAGCATATAGAACAACCTTTCATTAATTTAAAAAATATCTAGACCAGACTCTAAGGACTGTCGAGCTCAATAGGAAAATGACTAGTATAGGCATCGGCCGTTTATCCTAACTGACATTGCGGTGTCTAGGCTAGTGGTTTTTAATTAGGCCCACTGTAGTGGTGGTTCCTTCCCACTTACCTGGCCGTACTTGTCCGTGAAGAGACGGTTTGAGGTCCTATTTCTAGCCTTAGTTAGGAGCTGTCTAGCAGACCTAGGCGACCTTAGTTCTAGGGTTGCTTGTGCATCATAGGGTGATTTGTGTTGAAGTCCCACTTTTTCAAAACAAGCCAATTTTAAATCATACACACGCTGCCACTTGCACTAAACCCGCTTAGTGCATGCTCGGCTGGACACGGGATCCTAGTGCCCGTCTTGTCCGTGTTCCTGTTATCGACGCCGAAGTCGGTACTTCTTCATCTTCTTTCCCCCACCACACACCACATCAACCGTGATGGACGGCACTCCATCTAATTATAACACCACGCTGCCACCGCCCGAAGGTGCGCAGAATCCACCGCGCATCTCTCTCCAAGAGAGATGCTATCCTATTCGTGGTCCCCTTCATACTTGTCTATCTCTTCCACCACCTAACGGGGATAATTTCGAAATCAAACCCCACTACATCAACCTGCTCCCCAAATTTCACGGGCTTGAGTCGGAAGACGCATACGTTTTCATCACCAAATTCGAAAACGTATGCGCAATGATGGGTACTTCACAATTGACTTTAGATGCTATGCGCTTACGTCTTCTCCCATTCACATTGTGCGACTTGGCAGAAAAATGGCTTTATAATACTGCCTCACACTCTATCACTAATTGGGATGAATTCGTCGTAGCATTTCTTAAGAAGTTTTACCCAAATCATAAGACTGCACATGTTAGGAGCGAGATCAACCAGTTCACCCAGCTTCCCAATGAACCATTTTGGAAGTGCTTTGAACGTTTCAAAGATCTGCTTGTCCAATGCCCCCATCACGGAATACAAAGATGGGATTTATGTCGGATTATATATGAGGGCATTAATCCAGCGACAAAGCAGATGCTTGAAACAATGTGTCAATGCAATTTCATGTCTAAAGATGACGGAGAAGCATGGAAATATCTGGAAGATCTCGCTGAACACACGTTGCAGTGGGAAAACGTAAGACCACCTACAACTAAGGGAGGTATTCACCAGCTCGACGTTTCCATCGCAGTAAAAGTCGAAATGGCAGCGATGCAAAAGAAACTCGATTCTATTGAGAACAAACTTTCATCAGTCTCCCTAAATCAGGTCACGCTTCCCAAGACTGTCTGTGGTTGCTGTTCGGATCCTTCACACCTAACGGAAGAATGCCCTATGAATGCATCGTTTCAAGCTAATGCTGCTTTTCAGCAGCGACCTAGAAATGATCCTTATTCTTCCACATATAATCAAGGATGGAGGAATCATCCTAACTTTGCTTGGAATCAAAACCAACAAAGTAATTATCAAAGACCTCCTCCACAGCAACCACAACCACAGAATCAGCCCCCCTTTCAGTCACAAAATTTCCAAAATCCGGCCAACATTTCTACACCACAAGTGGCCGGTACTGACAACTCACTTGCACAAACTTTGGATATGTTCATGAAACAATCCATGCAAAATTCGGCTGAGATAAGGTCTTCTATTGACACCCTAACGAAAAACTCCTCCTCCCATGGTGAGAGTATTAAATCAATAGAAAACCAAATCGCACAGTTAAACGCCGCAATGAGTGCGAGAGAGAAAGGGAAACTCCCATCTCAACCCCTACCGAATCCTGGCCATTCACAAAGTCATAATGTGAATGCCATTACTACGTTGAGATCGGGGAGAGTGCTGAATAACCAAGTGGGTGAGCAGTTTGATGATAGTGACACATTTGATACCCCTTCTTCTTCTTCTTCCCCTAATTCGTCTAGTCTTCCACCTTCATCCGAGCCTATTCTCCGTTTTCCCCAAGGCTCGAACATTTCGCCAAATCTATCTAAGTCGATGCCTACTCCAATTTTGGGATCGAATCCGTCGCCACAGTCTTCTCCACAAACGTTGGACCCAAAACTTATTGATCGAGCTCCATTTCCAAACCGATTAAGGGCCAACAGACCTAACCCGCAAATGGAGAAGATTGTGGAAATGTTTAAGCAAGTTAGCGTGAATATTCCTCTCCTAGATGCTATTCAACAAGTCCCATCTTATGCAAGAATCCTTAAAGACTTGTGCACTAGGAAGAGAAAAACACAAGTGCCTAAAAAGGTTTTCATGACGAGTAATGTTAGCACAGCTTTTACCCAACAAATACCAAAGAAACGTAAGAACCCCGGCTGTCCTACAATCTCTATTTCTATTGGGGGTAAAAATATAAATCGTGCTTTACTCGATCTAGGCGCTAGCGTCAACTTGCTTCCTTATTCAGTATACGAGCAGTTAGGAATTGGAGAGTTAAAACCCGCCCATTGTACTCTCCAAATGCAGACCGATCTATCACCAAATCTCGGGGCGAACTAGAGGATGTGTTAATTAAAGTCGGGGAATTCATATTTCCCGTGGACTTTATTGTTTTAGATACACAACCTGTGGCAAACCCACACAATCAAATCCCGGTGATACTTGGTCGACCCTTCCTAGCAACTTCTAACGCTGTGATTAATTGTCGTAACGGTTCTATGAACTTATCCTTCGGGAAAATGACAATTGAGCTTAATATTTACAAGCTAGGAAGTCAGCGATCAGAACCTTCTGCTCATTTGCTGGATGTTTGTTCCATCCACGAGATAGCTCCCGAAAGCTGCATGGATGAGGAACTTTGCTTTGATGTTCTCGACAACACTAATGAGACATCGTTTGATCTTGCACCACTTCACAGTGAGGATATGTTCAATGAGTCCGACCTTGAGATTGAACCCGTTGACTCGTTGCAAAAGTCAGCAGCACTTTCCGAGTCAATATCTTATGCAAGTTTTGAACCTCTTAAGGAGTCCGAATATCATTCCGTTACGCCTCCTTCTATTGTCTCTCTGCCAATTCTTGATCTCAAACCGCTACCTTCTCATCTTAAATATGCATATTTAGGAGAGAATGAGACCTTGCCAGTTATTATATCCGCTTCTCTAGCCGTAGAGCAAGAAAATGCACTTTTGGCAGTGTTGAGATCGAATCGGCAAGCATTTGGTTGGACAATGGCCGACATCAAAGGGATTAGTCCCTTAATTGTTGAACATCACATACATCTGATGGATGAAGCCAAACCAACCCGAGACCCACAAAGACGGTTAAATCCCGTAATGAAGGAGGCGGTAAAGAAAGAAATCGTCAAATACCTTGATAGTGGAATAATCTACCCCATATCTGATAGCCAATGGGTAAGTCCAATTCATGTGGTCTCTAAAAAGTCTGGCATCACGGTCATCACTAACGAGGCTAACGAGTTAATCCAAACACGCACCCAAACTGGGTGGCGTGTATGTATCGATTACAGGAAACTCAATGCCGCGACGAGGAAAAATCACTTCCCTCTACCTTTCATTGACCAGATGTTGGAACGATTAGCGGGACACGAATACTACTGTTTCTTGGACGGATACTCTGGTTACAACCAGGTCCCCATCGCCGAAAAGGATCAAGATAAAACCACTTTTACTTGTCCTTTCGGAACTTTTGCTTATAGACGCATGCCCTTTAGGTTATGCAACGCTCCCGCTACATTTCAGCGGTGCATGATGGGGATATTTTCAGATATGGTGGAAAATTTTGTAGAAATTTTTATGGACGATTTCTCCATTTTTGGGGACTCCTTTGAGGACTGCCTTCGTAATCATGACGCTGTTCTTACCCGCTGTAAGGATAAGAACTTGACTTTGAATTGGGAAAAATGCCATTTTATGGTCCAAGAAGGTATTGTACTTGGACATATAATTTCACATAAAGGCATTGAGGTTGACAGAGCTAAAATAGATGTCATTCAAAACCTCCCTCGTCCCAATTGCGTCAAAGATATACGATCCTTCCTTGGTCATGCAGGATTTTATAGGAGATTTATTAAGAACTTTAGCAAAATTGCTAGACCCTTAACCCTTCTATTGGCCAAGGACACTACTTTTCACTTCGATTCGGATTGTGAGGCTGCTTTTGAATTGCTTAAAGAATCACTCACTACAGCCCCCGTTCTATCATCTCCGGATTGGAACCACCCGTTCGAGCTTATGTGTGACGCGTCAGATTATTCTATTGGTGCTGTCTTAGGACAGCATATTGATAAGATGCCACATGTAATTTACTATGCAAGTAGGACCTTGAATGATGCACAGATAAATTATACAACTACCGAGAAAGAACTCTTGGCAGTTGTATTTGCATTAGAGAAGTTCAGACCCTACTTGATTGGCTCGCCTATTGTGGTTTACACAGATCACTCCGCCCTACGACATCTTTTAACGAAGAAGGATGCAAAGGCCAGGCTAATACGTTGGATCCTATTGTTACAAGAATTTGATCTTGTTATCAAAGACAAGAGTGGATGTGAAAACGTAGTAGCCGACCATCTTTCACGCATCACTTCTTCGCCAACTGTGACCGTGCCGATAAATGACTCATTTCCCGACGAACAGCTCTTGAATGTATCCTACGAACCTTGGTTCGTGGATATCGTGAACTATCTTGCAACGGGACTTATACCTAGCAATTGGTCGAAACAAGACAAACTTCGGTTTTTATCCCAAGTAAAATATTTTTACTGGGATGAACCAAATCTATTCAAGTATTGTTCCGATCAAATCATTCGCAGGTGTGTCCCTAAAGATGAATTCAAGAGCGTGTTATCATTTTGTCATGATCAGGCATGCGGCGGTCATTTTGGACCTCGAAAAACGGCGGAGAAAGTTTTGCAATGTGGCTTTTATTGGCCAACATTATTTAAAGATGCATTTGAACATTGCAAAACTTGTCCGCGATGTCAGCATTTGGGTCGGATTTCATGAAGGAACGAGATGCCGCTCCAACCTATATTGGTTGTGGAAATATTTGATGTTTGGGGTATTGATTTTATGAGCCCTTTTCCCAACTCCTTTGGGAATCTATATATCTTGTTAGCAGTTGATTATGTCTCGAAGTGGGAGGAAGCTATACCGTGTCGCACTAATGACAACAAGGTTGTCATTAAGTTCCTTAAAGAAAATATCTTTTCGCGATTCGGACACCCTCGCGCTATCATTAGCGACAACGGGACACATTTCTGCAATAGGTCTTTCGAGGCCTTGATGCGGAAATATTCAATCACTCACAAACTTTCTACGCCCTATCATCCCCAAACAAGCGGGCAGGCTGAGATCTCAAATAGGCACATCAAACAGATATTGGAGAAGACGGTTTCTAAGAACAGTAAAGATTGGTCAACCAAATTGACGGATGCTCTTTGGGCATTCCGCACCGCTTATAAGACCGATCTTGGTATGTCTCCATACCGCCTTGTGTTTGGGAAGGCATGCCACCTCCCTGTTGAGATTGAACATAAGGCAATGTGGGCTATTAAAGAGCTTAATTTTGATCTTGATCATGCAGGCAGCTATCGGAAGCTGCAATTGAATGAGCTAAGCGAACTCCGCGATGAAGCCTACGATAATGCGGTGATAGTAAAGAATAGGACTAAAGTGTTCCACGATAAAAATCTTTTTAGAAAATCCTTCACATCGGGGCAACAAGTCCTTCTTTACGATTCCCGTCTCCATCTTCATCCGGGTAAGCTTAAATCTCGGTGGAAAGGACCTTTTGTAGTGCGGTATGTACACCCGCACGGGGCGGTTGAAGTCGAAAATTTGAAAAACGGTTCGATTTTTAAAGTAAACGGGCATAGATTAAAACCGTATTTTTCTGCTGACCCCGCGGAGGAGCTCCTGTTTTTACAGGAGCCTCTTTATCAAAACTAAATTTCCTCCGCCTCACCTCTATATTTTTTAACATTTTCTCATTTTAAGAATGGAGGTGAGTAAAAATGGATTTGATTGAATATCTGTGCGTGTCAAAGAATAAGTTTGGGGGAATTTATCATTTAACTATTATTTTACCCCTTGTATCTCTCCCTTAGTATACAGGTCCATGTTCTCAAAAGGCTACATCAGTGAGGACACTGCTGAAAACAGGTTTGGGGGGGAGGTTTGTATTCACTGAATTATCTTTGACACCGGGCATTAAAAAATTTTTTATAACAAAAGAATAGAAAGTGAAAAATTACATCCAAAAGATAGGAATAGTTTAAGAAAACCAAGAAAACTAGAAGTTTTCTTACACGAACTAGTAATAAGTAGTTATGAGCTGTTGTCCCAAGGGTTAGTAAAATGAAGGAAGTCACTAATCTGAGAATAAAAATAAGTCTGAAAAATAGTTTCTATTCTGGAAGCCAAACATTTGAATGTTGATACCCTACAATATGCACCTACACACGTCTTGAAACTCGGGATAGTAGAGGATACCTTGAAATGCTCTTGTCTAAAAGCCAAAGTATGAAGGAAGTGAAAAATGATGAAGAAAATATAAAAATGGTGAAAGGAAAAATATGAACACTGGTTTTGTATCGCCAAGGCAGCAATAAAAAAAATATAGCAAGGGTGCCTCTTCACCTAGTGCCCTAAGGCCAACTGGTCTGGGAGTCACTGCTAAACCTTAGGTGGTGCAAGACGAGGAAAATACTATCACCAAATCAGCAAGCACTTGAGTAATCGGTCAGTTAGTACCTCAAGAAGTATTAACGGTCGCATGAAAAGGTGTGAGCAAACCTAAGTATTCATAAAATCAAAAAGTACTGAGGTAGATGGACAAGAGTATAATAGCTTGAATTGAATTCTCCGAATGTAGGGATGTTATTTACACACACGTGGGGTTATATGATCAATGTTTGGATAAAAGGTAGGAATGAAGAATAAAGACGATGTTTTATTGAGGGATGATGTGATTTCTAACATTTTTTCATGACTATTAAGATAGGGCTCATGACAACTGAAAAGCTAGTATAGTTGGAAACTCTTCTTTTCAAAGTATTTCTTTTATGGTTCTTATCTTTATATGTAAATTTCACCATCTTTCTTTTGTTATAGGATTTTGTGGGTGTAATCCGCTGAAAACCCTCAGGAGACAACACTCCTCCTACTAGGGACACCTAGAGGTTTAACGGCTTGTTGCACGTGCTCAGTGCAATCGTGTCTGCCTACGAAAGTGTGCTTAGTTTTCTCCTTTCTTTTTCTCCTCTTAAATAAACTAGTTTGCTCGGGACGATAAAAGATAAGTTTGGGGGTATTTGTTCAGTCGATAAAACTGCACATTTGTAGTACATTTTTCCTACCATTTTTATATTAAAAAAGGACTTTATTATAATAAATTATACATATGAGGGTTTATGTGTAAAAACATTATTTTCCATGTGTTAATATATTTTAATTATCATTTTGGTAGGAAAATGTATGCAAATATTATTGACCTAATCCTAGTAGAACAAAGTCTACTAAAATCTTATTTGAGTTGTTGTGCAGAATTTTCCAAGTTGTTATACAGAATATATCAAAGAAATCAAGCTGTTGAAGAAATCTTGCCAAATTAAGAAGCAAACTTGGAGACCAAGTCTGGAAGCAACCGAGAGAATATTTCAAAGATACAAAGATTCTAGAGGAGCCCACATGTCACAAGAACAGAGCCCCTGATGTTTGATGAACGGCAGAGATTAAATGGCCGCGGATCCGCGGCCTTACCCACCTTGTGCCGCGGATCCGCGGCAAGATTGAGGGATCAATTGCTGCGATTTTTTGGCATGAATCTCTGACATATTTTACCAAGTTTCCAACTGAAATATTCTGGCTTTGCACTATAAAAAGGCACCGAGAGCCTCTTGGAAAAGCCATCAAGCCGAAGAAATCACGAAGCTCCCGACGCTCACGCATCCAGGCTGATCATCGACTGTTCGACTACCTCCTTAGGAAAGATCGAGAAGCAAATCAAGTTTTGCAATCATTTTCTATGGATTAAAAGTGTAGTTTGAAAGAGTTGATTAATAAAGGTATTTTTTTATTTAATTGTTTTTTTTACATTATGTTTTCCCTCTTTTTCTTTTCATCTTCTTCTCCCAACATGCGCGAGTAATTTTCCGCTTGTTAGGGTTCGTAGGATTAGGGTAGGCTAATGGGCGATGAAAATAATTAAACCCTTTTTAAGTCCTATAAAGTTTAGGAACTTTATCAAAAGAATCATTAACATCCTAATCGGGCGCGCTAGCAATTCTTTGCTAGTTCCGACCGCGATTAGAGATTAGATTAATGATTGTTTTGGTAAAGGCTAGATATGAACGGAGTTCCGTGTCGAGATAAGGGTTAAGAGTGGGATTCCTTTTCCCTCCAGAAACCCTAATCTACACGCATCACCGTCGTTCTAGTTCTAAATCTATTAATGGATAAAAATGGTAACTTTTAATTAATCTTCCATAACTACTAAATCCTAACGAACCCTACAAGCCCTATTATTATATTATTTAAATCTCTAAAATAATCTAGATCTATATTTAACATTCTTGTTTAAAGTAGATCTAGAAACTTTTCACAAAATTCTTTATTCCTCCTCTCTTTCTCAACACATCTAAAGTAAAAATAAAAGGTTCCACGTTTCCCAGAGGACGACCCGTACTCATCTCGGTCTAGCTACGCGCGACACCGTTATTGATTGCGGTTAACTACAAACACAAATTTTCACATCAATCAAAACTTATCACCCGTTCTCAGTTTTCTACCTATCTATAGCCCATGTAACAAATTACATATGTGGGATCCTGATCCAGTATCACATACCCAGGACGTAAAGGTTACTGAGAAACAGTTCTCTGTAATGAACACACCTGAAGATGATGCATTAGCATGCACTTTCTTCGTTTGGGCGGCACGGAAAATCTGGTATTCCCCAATTTCCTGCTCTGTCTTATAACAATTATAAGTTGGAGCGGGACCAACGTTCCCCAGCTCAGTATAACAAGCGGGTTCGGTTAATTCATCCGTTTTATTATCTTGTTTAAGGCGTGATATGGTCGCTACCTGGAAAGAGAGAGAAGAAAACACTCAACGTATGCTCTTACAAGATTAGATTGGTTATCTAATATATCTAATCAGAATGTCTCCCACTGTTTTAGTCAAATCTTCCTTCAAACCCTAAAAGGAAAGACTAGCTGGGATTAATTACACGCTACAAGTTCGCCAATCTTTCAGCCAGGCCAGTGTCGGTACTTTGAGGGAGGTCCCCCGTGCTTTCGCACGAACCTAATTAAAGTAAACCTCGTTTTCCCACGGGCGTAACCCCGTTAACACCTTTCTAGACACCTACTTGATCGGCTAATTGTAATGTGTAAAACTCTCCCAGGAGTAACTCTTACTCGCAGCGGGTATCGGGATCCAACTATCTCATAGAAGTTATGCAATCTCATTGCAAATTTCAACACTTGAAATTTCCGATAATATTTTGCCCCTAGCGTCCTATGACCTTGACGAATGCCAAACCACCCATAGTCCGCTAGCTAAGTTCAACCCGTACATTTCTTGATTGAATTAAACCCACCCGCACGACCCTTGACGAATGCCAAACAACGCCGTACGAATACCCTAATCCAATCGCATCGTATGCTAGCAGATAAGCACTAGTTAGCTACCGTACACTACGCCTTGACGAATGCCAAACTACCGCAGCACGAATACTAAGTAGTACTTATCTGAAATGACGGAGGGCTACGACGGGTTTTTTTTAAGAAAACCCTTTGCGTAATGAACTTGATATCGTTGTAGAATCGAGTGATTTTAAATGGAGTTTTTTTTAGGCTTTTCTAGTTTTGCTAAAGGGGTCACTCCCGGTGAAGGGATCGTCGGCCCTTTCCTCATCGAATAAGGTGCAGGATATTTCACAAATATCACTATGCAAAGCAAGAACTATAGAAGCAATCAAAAGACAAACCGAGTTTGTAGCATCTGCTAGTTTCACTAAAGAGGTCACTCCCGGTGAAGGGATCTCGGCTCTTTCCTTATCGAATAAGGTGCTGGATGTTCTACAAGGAACACCGCTATGCAAAGCAAGAACTAGAACTACCAGTTTTTAAACAAGTTTCTACAACATCTTAGGTTTCTTTTAGTTTCATTAATCTCATTAATGAAGTCCCATTTTATTATGCTTCACAAGCATTACATTTGAAACGAAATCTGCAATATAACATATATCTCATATATATATATAATATAAACATTCGTCTCAGGCAGTAATATGAACTCATCACAGAACATTGCAGCAGAAGAACATATATGAAATATTGGATATACTAGGACGTCCGTGTTTTAATACGAGCCTGTATAAAACACGGATTCCACGGTCGCGATGTATAGCCAAACCCACATCCCTAGACCCCTACGAGAGCGGCAAGCAACACTGCCAATTCTAGGGTTAGGAGACCCGGTCTCGACTCCTCGAGATGGTCTCCCACTGGACCTTAGAACCCGGTTACTTGTGCTCCCCGCCTTGGGTCTACCTAATGCGGAAAAGTAAATAATATACAATGGTGACGTCATCCTCAGCCCGGAAGTGCCCCAATAAAAGAATATTACATACAAATGAATTTTACATGAATGAAAAAGAAAAACTCTCATCTCACATAAAACCCCCGGCTATTCAAACACGACGATCCAATATAACATGTCACAGCAACACATAATATCTCATATCATCAACGTAAGCAAGTATGCGTATCCCGATTGTCGTTGATGTATAGCAACGAAGCCGACGATACACCACATACTACGCTTACGGTCACAGAAAAGAAAGTGTAAAACTACAACAGTTGGAGTCCGCAACCTCCTTAGACATCGCATGCCTAACCAAATGAATTCCTTAGACATCGCATGCCTAACAATTATAAACCCCGCATTTTAGTCTCATTATCGAAAACACTTTTCAATATCAAGTCGGGCAATTCAACAAGATTCCCGACATCCTGATCGAATGCTCGTCGCAAACTTTAGTAGATGGCCGCACCCCCGATGCCGTCGACGAAGTGCACTAAGGCGGAACACCGCTGCCGCGAGCACCCGAACGGATGCTTTTGGCGACGGGGTTCTCCTACAGTCACTTGGTCGGGGCTATGGGGCGTGGCTATCTATTAAGTTTACCCGGCGAGTATCCGCGTACGCTACGTGATTGCGACGGACTTTTGATCACATCAAAATTCCGTGGCAACCGATCATCTGAGACTAAAGTGCTCTGTTTATAACATTCAAATTAGTTATCTCATAACTATCTGTGGATTCCAAATATTGTATCACATTCCAGATAAATAGACAATGTTAAACTTTCCGATCGAATAATCAAACACCCAAGATTTCCCCAATATATCTCAACACTTGAAATTAGTTTAAAAACATCCATCACATGCCACAGTACCAATGATCCAGCCATAGAAGGGTCAAGCCAACGTCTCACATGTGGCACGCCGTACTGCCCCAAACCCTAAGGTTCAAAAGGCAGTTCAAGACGGTCACATAATCGAGTTAAGGTTTGTTTTCTTCTAGAGGGTCCTCCGCGTTACTTGCACGACTTAGAACGTTCTTAAACTCGAGAAAAAAATCCAACTTTTGAAAAATTTTCCGACTGGGAAAAAAGTGAGTTATTGATATCTGGTTGAACTTTTTAACAGTTTCTAAAAATTACCCGGACAAACTAAACAAAATTAAATTATCCGATCGAATCAACGAGTCCCCAATGCAACCCTAGAAAACTCAACACTTGAGTGGAATTAAAAAATTTCCAGAAAAAATTGACAAGAAAGCTCCTAAGAATAAATATATGAAATTCAAGGGACTAAGTCACAATTTTGGCGCGGAACCGCGGCCAAACCCTTGGTTTGGCCGCGGTTCCGCGGTCAAATAATTGACTTAGTGGACCATACTTCACAGTAATTCTTAGTTTTTCCTGCTTGTTTTTCTGAGCATTTTTAATTCATAAAAAATCACAGTTTTGAAAAATATCCAGAGAAGGGTTCGTGTCGGGTTTCCGTGTTTGATCGGACTTTAAACTTCGCTCAGACTTCGCCTAAAACTCTAGCTTGGCTCTGATACCACTGTAGGGTTGCTGGGCATGCGCACAAGGGTCTACGAGGCATCAACCATACCCGATTAAAATTTTAGCCGTGCCGAACAACCCGAAGCCGGATCTTTAAACTAGAGTTTAGGCGAAAACAAGCATGTTAAACAGTTTAACACTAAGTGAGAGGGATTACAACCTTTGTAGATCCGGTCCTTCACTTCTAAAGCTCCGTGTTGAAGTCCCTATGCTGCGATCATCGTGTTCCGGACTCTCGAGAGGTTCCACGAAGAGAAAGATGCAGTCTTGCTTCCGATCTTCGATATAAAGATGATCTACCTTGAAGTTTCGTTAACACAAGCTAACACTTATAATCTGAAATGAACACCCTCATCTAAATGGCAAGGATAGATGAGGATGATGAAGTAGGATTATTGCTCTCTTTTATTTTCATTTACTCACTCATTTTTCATCACAAATAAAAGCCAAGAAAGCTTTGCAAAAGAGGAAGAAGAAGAAGAATAGTGATCCATTTCTTTTGTGATGAATAATGAAAGGATTAATATGATGAATAATGCAACCATGGTTGACTAAACCATTGTAGAGAATTAACCAAGGGCTAGGGTTTGGGTTGGGTTAAGTATGAGTCATAGATAAATATCAACACAAATATCTTTATCATGACAAAAAGAAACCTTCTAGAATCTACTAGAAGTGTTAACCCTAATCCAAACCCTAATCATGTTTAAAATCCACTAAACATGTTGCATTAGTTATCATATCATGTTACAATATTATATATCATATATATAATATTTATTGTAACCAAATAAAATAATACAATTAACATATATCGCATATATATCAATGTATTACCCGAGTGAGAAAAAGAATCTTTTAGTGAGCTAATATTAGTTAATGTAATTTAATATATCATATATATTATTATACATTAAATTATCGAATCAACACTTGATCCGACAATCCAGCTATATCGCATATAACTGACTAATATCTCATTTACCGATTCATCGAATCAACACTTGATCCGATGACCCGGCTGATATCAAATATCGCGAGAATAGAATACGGTATCACATATCGCATTATCCTCGGTCCCGCACATATCACATATGTGCCCCTACTCCGTTTTTCCTGAGCCAAAAAATCTCTGTGTAGGACTCTAAAGAATCGTCAATACGCCGGCAGTAGGTGATGATCATATCAAACACCCACAAGCTGCAAGCGGTCAGCTAAACGTAACAGCTACCCAGGTATTGAGCGCTCAGAAGATCAACAAGCAAGCCTGTACATTCTCCTGTGAATCCAAACAGTAACACTCCCGTACAGTTCGGTCTCGTCGTCTGATATGTCGCATATCTCGCCTAGGGGTGGTAAATGTCAGACCCCAGTAGCTTGATAAGTCGTGTCGATATGAGGTCTATAACAGTTCGAGAAACTACTGATAACACTTACCAGTAAATCTCAGCAACCCTGGCCAGGGATTTCCAGTTATAGCCAATCGAACACAGCGCAACATCAACTCCCTATACCGTGAGAGACGAATCCCCTCCTATCGCTCATTGCCTCCATGTGATTCGGGACTGTACCCAAAAGCCACCTTTTTTCATGCCCTCTTGGACGTGGTATGATGGAAATCAAAGCACAGTGGGAATCACACAAGACTCTATGACGATCTCGGATCAACAGACTACTCTGTACCAGTGTCACCGGAGAACTGCCATCTGACGTGAGGTATAATACCATCTGGGAGTTCTCGGCGAGTTCGTCCAGTGTACCCAGTCTCTACTGAGCACCCGTACACCATCTTTGATGTCAAACACCGATGGATATGGGATCATCCATCGCCCATCATATGGGTCAAGATGCGTATACGCTTGTCTACTCTGGTGTATCGATGCCCTATCTCGATACACCCTCGACTAGGAACAATTATAGGATGTACTCGTCGACTACCGTGGCCCCACTAGTATGATCTCATCATAGTCCCAGAAGTCAAGTACATATCCTAAGGGCTTTATCAACATGTAACATAGAGACAATCAGAGTACATGTTAAGATAAAGTACAACCAGATAGCATACTATCAGGTCGAGCAAGAAAGTCCTCCCTATATGTAGGGTTCCTAGGCACTCTAATGGAGTCTCACAAGTGATCAAACATGCACAAATCAAAAATTCCTTGTTCCTACAAACCCTAATACGGATCGTTAACTAGAAATCAAGGCGATGCAAGCAAGTAAACGGAAATATAGCTAAAGGGAAGGGGCTACAACTTTTGTAGATCCGGTCCTACACCTCCTAGGCTCCGTGATGAAGTCCTCTCCGCTGTCCAAATCGAACCATGGCTCTAGTGTCGGCTTCATCGGAGAAAAAGCGGGTTAGGTCATCGACGACGATGCCGAAGATGATCTACGTCGAGGCATCGCTAGATCAAGCTCCAACTTCACCAAGTCAAGAAAACTTGTGAAGGAAACAACCTATACTACTTGGCAAGAGGTAGAGGATGAAGAAATAGGAAGTGGGTAGACTTTAGATTTGGATTTCTCACACTTTTTCATCAATCACCATTGATGTAGCAAGCTTTCTTCTCATGAAAGAAGAAGATGAAGAAGAAGAAGAAGATATGATAAGTTATATAATTAGATAAAATAAATCAATACTTATCATTTACTAACCCTTGGTTAAGTGTAGAGAATGTACTATGGTTAGTTCATATGGTTAGGGTTAAGCATGAGACAAGAATGGTGACTTAGTCAAAGTTTCATGAATGTTCAACTAAAAACAAATAAAGCCACCATTCATCTTTCTCTTTTCCAAAATGAATAAGATAAATAAGTAAATGGAAAAACAAAACCCTAACCATTAGTTTAACCATGGTACATTCTTTACACTAACCCTAGCTTGCATGTATCATCAAACATGATACAATCTTGTGCACAAAAGTATATCACATATACAACTTGTGCATTTCAAGTGAGAAAATCCATTTAAAGTGAACCAATACTAGTTAATGCAAAGTAATATATTAAATATATAATTATACATCAAATCATTAAATCAACACTTGATTTAGCGATCAGGTCATGTCGCATATAACCGGCTAGTATCCAATGTATCGGCTTATCGAGTCAATCCTTGATTCGATAACTAGGTTATATCGCATATAACCATTCGATACATTCATCGTGAGAATAGAATACGGTATCACATACACGCATTATTCTCGGTCCCGCACATATCTCATATGCGCTCCTATTTCGTTTCGCTTGAGCCAGGAAACCTCTGTGTAGGACTCTAAAGACTCGTCAATACGCCGGCAGCAGATGATGATCATATCAAACACCCACAAGCCGCAAGCGGTCTTCTAAACGTAACAGCCACCCGGGTATTGAGCGATCAGAAGATCGACGAGCAAGCCTGCTCACACTCCTGTGAATCTAACCAGTAACACTTACCGTACAGTCCGGTCTGTTCGTCTGATATGTCGCATATCTCGCCTAGGGGTGGTAAACGTCAGACCCCAATAGCTTGATAAGTCATGCCGACGTAAGGTCCATAACATGTGTGAAACTAGTGATAACACTTACCAGTAGGTCACTGCAACCCTGGCCAGGGATTTCCTGTTATGGCCAGTCGAGCATAGCGCAACATCAACCCCCAATACCGGGAGAGACGAATCCCCTCCTATCGCTTATTGCCTCCATGTGAATCGGGACTGTGCCCAAAAACCACCCTTTTGCACGACTCAGTAGAGCCATGGTAAGGTGGAAATCAAAGCACAGTGGGAGACACACAAGACTCTTTGACGATCTCATGTCAACAGACTAAGCTGTACCAGTGTCTCCAGAGAACTGCCATCTGACGTGAGGTATAATACCATCTGGGAGTTCTCGGCGAGTCCGTTCAGTATACCCAGTCTCCACTGAGCACCCGTATACCATCTCTGATGTCAAACACCAATGGATATGGGATCATCCATCGCCCCATCACATGGGTCGAGAAGATATACGCTAGTCTACTCTGGAATATCGATGCCCCGTCTCGATATTCCCTCGACTAGGAACATTGAAGGATGTACTCATGGACTATCCAGGCCCCACTAGTATGATCTGCATCACAGTCCTGGAAGTCGAGTACACATCCTAAGGGCTTTATCAACATGTAACAGAGAGACAGAAAGTATACACGTTAAGATATAGAGCAACCAGATAGCGTACTATCATGTCGAGCAAGAAAGTCCTACCTATATATGTCCCAGCATCCACTACAATATACATCCAATGAACAGTAATGGCCTCTAGGGCATACATATAACTAACAATCTCCCACTTGCACTAGGGCCATCTGTAGCAGTGGTTGCAATATCACATACTCAACCATCCCTTAAAAGTCTTTCTTTGGGAAAAGTCCTTCGTGAGTGGATCCGCCGTATTGTCCTCTGAGTCTACTCTCCTAACCTCGATCAACCTGGAGATCAACTATCTCCATGATCAGGTGATGCTGCCTCAGAATTTGTCTGGGTCACTGATGGGACCAGGGTTCCAGGGCCGAAGCCACACTTCCATTGTCATACAATGGCAGGAACCTAGTTCATCTTATGAACCAATGTACACCCAAACTGCCTCTTTGGTAGTATCTTAATAGCGATGTTACCAGCCTTTATCGTCTAGTTTGCCACGGTATCTAGTTTGGAACTCTTCCAACATACCGTCCCTTTACTGAGGGTAAAGACAATGCCTGTGACTGATATTCAGTCGTCTTTATCACCCTGGAACTCTTCCAGTGATTCTCCCCAGGATCAACTGATACTATCTCACTATATCTAGTGAGAATCCTAGCATCCAATTACATCTATCTCATAGATGAAAACTCAGGATTTAGGAGGTATCATTTTGATCCTATTTGGAGAATCCTTGTGATAATAGGAGATTGACCGATCGTAGTATAGGAAACTCTTTTCCTATCAAGAGTATGTTGTCTACGTACAATACGAAGATGACCACCTTACTCTCTACTACCCTTTTGTATATACAAGGTTCGTCTACCATTTTGATGAAGTCAAACACTTTGACTATCACATCAAAACAGACGTTCCAACTCCGCGATGCCTTCTTTATTCTGTAAAGCAACTTGCACACGTTTCCGCTGCTCCCACTGTCTACGAGACCCTCTGGCTGTGTACTTACAGACGTTCTCTTCTAAATCAGTATTAAGAAAAGCAGTCATGGCACCCAACCACCAGATATCTTAGTCATGGTATGTAGCCGTGGTAAGTAGGATCTGGATAGACTTAAGCATAGCTACTGGAAAAAGGTTTCATCATTATCCACGCCTGGTCGATGACGAAAACCTTTAACAAGTCTAGCTTTGAAAGTCTCAACTTTTCCATCTACACCAAGTAATCTTCTCAAGATATACTTGCTCCTGATGGGGATTTAACCCTTCAGATATAGCAGCTAAAGTCCATACTTTACTGGTGTACATGGATTCCATCTCAGATCGCTAAGCATCCAGCCATTCTTACAGAGTCCCTACTCTAGATGGCCTGCTCGAAACTAGTTGGGTCATCATCTCATGATGCATTCCTTGCTCCCACTGTCACCGAGAAACCGAGGTATCTCCCAGGCGGATGAGGAACCCTACTAGATCGGCGGAGAGGCTGAGGTTCGTCGGGGACTATTGAATCCTTTGGTTCTGTCAAATCATCAGTTGCAGTTTGTATAGCTGGAACCTTTCCAGTTCTACAGAACTGACATTGCCTCGATCTTGTCCGGATTTTGCTTTTGACACAGGCCGGACAATCCCAAATCTTAACTTGCTTAAGACATGGGCTCTTCCCATACCATATCTGATATGGAGTGGTAGACTGTGTTCTGATTCGAACCTAATTCAATAGGTATGCAGCTTCTCAAGTTCATAACCCCCAAAAGGGAAAAGGTAACTCAGTAGTACTCATCATAGAGCACACCTTATCATATAGGGTGTGATTGCTCCGCCCCGATGCACCAATGTGCTATGGTTATTCGGGGGAGTAATGCTGAGAGAGAATCTCATTCTCCTTTAGAATAATCCAGGAATTCCATGCACAAGTATTCTCCTCCTTGATCTCATCAAAAGACATAATACTTATACCCGTATTTTGCTTCTCTACTTCCAACTTATATTCTGTGAATACCTCAAAAGCTTCGGACTTATGTTTCAACAGGAACATATGACTGAATCTTGAGAGATTATCAGAGAATATAATGAAGTATAAAGAACCAGTCCCGGCATGTGTAGACAGGAGACCTTACATACATCATAATGTATCAGTCCCAAGAGTTTACTAACTCTTTCTCTGTTTCCAGTAAACGGAGCTATGGTCATCTAATCTTTGTGACATGACTGGCAAGTTTCATAAGATGTAAATTCAAACTGGTTTAAATATGCATCTAAAATGTAACTTCAGCCAGTCGGGTCGCATTGATGTGACCTAGTCTACAATACCTCAAGAAGGATTCGTTCATTTCTGAACTTTTCCTCTTGTGTGTGTTCTCTATACTAGGAATTGTAGTTTGATTTAGAACGTCAATGCTTTTAGATAACGTGCCTGAACCGATCAACTTTTGATATAGGAAATGTTCAAAACATTATCCAACAATACAAAATTATATCCTTTCTTTACTAATAAAAAGACTGATATGATTTTGTATATCAGGTTCGGTATCTAATAGCATTTGTTCAGAATCAATGTATTGGTAATACAGGGTGACAGTGACCAACAGACTTGGCTGCAACACTTGCCCCGTTTTCTGTCTCATGAAACTTATCACCCGTTCTCAGTTTTTATACCTTTTTGTAGCCCTATGTAACAGCTTACATATCTGGGATCCTGATCCGGTATCATATACCCAAGATACAGAGGATACTGAGAAACAGTTCTTTGTAATAAACACACCCGAAGATGATGCATCAGCATGCACTCTCTTCGTTTGGGCGGCACGGGAAATCTGGTATTCCCCAATTCCTGCTCTGTCTTATAACAATTATAAGTTGGAGCGGGACCAACGTTCCCCAGCTCAGTATAACAAGCGGGTTCGGTCAATAATCCGTATTATTATCTTGATTAAGGCGTGATATGGTCGCTACCTGGAGAGAGAGAAGAAAACACTCAGCGTGCGCTCTTGCAAGAATAGATTGGTTATTATTTTATCTAATCAGGATGGATCCCACTGCTTTTTATCAAATCTTCCTTCAAACCCTAAAAGGAAAGACTAGCCGGGATTAATTACACACTACAAGTTCGCCAATCTTTCAGCCAGGCCAGTGTCGGTACTTTGAGGGAGGTCCCCCGTGCTTTCGCACGAACCTAATTAATGTAAACCTCGTTTTCCCAGAGGCGTAACCTCGTTAACACCTTTCTAGACACCTACTTGATCGGCTAATTGCAAAGTGCAAAACTCTCCCAGGAGTAACAATTACTCGCAGTGGGTATCGGGATCCAACTATCATATAGAAGGTATGCAATCTCATTGCAAGTTTCAACACTTGAAACTCCCGATAAAGGTTTTTACCCCTAGCACCTATGACCTTAACTATGGTCAACAAATCATAAGTACTAGTCAAGTTCTACCCGTCATTTCGTGATTAATTAGACCCACCCACATGACCCTTAACTAAGGTCAACAAAGTCACGCGACTGTCCTAACTAATCGCATCATATGCGGTGTAGGAAGCCATCACTTAGCTACCGTACACTGTGCCTTGACTATGGTCAACAAACACAGCACGAATACTAAGTACTCTACTTCCTAAAATGACGGAGGGTTGCGGCTGGTTTTTATGAAAACCTTTAACGCTTTGAACTTGATCTCGTTGCGGAATCAAATGGTTTTTAAATGGAATGTTTTCGAGGCTTTTCTAGTTTTGCTAAAGGGGTCACTCCCGGTGAAGGGATCGTCGGCCCTTTCCTCGTCGAATGAGGTGCGGGATATATCATATATATCACTGTGCAAAGCGGAAACTATAGAAGCGATCAAATGACAAACCGAGGGTTGTAGCATCTGCCAGTTATTGCTAAAGAAGTCACTCCCGGTGAAGGGATCTCGGTCCTTTCCTCATCGAATAAGGTGCAGGATGTTCTATAATGAACACCGCGATGCAAAGCAAGAACTGTAGCTACCTGTTTTTATTTTGAAATTCGATTCCACAACATCAATTAGGTTTATTTTCTTTCATTAATCTCATTAATGAATATCCCATCATTTAAGTCCACCTAATCATCACAGATAAATATAACGTACGCTTATGCCATCCGCATTCGCCTCGATGTCCCGTCTGCACCGTTAGGTTAGGTAACTAACGGCAGAGCGAGGCAGGGCTAGCGCGGGTGTAAAACATAAGCAACGTCTATATAATATATCATATATACTATATACTATATCTATCTGAACAGAGCACAGAACATCGCATGATCACATCACAGATAACGCAGCAGAAAGAATCATATGAAATATTGGATATACTAGAACGTCCGTGTTTTCAATACGAGCCAGTATAAAACACGGATTCCACGGTCGTGATGAATAGCCAATCCCACACCCCTAGACCCCTACGAGAGCGGCAAGCAACCCTACCAATTCTAGGGTTAGGAGACCCGGACTCGACTCCTCGAGTTGGTCTCCCACTGGACCCCAGAACCCGGTTACTTGTGCTCCCCTCCTTGGGTCTATCCTAGTGCGAAAAAGTAAATAATATACATCAACGGTGACAACTTCCGCAACCTGGAAGTGCCCCAATAAAAGAATATTACATACAAGTTTTTACATGAATGAAAATGAAAAACACTCATCTCACATAAAAACCCCCGGCTATTCAAACACGACGATCCAATATAACATATCCAGCAACACATTACATCACATGTCATCAACATAAGTAAATATGCGCATCCCAAGTCGTTGACATATAGTAACGAAACCGGCGATATCACATATTACACTTACGGTCACAGAAAAGAAAGTGTAAAACTACAACAGTTGGAATCCGCAACTCCTTTAGACATCACATGCCTAATCAAATGAATTCTTTAGACATCGCATGCCTAACAATTATAAACCCCGCATTTTAGTCTCATTATCGAAAACTCTTTTCAATATCAAGTCGGGCAATTCAACAGGATTCCCGACATTCTGATCGAATGCTCGTCGCAAACTTCAGTAGACGGCCGCACCCCCGACGCCGTCGACAAAGTGCACCAAGGCGGAACACCGCTACCGCGAGCACCCGAACGGATGCTTTCGGCGACGGGGTTCTCCTACAGTCACTTGGTCGGGGCTATGGAGTGAGGCTGTCTATTAAGTTTACTCGGCGGGTATCCGCGTACGCTACGTGATTGCGAGGGACTTTTGATCACATCAAAATTCCGTGGCAACCGATCAAGTGAGACTAAACTGCTATGTTTATAATATTCATTCCGTTATCTCATAACTATTTGTGAATTCCAATTATTATATCACATTCCGGATAAATAGAAAATGCTAAACTTTTCGATCGAACAATCGAACACCCAAGTTTTCCCGATACAGCTCAACACATGAAATAAGTCTAACAACATTCAGTTCGTGCCTCAGTACCGACGGTCCAGCCGTAGAAGGGTCAAGCCAATGTCTCACATGTGGCACGCCGTACTACCCCAAACCCTAAGGTTCAAAGGGAAGTTCAAGACGGTCACATAATCGAGTTAAGGTTTGTTGTCTTCTAGAGGGTCCATCGCGTTACTTGCACTACTTAGAACGTCGTTAAACTACGGAGAAATCCAACAATTGGAAATTTTCCGGCAGGGAAAAAAGTGGGTATTTATATCCAGTCGAACTTTTTAACATATACAAAAAATATCCGGAAAAGCACATAGACAAAGTTTGAAATTTCCGATCGAATCATCGAACCCCAAAACATCCCAGAAAACTCAACTCTTGAGTGAAAATTAAAAATTCCCAGAAAACTCAGCACCAGAAAATAGGAGTTACTGTGCAAAAGTCAACGCAAGAGGAGACCATACGGCCGCGGAACCGCCGCACATGCCAAGCTCGTGCCGCGGTTCCGCGGTGGTTTAATTGAATTAGGCCCCCGTATTTCGCAGTAATTCATATAATACCCTGCTTAATTTTCTGCATATTTTTAATGTGGAAAAATGCACAGTTTTGAAAAAAGTACAGAGAGCATGGAAAAAATGGGGTTTCGGGTTCGATCGGGATTCAAACGTCGTCTCGACTTCGCCTAAGGCTCTAGCTAGGCTCTGATACCACTGTAGGGTTTCTAGGCACTCTAATGGAGTCTCACAAGTGATCAAACATGTACAAATCAAAAATTCCTTGTGCCTACAAACCCTAATACGGATCGTTAACTAGAAATCAAGGCGATGCAAGCAAGTAAACGGAAATATAGCCAAAGGGAAGGGGCTACAACCTTTGTAGATCCGGTCCTCCACCTCCTAGGCTCCGTGATGAAGTCCTCTCCGCTGTCCAAATCGAACCATAGCTCTAGCGTCGGCTTCATCGGAGAAAAAGCGGGCTAGGTCATCGACGACGATGCCGAAGATGATCTACGTCGAGGCATCGCTAGATCAAGCTCCAACTTCACCAAGTTAAGAAAACTTGTGAAGAAATACCCTATACTACTTGGCAAGAGGTAGAGGATGAAGAAATAGGAAGTGGGTAGACTTTAGATTTGGATTTCTCACACTTTTTCATCAATCACCATTGATGTATCAAGATTTCTTCTCATGAAAAAAGAAGATGAAGAAGAAGAAGAAGAAGATATGATAAGTTATATAAATTAGATAAAATAAATCAATACTTATCATTTACTAACCCTTGGTTAAGTGTAGAGAATGTACTATGGTTAGTTCATATGGTTAGGGTTAAGCATGAGACAAGAATGGTGACTTAGTCAAAGTTTCATGAATGTTCAACTAAAAACAAATAAAGCCACCATTCATCTTTCTCTTTTCCAAAATGAATAAGATAAATAAATAGATAAATAAGTAAATGGAAAAACAAAACCCTAACCATTAGTTTAACCATGGTACATTCTTTACACTAACCCTAGCTTGCATGTATCATCAAACATGATACAATCTTGTGCACAAAAGTATATCACATATACAACTTGTGCATTTCAAGTGAGAAAATCCATTTAAAGTGAACCAATACTAGTTAATGCAAAGTAATATATCAAATATATAATTATACATCAAATCATTAAATCAACACTTGATTTAACGATCCGGTCATGTCGCATATAACCGGCTAGTATCCAATGTATCGGCTTATCGAGTCAATCCTTGATTCGATAACTAGGTTATATCGCATATAACCATTCGATACATTCATCGCGAGAATAGAATACGGTATCACATACACGCATTATTCTCGGTCCCGCACATATCTCATATGCGCTCCTATTTCGTTTCGCTTGAGCCAGGAAACCTCTATGTAGGACTCTAAAGACTCGTCAATACGCCGGCAGCAGATGATGATCATATCAAACACCCACAAGCCGCAAGCGGTCTGCTAAACGTAACGGCCACCCGGGTATTGAGCGATCAGAAGATCGACGAGCAAGCCCGCTCACACTCCTGTGAATCCAACCAGTAACACTTACCGTACAGTCCGGTCTGTTCGTCTGATATGTCGCATATCTCGCCTAGGGGTGGTAAACGTCAGACCCCAATAGCTTGATAAGTCATGCCGACGTAAGGTCCATAACATGTGTGAAACTACTGATAACACATACCAGTAGGTCACTGCAACCCTGGCCAGGGATTTCCTGTTATGGCCAGTCGAGCATAGCGCAACATCAACCCCCAATACCGGGAGAGACGAATCCCCTCCTATCGCTCATTGCCTCCAAGTGAATCGGGACTGTGCCCAAAAACCACCCTTTTGCACGACTCAGTAGAGCCGTGGTAAGGTGGAAATCAAAGCACAGTGGGAGACACACAAGACTCTATGACGATCTCGGGTCAACAGACTAAGCTATACCAGTGTCACCAGAGAACTGCCATCTGACGTGAGGTATAATACCATCTGGGAGTTCTCGGCGAGTCCGTTCAGTGTACCCAGTCTCCACTGAGCACCCGTATACCATCTCTGATGTCAAACACCAATGGATATGGGATCATCCATCGCCCATCACATGGGTCGAGAAGATATACGCTAGTCTACTCTGGAATATCGATGCCCCGTCTCGATATTCCCTTGACTAGGAACATTGAAGGATGTACTCATGGACTATCCAGGCCCCACTAGTATGATCTGCATCACAGTCCTGGAAGTCGAGTACACATCCTAAGGGCTTTATCAACATGTAACAGAGAGACAGAAAGTATACACGTTAAGATAAAGAGCAACCAGATAGCATACTATCATGTCGAGCAAGAAAGTCCTACCTATATATGTCCCAGCATACACTACAATATACATCCAATGTACAGTAATGGCCTCTAGGGCATACATATAACTAACACTATATACGTCCAAGCATCCATTACAATATACATCGTATGTACAGTAATGGCCTCTAGGGCATACATATAACTAACACACACGTGCAAAACACTTAGAACCATATTTCTGTTTATATTCCGCATTCGTTTGACTTGATTAATTAGTCATACATAATATTTCTTTACAGCATTGTTTAAGGTATTTGCTCGAATAATATACTTGACTCATTTCATGCTATTCGAACATATATATATATATATATATTTATCTTGATCATTAAATTGTTGTATATACATATAAACGATAATTAAATACTTGGGGTGTATTTTGAAAACTATACAATATTATTTTTACATAAAAACCCCTCAAGTTCTATAAATTACCCTAAGGACCCTAGTAAACATAGGTTTAAGCGAGACCAATCTCTTAAGCCTCACGGAGCCGGAGAAACGGGTTCTTGCCTATCTAAGGTAGACAATTAAAAAACGGTAATATCAACACGGTAATCGTCTTTGAAAAAGACACAAATCCTGCCGCCCATATGCAGCGGTTTCCGATAGCATCAAAACAATCAGGACTTCAATTTACCTTTCTAATTGTCTGACTCAGTTTGAGTCTCATTATAATCTGACTTTAATATGATTCAAGTACAATCTACAATCCTCAATATTACAATTCAACACGAATCCATGAATCCATTATTCCATATATTCAATCTATCAATATATACAACTTGACTGAACCGAACTATGGGTATACATTCCATTTACATGATCATCCAGTTTACATGATTCTCCAGTTACATACATGATTCTACAGTTACATCCGTTTACTGATATCATGGTTTCGGTCAGTCATCCAATTATACAATCAATACAATTTACCATACAACAATACAATCAAGATAACACGGGGTTTAAGGGTTAGATTAGTACGGAAAGTGTTAAAAGTGGCACGAGACTGCAAGATTAAGACGCCTAACATGAATCCAATTGCCGTTGTTTCGGGTTGTATAACGGAGCCTTGTACTTTCATTTGCCTTTAGTCTCTGGCATATAGAGACTCCTCTCGTATACACCGGCATCCTTCTGTATCAAACTACAAACAACAACGTTAACACTAAATACAACATTATAACAATCAAATATAATTTTAAAAGTTACACACACACTCTCTCTCTCTATGTCTATTCTATTTCTCTCTTATCTTTGGGACTTACCGAGCGACCTGTTCGCTGACGACATTCTCTTTCTTTCTTCTTTGAATATCGTCAGGTGATCTGGACCCGTTAGAGATCGAGCCCACTGCTGAAGACTTGGATCAGTTCAGTGAAGACCTCGAGCTCTAGTCATTGTACACTTTCCATTTCAGTACTTTTTTTTCTTTTCTGTTATGCCATTGTTTAGGCATTGCTTTTTATTTCAGTTGTATTTACTTTCCATGTATTGTACATAAAGAATGTGAATAAATAAAGTTATTGTTTTATTATATCTTGTCTCTTGTGCTTTACTTTTATATTTCTTAGATAAGCTTAGCGTATTTACTTCACAGTAAATACGTAGCGGCCTCGTCCCGTCCCGTTCGCCGTATACCGGGAAGCGGGGCACGAGGGGGTTCACGAGGTATGATAAGAGGAAAATAAGAGATGGGGGGAAGGAGAGAGAAGGGACTTACATACACAAGCCGGTATTGTCACCGGGCTTGTCTATCCGCCGATAGCCTCGCGTTTCTAACGAGTCCTTCTTGAAAACTTCTTTGTGTTCTTCTTCTTGGACTCTAGGTGAAGAGGGAGAAGTGAGAGATAGAAAAATGTGAGGAAGGAAAAGATAGAGGAGGACAAATAAAGATGGTGTAATAATGAATTATGTATAATAATATATGCATTCAACATGAGAATTAAAAAAGAAATGAAAGGTCACCATTCATTTTGGAAATGAAAGGTCTCATTTGTAAGTTATGAGAAGAATAAAAAATTGATAAAAAATTATTGCAAGAATGGGGATTTGAACATGTGATCTATTGAATAACAATGCAAAGACTTAACCAATGAGCTACAAGGTTGTTCATACACATATTTAATAAGAATTAAATATATGATGTTGCCTAAAAAGAAAGTGGGCTTTTGGGCTCATAGTTTTGTAAAAGAAAATGAAATTGAAATTGGATTTGGGTTATGGGCTGTGTCAGGTCTTATGTTTAATTTGAAAAAAAGTTAAAATTTAGTTTTAAAGAAATGTGTTTGGGAAAAATAGATAGAAGAATAAAATAATATATTTATAAAAAACAAAATATACAGAAAATACTAAGAATAAATAAATACAGTATTATACTAAAGAAAGAAAACATGAAGGTACAGTAATACTAGGGTCGTTACAGAACCGGAGATGGTAATTTTATCCCGAGCTAGGTGCTGAACGCTCATGCAAATTTCTTTTAGCACTCTGATATTTAGGAGGTTGACGGAGGAACCGTTGTCAACTAGAATCTTCCCTATCTTAATGTCGTGGCAGTACCCGGTGATATATAGGGGACGGTTGTGCTCGCACGTCCCGAGAAGGAGGTCCTCGTCGCTGAAGGTGATGTTGGCTGTGTGCATTTCTTCCACCTCGTCTTTCATCTTTTCTTCGGCAAGGAAGGCTTGAAACTGCCCAGGGTCCTGTAACGCCTTGATTAGAGAATCTCGTGCATCTTTAGACAAAATAAGGGCATCCAAGATGCTCAGTTGCGAGGGTATCTTCCTCAGGTGTGCCAGCACATTATAATCCACTTTGCTCTTCTTGGGCGGATCCTTGGCTGCGAGCTTTCCTGTGACTCGCTCATCGAGGGCGATATCCTCGGGGACTTTTTCTTTCCTATTATCTTTTTTGTTCGCTCCCTTGCTTGTAGGTCCGAGATTCTTTTCGGGTAACGTGCGATTACGCAGCTAAATGTTCTCACAGGTCTTCACCTCTTCTGTTTCGGAAGTGGATTCCTTAAAGAGAGGGCCATAGGCTATTTCTTCGTCAGAATCGCTCCCGAAGGTGAGGAATTGCGATTCCCTGGAATTAACCATGTGACGATCGTCGGCAGTTCTTTCGCGCTCCTCTATCGTGCTTCTCTGCTCTCGATGAGTTTTGCGCTTCATTCGCTTGAAATGCTGTCGATGAGCAACGTATCCCTGCCACCAATTTTTAAAGGCTATGCATTTCTCGGTAGGGTGTGTGATTCTCCGATAGTATAAGAATTAGTTTGGATATGCATCTAGTTCTCCAGGGAACATATTTTCTGAAGTGTCTTCTTTGAAAGGCGGCAATTTCATTCCCACCGACAGGGCTTTGGCGAACTGCTTCCTTGTCTTAAACTTGCTTTTGCTGGCGGCAGAAGTACTTCTATCCGGTTGGGGTACTCTATGACTTCTCAATACCGGAGCTTCTTCAATGCGACGCCAACGTTTGGTTTTTTCATATATGGCCATTTCATGCTCTCGATCAGATTTTCATTCCTGAAGAGCTTCGCTCAGCAGTCTGTCAATCAATTCGTCCGATGGCTTTAGAGATTTTGATTCCGTTTATGGATCTGCCCCCGGTTTCTCTGCATCAGAAGCTTCTTTGTCATTTATTGATGAGTGGGAGATCACGTGGCAGTTTGCCACGTAATCCTCAGGCTCTTCTGAAGAATTGTCTACTTCATCAGCGTCATCAGCTTCATTCTCAAGAACATGCTTAAAGAATTCATCCAACGTGATTGGGGTCCGAGCCTTCTGGTTATATTCTTCTAGTGCATCGATATATTTTTGCAGACCTGTACGGCTATCTTCGGGTTGGACGGGCTTCTTGGCCTTCTTCTTTTTCTTTAAAGACTTTGGAGGCTTGGCCTGAACGTTTTGTCCACCTTCACCAACTTTCAGCGTTGGGCGCGGCTACAGCATCCCCTCAATAATCTCGGGTTCCAAAGGGCTCTTCCACCTAATTGTCGGACATGCTTGGAGATCTTTCATCATCCTTTTAGTTTTTGTCGAAAGAACAACTTCCCATGGAGCTTCCTCTATAAATAAGTATGATGCCCCCGGCGTGTCCATCTTTTTCGGAGCTTGTGGTTGTGGCGGGTTTACCCTCCAGTTTTCAGAAAACGCGAATTTGCCTTGCTGGTACTGGTCCTCAATCAATTTTTTTGAAGACAAAGCAATCTTCGATTGGATGGCCCATTATTCGATGGTAGGGGCAGTAATTGGGACTTTTGACGTCACCGGGCTGCAGTGGGCATTTCGGATCCGGTAGGGTGATGAGCCAGTTGCGCAACTCCAACTCGAACAGTCTTCTCGTCTTATCCCGAGGAAACGAATAAGGGTGTTTTAGCCTCTCGTTGAAGAGTCGTTGTCTATCACTTTGGCGATCAACTGGTTTCGGACCATTAGGCTGCTGTTGAGTATTGGCGACGAAGGTCGCTTTCTCCTTCCCCTTCTCGTTTCGAGGCACCATTTTCGAGGAAGACGGTCTATGGCCCATCTGATCCATTTGGGCCAGTTTGTCAATCAAGGCCTGGAAGGTAGTCGGCTTGAAAAACATCATGAACTGGGATATGGTCGCCTGCGGATTAAGGGTACCTACGAACATGCCTACTGCAGGAGCCTCTTCTATGCATTGTTCGCACTTCGACCATAGATTCCACCACCATATCGCGTACTGAACCCATGTTCCGGCTTTACCCTGGCGTTGATCAATGCCATGATTGGGGTGCATTCTCTAGCGCTTGCGGACCTTTGTGTAAACAGTAATTCCATTTCTGCAAATGTCTTAACGGAGTCGTTCGGGAGCTCAGAGTACCATTCAAACGCTGTCTCCGACAAGCTGCCAACAAATTGGCGAAGCAGCAGTTTGTCGTCACCTCCGGTGTTGCCGCACAAAACCCTGAATTGAGCAACGTGCTGGTGTGGATTCCCCGTCCCCTTATATACATGGAATTTAGGGATGTTATACCCCGGTGGGTACTTTATTTGGTCGTACCAACCCGGATAGGGTCGTCCAGTCTTAACAATTTGGCCGGCCGCTTCGCCCGCCTCATGAGCTCATATCTGTTGAGCGATATAGTTATCCAGGGCGGCTTTGGAGATCGTCTCCTCTTTGGCTGTTGATAGAGCCGAAAGAGGGTTCGATATCTCCCCTCCGTCGTCTTCAGGGATAATCGGGAGTTCTTCAGCTGGAGGATCCGGCTGTATCATCATCCCGAACATATCTTGGAATAAAAGTGCCATTTTTTTATTTTGGCCGCTTGTTCCGCGGCCTCTTTGTCTTTCCTCTCGAGCATTCTTTGGAGGAATTCGGCATCAGTTTCCTGTTCTTGACGCTGTTCCGACGATATTTCCGGGCTTCCTTTTGGCCCAGTGAGTGCGGCCATCTGTATTAGTATGTCCTGGATCTTCTGTTGTTGCTCCTGAGCTTTTGTTACCGATTGGGTGAGTGGTCGATGACCCATGGAGATATGGCTATCCTCTTTCACGGATGCTATATATACAGTGTGCACCACCATGCCCCCAGACTTGGGGCGTTTGGATTCAGTGCTTTTGAGCTTTTTCGCAGACACGGGGATTTTCTCCGACCTTCTTCTTTTGTGAGCGGTCGAAGTTGAGGGGGCCATTGCAGTGGGCACCCAAGTAGACGACACCTTCTGTGGTGCGACAGGGTGGTCCTTCTCTTGCTGAACTTTCATCTTCTTAGGTCGGCGGGAGTAGTCTTGGTTGATCACCGAGTCTTGGACCTGTCGCCAGACCTTGTGAATTTTAGAGGACAGCCGCTGAGAGGGCTGCTCCAGCTTTGTCTTTGCAGCATTCTCTATAGGTGGAGGAGATCTTTTCAGCACGGCAGTCGGAAAGTTCTTGCGGACCCTCCTGAGTGGTTCAAAGCTATTCCCAGTTGGAACAGCAGTATCAACTTCCACCGTTGGAACTGGCAGGGTAAATCCAGATGGGGAATTGCCCCCATCTTTCCTCACTCGGCGCCAGTGGCGACGTCGAGCATGCCTTGCGGATGGGACCACCTCTGCTGTTGGATGAGCTTCTTTGTGCCCCCCGCTCTGATGAGGGGTTGCTTTTGGTGCCAGCCTATCGAAGACCGACGTCCGTTGAGAGGGAATGATCAATCTTGAAAAGACCAACTTTTTGGCAGGGGAAGCAGCCTTGGTTACTTCGCCTGGAGCGGGAGTTGGAACGGCCAATCTTGTGAAGACCGACCCCTTAGCAGGAGCAGTCTCTCTGATGACTTCATTTACTGGAGCAGGGATGGTTATCCGTTTCGGGATAACCCCTTCAGGTATTGCGGGCTTTTTCACGGACCCATTAGAGCTTTGGCCCGGTCTGTTAAAGACTGAGGCGTTGGATTTGGGCGACCCGTTGAGAGGGGCTGCGATAGTTGCAAGCTGATCGAAGGCCAAATTCTTTGGAGCTTCTTGCGATGGCAGTGGGGCGTTGAAGCTCATGGGTGGGAGCATGGTCCTAAAGAACAGTCCAGTGGTGGCCCGAGTCACCTGTTCCATTGGCATCGTAAAAAGGGAGGCCGCTTGAGGCCCATAGGTCACTCCTCCAGCAAGGACTGAGTGGGAGTTGTTGCAGTTAGTGCAGTTGAAAGCCATTGATCTTCTGTTTTCTGCATGGAGCAAGACACCAAATCTTAGTACCTCAAATCCAGGGGCAACCATAGCAAACCGCGATTCGTTCGCGAAACATGACACACGAAGTGTGGAGTGGAAAGAAGAAAATGTCCCACCGGGTGTTCCAGAATCTGTTCTCCGCCGAATACCGAGAAGACAAACATCTTGCCTGAGTTTGGGGGCAGATGCTATTTGGTTTTATCCGTCCACCTCTCCGAAGATGCCAAGTTGATTTATGGCACCATGTATTGGAGGTTTGGACAGATGCGGCCGTTGTAGCAGACTTCGTCAGATTCCCCCTCATTTGAGGGGTTTTTGATTATGGGGACGCTCTTCCCTACAGGCGCAAGCCCCTGCAGTAAATTACGCTACCGCATCGCGGTAACCACTTTATCTTTCTCCAGATGGTCACTTCGTGTCATGTGTGTTTTTTTTGTTTTTGGTTGCCCGTGGATTGTATACGGGGACTAATTTATGTTGTCTCCCGTAGGGCGTGAATTAGTCCAAATCCGTATTTTCTTAGATTTGTGTTTGGGTTGGGTTTAAGGATCATTAATCTCATTTGAGACTAAGTTCAATTTAAACATTTGTTAAGGATACGTTAGTCTAATTTTAGAGTAAGATCTACTTAACAGGATCATTTAGATCCAACAAAAGAGCATTTGGACTCTATTATTTTAGTTTAGGGACGTTGCAGTCTATAAATTTAAGGACATCATAGTCCATGGAGTTTAAAGACATCATATTCTAGTTTAGAGACATCATAGTCTGTAGGGTTTAGTTCAGGGACATTGCGGTCCATTTAAAGAAATCGTAGTCTGTGGTATTTTGGCTCCATAGTTTGGGGATGCGCTAAAAGTTATTGCTTATTGGAACCCTCCATCTCTCTGAAGACGTTGAAGAATTACAACGACATGTATCAGAGGTATGAAGAGATGTACCCTTGAACCAATATCCCGATTTGGGGAATGGGATGAACATCAGTTTAGATGTCATCTGTTAGGATAACACTAGTCATCTTTGGGACTAGGATTAGTTTGGGGAGACTTCAACATGGGGGCTCGGATGATTGGTGACAAAAAAGGGTATTGGCTTCGGAAGACTTGGCTAATTTGAGCTAAGGTTGATTTTCCTTAGTCACCCCATAATGCTAATCACCGAATCAGTATTAAACACTGGACTTTGGAGGAGCTCACGTGTGAACACGTGAGGGGCCCCGAAATGGGAATTGTTCCTTAAGTTTATTCCCTCATATATATATAAAAGTACTGAGCACTTGGCTCACGTGTGAGCACGTGAGGCGCCCGAGGTAAGAACTGTTCTCTCGATTTTATTCCTCTTTCATTTATAAGTGCTAAGCACTTGGTTCATCAAACAGTCACGTGCAGACATGTGAGGTGCCTTCAAAATGCGAGCGCTGTCTTTGGAATTTTTTCACTCTTTTATACACAACTGTTTGGGGGTCACGTGGGAACACGTGAGGTGTCCCAAAATGGGAGCTATCTTGGATTTATTCCCTTTTTCCTTTTCTGAGTGCTAAGCACTATTGGGTCACGTAAGATCATGTGAGGCACTCTGAAGAATGAAAATTGCCTTTGCTTTATTCTCCTTTTCTTTTTCTGAGTGCTAAGCACTATCAATGGATCACGTGAGGCGCGCCGAAATTGAGATGTGTTTTAGATTTACTCCCCTTTTTGAAATGCTTGTTCGGTGGTGTGCCAAGAGTTATTGGTTATTGGGACCCTCCACCTCTCTGAAGACGTTGAAAAATTACAATGACATGTATCGGAGGTGTGGAGAGATGTACCCTTGAACCAAATTCCAGATCGAGGGGAGAGATCATGATGGGATGAACATCATCTTAGATGCCAGGAGTTCATTAGCTATTTCTGAGACTCGGATCAATTTTGAGAAAACCTGATTATAATGAGGGCTCGGCTGATTGATGACCAAAAAAGGGTTTTGGCTTCAGGAAACTTGGTTAATTTGGGCTAATGTTGGCCTCTCATAGTGTTAAACACTAATGTATGATCAGCGCTCATGTGCTCCCACGTGAGGCGCTTGAAATAGTGTTAAACACTAAGAATTTGATGCGCTCACGTGGGATCACGTGAGACGCTTGAAGTAGTGTTAAACATTAAGAATTTGATGAGCTCACGTGGGGTCACGTGAGACGCTTGAAGTAGTGTTAAACACTAAGAATTTGATGCACTCACGTGGGGTCACGTGAGACGCTTGAAGTTGGCGCTGCTCCTTTGGGTTTATTCCCTTGTTTCTTTTCTGAATGCTAAGCACTATTGGGTCATGTGGGATCACGTGAGGCGCCCCAAGAATGGAAACTGCCCTTTGATTTATTCTCTTTCTACCTTATAAAAGTTAAGCACTGCTTGGGGGTCACATGGGGCCACGTGAGGCGCCCTAAAAAATAGGGTTTATTCCCTTTCTTTCTCTCTTTTATAAGTGCTGAGCACTTCTCAGGGGTCACGTGACCTGATATCAATTGTTCTCTTTTGGTCATTGAGGGGAGGCTCATATGGACGCACGCGATATGTTAGGTGCTGATCTATTTAATATGCATGGAGAGTTAAATCCCTTGTTTAAGAATTAAATTCTTTTATAGGGTTAAACCCCAATTCTATTTAGAGGAATTAAATTCCTTTATGCTACATTGAAATAATTAAATTCTTTAAACTCAATTCTCACTCTAAGTTTTGAATCTGCATGACAGATCTCCCTGATAAGAATTAAATTCTCAACTTGTGGGGAGATCTGCTTCTGCAGATCTTCAACCAGAGGAAGAACTGAGTTCTTTTTAGAAGAGTTAAACTCTTGGTTTGAGAATTAAATTCTCTTTTGTTTTGTGGAAGCTTATAGAGTAATCACCTTCCTTCCCTTACCTAGAATTTCTTTCTTCTTTGAATAGACCTTCTTCGCTCTGGAGAATTAAATTCTCTTTTATTTTTCTTTTTTTTGCTTTCAAGGGGGTTCTTCTCTCTCCTTCCTTCTGTGTTTTCTGTATATCTCTCTCTCTTCTTTTTTTCTTCTTCTTGGTTCCTATTTATAGGAGAAAGAAAAGAATCAGTTTGTTCAACCAATCTCTCTTTGAGAGATTTTGATTGATTTTATAACTAACATGATCTTTTAGATCACTCGGTGAATTTTATTCACCGTTGGATTTTTTTAATCCAAAGTCTATATGATATTTCATTTGTTGTTCCTGGCAAATTTTAGGAAAATATTTTCTTGTACAGAATCTTTCTATAAATTGGTGATTTTTAATCACCATTAGATTTTTAATCCAACGGCGCTCTATTTTACAGAGTGCAATCTTTCTTGTTTAGAAAGATCCAAGAAAATATTTTCCAAAGTAGTGCTTTGATTTCTTTTAATTAGAATTTAATTCTATTAATTTCAGAGGGTTTAAGAGTCCATCACGTGTTGGCACGTGACCTTACCAATTAAGCGTCTGATTAGAATTCAATTCTATTAGTTCAGAGGGCTCAGGAACCCATCACGTGTGGGCATGTGACCTTACCAATTAGGCATTCAGGCGTAGATAGATTTGGCCTGTAAAAGGTCACGTGTCTGCACGTGTGGCCCAGTCACGTGTGGGCACGTGATGCTCCATTTGGGGGTTTTGCTTCCTGCTTTATTTATATGTTTTATTCAGTTCCCATGAGGGAACAATATGCACTCGAACGAAGCGTGGATATGTTTATTAAACATTCCATGCAATCTAAAGATGAAATAAAGTCTTCTATCCGAGCATTAACATAAACCACCACTTCCCACGGTGAAAGTATAAAATCGATAGAAGCACAACTTACACAAATAAATGCCGTGATGAGTGCAAGAGAAAAAGAGAAACTTCCATCTCAACCCCTACCGAATCCTGGCCACTCACAAAGTCATAATATGAGTGTCGTTACCACGTTGAGATAGGGAAGAGTGTTGAAAAATCAAGTGGGTGAACAAATTGATGATGAGGAATCAATTGAAACCCCGCCTTCCACTTCTTGCCCTATTTCTTCTAGTCTCCCACCTTCTTCCGAGCCTATTCTCCGTTTTCCCCAAGGCTCGAACCCTTCGCCCACTTTCTCGAGTCAACCTAAAACGATCCCTACTCCAATTCTGGGATCGATTCCATCCCCACAAACATCTCCAAAAATGTTGGACCCAAAACTTATTGATAAAGCTCCATTTCCAAACAGGTTGAAGGCCAACAAAGCTAACACACAAATGGAGAAGATTTTGGAAATCTTTAAGCAAGTTAACATAAATATCCCTTTCCTAGATGTTGTTCAACAAATTCCATCTTATGCAAAAATCCTTAAGGACTTGTGCATTAGGAAGAGAAAAACTCAAGTGCCGAAAAAGGTATTCATGACAAGTAACGTGAGCACAGCTTTTACCCAACAATTGCCTAAGAAACGTAAGGACCCCGGTTGTCCTACAATATCTATAACTATTGGGGGGAAAGCATCAATCATGCTCTACTTGACCTCTGTGCTAGTGTTAACTTGCTTCCATATTCCATCTATGAGCAGCTAGGTATAGGAGAGTTGAAACCTGCCTACTGCACTCTCCAGATAGCAGACCGATCTATCGCCCAACCTAGGGGTGAACTAGAGGATGTGTTAATCAAAATCGGGGAATTCATATTCCCTATGGAATTTATTGTTTTAGATGCACAGCCTGTGGCGAACCCACGTAATCAAATCCCGGTGATACTCGGTCAACCTTTCCTAGCAACTTCCAACGCTGTCATTAATTGTCGTAATGGTTCTATGAACTTATCCTTCGGAAAGATGACAATTGAACTTAATATTTACATGTTAGGAAGTCAACCATCTATAACAACTCTACACTTTCTGTACAACTTTCTGTACAAATTTTTCAAAAAATACAGAAATGGGTACTTTTGCCTAAGCACAAGTTATAAATTTGTTTTGCTTTTTAATAGGAAGAAGGAGCTTGTAGCTCACTGGTAACACCTTGCACTGCTGAACCAAAACACCAGAGTTTAAATCCCATCCCCCACATTATTTTTAATATTGATTTCTTTTTAAATTTTTAGAATCCCAAGAGTCTACATGAGCTAAACCCGTAAAACCAAAGGTCACACTAAAAACAAAATACCCTACTGTGCTAACCAGACGACGATGGACCTTCGACGGCGAGCCCCGGCCCGACTGGGGCCGGCGACTCGGACAACTCGGCCGGCGAGGTCGGGTTGACTCGGCTGAATCGGAGTTGACCCTTCATGAAACATATGCATCTTTGTCTTCTGGAAACTCCTGTATACTTTAAAAATCCTGCACATTAATAGAGACATTCAAAACCCCATTAAACCATATTTTTAATACATTTTTTAATACATTTTCAATACAACTTTTCATCTACCATAAACCCTAGATTACCCTATAAATACCACCCCTAAACACACACCCCTCACTCACAAATTCTATCCAAAACTCTCATGAAAACTCTCTAGAATTTTGTGTTCAAGTGAAGTTAGAGAAGGGCGAAACTCCGGTAATTTTCCGACGACGACTGTTCATATCATAATTTTGCATTATTATATTCCCCATTCTTATTCATTTTACAAATAAACATGTGCTTTTGATCCATGTTTGCTACATAGTTGCAGGTTACAGGTTCTCGGAACAAAACAGTGAAAATGATGGAAAGATGATACAAAAGTGAGACTACGACCGACAAATGGAAAAATCTTGATCATGCCTACAGTTTGAAGGACAATGAAGATCAATGAACAATTTCACGAAGCACAAAGGAAGTGCAAGATTCAAGACTTCAACACGAAGCAAACGGTAAAAAGTCCACGACATTATGCATTGTGGAAATCTGGAAGAAAACTAGAAGACAATATGAGAAACCAAGTGAAGAAACAAGAAATCAAAGGCAACCAGAAGAAACCCAGAAGAAATGATGCATCAAGCTCTCAATATGGCCGCGGAACCGCGGTCAAACCAAGCTTATGGCCGTGGATCCGCGACCGTGCGTCGCGCGTGTCGGTGCGTCGGTGCATTAACTAGGTTTTTCTTAGGGTAAATTTGTAAATGCAGATGTGACTCGATTGTAACCCTAGGGTTTCTATGCTCTATAAATAGAAATCCAAAACCTCTCTTTGAGGTATGCCTCTTTTTATTTTATCTATTCAGAATTGTAATTTGGTGTAAATGTTTGGAGAGAGCCATCAAATAAAGTAAGATTTTTATTTCATTGCCCTAGTTAATTTTATTTCTGCCTTAGTATAATTTTTATTATCTGTCCTAGTTAAATAGTTTAGAACATGTTAATCAATTCCCTAATGAGTGAGTAGTTCCTCACTTGTTAGGGTTAGGAATAGGGAAGGCTTGAGAGATGAAGATCTCTCACCCCTTTCTTGCCCATCACATCTTTTTATAGGACTCCATGCATACATACGCACACCGCTCCCTACGGCACTCTATCCCACGAGGTAGCGGTTATACCGTAGTTTGAAAGACCGATTGTGCATGTTTTCCATGGAGGTTAGGGTAAGAATTAAGAAAGGAAGGACAAGAACGAAGAGGAAGAAACATCGTTTTTTCCCGATGGTACTAATCCACTTTATTAATTATTACCATAACACCTCATAGATCTTAATTAGGGCATAGAAAGCGGTGAGGAATATTGACTTTCCAAACTTAACCTAAACCTAACCCTACCAAGATTTTAATCCTAGTCTAGATCAACTTAGTTTTTAGTGATAATCAATCCAACACCGTTTGGAATTAACTCGTTAGAAAAAATTGAGAATACACAAAATCCCTGTGGACCGACCCGTACTCACCGGCTAGCTACCAAGCGACACCGTTCTTGATTGCGGTTAACAATTCTTTGATCCCAAAATCCAACATCCAATCAAATGGCGCCGTTGCCGGGGATGGCGTAGTATTTTCTTTTTTTAATTTCGGGTTAATATAAAAATTGAAAAACCATAAAAACTGAAAAATAAAAAAATATAAAAAAATTTATCATCTTGTTATTTTGTGAAGGGTATTTTCGTTTGAATTGTGCAGGATCGACGAACGAGTTCAGATATGGAAAAATCCAGAGAGCAAAACAGAAAACAGAAGATCTGAACAACAGAGGAAAATCACAACAGAGCAACAGAAGAATTTTGGAGGCTTGAACCGCACTTCCCACCGCGGAACCGCCGCTAAAAGTTTCTTTCTGCCGCGCAACCGCGGTCTGTAGGTGACGTCAGCAAAGGAAATTTCCTCTATAAGCTCCCTTTCTTCTCTGCAACTCCAATATCTCCTCTGTAAAAATTTCCTGCAGGGTTCTTTGCGCAAAAATTTCTTCCTTTTTCAATAACTTGATCTTGTGCGGGATTCTTTGCGCTGCGCTAAAAAAAAATTTGTTTGCAAGAGATTGTGTTTACTGCTTTCCATATTTTAAATTGACTTTAAGGGGCTTGAACACCAATCCAGATTGGGTGGGGATTTCATTACCCTTCCCAGGACCCCATAAATCACATAAGGCATATTGCATTGACCATCAAGTAATTAAAAAAAGATTAGACTCGACCCGAAGGACTTCGCGCTCAATAGGACAAAGGAATAGTTGTAGGCATCGACCGTTGATCCTAACCTGACTTTGTGGTGCCTAGGCTAGACAGGTAGTGAAAGGTAACTTTAAAAGGCCCGTCTCACGGTGATTCGTGAGCGGATCCCTCCTTTCTCTACTTGTGCTTATCTGGCCACAATTTGCGGTGAAGAGGCGGTTTGAGGTCCTCGCATCTTGCCCTTTGGAACAGTTAGGAGCAGTCTAGTTGACCCAGGTGACCCTAAATCTAGGCTTGATTGTGCATTTTGTGATTGATTGAACGTGTGTCTAAGCCTTTTATTGAAAATCTTTTTTGCAAAAATCTCCTTATAAAAAAAACACAAAAAGAAAAAAAAATTTACAAAAAATACTTGCAACTTTTCGCTAAGAAATCCGTGCACCTCACTTCCACCCACATTCTTTTTCTTCTCCTTTCTTACATCATGGGTACCCCACCTCCCAAAACTCTTGCCGAACTTTGGTACCCTCATCCAAACATTGCTTCATACGCGAATTGTTTTGGTCGAATTACGGACGACCCCTCCATGCCCAAAATTTCTTTGAAAGATCGAATAGAAGCGTCTAGGAGAAACAGTTCGACTCCACAATTCACTTTGTATCAACCATTTCAACCTTCACCACTTTCTTATGTTGATACTACTTTTTCGAGTCCTGTTGTAACTCCGAAACCCAAGTCTATCGCTGAACATATTGAACAATCTCGTAACCGATCTTTCACTCCTTTCAACACTTCCAGTTCTTGGGATCAACAAGTCCATTCACCTTTTTATCCAAATATTGATCATACTCCTGTCCAACCATTCAATTCCTACCAGTCCTACCCGACTTTCACACCTTCCCTAGACGTTACTTCTACACAGACATTTGGGAGTTTCCAGTATCCAAACAATTTTGAATCTTTTACTGAAACCCCTTCACCACCCATGTCTAGTCTGGAACAATCGCTGGAAGCTTATATTGTAGCGACAAACCAATAGATGAGGAATTTGGATACGTCCATTGCCGCTCTTATGCAACCTAGTGACCCGGTAGCTAGTTTCCAACTAGCTCCAAATTTTCCAATGTATGATGAGGCGGTTGGACAGATTGAGAATTTGAGTGGAGAGAGTGAGTTGTGCACCTTCTAAATCAAACCTACACATCACCAATTGAATGCCACAACTCCAGTTTTGAATGTCTATCATGTGTTCCAAATGATTCACCAGTTGAAAATAAAACTTTTAATGAGTTGTGTGACTTTGTAGTGCTTGATTTTCCAGATTGTGAAGGGTCCTTTTCGAGTGAAACCATCACCAATCCTTTCGACCTCTACACCTCCAATCTAGAACCGAAATTGATAAATATCCATGCTTTTGATGAGGTGTCCGAAAAAATTGATTTTCACTTGATTGAGGATATTGACGTAGGGAATATTTTGGATGATGAACCCGCAGATGAATTTTTCTCTCCAATTCATCATCCCGAGTCATTAAATGTTTCTCCCGAACTTCATATGCGTCTTGATTTTGATGATAATTGCATGGATGAGATAACTTTTGAGGAGAATTATGAGGATAGTATTGAGGAGAGTATTGAGGATAGTATTGAGGATGAACCGGTTTTGTTTGATGAGTCGTATTTTCCAATTCATCCTCCTGAACCTTTAACTGTTATACTTCCTATATCACCCCCCTTCATCCGTTCCATCGTTCCGACCACGCAAGAAATCACGCAGGAAGACTGTGATCTTGAAAAATTTATGTTCGATCACAGCAGTTTTGACGCCACTAGTGCGTTCCTCCTTGAATCTGACACAATTTGCACAACCGATAATGATTACGAGTGTTTCATTTTTTCGAACGATTTTGAAGACTCATTACCTGAGTTTGAGTCCTTTGAATTTTCGGATGAGTCAGTTGAACCATCCGAATCGGTTGCTTACAGTGATTTCGAACCATTGATAGAATTTTTCGAGTTCGAGACAGTTTCACCAATTTTACCTTCAATTATTTCACCTCTGAAACTCGAACTCAAGCCGAGTAATTTCGAAACATTGATGGAATCCATCGTTTCGACCGCGCAAGAATCTGTCGCGCTTCAATTTTCAATGGATGGTTTACCAAGTTTAATGTACCCATGTTTTCTCGTGAATCTTGAGGGATTTTTCTCCATTTCTCGACGGGTTGATAAATTAGCACAATCGCTTATAACACATCGGTCATCACAATTTGCGCTAATTTATTCACTCGATTTACACCTTCAACTTCGTACTACACTTGTTTCTCTCTTCCGCCATTCTTCTCCTAATATACCGAGACCATATTCCACCTTTCTTCCCATACGGTCTCATGTATTTCTCAACTCCTTTCTCTACACTCCATTCTTCCACCAACCCTACCATTATAATGATAAAAATTTTGAATGGTTGGTGCTAACCTTTGGCCTGTGTAAGGCCTTGCATGGTTTGATTTTTCTCCTCCCTAACTCTGAACTTTAACGCTTAAAACAGTAGAAACACTGTTTCACTTAAGTTTGGGGGGGGACCTTTTTTTGTATATATATATATATTAACAATAAAAAAAATATAAAAAAATAAACAGAGGAGTGCCGACATTTTCGACCCTTTTGGTGTAGCCTGACAGTGAGGACACTGTCAAGTTTAAGTTTAGAGGTGTGCTCGGTAAGCTTTCTTCCTTCGCATTCATATGTATATTTTTGCATTTGCATATTTATTTTAAAAACCATAAAAATTGAAAAAATTTAAAATTATAAAAATTGAAACATTCAATTTTGGCCATAATTGACTTGAATTTGATAAAAAGGTTAACTAGCTAGGAACAACTAGATCTTAGACTTAGTAAATTAAAACCCTAAAAATAAGCTTTCTTAAAATTTAATGGTAGAAAGTATATGTCTTTGTAGTTTATTTAGAAATAGGAAAATTTTGAGTTCACTTCTTGGACTAAGTCAAAATAAGGAAAGAGTATTGATATTTTTATTAAAGTGTAAGTCTGAAAAATAATTCCTAAGCTTAAGTCTAAATTCTGAAAATATATACCCTACAAATTGCTCAAATACAAATCTTGAAACTTGGAATAGTAGAAGAGACCTTGAAATGCTCTTGTCTAAATTCCTTAGTATGAAGTAAAATAAAATAAAAATACAAGTGTGAATAAAGAGATAAAAAAATGAACACTGGTTTTTGTAATTACTTAAGGCTGCATAAATAGAAAAAAAATATTTAGCAAGGGTGCTTCATCACCTAGTGCCTTAGACCAACTGGTTTGGGAGTCACTGCTAAAAGCCTTAGGGATTACAAGACTAGGAATTACGCCTTAATGTGCAAACACATTTTGTAATCGGTCGTTGGTACCTCAAGAAGTATTAACGGTCGCATGAAGAATGTGTGAGCAATTTCATCTAAAAATTCACCAATTGAAAAGTACTTTGGATGATGGACAAGAGTATAATAGCTTGATTTGAATTTCCAAGTGTAGGGGTGATTTATACACACGTAGGGGTATGTGATTGGGGTTTAGATAAGAGATGGGAATGAAAAATAGGACTTATATCTTTAGTAGAGATGATAAAAATTCCTAAGTTGAGATGGAACCCTAGAAGGAAAACTTGAAAGATGCCAAAAGCTAATTAAATCTACAAATGATATATAATCTTAAGTTAAATGATAAGGAAGCGTGAAAAATACGGGTTGATAATTTCTGAGTCGAAGATAATAGAATTTCTTGTTAGAAAACCTAATTGGAGAATAAAAGTCACTAGGCCGAATTGATAGGATTTTGTGTGTAGTATCCGCTGAAAACCCTCAGGAGACAACACTCCTCCTACTAGGGACACTTAGAGGTTTAACGGCTTGTTGCACGAGCTCAGTGCAATCGCGTTTCCCTGCGAAAGTGAGGCTAGGTCTTTTTCGAAAATAAAACTAGGTTTGCTCGAGGACGAGCAAAAGATAAGTTTGGGGGTATTTGTTCATATCATAATTTTGCATTATTATATTCCCCATTCTTATTCATTTTACAAATAAACAGGTGCTTTTGATCCATGTCTGCTACATAGTTGCAGGTTACATGTTCTCGGAACAAAAAAGTGAAAATGATGGAAAGATGATACAAAAGTGAGACTACGACCGACAAATGGAAGAATCTTGATCATGCCTACAGTTTGAGGGAAAATGAAGATCAATGAACAATTTCATGAAGCACAAAGGCAGTGCAAGATTCAAGACTTCAACACGAAGCAAACGGTAAAAAGTCCACGACATTATGCACTGTGGAAATCTGGAAGAAAACTAGAAGAAAATCTGAGAAACCAAGTGAAGAAACAAGAAACCAAAGGCAACCAGAAGAAACCCAGAAGAAATGATGCACCAAGCTCTCAATATGGCCGCGGAACCGCGGCCAAACCAAGCTTATGGCCGTGGATCAGCGGCCGTGCGTCGCACGTGTCGGTGCGTCGGTGCATTAACTGGGTTTTTCTTAGGGTAAAATTGTAAATGCAGATGTGACTCGATTGTAACCCTAGGGTTTCTATGCTCTATAAATAGAAATCCTAAACCTCTCTTTGAGGCATGCCTCTTTTTATTTCATCTATTCAGAATTGTAATTCGGTGTAAATGTTTGGAGAGAGCCATCAAATAAAGTAAGATTTTTATTTCATTGCCCTAGTTAATTTTATTTCTGCCTTAGTATAATTTTTATTATCTGCCCTACTTAAATAGTTTAGAACATGTTAATCAATTCTCTAATGAGTGAGTAGTTCCTCACTTGTTAGGGTTAGGAATAGGGAAGGCTTGAGAGATGAAGATCTCTCACACCTTTCTTGCCCATCACATCTTTTTATAGGACTCCATGCATACATACACACACCGCTCCCTACGGCATCCTATCCCACGAGGTAGCGGTGATACTGTAGTTTAAAAGACCGATTGTGCATGTTTTCCATGGAGGTTAGGGTAAGAATTAAGAAAGGAAGGATAAGAACCTAGAGAAAGAAACATCATTTCTTCCCGATGGTACTAATCCACTTTATTAATTATTACCATAACACCTCATAGATATTAATTAGGGCATAGAAAGCGGTGAGGAATATTGACTTTCCAAACTTAACATAAACCTAACCCTACCAAGATTTTAATCCTAGTCTAGATCAACTTAGTTTTTAGTGATAATCAATCCAACACCGTTTGGAATTAACTCGTTAGAACAAATTGAGAATACACAAAATCCCTGTGGGCCGACCCGTACTCACCGGCTAGCTACCAAGCGACGCCGTTCTTGATTGCGGTTAACAATTCTTTGATCCCAAAAACCAACATCCAATCAACGACCCTAGGAATCCCGGCAATGAAACGACGCACCAGAGCTTCCTACCGCTTCCTCTCCCTCTTCTCTTGACTCTAAACCCGTAATTCCCACCTCCCTCTTCTCTAATCTATTCTTAAAACTTCTTTTACTAAAACCCGACGGAAGCGGAGTTAAATCCGACTTCCGATTCGGTTTTCTATATAAAGTTCAATTTCCCTTAACACAACCATATTAAACTCTTACATCTTGACTATTAATTATTAACAAAACATGTTGAACAAGTTTCATAGCAAAATATTTTATTTTGTAACTTTTACCGTCCTTTTTTCAGTAAAATACCATGTAGTATAGTTTCGACTTTAAAACATCATTAATCTTGCTATACCTTTAAGTAGATCACAAGGTAATGACCTACCTCCTCACAACACTCATATGCAATATAGCACAATACCTGTTGGGAAATATAGATTCGGGAAATACCGTTTTACACAAAACTACTTTTAACTTATAAAAACCGTTTTCTACAAGATTACGTATTTTTACAAATCTTTGCAAAGGGCCGCTACAACCCATTTTGGGAAACCCGTTCGGGATGGTGCGGATTATCGCACATTCTCGGGCTTAGTAGTGCGAGATGCAGACCTCCGCATGGAGCATTCGGTCTCGAAAGATTTGAAATACAAATATCTTAAGAAAATGAGATCTTTAGAAAATAATAAAATTATTTTTTATAAATATATATATATATATATATGTGTGTGTGTGTGTGTGTGTGTGTTTGTATTATCAAAATACCTATTTTTTTATATAATATAAATATTCCAACTTTTCTAAATCAAAAGAAACACTTTACATGAAAATACCATGAAATTCCATACAAATCCAACACTTTACAATTAAATACCATGTATTATGAAATTAGGTTATTTTCACTAGAAATGTCACATATATAAAATCTACATCCATGATAACTCTAAAGACGATAATTAAATACTTGGGGAGTATTTTGAAAATTATACAAAAGTATTTTTACATATAACCCCCTCAAGTTTTATAAATTGCCCTAAGCAGCCTAGTAAATATAGGTTTAAGCGGGACCAATCTCTTGAGCCTCAGGGAGCCAGAGAAGTGGGTGCTTGCCTATTTAAGGTAGACAACTTAACAAACGGTATTATCAACACGCTAATCGCCTTTGAAAAAGACACAAATCCTGCCGCCCATGTGCAACAGTTACCGATAACATCAAAACCTAATTCAGGACTTCAATTTCTTTCTAATTGTTTGGCTCAGACTGAGTCTCATTATAATAATCTGACTTGAATACGATTCAAGTACAAACTGCAATTCAACATGAATTCATGAATCCATATATTCAATCTATTTAATCTGTATTGACTGAACCGAATCATAGATATACTTCCATTTACATGATTCTCCAGTTACATCCATTTACTGATATCATGGTTTCGGCAAGTCATCCAATTATACAATCTATATTACAAGACAATACAAGTTGCAATACAATTCAAACAATACAACAATACAAACAAGACATCGCGGGGTTTAAGGGGTAGATCAGTACGGAAGGTGTTAGAAGTGTCACGTGACTGCAAGATTTAAGACACTTAACCTGAATACAATCGCCGTTGTTCTGGGCATTCTAACGGGGCCTTGTACTATATTTGCCTTTAGTCTCTGGCATATAGAGACCCCTCTCGTATACACTGGCATCCTTCTGTACCAAGCTACAAACAACAGCGTTAACACTAATCACAACATTATAATAATATAAAACAACTTTAAAAGTTACACACACACACACTCTCTCTCTCTCTGTCTATTCTACTTCTCCCTTATCTTTGGGACTTACCGAGCGATTGTTTGCTGACGACATTCCTTCTCTTTCTTCTTTTGAATGTTGTCAGGTTATTCGGACCTTCCAGAGATCGAGCCCAACGCCGAAGACTTGGACCAGTTTATTGAAGACCCAGAGCTGTAGCCACTTGTACCTATTTCATTTCAGTACTTTCCATTTCTGTTATGCCACTGTTTAGGCATCGTTTTATCCCATGTATTTACTTTTCTATGCATTGTAAAAAATAATGTTAATAAATAAAGTTATTGTTTCATTACATTTGTCTCTTGTGTATATTTCTTTTATATTGCTTAGTTACGCTTAGCGTATTTACTTCTGAGTAAATACGTAGCGGCCTCTTGCGTCCCCTTCGCCGTACACTGAGAAGCGGGGCATCACACCATCTGAACCTTCTGCTCATTTAATCGATGTCTATCCCATCAACGAGATAGCTTCCGACAGCTGCGAAGCTGAAGTACTTTGCTATGATGATCTCAACAACACTAGTGCGACATTGTTTGATCTAGCAAATTATTATAGTGAGGATATCTTCGATGAGTCCATCCCCGAGTTTGAATCCTTTGACTCATCGCAAAAGTCAGTAGTGCTTTCCGAGTCAATATCCTATGAAAGTTATGAATCTCTTAGAGAGTCCTAGTATTATTCCTTTACCCCACCTTCTATCGTCTCTCCGCCGACACTAGATCTTAATCCGCTACCTTCTCATCTGAAATATGCATATTTAGGTGAAAATGAGTCTTTGCCCGTGATCATATCCGCTTCTCTAGTTTTAGAGCAAGAGAACGCACTTTTGGCGATATTGAGATCAAATCGGCAATTATTTGGTTAGACAATGGCTGACATCAAATGGATTAGTCCCTTGATTGTTGAACATTATATACATTTGATGGATGAAGCCAAACCAACCCGAGACCCACAAAGACGGTTGAATCCCGTTATGAAGAAGGCGGTAAAGAAAGAAATCATCAAGTGCCTAGATAGTGGTATAATTTACCCAATATCTGATAGCCAATGGGTAAGTCCTATTCATGTGGTCCCTAAAAAGTTTGGCATCATGGTCATAACTAATGAGGCTAATGAGTTGATCCAAACATGCACCCAAACTGGGTAGCGCGTATGTATTGATTACAGAAAACCCAATGCCGCAACGAGAAAAGATCACTTTCCTTTACCTTTCATTGAACAGATGTTAGAACGATTAGCTGGACATGAATACTATTGTTTCTTAGACGGATACTCTGGCTATAACCAGATCCCGATCTCCAAAAGGATCAAGATAAAAAAAATTTACTTGTCCTTTCGGTACTTTTGCTTATAGATGCATGCCCTTTGGGTTATGCAAAGCTCCCGCTAAAATGTCATTTCATGGTCTAAGAAGGTATTATCCTTGGACATATTATTTCACGAAAAGGCATTGAGGTAGACAGAGGTAAAATTGATGGCATCCATAACCTACCTCATCCCAAATGCGTCAAAGATATACGATCCTTCCTTGGCCTTACAGGATTTTATAGGAGATTCATTAAGAACTTTAGCAAAATTGCTAGACCCTTAACTCTTCTCTTGGCCAAGGATACAACATTTTACTTCGATTCGGATTGAGAGGCTGCTTTTGAATCGCTTAAAAGATCTCTCACTACAGCCCATGTTTTATCATCTCCGGATTGGAACCACCCGTTTGAGCTTATATATGATGTATCAGATTTTTCTATTGGTGCGGTCTTTGGACAACACATTGATAAGATACCACATGTAATTTACTATGCAAGTAGGGCCTTGAATGATGCCTAAATTAATTACACAACTACCGAGAAAGAAATCTTGGCAGTTGTATTTGCATTAGAAAAATTCAGGCCCTACTCGATTGGCTCGGCAATAGTGGTTTATACCAATCACTCCACCCTACGACACCTTTTATCGAAGAAGGATGCTAAGGCTAGGCTAATACGTTGGATCCTGTTGTTATAAAAATTTGATATTGTCATACGAGACAAGAGTGGATATGAAAACGTTGTAGCCGACCATCTTTCACGCTTCAATTCTTCACCAACGTTGACCGTGCCAATAAATGACTCCTTCCCTGATGAACAGCTCTTGATCATATCCTGCGAACCTTGGTTCGTGGATATTATGAATTATCTAGCAACGAGACTTATTCCTAGCGATTGGTCGAAACAAGACAATCTTCGATTTCTATCCCAAGTAAAACACTTTTACTGGGATGAACCTTATTTGTTTAAGTATTGTTCCGATCAAATCATTCGCAGGTGTGTCCCTAACGATGAATTCAAGAGTGTATTGTCTTTTTGTCATGATCAGGCATGTGGCGGTCATTTTGGTCCACGTAAAAAGGCGGAGAAAGTTTTGCAATGTGGCTTTTATTGGCCAAAATTATTTAAAGATTCATATGATCATTGCAAAACTTGTCCACTGTCAACACATGGGTTGGATTTCATAAGAAAATGAGATGCTGCTCCAACCTATCTTAGTTGTTGAGATATTCGATATTTGGGGTATTGATTTTATGGGTCCTTTTCCCAACTCTTTTGGGAAGTTATATATCTTGTTAGCGGTTAATTATGTCTCAAAATGGGTGGAAGAAATACCGTGTCGCACTAATGACAACAAGGTTTTTATTAATTTCCTTAAAGAAAATATCTTTTTGTGATTCGGGCACTCTCGCGCTATAATTAGCGACAACGGGACACATTTCTGTAATTGGTCTTTCGAGACTTTGATGCGGAAATATTCAATCAACTACAAACTTTATACGCCCTATCATCCCCAAACGAGCGGGCAAGCTGATATTTCCAATAGGCAGATCAAACAAATTTTGGAGAAGACGGTTTCTAAAAACCATAAAGATTGGTCAACCAAATTGACGGATGCTCTTTGGGCATTTCGTACCGCTTATAAGACCGATCTTGGTATGTCTCCATACCGCCTAGTGTTTGGAAAGGCATGCCAGCTTCCTGTCGAGATCGAACATAAAGCAATGTGGGCTATTAAAGAGCTTAACTTCGATTTTGATCAAGTTAGCAGGTATCAGAATCTGCAATTAAATGAGCTAAGTGAACTCCACGATGAAGCTTACGATAATGCGGTTATAGTAAAGAACCGGACTAAAATATTCCACGATAAAAAACCTTTTTAGAAAAACCTTCATACTAGGACAGCAAGTCTACGATTCCCGTCTTCATCTTCATCCGGGTAAGCTAAAATCTCGTTGGAAGGGACCTTTTGTGGTGCAGTATACATATCTGCATGGGACAAGAAGTTGAAAATGTTAAAAACGGTTCAATTTTTAAAGTAAATGGGCATAGATTGAAACCGTATTTTTCTGCTGACCCAGCGGAGGAGCTCTTGTTTTTACAGGAGCCGCTTTATCATAACTAAATTTCCTCCGCCTCACCTTCATGTCTCGGTAACATTGTCTCATCTTAAGAATGGAGGTGAGTGAAAAAGGACTTAACTGAATATCCGTGCATGCCAAATTACAAGTTTGGGGGTAGTTTTCATTTAACTATTATTTTACCCCTATCATTTTCTCTCCCCAAGTCTACATGTCTATGCGCTCAAAGAACAACACCAGTAAGGACACTGTTAAAAACAGGTTTGGGGGAGAGGTTTGTATTCAATGAATTATCTTTTGGCACTAGGCACTACAAAAAAAATCTTTTTATAATAAAAGATTAGAAAGTGAAAAATTGCATATGAAAGATAGGAATAGTTTAAGAAAAATAAGAAAGTTAGATATTTTTTTAAACGAAACTAGTAATAAATAGTTATGAGTCGTTGTCCCAAGGGTTAGTAAGATGAAAGAAATTACTAATCTGAGGATAAAAATAAATCTGAAAAATATTCCTTATTCTTGAAACCAAACATTTGAACGTTGATACCCTACTATACGCACTGTCATAAATCTCGAAACTTGGGATAGTAGAGCATACCTTTAAATGCTCTTGTCTAAAAGCCTTGGTATGAAATAAAATAAATAAAAATGGTGAAAAAAATGAACATTGGTTTTGTAATTACCAAGGCAGCATAAAAAATATATAGCGATGGTGCTTTATCACCTAGTGCCTTAGACCAACTGGTTTGGAAGCCACTTCTAAGCCTTAGGTGTTGCATGACAAGGAATTACGCCTTAATAACACGAGCACATTTTTTAATCGTTCGGTTAGTATCTCAAGAAGTATTAACGGTCGCATGAATAATGTGTAAGCAATTTCATCTAAAATATTCACCGATTATAAAGTACTAAGAAAGATAGACAAGAGTATGATAGCTTGAATTGAATTCTCTAAGTGTAGAGATGTCTTTTACACACACGTAGGGGTATATGATCAATGTTTGGAAGAAAGATAGGAAGGAAGACTAAAGGCGATGTTTTATTGAGGGATGATGTGATTTCTAACATTTTTTCACAACCATTAAGATAGGGCTCATAGCAACTGAAAAGGTAGTGTAGTTGGAAACTCTTCTTTTCAAGTTCTTTCTTTTATAGTTCTTATCTTTATATGTAATTTTCACCATCTTTCTTTTATTATAGGATTTTTTGGGTGTAATCCGCTGAAAACCCTCAGGAGATAACACGCCTCCTACTAGCGACACCTAGAGGTTTCACGGCTTGTTGCACATGCTTAGTGCAATCGTGTTGCCTACGAAAGTGTTCTACTTAGGTTTTTCTTTCTTTTTCTCCTTCTCTTGAATAACTAGTTTGCTCGGGATGATCAAAATTAAGTTTGAGGGTATTTGTTCAGTCGAAAATATCGCGCATTTGATATAACATTTTCCTTACTATTTTTAAATAATAAAAGGTGTTTATTATAAATATAAAACATATTTGGGGTTTATCTGCAAAATACTATTTACCATATGTTTATATATTATAATCAATATTATAAAGGAAAATATATGCATACAATATTTATATAATATTTTGATAATTTAAATATGCATATCATATCAAATATCCTTAATCAATATTCTTAAAATATAATATCATATAAAATGGTTAGGATAATATCTTAAAAATACCAAATATTACTAACATTATTCATTGAGATATTGTGTAGAAATTACATCAGGACTGGAATCAAGGAAATCCGAGATATCGAGATCAAATCTGCCGAAATATTAAAATAAATCGAAGAAATCAATTCTGGCAGAGACTTAGAGAAGATTTCCAAAATCCAGATATCCAAAAGATCACCACATGTCAACTAGATGAAGCTTCAGAAATTTGCATCCAAGACCCCACCAAAGTGCGGCCCTTCTGCGGCCAAACCCTACTTATGGCGGCGGAACTGCCGCAGATATGGAGAGTTTGGATTTGGGATTTTCTGTGTAGGATCGTCTCAACAAACCCTAATTTATGGAATTTAGGAATTGCAACTTCTGTGACTATAAATAGAACCCAGAGCCCCTCTTGGAAGTTCATCAAACCGAAGAGATCACAAAGTTCAAGTTGACTCACGCATCCAGGTTGATCAATCGGCTATTCAGTTATCTCCTTCAAGATAGATCAAGAAGCAAACTAGGGTTTTGTATTCCACTTTCTAAAGGAACAAAAAGTGTAATTGATCAAGTTGATTAATAAAGGTAGTTGTTTTATATTTATTGCATTTATTTTTTTTATTTACATCATGATCTCTATCCGTTCTTCTATCTCCATCATACGCGAATAATTCACCGCTTGATAGGGTTCGTAAGATTAGGATAGATCAATGGAAGATGAAAAATTTCTTAAATCCTTTTAAGTCTTATGAAGTTTATAAACTTTAGCAAAAGAATCGTTAAGATCTTAATCGGGTGCGCTATCAATTTATTGATAGTCTTGACCGTTATTTGAGATTAGATTAACAATTGTTTTGTTAAGGGCTAGACATGAATAGAGATCAATGAAAGGACAATGGTCAATAGTATGAAAACACTAGTTTCTTCCAAGAACCCTAATCCTCATTCATCACTATCAATCTAGTTTTAAGTCTATCAATAGATAAAAGGAGTTATCTTTATTAGTCATCCATTACTACTAAATCCGAACGAACCCTACAAGCTCTCTTCTGATATAAAATCTACATCTTTATTTAAACTAGATCTATTTTCTACATCTGTATTTTGACATAGATCTAGAAACTATTCTCCACTATTTTTTATTCTTCTATTCTTCCTCTTGTTCAACACGTCTAAAGTAAGTTTGAAAGAATCCATGTTTCCCTGAGGATGACCCGTACTCATCTCGGTCTAGCTAAAAGCGACACCGTTATTGATTGCGGTTATTACTACACACTTTCATAGAATCAATCAACACTTGTATTCATGATACAATCCTATTGTTAGGATTAATCAAAGAGTTATGTTAACAATTATATATCATTTTGTAAATGATAAATAATTGAGATAACATAACACTCTCATCATCTTTGCCTCTTATCTTCTTTTTCCTCCTCTTTATGAGAAATAAAATGGATAAAGAAAAGAAAATATAGAGAAAATATTTAGTGAGGAAAACTGCAATCCTTGCTAGTTAGATTAGCAACTTAACTACTAAGGTTATTTCAATTTGAGACTGGAGCCAAATTTCTTGAGCCTTCGAGGTGGATCATCTTCGATGGAGGAAGTGGGCTTGAAAGCATATTCCATGGAGCTTCTTGGAGCCTACAATGAAGTCCATCATAATTTGGGAACACTTGAAAATGCTACAAAGGTTGTAGTTTCATACTGATAGTCTATTTGTTCTCTTTTCTTTGTTTCAAGTAGTAATCTTTAGCTAAGATCCTTGTGTTTGAACTAATTGCTCTTTAAATTTCTTAAAACCCTATGATTTCATCTTTTAATATTGCTATCTAGAGTGCACTAGTTCTTTCAAGTGGTTTCAGAGCCAAACTAAAGATTACAACTAGATTTGTTAGCAATTGAACTAATAACTTCCATTTTTTTTAAAATCTAGTTTTTTAATTCACCCTAAAAACCAATTCCATTGCAAATAGAATCCTATTTGATATGGTTTATAATTGGAAATTTCCCTGGGAAGCGGCGTGAATGCGATCGAAGAGCTATCGAGGAGGGTGGGGGAGGACACCCCACCCGAAGCCACCCAAGGTGGTCTCGGGTTGGGCCCCTACCCCCCAGCAGCCCCCTCTTGGTACATCGATGTTAATATTTATTCGTGTTTTGGTCGCTTAAGGGCTAGTTTCCATGTTTGGGGATTACTTCGTTTGTAATAGAAATGGTTTTTCGTTTGCTGGGGGTGTTTTAAAACTTTTTCATTTGCTTGTTTTTTTTTTTGAAAAATACGGCTTAATGGATTATGAGTTTTGTTGGCTACTTGTGTGCTTGGGCTGAGCTTGGGTTGCGAGTATCATAACGTTTGGTAAAACGTCGTCTAATTGATAAATGTATTAATTAGAAGGGGTTACGAAATTGATACTTGCATTATTGTTATATTTGTGTTGTGATGTTACTTGATTATGGATGTATTGGATAGTCGTGTTGGATAACCCGATATTTGTAGTATTAGATGCTCTATGGTGATGTAATGTATATTCATATTGCGTGGCGATTTTCCGAATTGTGGACTGCCGTCACCGCGGCTTATATATTATTTTTTGGAGCGCGTCCTGGTTGCGGACGTAGTCACTGTTGTATATTCATGTATTCATTATAGGTACTAGGTTTACCCTACGACGGAGTATTCGAGTAGCCGGGTTCTCTAGGGCAACGGGCCTCCATCTTATGGCATTGAGACCGGGATGCTTTCCTTTAGAATTGGCGGGATATTCACCGCACTCGTAAGGGGTATAGGATTGACCTACAGAGGGGTCCCTAAGTCACCGGATTTTGGAAGTGCTGGGTGGCTCACTCACTTCGTTGATTGGGGTTGCCTTACTTCTGGGATTGGCAGATGGCTTGCCGCACTCGTAGAGTTCTAGGGCCTGATACTACGGGCTGTCCACACGACTGGGGGAAATTATATTTCATATATTTCTCCATTAAAATGTATGATTCCTAGTTTGTCCATATTTCCATATTGTGTTTGCTTCTGCTGTGATTCTGGGTTTGCTATATTATCATGCGTGAGACGAATGTTACTATATATATATATATATATATATATATATATATATATATATATATATAGACATGTTTTGCATCCGCACTAGTCCTTTTCCCGCCCTGCCGTTAGTTAAGTAACTTTATGGTGAAGACCCGGGACCCTGTGACGAATGCAGATGGCATAAATGTGGGTGATTATTTTCGTTTCTTCTGTGTGATTATTTAATTAATGGGACATCATTATATGTTTAATGAAAGTAAAACAAACCTATAATGATGTTGTCGGAACCTCAGTTTTTAAAAAAACCATTGTCATAGTCTTTTGCTCTGCACAGCGGTATTCGGTCATGAATACCGTGCACCTCATTTAACGAGGCAAGAACCTAGATCCCTTCACGGGGAGTGACCTCTTAGGCAAAAGTTTTCTTCACTGTAATAACTTCACTACAGTCGATTCTTTTGCTTTTCATCGTGGTATTCAGTTAAAAATATCTTGCATCTCATTCCGTGGGGAAAGAGCCTAGATCCCTTCACAGGGAGTGGCCTTTTTGGAAAATGTTTGCGCCACTATATATTTGCAAAACCAATAGGTTCCTTCAACGAGATCAATTTCATTACGTTAAAGGTTTTTCGTCACAAACCTGCCGTAGCCCTTCGTCATTTCATATTAATATTGCTTAGTATTCGTGCTACGTATTTTGACCTTGTTAAGGCGTAATATTCGGTAGCCATGTAATGCTTTTCTGTTGCATGGTGATGCGATTATTTAGGACAGTCGCACGACCATTTTGACCTTGTTAAGGGCTCGTGCAGATGGGTTTAGATTAATTTAGGATAATGACGGGTTGAACTTGACTAGCAGCTTATGATATTTTGACCTTGTTAAGGTCTTAGGCCGTTAAGGGTGAAAATCATATCGGGAGTTTCAAACATAAGAAATACTTGCCAAGTATGCGTATACCTTCTGGAGTATGGTGATTTTGGTCGTCTTCCGTCAAAATTATCACGCGATGATAGTTGGGTCCTGATTCCCATTGATGAGTAGGTATTACTCCCGAGTGATTTTCAGATGATCCTGACCAGTTCTCTTTTTAGGGTTTGAAGGAGAATTTGAGGAAACAGTGGGAGCCATCCTTATTAGATAAAGTGATTAACCAATCTAATCTAGGTTAGAGTGCATGCTGATTATTTCTTCTCTCTCTCTCTGGCTGTGACCTTGACCCGCCTTAAACTAAAACTTATGACCAAGTAAACCGAACCTTTTACCATTTGGATTTGGATTGTCTTGATTCATGAAAAGTCATAAATATCCATGACACTCCTACTTTACCCTTTGCTTTCTCCAGAACATTCCATAGCATTACGAAGATCCATATAAAATGGATAAAACTATCTCGTATAATTATACACGAACTCACAGAAATTTATTTCAGTTCGAGGATGGATTTTGGTTCAGGGGAAATTGAATAAGATTATTCGGTTTTATCTTCCCTTTACCTTCTCTTAGGTTGCGAGAGCCCTTTTATTAGGAAGTTCACCAGTTATGCTTGTTGGATAGTTTTCTTCCAAAGCTTAGGCAAGTGACGAAAGGTAGGGAAGAAAGAAAACCAACTAACCTAAGTATGGTGTACAGATTGTAAGTTGTTGAGACATATAAAGAGATTGAAGTGAGGGCAATGAAAATTGCTACTAGTGTCATGGATTTGGATGATGGAAGAGGCATTACTAAGAATACCCGGTCACCCCCTCAAAACATTCCCATGTTTTAGTTTTCCTATGTAGTAGTTATTAAAAACTGCTTTCCCAATTACATATTAATTCCAGGGTATATATATACCGGTTTAGATTCTCACATCTGTATGGCGTTACAGATGATGAGTGTGAGTAGAATATTGGGAGTTGGGTAATTAGATCCTCAATATCAGAGTTCGTTGTAATTGTTGATGTTTGAGGAAATCACCTGGGTCTGGCTATTGGAAATTTGTTGGTTTTGAATGTCCGTTGTTATGCACCAATTTCAAATTGATATATCCGTACGTTTATTTCATAAAGTGAGATATAACTTTTTGAAATTATGTTTACAACATTTACCTTTATCAGTTGATGATTAGGTAAGGTGCATTCAATAACGATATAATTCTTCTTAACCAAAATACAATTTTCAACTTACGACATACAGAGTTTGAGTTAGTAAACTCATGGGACTTATACAAAGTACTGTATGTTGTTCAGTGTCCATTAGGACAAGGGGTTTATACTTTTACTATATTCCGAATACCAATAACTTCTCTTATTCTAGACACGCATTTTTGTTGAAATGCAAGGTCTAAAATTCGAAGAAGTTCACAGGTATAAGAATAAAGTAGAGATCCATATGTTGGAAGTATCAGGATTCTTCGAGGTGATAAAAAATTTAGATACTTATACTAGGTATTCCGTGATAGTATTCTCTGTTAGGTTACTCATCCGTGGGTGCGCTACTTGATGAGTAATGCTGCATGGCCTTCTTCCATTCATGTGTTGTGTACTGGAAATAGCTGCATACTATTTAAATCTGGTTTCATCAAAATATGTGCCTTTATTTCTATATTGAATATACAATGGTTCATATCTTAACGATGTTAAGGTATATGTAATTTTCTGGCTTATGCTTAAAACCAGATTCCGGATAAACTCAAGGCACGTTTCAGTAATGGCAGTTTGTGGGTTATCCCAGGCATAGACGAAGTTTAACATTCTACCATTTGTAAGATCAAACATTTTATTGTTCTTGACTTTCCGCAATTTTAGTAAAATGAATGTCTTTTAGAAAACATTAGTGGGAGTATGGTAGAACTGAAAGTGATTCCAGAACAAAAAACGGTTACTAAAAATTTAGTAGAACCTAAAAATTCAATTGGACTTAACAATCCATTATCCACTTCACATATTTAGATGGTGACCTCAGCCACCGAGAGGAACTTCGGTTTTCTCGTAGACGGTGACAGGGAGGTATGCATCATGTAGATGATGACCCTAGTTTACCACTGCTGCTATCCATGACTATGATGTAACAACTCCATTTTTAATGTACAAAAAATTGATTTAAATTCAAATTATACTTGGAGTATTTATTGTTGCTGATATCTCTTTAAGTATTTATTTCACTCCATATTTACAAGAAGAAGCTCGTAGCTCATTGGTAACACCTTGCACTGCTGAACCAAGCAACCAGAGTTCAAACCCCCTGTCACACATTTTTTTAATATTATTTTGTTTTGATTTTTTTAGAATACCAACCGTTACACGTGCGTTTCTCACAAAATTCCTTCTACACATAAAAAGTTAGATACACCAAAAATCCCCCCAGGAGACCCCCCCCACCCATCGACGCTTCGACTCGGTCCGACTCGGCCGAGTCGGCCGGCGGACCGACCGAATCGGTCCGGCGCCGCCGGACGGACGGCCGAGTCGTCAACATAGAAAACGTGCATCTTGACCTAGTCTACCCCCCTGCACACACTAAATTTCTTGATCGGTTACAGAGAGCACATTAAACCTCTTTTACTCAAAATTATAATGTTTTTTATTTAATTTTTTATATTTTTTTAATTAAAAACCCTAACCCTAGCCTAACCCTATAAATACACCCCCTATGCTCTACCCTCTCATCCTAAATTTCTGAGTCCACTCTCTCAAAATCCCAAGAGAACTTTGGTACGTTGGAAACGAGCGAAAGGCGAAACGCTGACGAAATCGACGGCGAATTTCCGGTGATCGTGCTAGGAGCTCTCAACGACGATTCGACGCACCGGCAAACCCTCTACTCCCCTCTCACTCTCTAGTGTTGTCCAAATCCGTAAGTCCCCCTTTTCTATCTTTCTTTTCTTTCATAAAAATACGAATTTACAAACCCGACGGAATCGGTACAAAACCGATTTCCGATTTGGTTTTCTATAAAATCTCACTTATCACCAATTCCATCATGCTTAAACATCTTTATGTTGACTATTAATCACTTAACAACTAATTTGAACAAGTTTTCTCACATGAAATGATAGCTTTTGCAATATATCGTATTCTTTCACTTAAATACCACAATGTTTAGTTTTTCACATTTAACACTTTAACATTGTTATACCTTAAAGTAGATCACGAGGTAATGACCTACCTCCACACACACGCAAATACAACCCTGAATGATATCATCAAAATTTAGAATACGATAAAACAAGATTTTACATTTAAATACCATTTTCTTAATAAAACCTTTTCTAAAAGTTTTAGGTTTGATACACTTTTAAAACAAATATCTTTTAATATAGGAAAATACGATAAGTTGTGGACATCGATCGTTTATCTAAACCTGACTTTGTGGTGTCTAGGCTAGGCAGTAGAGCAAAGGTAACTTTAAAAGGCCCATCTCACGATTCGTGAGCGGATCCCTCCTTCCTCACTTGTACTTACATGACCACAATTGGCGGTGAAGAGGCGATTTGAGACTTCTAACAACTTGTTGTTTAAATCATTTAGAAATAGTCTAGTTGAAATAGAAAACCCTAAAAATCTAAAATACGGAAAATCGACTTTTGCAAATAAATATCTTTTACTTTAATAAAACCGTTTTCTAAAGGAATAGTATTTATAAAATCTTTGCAAATCGCCACTACAACCCACCTTTAGGGAACCCGTTAGGGATAGTACGGTTTATCGTGCACCCTCGGCTTAGTAGTGCGAGATTCAGACCTCCGCAAGGAGCATTCGGTCTCGAAAGGTTTAAAATACGATATCTTAAGAAAATGATATTTTTAATATAAAATATTTATTGAAATTATTTTTTGTATAAATATATGTATATTATCATTAAAAGATCTATTTTTTTATAATATAAATATCCCACTTTTTCTAAAAATCACAAGACTAAATTTTACATTAAAATACCATGAATTTCAAATAAATCAATATTACAGATAAATACATTTATTTATGTAATTAGGATATTTTTCACTAGAAATATCACAAAATAAAATTACACTCATCATAACTTAAAGACGAATAATAAATACTTGGGGAGTATCTTGAAAACTATACAAAAGTATTTTTACATAAAACCCCCTCAAGTTTTATAAATTACAATAAGGACCCTAGTAAATATAGGACTTCGATTACATTTCTTCTGTCCGACTCGGGTTTGAGTCTGATCATAATCCGACTTGAATATGATTCAAGTACTATATAAATCTATAATATTTCAACTCAATATGAACACATGAATCCAAGAATCCAGTTATCAATCTATACAACTTGACTGAATCAAACCATGGATATACATCCATTATCCCGTTATTCCTTTTACCTGATTATGCAGTTACAATCTGTTTACTGATATCATGGTTTTGGTCAGTCATCCAACTTATACAATACAATACAACAATACAATCAAAACACTACGGGGTTTAAGGGGTAGATTGGTGCGGAAGGTGTTAGAAGTGGCACGAGACGGTAAGATGAAGACACCTAACCTATATTCCGTTGCTGTTGTACCGTGGCTTAACGGTTCCTTGTACATTCCGTTTGCGCTGGTCTCTAGCATACTGAGACCCCTCTCGTATATACTGGCATCCTTTCGTACCAAGCTACAAACAACAGCGTAAACACAATATTCTACAATATTACACTTTAGAAGATACCTCTTATTCTGTCTTTTCTAATTCTTCTTATCTTTGGGACTTACCGAGCGACCTGTTCGCTGACGACATTCTATTTCTTTCTTCTTGAATGTCATCAGGTATTTTGGACCCGTCAGAGATCGAGCCCACCGGTGAAGACTTGGATCAGTTCCACGAAGACCCCAAGCTCTAGACATTGTACCTTGTTCTATTCAGTATTTTCATTTTCTGTTATGCCATTGTTTAGGCATCGCTTTTATTCCAGATGTTTTTATTTTTCATGTATTGTACAAAAGAATGTTATTAATAAAGTTGTTGTTGTTTTATATCTCTTGTCTCTTGTGATTTACCTTTATATTGCTTAAATACGCTTAGCGTTGTTACTTCACAGTAAATACGTAGCGGACCTCGTCGCGTCCCCATTCGCCGTATACCGGGAAGCGGGGCATGACAAGTTTTGTTGGTGGCCCATGCAGGTCAGAGCTGTATAGAACTATACTATGCAGTTCTGTTCTGTGTGAACAACCTAAGCAATATAACACAAGAACCAGCAACTAAAACATTCTTTACAATTCATGTTTCTTGAATCTTACAAATTTCTATTCCTTGAATCTTATCATTTCACGTATTTGAATCTGTCCTAACCCAAATTTTTCTTCAAGGTTATGGATTCCCCGAACAACACCGGCACCAACGTCAACAACACACTTCCAGCACTACTTCTCACACCAGCTGTTCCTGCGCCACCCACCGAGCAAACAGTGCTACTTGAGGCGATCCGCAGCCTTCTCGAGGGACAGCAACAACTCCTGAACCGTCCCGAGCCCGACGCACCGGGAATAAAGCAATTCAGGGCTTTACATCCCAAGCAGTTCTCTGGAAAAGAAAGCCCTCTTGATGCGGAAGAATGGGCACAAATCAGAGAAGACGATCTGGCAGTAGCACAAGTGCCAGAAATCGCTTGGGTCCGTGTGGCGAAACTACAGCTCACGGACAATGCTCGCAACTGGTGGAAAGCGGAAGAAATCCGTCTGGTACAGCCTATTGAATGGAAGACATTTTGCGAGACGTTCGACGCGAAATACTTCCCTGTGACTGCCAGGTTTGCAATGGAGCAGCAGCTCATTCATCTACAACAGGGTTCGATGTGGGACAAATCAATAGATTAGTACGACGCTGAATTCACCATGCTAAGCCGGTAAGATATATCACAACAGTTCAATTTTTTTTTAAATCTCATATACTACACAGCTAACACAATCCTTAAACAGATTCGCGGCACATTTGATACCGACGGACGAGATCAGAGCCCGTCGCTTTCAACAAGCTTTGGACACGGAGATTCAGGCTGCTCTAGCCACGGGAAAATTTCTGACTCATGAGGATGCTCTGGAAGATGCCCGCAGTTATGAGGTAGTGATAAAAGCAAGGGGAGGACCTCAGTCTGCAGGAGTCAAGCGCCCTGCCAATCAGATGGCAGGTGGAGCCTCGTCTAGGCCACCTTCCGTGCCAAGGCGACCCAGAGTACCGAACCATCGTTCCAACCCAGCCTTTTGCACCTACTGCAAGAGAACTGGATATATGATGAAAGACTGCCGTCGAGCCAACCGTCTTTGCTTAGTCTGCGGCTCAGCTACTCATGATATTGGGTCTTGTCCCCAAAGAAAAAACCCAGTTGCTGCAACCAAGCCAGCAATTACCTATCCGCAGCGACCATCTCTTCAGGCACCTGCTCCAAGACCTGCACTACCTGAACCATCCAGAGGACCACAAGCTGCACCACCTCCTCGTCAGTTCCATCAAGCTCAAAGGAACGTTCTGAGGAATGCTCCTCAGGCCAGGAGGAATGTACCAAGGCGCCAGGCTTTCACTATGTCAGTAGAAGAAGCTGAGGCCACTGGCCAAGTCATCACTGGTAAACTTTTCTTTTCTTTTTTGCTTTTCTATCCTGCTACTTAGCTACATATTTTTCTATACCTAAAACATATCCCACATACATTAGGTACAATCTTAGTATCCTCAATCCCCGCACTAGCACTGTTTGATACTGGAGCATCACACTGCTTTATGTCACAACGGTTTGTTCGAACCCATGCAATTCCAGTCTCACCGCTTGTATCCAGCTGGAATGTCAGTTCAGGAAATGGCGTTCTAAAGGCAACTATGGGATACAGCTTGTGTCCAGTCGTCGTCTGCAGCAGAGACTTTTATGCTGACTTCAAATTGCTGGACATACCGAACTTCGATGTGGTTCTAGGAATGGATTGGCTTGGAACTTTTTATGCTACCATCGACTGTCGTCAAAGGAGGGTAGTATTCGAGATTCCAGACCATCCGGTCTTCTATTTCAAAAGCGGAGACCGTACACTAGAGCCAAGTACCTACAATGCAAAGCCAAGAGAAGCAGTAGTTGCAGCAGCTCAAGCAGAGGAAGAATCAAGAACAGATGTAGTTCGAGAGTTCGACGATATATTTCCTGACGATATATCAGGTTTGCCTCCCGATCGAGCTCTTGAATTCAGTATTGATTTATTACTAGGAGCACAACCGGTGATCAAAGCACCCTATCGTTTAAGTCCGGAAGGTTTGAAGGAAGTCCGAACACAGTTAGATGAATTACTGGCGAAAAGATGGATTCGTCCCAGCACTTCAAGTTGGGGATCACCTGTACTACTTGTGAAGAAGAAGGAAGGTTCATACAGAATGTGCATCGATTACAGAGCCTTGAACGAAGTCACTATAAAGAACAAGTATCCACTCCCGCGCATCAATGATCTATTCGATCAGCTAAGTGGATCTTGTGTTTTCTCTAAATTAGATCTTCATTCAGGTTATCATCAAGTGAAGGTCAAGGAAGCTGATATTCACAAAACAGCTTTCAGAACTCGCTATGGACATTACGAATTTCTAGTGATGCTATTTGGAGTGACCAACGCACCCGCAATATTCATGAACCTAATGAATCAAGTTTTCCGGGAGTACTTAGACAGGTTTGTTGTCATCTTCATCGACGACATCCTGCTGTATTCTAAGAGTCGGAAAGAACATGCAGAGCACCTACAAATTGTCCTAGAAACTCTTCGACAACATTAGCTTTATGCCAAGTACAGCAAGTGCGAGTTTTGGTTAAAGCAAGTTGGTTTTCTTGGACATATCGTATCAGGAGAAGGAATCTCTGTGGATCCAACGAAAGTTTCAGCAATTAGCGAATGGCCTACACCAAAGTCAGTGAAGGATATTCGAAGTTTCTTGGGTTTAGCTGGATATTACAGAAGGTTTATTGAAAGCTTTTCAAAGATAGCAACGCCCCTGACCAAGCTTACACGTAAAGATGAAGAATTTGTGTGGTCAGAAGTATGCGAACAAGCTTTCGTAGAACTCAAGTCAAGGTTGATATCAGCACCTATTCTCGTCATATCGGATCAATCTGGAGGATTCGAAGTGCATTGCGATGCATCCGGTAAGGGATTAGGATGTGTTCTACATCAGCACGGTAAGGTTGTGGCTTATGCTTCAAGACAGCTGAAGATTCATGAGCGCAATTATCCGACGCATGATCTGGAGTTGGCAGCTGTCATCTTTGCTCTCAAGATTTGGCGTCATTATCTACTTGGTGAACGAGTGAACATCTACACAGATCATAAGAGCCTGAAGTACGTGTTTACTCAGAAGGAGTTGAATATGCGGCAGAGATGATGGTTAGAACTCATGGCGGACTTTGACATCAACTTGCAATATCACCCAGGGAAGGAGAATGTAGTACCTGATGCTCCTAGTCGCCAACCATTATCGATGAATCTCATCGCTCAGTGGAAGCTTCAACAAGATTTGCATCAGATGGAGATTGAAGTAGTCATGCCAGGTAATGATTCAAGCTTGATGAATTTACAAGTTCAATCAACCATTGTCAATCAGATCAAAGCAGCCCAGGAAAGTGATGCTAAGTTGCAAAAGATCAGAGAACAAGTGGAGAATGGACTCAGAACAGAATTCATCATCCATGACGACGGATCTTTGAGATACGGCAGCAGATTGTGTGTACCAAAAAGGTCCTGTTCGGAAAGAGTTAATGAAAGAAGCTCACAGCTCTCCCTACTCAGTACACCCTGGAGGTACCAAAATGTACAAAGATCTATGTCAGAATTATTGGTGGCATGGAATGAAGCGTGAAGTAGCCAGAAGCGTCGCAAAATGCTTAGTGTGTCAGCAAGTAAAAGCTGAACATCACAGGACTGCTGGATTACTTCAACCGTTACCAATCCCATAATGGAAGTGGCAACACATCACGATGGATTTTGTGACTGCTCTTCCTCGCAGCACAAAGGGTAACGATGTTGTATGGGTCATTGTGGATCGACTCACAAAGTCGGCTCACTTCATCCCATTTCGAGTTGGCCAATCAACTGAGACACTAGCAAAGAAGTACATGAAGGTAATAATCTAATTAAGATTTAAACTCTTCATAATATACTATCTCTGATACCCATGAACTCATACAGGAAATTGTGAGACTTCATGGAGTACCGGTCTGCATTGTCTCCGATCGTGACACCAGGTTCCGATCGCAATTTTGGCAGAGTCTGCAAGCAATCTTGGGAACAAGTCTGAACTTCAGCACGGCTTATCATCCATAAACAGATGGTCAGTCGGAACAAACTATTCAGATCTTGGAGGATATGCTCAGAGCGTATATGCTAGACTTCAAAGGATCGTGGGAAGATCACCTGCATCTTATGGAGTTTTCGTACAACAACAGCTACCAAGCAAGCATAGGAATGACACCTTTTGCAGCATTGTATGGAAGGAAGTGTCGATCGCCATTAAGTTGGGACGACATCGGAGATAGGGAACTTCTTGGACCAGAGATGATAGTAGCGACTGTTGATGTGGTTCGTACTATCAGGAAAAGGATGCGCATAGCCCAAGATCGACAGAAGCACTGGGCTGATGCAAAGAGACGACACTTGGAGTTTCAGCCAGGAGATCACGTGTTCTTGAAGATATCTCCGAACCGCGGAATAATCCGATTTGGAAGACGGGGTAAGCTAAGTTCGAGATATATTGGACCGTTCAACATACTCGAACGAGTCGGTGAAGTGGCATACCGCTTAGCGCTTCCACCTTCATTGGAAGGAGTGCATAATGTGTTCCACATATCCCAACTTAGAAGGTATGTGAGTGACCCCAGCCATGTTCTCGATCATTCCGAGCTTACTATACAGCTCGATTTGTCTTGTGAGCAACAGCTTGTGGAGATCCTGGACAGGAAAGTGAAGACACTTCGGAACAAGGAAGTTAACTTGGTTCGAGTGATATGGAGGAAAGACACTCCAGGAGAGTCCACTTGGGAAATGGATGATGAAATGCGTAGTAGATATCCACACCTCTTTGTAATCTAGTCTTCAAATAAAAGTTGTAAATTTCGAGGACGAAATTTTTGTAAGAAGGGTAGACTGTAACAACACCATTTTTAATGTACAAAGAATTGATTTAAATTCAAAGTATACTTGGAGTATTTATTGTTGCTGATATCTCTTTAAGTATTTATTTCACTCCATAATTACAAGAAGGAGCTTGTAGCTCATTGGTAACACCTTGCACTGATGAACCAAGCCACCAGAGTTCAAACCCCCTACCCCATATTTTTTTAATATTATTTTGTTTTGATTTTTTTAGAATACCAACCGTTACACGTGCGTCTCTCACAAAATTCCTTCTACACATAAAAAGTTAGATACACCAAAAATCCCCCCAGGAGACCCCCCACCCATCGACGCTTCGACTCGGCCCGACTCGGTCCGGCGCCGCCGGCCGGACATGGCCGGACGGCCGAGTCGTCAACATAGAAAACGTGCATCTTGACCTAGTCTACCCCCCTGCACACACTAAATTTCTTGATCGGTTACAGAGAGCACACTAAACCTCTTTTACTCCAAATTTTAATGTTTTTTATTTAATTTTTTACATTTTTTTAATTAAAAACCCTAACCCTATAAATACACCCCCTACCCTCTACCCTCTCATCCTAAATTTTTGAGTCCACTCTCTCAAAATACCAAGAGAACTTTGGTACGTTGGAAACAAGCGAAAGGCGAAGCGCTGACGAAATCGACGGCGAGTTTCCGGTGATCGTGCTAGGAGCTCTCAACGACAATTCGACGCACCGGAAAACCCTCTACTTCCCTCTCACTCTCTAGTGTTGTCCAAACCCGTAAGTTCCCCTTTTCTATCTTTCTTTTCTTTCATAAAAATACGAATTTACAAACCTGACGGAATCGGTACAAAACCGATTTCCGATTCGGTTTTCTATAAAATCTCACTTATCACCAATTCCATCATGCTTAAACATCTTTATGTTGACTATTAATCACTTAACAACTAATTTGAACAAGTTTTCTCACATGAAATGATAGCTTTTGCAATATATCGTATTCTTTCACTTAAATACCACAATGTATAGTTTTTCACATTTAACCCTTTAACATTATTATACCTTAAAGTAGATTACGAGGTAATGACCTACCTCTACACATACGCAAATACAACCCTGAATGATATCATCAAAACTTAGAATATGATAAAACAAGATTTTACATTTAAATACCATTTTCTTAATAAAACCTTTTCTAAAAGTTTTAGGTTTGATACACTTTTAAAACAAATATCTTTTAATAGGAAAATACGATAAGTTGTGGACATCGATCGTTTATCTAAACCTGACTTTGTGGTGTCTAGGCTAGGCAAGTGAGTAAAAGTAACTTTAAAAGGCCCGTCTCACGATTCGTGAGCGGATCCCTCCTTCCTCACTTGTACTTACATGGCCACAATTGGCGGTGAAGAGGCGATTTGAGGCTTCTAACAACTTGTTGTTTAAATCATTTAGAAATAGTCTAGTTGAAATAGAAAACCCTAAAAATCTAAAATACGGAAAATCGACTTTTGCAAATAAATACCTTTTACTTTAATAAAACCGTTTTCTAAAGGATTAGTATTTATAAAATCTTTGCAAAGCGCCACTACAATCCACCTTTGGGGAACCCGTTAGGGATAGTACGGTTTATCGTACACCCTCGGCTTAGTAGTGCGAGATTCAGACCTCCGCAAGGAGCATTCGGTCTCGAAAGGTTTAAAATACGATATCTTAAGAAAATGATATTTTTTACTATAAAATATTTATTGAAATTATTTTTTTTATAAATATATGTATATTATCATTAAAAGATCTATTTTTTTATAATATAAATATCCCACTTTTTCTAACAATCACAAGACTAAATTTTACATTAAAATACCATGAATTTCAAATAAATCAATATTACAGATAAATACATTTATTTATGTAATTAGGATATTTTTCACTAGAAATATCACAAAATAAAATTACACTCATCATAACTTAAAGACGAATAATAAATACTTGGGGAGTATCTTGAAAACTATACAAAAGTATTTTTATATAAAAACCCCTCAAGTTTTATAAATTACAATAAGGACCCTAGTAAATATAGGACTTCGATTACATTTCTTCTATCCGACTCGGGTTTGAGTCTGATCATAATCCGACTTGAATATGATTCAAGTACTATATAAATCTATAATATTCCAACTCATAATGAACACATGAATCTAAGAATCCAGTTATTAATCTATACAACTTGACTGAATCAAACCATGGATATACATCCATTATCCCGTTATTCCTTTTACCTGATTATGCAGTTACAATCTGTTTACTGATATCATGGTTTTGGTCAGTCATCCAACTTATACAATACAATACAACAATACAATCAAAACACTACGGGGTTTAAGGGGTAGATTGGTGCGGAAGGTGTTAGAAGTGGCATGAGACAGTAAGATTAAGACACCTAATCTATATTCCGTTGCTGTTGTACCATGGCTTAACGGTTCCTTGTACATTCTGTTTGCCCTGGTCTCTAGCATACTGAGACCCCTCTCGTATACACTGGCATCCTTCCGTACCAAGCTACAAACAAAAGCGTAAACACAATATTCTACAATATTACACTTTAAAAGATACCTCTTATTCTGTATTTTCTAATTCTTCTTATCTTTGGGACTTACCGAGCGACCTGTTCGCTGACGACATTCTATTTCTTTCTTCTTGAATGTCGTCAAGTGTTTTGGACCCGTCAGAGATCGAGCCCACCGGTGAAGACTTGGATCAGTTCCACGAAGACCCCAAGCTCTAGACATTGTACCTTGTTCTATTCAGTATTTTCATTTCCTGTTATGCCATTGTTTAGGCATCGCTTTTATTCCAGATGTATTTGTTTTTCATGCATTGTACAAAAGAATGTTATTAATAAAGTTGTTGTTATTTTATATCTCTTGTCTCTTGTGATTTACATTTATATTGCTTAGATACGCTTAGCATAGTTACTTCACAATAAATACGTAGCGGACCTCGTCGCGTCCCCATTCGCCGTATACCAGGAAGCGGGGCGTGACATATGAAATTTGGCATGTGGATGACTTTAACATCATTCTAAATAGGCTTTAGAAGTGAAAGTGTATATGACTCTACTATAGGGTTGTTATAGCCTATGGGAGCAGCTGAAGGGTGGTGGGTAGGCAGCTTATTTCTATTTATAGACTATAGCAAGGATAGCGGAGATGGATCATCTATTTTGATGTGACAGTCATAGTGTTTGACTTCATCAAAACAACAGATGAACCTGGTAAGAAAACAGTAGGGAGTACTGTACAGAAATTTTGATGACATACTCCGAATAGGAAGTGATGTTCCTATACTACGATCGGTAAAACTGTAGTTGTCACAAATGTTTCTCTGCACAGGACCTAGATAATGCTGCTTTTGCATTTAATACAGTAAGCAAATATTAATCCAATTTTGAAGAAACAAAGGGAAGTAGTTATGAATATAAGAGAATGTTCTTGGTATATGGTAATGGCAGGCAGGAAGCGGTTACCGGTTTTGGCTTCCAGGGTGATCTGGATGATAGAGTGACCATCAGAGTTATAAGCTAACTCTCTTTTGAGGGGAAGTATGTTGGATATGGATACTGAGGTAGGCATGTCGTAGGATACTGATTAAATTCAGAGAAAGATAAAGTCTAAGAAGTTTGTTAGATTTGGTGTTCATATTATGAACTTGGTCCCATCAGATATCCAGACAAGTTCTAAGATAGGTATCTTTCATTTCGGGAAATAATCGTTCTCCGTGAAGTTGAGATATAGAGAGTGGCATTTAGAAACATTGGAGCGGATCTACTCACTGAGGCTATTTCTCGAACATGGATGTTTCACAAACAAGATTTATGAAATTGATTAGTAGAGAAGTTGGGTATTCGGTAACACACGGGCCGTGGGTACGCGATACCGCAATAATTAGCCTTAAGTGCAAGTGAAAGATTGTTGGCTATAGTACCCTCAATGCAATTATTGTAATCATAGGCAGGTGATTATGATGATTAAGGGAGGACCTATACGGTTAGAACAGTCTTACTCGAGATGATAGTATACTATCTCGTTTGACTTTATCATTATGTACATGTCTTGTATGGTATATCATATCACTAGTACATATTGATAGAGCCTATAGGATTTATGCATGACTTCCAGATTTATGATGGTGATCACACTTGTGAGAACTAGGTAGTCTATAAGCACATCCTTAAATGTTCCTAGTCATGGGAATATTGAAACTGAGCATCGATATTGCAGAGTAGACTAATGAAACATTTCTTGACCACGACGAGGGGCGATGGTCATTCTCACAGCAATTTGTGTCAGTTAGTCACCAAAGATTGTATACAGGTGCTCATTGGGTTATGAGTTATACTGGACAGACTCGCCGGGAACATGCTGGATGGTATTATACCTATTGTAAGATAACAGTTCTCAGGTGACATGAGTACAGCGTAGTCTGTCGACCCGAAATCATCATTTTTCTCGAGTGTGTTCCCACTGTACTTTGATTGCTATCCTACCATAACTTTAAAAAGTCGTGCAAACATGTGTTTTTTGGGTGCAGTCCCGAAGTACTTGGAGGCAGTGAGTAATAGAGGGGATTCATCTCTCTCGGTATTGGGAGTTGATGTCGTGCAGTGTATGGTTAGCAATTACAATAAGACCTAGGCCTAGGCAGATGGGATTTACTGATTGCGATCAATAATTTCTCGATTGGTGATAAGGCTTGATACCGGCACGACTTATCAGGTTATTAGAGGTCTGACGTTATCCACCCCCTAGACCGGATATGTGATACTCTCAGACGAACAGACCGGACTGTATGGTACATGTCGCTGATAGGCTCAGTAGAGTTTCGGACGAGCTTACTTGTTGATCTCCTTTTCTATAGATATCTGGGTAACCGTTACGTACATCTAGTACCGCTGACGTGCTTGTGAGGTTTTCATAGTTTTCTTCAGTAAACTCACTGCCAACGTACTATCGAGTCTTTAGAGTCCCACATAGATGGTTTCCGGATTTGGAGAAATATTTTAGTTGCGGTATATTGGTATGCGTTTGGGTTCATTTAAAAATAGTGTATTTCATACACTGATGGTAATCGGACGGTTGTAATACTAGCCAGTCTTTTTGAAAAGACGGATATTAAATCGGGTGCTGATTTAATATATTAATACATATATATAGTATATGTATATACTACTATTATGTCACTATTTATTTGTCTCTCATTTATCTATTTTAATACATAGGATAAAAAGTACAAAGTTGTATGGTAATTAATATGTTAACATATATATTAATATATATAAACATTGTTATTGTTAATTTCTTTTTCCTTGATTTTTCTCATAAGCTTATGTTGTTCGCAGGGAACAACATACACTTTGCCTCACTCATATGGGTGACACTTGGAGGAGGGAGAATGGAATGGACACTTGTATTCATGATACAATCATATGGCTAGGATTAATCAAAGAGTTATGTTAACAATTATATATCATTTTATAAATGATAAATAATGGAGATAACATAACACTCTCATCATCTTAGCCTCTTATTTTCTTCTTCCTCCTCTTTATGAGAAATAAAATGGATAAAGAAAAGAAAATAGAGAGAAAATATTTAGTGAGGAAAAATACAATCCTTGCTAGTTAGATTAGAAACCTAACTATTTAGGTTATCTCAATTTGAGATTGGAGCCAAAGTTCTTGAGCCTTCGAGATGGATCATCTTCGATGGAGGAGGTGTGCTTGCAAGCATGTTCCATGAAGCTTCTTGGAGCTTATAATGGAGTCCAACACAATTTGGGAGCTCTTGAATATACTACAAAGGTTTTAGTTTCATACCAGTAGTCTATTTGCTTTCTGTTCTTTGTTTCAAGCAGTAATCTTTAGCTAAGATCCTTGTGATTGAACTAATTTCTCTCTAGATTTCTTAAAAATCTATAATTTCATCTTTTAAAATTGCTACCTTGAGGGCACTAGTTTCTTCAGCCTATGACTAACAGAAGCACGGCTTTCATCTGTGGAGTTCACTATATAGACCGTTTGAACTATCATGCCCCCGGCCTTAGGGCATCTGGAATCTCAGTCTTTGAAGTTTGCCTTAGGCACTTGGAGCTTTTCTGGCCTCTCTTATGTAAAAATCCGCTTTAGTAGGAACCATCATAGCAAGAAATACCTTTGGATGAGTCCCCTTGTATTTGGAAAGGGAGTTGTTAGTGTTTGGCTGACGCTTCATTTTCTTGAGCTTGGGAGATGAGCCGCGGAAAAATACGGAGTTCTTCACCTCTTTCCACACCTTATATATTGGTGAGGAAAGTCTTTTTGGAGAGTGAATTGGCTTCTTCTCTCCTTGGATCTCCACAGGCTGTAGAGAATTTTTCGATAATGCAGTGGGGGAATTTTTTCTAACCCTTCGTAGTAGTTCGAAATTATTCCCGGTTAGAACAACAACATTCACCATTGGAGTTTGAGAAGGGGAGTCAGGCCGGATGGAGAACTGCCCCCGGCTTGTCTTATTTGATACTAATATCGACGTCGATCATGTCTAGAGACCGGGACTTCTTCAATCTCAGGAACTTGCTGGGCTTTCCCCCTGTTTTCTTTTGGAGCATGACTACTATGCCCCCTGATCTTGGCCTTCAGCAGGTGCCAGTCGTTTGAAGACCTATGCCTTTGGCAGAACTGAAACCTGAGAAGCCAACCTATGAAAGATAGACTTCATCTGGGCTTCCTTCTTCGGCGTTGAGGCACCGAGGGTAGGAGGTGGGAGTATCGACCCGAAGAAAAGCACATTCATTTCTTAAGTCATATGCAGCGTAGGGATGCAAAACATCGGGGCTGCGAGTAGCCCGTATTTGATTCCACAGGATGTGGTAGCGCCTGAATTGCAGTTATCAAAGTAAAAGCCATTGTTCTCTGCATAGAGAAGAAACGCTAACTTCAGTATCCCAACATCCAAGAGCAACTATAAACATATATACCGCGATTTTTGTTCACGAAAAACACGAAACACAAAGTGTGGAGTAGAAAGAGAAAAAGGTCTCATCGGGCGTGCCAGAATCTGTTTACCACCGAAAACTGGGAATTGAGGCGCAGGTGTGCGTCCAGCCTGAATACGGGGGTAAATGATATATGGAACATATCCGTCCACCTCTCCGAAAATACCAAGTTGATTTATGGCACCGTATATCGGAGATTTGGATGGATGTGACCATTGTAGAAGACTTATCAGTTTCCCCCTCATATGTAAGGGGTTTTTGATTGTGGGAATGTTTTTTCCTGCAGACGCAAACCCTTACAGTTAATTACGTTATCGCCAAATGATAACAACTCTCTCCTTCTCCATAAATATCACTTCGTGTCGTTATATATATATTATTTATTTTGGGTTTACCCTTAGATTGTATACGGAGACTAATATTATCGTCGTCCGTAGAGCGTGAACTAGTCCAAATCCGTATATATCATATTTGGGGTGGACTTAGGACACATATCTCATATAAATGAGTTCCATTGGTTCAAGAGATATATGTCTAAGGATCGTTAGTCTTATATGAGACTAAAATTAACTTAGAAGACATGGCGAAGGATCGTTAGTCATATATGGGACTAAGAGCTACTTAGATATGATATGGTATTTGAGATCATTAGTCGTATATAAGACTAAGATCAACTTATGTAATAACGAGCATATGGGCTCAACTGATCATATGATCACATATAAGGCATAGGCTTCTATACCATAGGTATCCTATGAATAGTATACGGTAATCAATATGGAGACATGTCACAGGGCAACAAATTAGTTTAGTGACATCACGGTCCATCTTTCAACTTGCGCTCACATGTATATATTATGTGGCGAAATGAAATATGGTAACATAGGAATACGCCCAATATTGGGGTGTGATTTAATTTGAAGGTATTTAAATTTCCTTCAAAGGTATACATATACATGTATGTATCCTATCATAGGTTATTGGGATGGTGGTGTGCATGTCTGCATGGGGTGCACACCTGTATAGGATGTACATCTATATGGGATTAAGAAATTCCGTGTCTTGATGAAATTTCATATTTTTCATTAAAATGGGACGAGGAAGGACTCTTTGGGTATTAGGACCCACCACCTCTCTGAAGACGCCGAGGAATTATAATGTCGTATATCAGAGGTGTGAAAGGATGTACCCTTGAACCAAATCTCAAATAGAGAGAAGAGAACATGTTGGAGAATGACTTCTTGACGAACTTCTATTTTATCTAAAGATTGTTAGTCTTATATTAAAATAAGATCAAATTAGGTAATATGGGTTGGGGATCTTTAGTCATATATGCGAATAAGATCAATTAAGATATAAAGGATTAATGATTGTTAATTTTGTTTTAAATTAAAATCAACTTAAAGTTGTCTATTTGATTATATAATCACATATGAGAAGCATTAGCTTACATACTTAGTTTATTTTAATTAAGTGTTCAAAAAACAGCTTGTTGGTCTAAGTGCGCACGTATATTTGAGATGTGCATGTATATGTAATTACGTTAAAGAGGGTTCGCACGTGCATATCACGTGGGTGCGCACTTTCTTGTGGTCAGGAGGCTGCGAACGTGCATATCACATGATGCACACTTGTTATTAGTCATGGGGGTTGTGTACGTGCATATCACGTGGTTGTGCACTTTTTATCAGGCATTGAGGGTTGTGCACGTGCATCTACATGGTTACGCACTTATCTTTTAGTTCGAAAATCACAAGTGCGCATATTTATTAAGCGCCTGTGTGTATAAGTCATATTTGATAAATGCGCATCCTTATATGTGCATGCATGAGGTCTTTTTTGACAAGTGTGCATGTTAATACGTGCATTTATGAAAAATTCAATTTTGACATGTGCGCATGTACATATGCACATGTCTATTTTGACAATTTTATCAAGTGTGCCCTATATGAGGTGCGCCCTTTTACAGAAAGTAAAGGCTTTCATCAAGAAGCAAAAGCTTTTATTTTTATCTGTTTTTAAGTCATGCATATATTTTTTATGGCGCGCATCTTATTTTCTTAGATCTTAGGATCGGTCTCTTATAAAAGTATAAATTTTATGAATGTGAGATGAACCCTAAGAACATTTGATCTTTTATAGCGAATCAATAGATTCGAAAAGAAGCAAAGGCTTTTGTCAAGAAGCAAAGGCTTTTTAATGGAGGAAAAGAGAATTATTTCTCTTTTATTTCTACCAGCACACTTGTTTATTGAGGGAGAAGATGAAAACTTGAGATTTATATTTTTCTTAAGCTTATTGGGGGATTTTCCTCCTTAATTCTGCATATGGGACTCCTATTTATAATAGAGAAGAAATTAAGGTTTTTTCCAACAATTTAGGTTATTTTTGAATTGAGTTTTAATTTAATTTTGATTTAATTTAATTTTAATTGACACATATCAATTACGGTGCCCATGCGCACCGTTGGATTGATCCATGATGCATGCGCATTGTCGGATCTCTTGATCCTAAATTTATTTGATTCGTTTTTTTTAATTAGAATATTTTTCTACTAAACAGAAATTTAGATTTAATTTTAGCAGTATTGGATGCTTCTTGATTGCAAGTACGAAGGAAAAGATGCGCACGTGCGATGTGCACGTGCTACACATTATCAACATGGCTTCATTGCCAAGTGCGCACCTTATATTTGCACAAGTGCCTTTAATTATTTTATCACATGTGCGACTTTATTATTTTCGCAAGTGTCTTTTTTTATTTTATTATAGGTGCGCACTTATTATTTTCGCACTTATATTTTAACCATTTTCGCATTTATATTATAACCATTTTCTTATATCCGCGCACTTGATATTTTGGACAATTAAACAAGTGCGAACACATGTTTAAAGGAAAGATAGGAGTGAAGACTAGAATTAAGTTTTGTTGAGAGAGGATAGAATTTCAAGAATTGAAACGATACTATTAGAATGATAATTTTTTAAAACTGAGAAACTAGCAAGATTTTAATTTTTATTTTCACTTTTATTTTATTTTTTTAAGTTTGTAGTTTTTCTTTTTCTTTCTTTTTTAGTTTTTCTTTTCCTTTGTTTTCTTTTTATTTTCATTTTTGAGATTTTGTGGTCAGTACCGCTGAAAACCCTCACAAAACAACCCTCATCCACTTGAGTAATTTTAGGGTTTAATTAATGGCTTGTTGCACGTGCTAAGTGCTATCACAATGCCTATGAAAAGGAACATATTAGGCAGAATTTAGTTAGTTTTTATTTTCTTAATTTTTTCGCATGCACCTTCCCGAATTTAAAATTTAGTTTTTGTTTTGCTCGAGTACCAGCAAAAAGGTATGTGTGGGGTATTTTATTGGTGTAGTTTATTGCACATTTATATATCCGTATTTACCTTATTTTGTCTATTTAATGCTACTCGAGTTATGTTTTATGAATAAATGCAAATTATAGGTTCTAAAGTGCAAAAGTAAATAAAAGACGAATTTACATGCATTGGACGTAAAAAAATTAATGAAGAAACGGATATAAGGATGGAGTCAATGAACCAAGCAGATAACCCAAATAATCAACTAATCGAATCAAGTCAGCAAAAGTTAAGACCAGTTGGAGTTAGAAAACCGGTTTTAGCCAAACTATTTTCGGTTTTAGCCGAATTCCAGTAAAATTAGGACTTGAGATTTTTATGATTTTTGGAGGTTTCGAAAAGATTTATTTCCATCTCTTGTATTCAACTATAGAGCCTATAAATACCGCAGTACTTTTATTTTAGGGTTTATCATCCTCTATTGAGGGGGTCATCTCTAATATAAGTTACTTCTTTATTTTTATGCAATGAATTTCCTTTTTAATTATCGTTTCTCTTTTATTATCCATAGGTAATTTCTATCTAGGGTTTAGAGGATTTTTGTTCTATGATTGGTGTATATTTTCATTGATCTATTCTTTTTCTATGTTCTTAATGACAAATACTTATGATAAAGAGAGGTTCTTTTTTATGCAATTCTGATAAACTAAATAGATCAATGAGTGATTGATAACCATGAGATTTATTTAGGGAAAGTTCGCGTCATCGATAAACTAGTTAATTTGGTGATTGATTGATGGCTATGAAAATTATCTAGGGAAGGTAAAGTTCGTATTTTTATTGTATGTGTTCGATCAAGTTAATCTAAGATTAGATTATACTCTACCGATAAAGTAAGGTAAGTCTTATAGCCGCACGTGAGGTTCACGTGAGCTCCAATGTGCAAAACACAGGTGCGCCTATTATATATAAGAATTAAATTCTTAAGTGGCGCCTACGTGCATAACACGTAAGCGCCAGCGTCCAAATTAAGAGCGGGTAGAATTAAAGTCTATATGGAAATTATTTCCCTAAAACCTGGGATATCCTCTGTTAAACAGAGCCATTGGATCAAAAATCCAATGGTGATGATAAATTATCAAATGATAGAATTAAATTCTATCAGGGGAAAATATTTCCCTGATCTTTCTAAATGAGAAAGATATTCTTTATTAAACAGATAGCTGTTGGATCAAAGATCCAATAACTGAATTAAATTCTATTTTTGGGAATATATTTCCCCAATCTTTCTAAATAAGAAAGATATACTCCGTTAAACAGAGCACCCTTGAAACAAAAATCCAATGGTGGTTAAAAATCACCGTTTAATAGAATAAAATTCTATATATGGGAAAATATTTTCCCAACCTTGTTAAAAAGAAGAACATATAGTCTATAAAATAGAAATCACTGGATCAAAGATCCAACAATGGATAAAATTCCCCAAATAATCTTTGAGACCAATTAAATCAATTGGAATCTTTCGATGAGAGATTTTCTCAAAACTGATTAATAATTTGCATTGTCTATATAAAGGACCTGAGACTTCAAGTCTCACACATACATACACACGGAGAGAAGACACATGCAAAATGGAGGAACCCTCCATAGGGTTCAAGCGAAACGAAGTAGGACACATATGCTGATATGTGCAGGGGCTTAATTAAATACGAGTATATGATACCGTATTCTAATCTAACGGTTATTTGATATCAGTTAGGTTATATGTGATATAACCGGATTATTGAATAAAGTGTTGATTTGATAATTTGATATACTGATAAATGATATTAGTCGGTTATATGTGATATAACCGGATTATTAAATCAAGTGTTGATTTAATAATATGATATCTATTTATATTTGATATAATTATATTTTAACTAACATTATTGCTCACTAATTATTTTCTTATATTTATATATATATATATATTATATGAAGCATGGTTGATTTTCTATTTTTAGAAAATAGAAAAAGAGGTGGAAAATGGGGAGACTTCTGTGAAGTGTGAGTTTGTAAAAGCCATTCTACACTTGCATTTTTCAACATTTGTTCATTTTCTTCTCATGAGCTTACTCTTGCTCTCTAGCTCTTTTCATCTTCCTCCTCACCTCCTCTAAGCTCAATTCCTCACATGAGTTGTGAAACCTTAAGCTTTTGAGAACCCTAGTGAGCAAACAAAACCCCTACTTCACCATCCTACACTTGATTAGTAATTAAGTGTAGTGTGTTTCCTTCACTAAAGAGTTTAGTGAAGAGATAGTTTGGATTAGCGGAGTTTCGGGTGGATCATCTTTGGTACGAAGATCGCAAAGGAAGCTCGATCCAACTTCAAATGGAGCCTAGTGGAGTCGCGTGGACTACTACACGGAGCATTTGAAAAGAAGGACACGGTCTACAAAGGTTGTAGCCTCATTCTCTTTATCTAGTTTTCTTGATATCAAGTAAAAACCCTAATCATCTATTTAAGATCTTGTTTAGTGTTAATTAGCACCCCGAAAATTTTTAAATTGGTATGCTTGATACTAGTAAAACCTAGTGGTGGTGCTCATAAACACTTTCATGGTATCAGAGCCAAAGCTAGAAGATTATACGATATTTGTAGAATTACGAAACCGAAACAACTCCGAAAGCGTCGTCTTGAAAAGCTATTCTCTGTCGAATTTTAAATGGCCTCTGAAATTTTTTTAAATAGTTGCAGAAGGCTACATATGATGAACAAAGAACATTAGACAAATTCTAACCCCAAACTCCCAAACTTGGCCGGCCAGAAGAAGAAAAAAACCAGCCTGGCCGGTATTGTGAGGAGATTTGGGATTCGTTTTTGTTTGGTGTTCTTGTCTCCAGTATTTAGGGTTTCAGGTTATGTTTGATTAGCCCAGTTTGCATGTGATGTTAACTTTCCTATTGGGGCTATTCGGAGTGATTCGTAGTCGTATTTTAACGTCGTTTCGGGTTTAAGTTTGATATGTGATACAATACTTGGAATCCATACTAAATTAGTTTTGTGAAAACTAGTTTGTATTTGTAAATCTAGCAATTTAGTCTCTATTGATCGATTGCCAAGAAGTTTCGATTCGGATCGAAACTCCTTCGCAATCGCGTATCGTACGCGAATACTCGCCGGATAACTTTACTATGTAGCCACACCACATAGCCCTGACCAAGTGACTGTAGGAGAATCTCGTTGCCAAAAGCGTCCACTCGGATGCTCACGGCCACGGTGTTCCGCCTAAATGCACTTCATCGACGGCATAAGGGTGCGGACATCTACTAAAGTTCCCGACGAGTATTCGATCAGGTTGTCGGGAATCTTGTTGAATTACCCGACTAAATTATTGAAAAGTATTTTCGATTTAAGACTAAAATCCAGGGTTTATAGGGTTAGACATGAAATCCGGAATATGAGATATTCCGGGTTTATGATGTCTAAGGGAAATGCGGATTCTAATTATTGTAGTTTTTCATTTCTTTTCTGCGACCGTAAGTGTAATATGTGGTGTATTCCCAATCTCATTGCTTATATCAACGGAATTTGGGATACGCATATTTACTTACGTTGATGACATGTGATGTTATGTATGGCTATGATATATTATATTGGATCGTCGTGAATGAATAGCCGGGGGTTTTTGCATGAGATGAGAGTTTTTCAATTTTCATTCATGTAAAAATTGTATGTAATATTCTTTTTTTGGGACACTTCCGGGTTGAGCATGATGTCACCATTGATGTATATTATTTACTTTTTCGCATTAGGATAGACCCAAGGCGGGGGGCATAAGTAACCAGGTTCTAGAGTCTAATGGGAGACCATCTCGAGGAGTCGAGTCCGGGTCTCCTAATTCTAGAATTGGCAGGGTTGCTTGCCGCTCTCATAGGGGTCTTTAGATATAGGTTTAGCTATTCATCATGACTATGGAATCTGTGTTTTTCATTATTGGCTTAATTTAAAATATGGACCTCCTAGTATATTCAATATTTCATATGTTGACTTCTGCTGCTTGGTTCTGTGATGTGATCATATAACTGCGTGAGACGAATGTTGTATTATATATATGATATATAATAAACGTTGCTTATGTTTTGCACCCGCGCTAGTCCAGCCCCCGCTCTGCCGTTAGTTAAGTAACCTAACGGTGCATGACGGGGCCCTGTGGCGAATGCAGATGGTATAAGCGTACGTTTTATTTTCGTTTCTTTTCTACGATATTTAGGGAAACATAAATGATAGGACTTTATTAATGAGATTAATGAAAAGAAAAGAAACCTAAAGATATTGTACAATCAAAATTTTCAAAGTAGCTCTAGTTTTTGCTTTGCACAGTGGTATTCCTTGATGAATATCCAGCACCTCATTCGATAAGGAAAGGGCCGAGATCCCTTCACCGGGAGTGACCTCTTTAGCAAAACTAGCAAATTCTATAACCCACTCGGTTTATCATCATAGCTTCTATAGTTCTTGATTTGCATAGTGGTATTCCTTGATGGATATCCAGCACCTCATTCGATGAGGAAAGAGCCGAGATCCCTTCACCGGGAGTGGCCTCTTTAGCAAAAGCTATTCGTTTTTTTTTTGAAAACTACTCGATTTTAAAAGCGCAGCTTAAATCACTCATTTTCAAAATCACTAAATTCTACAACGATATCAAGTTCATTACGCTAAAGGTTTTCTCAAAAACCAGCATAGCCCTCCGTCATTTCAGATAAGTGTTATTTAGTATTCGTGCTGCGTTTGTTGGCCTCCATCAAGACATAGTGTGCGGTAGCGGATTAGTGCTTATCTGCAACATGTGATGCGATTGGATTAAGGTAGTCGTGCAACTTTGTTGGCCTTCGTCAAGGGTCATACGGGTGGGTTTAATTCAATCAAGAAATGAACGGGTTGAACTTGACTAGCGGCTTATGGTTTGTTGGTCTCCGTCAAGGTCATCGGAAGCGAGGGGTAAAAACAATATTGGGAATTTCAAGTGTTGAAATTTGCAATGAGATTGCATACCCTCTATATGATAGTTGGATCCTGATACCCACTACGAGTAAGAGTTACTACTGGGAGAGTTTTTCTCTTTACAATTAGCTGATCCAGTAGGTGTCTAAGAAAGGTGTTAACGGGGTGATGGCCCTGCGGAAACGAGGTTATTTAATTAGTTCCATGCGGAAGCATGGGAAGACTCCCTCGGAGTACCAATACCTGCTTGGCTGACCGATTGGCGAACTTGTATGGTATAATTAATCCCGGCTAATCTTACCTTTTTTGGTTTGAAGGAAGATTTGATAAAAACGGTAGGAGCCATTCTGATTAGATAAGATAATAACCAATCTAATCTTGTAAAGTGCGCACGCTAAAGCGTTTCCTTCTCTCTCTCTCTCTCTCCAGGTAGCGACCAATGACACGCCTTAATCAAGATAATAATATGGTTGTATTGACTGAACCCGCTTATTATACTGAGCTGGGGAACGTTGGTTCCGCTTTTTCTTATGATTGTCATAATTCTAAGCAAGGAATAGGGGAATACCTGGATTCCCATGCCACCCGAACGAAGAAGGAGCATGTTGATGCATCTTCTTCAGGTGTGCTTGTAACCGAGAACTGTTTCTCAGTTTGCTCTGCATCCTAGGTATTGGATACCAGATCAGGATCCCACATATGTAATTTGTTATATGGGCTAAGGAGAAGTAGAGAACTGGAAAAGGGTGATATGTCTCTAAAAGTAGGGAATGGAGCAATTATTGTAGCCAAAGCAGTTGGCGAATATCACCTAGTGTTACCAAATGGTAATACAATGATTCTGAATGACTGTTATTACGTACCAAACATTATGTGCAATATTATATCAGTTTTTTTGTTGCATAAAGAAGGATATAATTTTGTATTAAAGGATAATTTTATGAACATTTTCCTAAATCAAGTATTGATTCGGTTTGGTACGTTGTGTAACGATATATACGTTCTAAATCAAACGACAGTTCTAAACGTACGAACACACACAAGAGGAAAAGTTCAAAAATAAACAAAGCCTTCTTATGGCATTATAGACTAGGTCATATCAATGCGACAAGACTAGATAAGTTACATAAAATTGGATATTTGAATCAGTTTGAATTTATATCTTACGGAACTTTCCAGTCATGTCTCAAAGGTAAAATGACCAAAACTCCATTTACTGGACACGGAGAAAGAGCTACTGAACTCCTGGGACTGATACATAGTGATGTATGCGGTCCTATATCTATACATGCCAGGAATGGTTCTTCATACTTCATTATATTCGCCGATGATCTCTCAAGATACGGACATGTGTTCCTGATGAAACACAAATCTGAATCTTTTGAGAAATTCAAGAAATATAAGTGCGAAGTGGAGAACCAAATGTGTAAAAGTATTAAAATCCTTCGATCTGATCGGGAAGGAGAATACTTGAGCACGGAATTCTGTGACTATTTAAAAGAGAATGGGATTCTCTCTCAGCTTACTCAACAGTATACACCACAACACAATAAAGTATCGGAGCGGTGAAATCACACCCTATTAGATATGGTGCACTCTATGATAAGTACTGCTGAGTTACCTATTTCCTTTTAGGGTTATGCACTTGAGACGGCTGCATACCTATTGAATCAAGTTCAATCAAAATCTGTGCCTAAAGCACCATATGAGATATGGGGTGAAAAGAGACCATATCTTAAACGAGTTAAGATATGGGGTTGTCCGGCCTATGTCAAAAAGAAAAATCCGGACAAGCTCGAGGCAAGGTCAGTTCTTTGCAAGTTTGTGGGATATCCTAAAAATTCACATGGATATATCTTCTACCACACTGAGGAACAAAAGTATTTGTTTCTCAATATGCCGCCTTTTTAGAAAAGGAATTTCTTGTAAAAGAAATTAGTGGTAATGAGATAGAACTAGAAGAAGTTCCAGCCGAACAAACTACAAGTGATGATTTAGTAGAACCGGAGGATTCGATAGTCCCCGACGAACCTCAGCCACTTCGCAGATCTAGTAAGGTTCCTCACCCACCTGAGAGATACTACGGTTTTCTCATAGACGGTGGGAGCGAGAATTGCATCATGAAAAATGATGACCCAACTAGTTTCGAGCAGGCCATCACAAGTGGGGAATCTATGAAATGGCTGGATGCTATGCGATCTGAGATGGAATTCATATACACCAACAAAGTATGGACATTGGAAGTTGCTCCTGAAGGGGTAAAACCCATCGGGAGCAAGTGGATTTTAAAGAAGAAAATTGTTGTAGATGGAAAAGTTGAGACTTTCAAAGCTAGACTTATAGCAAAAGGTTTTCATCGATGACCAGGTGTCGACTATGATGAAACTTTTTCTCCTGTCGCCATGCTTAAGTCCATCAGGATCCTACTTGCCATTGCTGCATACCATGACTACGAAATCTGGCAGATGGACGTCAAGACCGCTTTTCTAAATGGTGATTTAGAAAAGAGCGTGTACATGACACAGCCAGAGGGTTTCATAGACAATGAGAGCAGTAGAAGCGTGTGCAAGCTGCTTAAATCAATCTACAGGTTAAAGCAGGCATCGCAGAGCTGGAATATCTATTTTGATGAAGTTATCAAAGAGTTTGACTTCATTAAAAATATAGATGAACCATGTATATACAAAAAGGTTGTAGAGAGTAAGGTTTTCTTCCTCATATTGTACATGGATGGCATACCCTTGATAGTAAACGATGTTCCTATGCTACATTCAGTCAAGCTCTACTTATCATAAAAGTTCTCCATGAAAGATCTAGGTGATGCCTCCTACATCTTGGAGATAAATATCTATAAGGATAGATCTAAACGGATGTTGGGATTGTCCCAATCCAGGTATATTGACACCATACTAAAGGGGTTTAGTATGGAAGATTCTAAGCGTGGTAATTTACCCGCTTGTTCAGGAATCACTCTCTCCAAAGAGATGTCTCCCAAGAATGATTTGGAGAGGGCTCGCATGCAAGGGATACCCTATGCTTCAGCAGTCGGGTCAATCATGTATGCAATGTTGTGTACCAGACCGGGTGTAGCTTACTCGCTAGGTGTAGTGAGTCGATATCAAACAGATCCTGGAAAGAAACACTGGACAGCTATGAAGAACATTCTTAAGTACTTGAGAAGGACTAAAGAAATATTCTTGGTGTATGGTAACGGTGAACTCCAGGTGGATTCCTTTACCGATTCGAGTTTCCAGAATGATAAGGACGGCAGTAAGTTGGTCTTGGGTTTTGTTTTCACCCTCAATGGAGGGGCGATATGTTGGAAGAGTTCAAAGCAAGATACCGTAGCAGACTCAACGATGGGGGCTGAATACATCACTGCCAACGATGCTGCCAAAGAGGCTATCTGGATGAAGAAATTCATAGCTGAAGTTGGTGTGGTTCCAACCATTGAGCATCCAATACCTGTGTATTATGATAACAATGAAGTTGTGGCTTTGACCAAGGAACCCCGGTCCCATCAGCGATCCAGACATATTCTTAGGCGGTATCACCTGATCCGGGAGATAGTAGATCGACGGGAGATCGAGGTCAGGAGAGTTGACAGTTGACACGAAGGATAATGTAGCTTATCCACTCACGAAGGCCCTCCCCCAGACGCAATTTGAGAGACTTTTTAGGATGTTGGGTATGAGATACTACAACACATAGCCTTAATACAAGTGGGAGATTGTTAGGAATATGTATGCCGTAGAGGCCATTATTGTATGATATAGTGGATGCTTGGACATATATATAGAGGACTTTCTTGCTCGACATGATAGTATGCTATCTGGTTGCTCTTTATCTTAACATGTACACTAGTATTATTATACTGTCTCTCAGATACATGTTGATAAATCCCTTAGGGTGTTTGCTTGACTACCAAGACTATGATGCGGATCATACTGCTGGGACCTGGGTAGTCCACAAGCACATCCTTTAATTGTTCCTAGTCGAGAGTATATCAAGACAGGGCATCGATATTCAAGAGTAGACTACTGTGTACGTTTCTTGATCCTGTATGAGGGCGATGGTTGATCTTATAGCCATTGGTATTTGACATCAATGATTGTACACAGGTGCTCATTAGAGAGTAGGTACACCGAACAGGACTCGTCGAGAACTCCTAGATGGTACTATACGTATTGTCATATAGTAGTTCTCTGGTGACACCGGTATAGGTTAGTCTATAGACCCGAGATCGTCATAGAGTCTTGTGTGGTTCCCACTGTGCTTTGATTTCCTATCTACCACGGCTCAAAGGAGCGTGCAAACAGGTGGATTTTGGGTACAGTCCCGAGTTACATGAAGGCAATGAGCGATAGGAGAGGTTTTATCTCTCCCGGTATAGGGAGTTGATATTGCGTTATACTCAATTGGCTATAATAGGAAGTCCCTGGCCAGGATTGTTGATGAGATTTACTGGTAAGAGTTATCAGTAGTTTCTCGTACCGTTATAGGCCGCATATCAGCATGACTTATCAAGTTATTGGGGTCTGACGATTCCACCCCCATACTCGATATGTGACATATCAGATGAAGAGACTGGACTGTACGGTAAGTGTTAGTTATAGGCTTTATGGGAGTTTGGACAAGATTGCTTATTGATCTTCTATTTGCTCAATACCTGGGTAGCCGTTACGTCCAGCTAGTACTGCTGATGGCTTGTGGGTAACTGATGTGATCATTACCTACTGCTAGCGTATTGACGAGTCTTTAGAGTCCCACACAGAAGTTTCTTAGTTCAAGCGAAACAAAGTAGGTCACATATACTGATATGTACGGGGGTCTGATTAAATACGAGTATGTGATACCGTATTCTAATCTAGCGGTTATTTGATATCAGTTAGGTTATATGTGATATAACCAGATTATTGAATCAAGTGTTGATTTGATAATGTAATATACAGATAAATGATATTAGTCGGTTATATGTGATATAACCGGATTATTAAATCAATTGTTGATTTAATAATATGATATATATTTATATTTGATATAATTATATATTAACTAATATTATTACTCATTAATTATTTGCTTATCTTTATATATATATTAATATATATGTGATATATATATATATATATATATATATATATATATGAAGCATGGTTGATTTTCTATTTTTAGAAAATAGAAAAAGAGGTGGAAAATGGGGAGACTTCTGTGAAGTGTGAGTTTGTAAAAGCCATTCTACACTTGCATTTTTCAACATTTGTTCATTTTCTTCACTTGAGCTTACTCTAGCTCTCTTCATCTTCCTTTCCACCTTCTCCAAACTTAATCCCTCACATGAGTTTTGAAACCTTAAGCATGTGAGAACCCTAGTGAACAAACAAAACTCCTACTTCACCATCCTACACTTGATTAGCAATTAAGTGTAGTGTGTTTCCTTCACTAAAGAGTTTAGTGAAGAGGTAGCTTGGATTAGCGGAGTTTCGGGTGGATCATCTTCGGCACGAAGATCGCAAAGGATGTTCGATCCAACTTTAAGTGGAGCATAGTGGAGTCACGTGGACTACTACACAGAGCTTTTGAAGAGAAGGACACGGTCTACAAAGGTTGTAGCCTTATTCTCTTTATGTAGTTTTCTTGATATCAAGCAAAAACCCTAATCATCTAGTTTAAGATCTTGTTTATTGTTAATTAGCACCCCGAAATTTTTTAATTGGCATGCTCGATGCTACTAAAACCCAGTGGTGGTGCTCGTAAACACTTTCACCTTTAGACGCAGTTTTGGGTCCTCACCCCCCCCAAGGCCACCATTTAGGTGATCTCAGGGGTGTGGGCCTCCTTAGGCCCCTAAGGACTTTCCTGGGGTCCCCGCGCACCTCCCCGCAGCTTCTTGTTCCAAACTGAGATCCCGCAGGGAGTCAAAATATTAATGCAACATGGAATTGCTCACTGGTTTTACGGTAGTTGTTACGGAGCAAAAACCGGCAAGATTCCAAAGTCGTAACTATCTAGTTTAGGGTGTTTGGGTGACTCTGATACCATTGAAAGTTCCTAGTGCCCTCACCGCTAACCTGTGGCCAATGCAGAATACGAAAACGAAAATTTTGATAGCACTAAAAATTTGTAACCAAGAATCTAAACCAAACACCTAAACTAACATGAACAAAAATATAGAAATCACAACCTTTGTGGCGTCTTTATTTTCTCCAATTGGGTTGGACTCTAGCATGCTATCAAGAACTCTGGATCGCGCTTGCTAGCCGGTCCTCCTTCACCGAAGATGATCCATCCGGGGGAACCAAGTTCAAGCTTCAACTTCAGAATGAAGTAACTAAAGATCCTAGGTTGCTAATCTAGGATGCTTAGTGATGTGTGTGAGTATTCTAATGATTTTTCTTTATCTTAATCCTCTTGAATCTCAACTCATGAGAAGGTAGAGTAAGAAGAAGAAGGAGCCATGGAAGAAAGAGAAAACCAAATGGTAGAATGAATAATATGCATCACAAATTCAAGCATGTTTCATGTATTTTGTAAAAAGAATTTTTCCATTATAAAACCACAACCATGCTTGAATAGTATTTGCAAATTAATTATAAATTCATTTGCCCATACCCTCCACCATTTCTATTTTCCATTTCATTTCTTAATTTCTTAAAAAGAAAAACCTTGAAATGAGTTGTCCTTCTTCTAGAAGTATTCTTATATAAATACAAGAATACGTCCCCGTAAATACATGCCCATATTCATTTCAAAATATGAATACCCAAGAGATAGAAAAATATAATAAACATATCGAAATTTATGAAAATTATTAAATCAAAACTTGATTTAATAATCCGGCTTAATCTAAAGCTGGCTAGTATTATCATCCGCTCGATTAAAATCCGTGTGGGTAGCAAACATACCTAATCGGAATCCTACACGTATCAATATACGGCCACTACATCATTTTGCCTGAACCGGAAAAACCCTCTGTGTGGGACTCTAAAGACTCGTCAATACGCTGTCAGTAGGTTTAACCACAAGCATGTCAGTGGCATTAGCTATATGTAATGGCTACCCAGATACTGAATGAAAGGAAGGCCAATGAGCAAACTCATCCGTATCTCTACCGAGCCTGTCTGTGACAATTTTTTTATAGTCCGGTCTCTTTGTCTGAGAGTATCGCATACCGGGTTTTGGAGGTGGATAACATCAGATCCTACTAACCCGATAAGTCGTGGCGGTCTGAAGCTCATCACCCACTGAGAAACTACTGATATCACATCTGTAAACCAAAGATTTTTTGTGATGGCTGACCCAACACAATGTGATATTGTCTCCCAATACCGGAAGAGATGAATCCCTGACGATTTTTCACTGTCTCCATATGGTTCGGGACTGTACCCAACTAAAACCTATTTGCATGACTCCTTTGGACCGTGTTAGGGTAGTAATATAAGTACAATAGGAACTCACATGAGACAAATGAAAATCTCAGGTCAAAAGACTAACATGTACTCATGCCATAAGAGAACTTCCATCCGACGATAGGTATAATACCATCTAGAAGTTCTCGGCAAGTCCGTCCGGTGTACTTACCTCCAGTGAGCACCTGTATACTATCTTAGGTGCTTCAACACCAATGGCTTGTGAGACCGGCCACCGCCCCTCGTTGGGGTATCGAAAAGTATACATAGTATACTCTGGAGTATCGATGCCCAGTCTCGATACTCTCTTGACTAAGGACATTTAAGGATATGCTTATGGACCTCCCAGCTCCCACGTATATGATCGCCATCATAATACTGGTAGTCAAGCAATAATCCTACGGGCTTTATCAAAATGTATGCACATAATGATAAAGACAAACCGGATAGCATACTATCATCTCGAGTAAGACTGTTCTACCCGTATAGGTCCTCGTTCAATTATCATAATCGTCTACTTGCAACTACAATAATTGCCTTGAGGGCACTATATCCAACACTTTTTGTGAAGTAGGAGCTTATGTTGGGGATTCTCAAGGTGGATCATCTTCGACCGTGAAGATCATGATTAAGCTTGTTCCATCAATTTGGAGCTTAGGAGGACTTCATTAAAGAAGCACTTGAAGAAGCTACAAAAATTGTAGTCTCTTCTTGTAGTTTAGCTTCTTTTCTTTCCTAGTTTTGATCTTTAGGCTTGTATCCATGCAATGTGTTGTTTTGGTTCTCTTGAATTTTTTTAATTCGCTTCCGCTAAGCCACTTTCGAAAACTCGAGAGCTAAAATAACTATCAATGGTATCAGAACCACTCTAAAGACCAAAACATGAAATTTGTATCCAAAAGATTTCATTAACCCATTTTAGAAAAACTTAGTTTTGAAAATTTGCATGAAACGCTCTCATTTTGCTTGTGCTGGAGCCACTGGATTCTTTATTCGGACTAAGATTTTCGTGTAGGCTCATGATAGCCCTATACCCATCCAATTTGTGCTCGATTTGGCCTCGAAACGGGGCTGAACTGAGGCTGATTCGGCCTCGTACCGGGGCTGTTCTATCCCTGATGCATGGCTGTTTCTGTCCATGTTTCGGCCCTGTTTCGAGGCCGAATCAAGACTCAAATAGTGTGTGTGGGGGGGGGGGGGGGGTTAACGGGTTAACGGGTTTCGATTTCGGGCAAAAATGAGAGGTTTTTGATGCGTCGGTTTGCGATTGAAGTTCAAATTGTTTGGAATTTCGAACGTATAATTTGGCAGGTTAATGATAGTTTGGTTACGGATTGGTTTTGGTTTCTTCTGTGATATGCGTTGGTAAACGTCGCTAATTTATAGTTATTAATTAGTCAAGGTTGTGCATTTGTTATTGTGTTGTTTTCGTGATGATGATCGTATTTTCGTATGAATAGCCGCTTTGGATGAGATGGTTCTATGTATATAGTGTTATATGTAATTTATTATTCATTCAATGTAAATTTGTATATTATTTTATTAGGAAACTTCCGGGTTGAAATTGATGTCGCCACTTGATGTATAAATTTTATTTACGGCATCTATGAATTAACCCGCTGAGAAGTGCTCAAGTTACTAGGTCCTACAATGCGTCGGGTGATCCACTCATGTCATTGAGGCGGGTTGCCCTAGGATTTGGCGGGTAACTTGCCACGCTCGTAGAGGTCTAGGATAGATGGTGTTATGATTATTCACATGAACGTGGAAACTCATTTTTCGGTTGCGGCTCAAACGAAACGCGAGAATTCCTAGTATATCAGCTTGTTGCTCATTTTTTGTTGTTTTATATCATGTCTGAGATGACTATATATATGATATATAAATAAATGCTTTTATATATTTTGCATCCGTGCTAGCTCTGCCCTCGCCTTGCCGTAAGTTAAGTAACCTTACGGTGAAGACCCGGGGCCCAATGGCGAATGCGGATGGTATATATATGCGTTTTATTTTCGTTGTTTCCGATGTGATAGGAAACTTAAATGATGGGACTGCATTAATTTGGATTGATGCAAAGAAATAAACCTAAAATGATATTTTTGGAACCATTTTTAAAACCACTCGGTTTTCTTCAAAACCAATTGTTTTTAAAACGGAGCCTAAACCACTCATTTTCAAAGCACTCGGTTCCTTCAACGATATCAAGTTCATTACGTTAAAAGTTTTCTTCAAAACCAGCCGTAGCCCTCCGTCATTTCAAATGAGTAGCACTTAGTATTCATTCTACATTTTTTGACCGTGTCAAGGCGTAGTGTATGGTAGCTAAGTGATGCTTTTCTGCCGCATGTGATGCGATTAGTTAGGACAGTCGGATAGCTTTTGTTGACCATATTAGGACTTATGCGGGTGGTTTTAAATTAATCATGAAATGATGGATTAAACTTGACTAGCGGCTTATGGTTTGTTGACCGTGTCAAGATCATAAGCTATTAGGGGTAAAAACCATATCGGGAGTTTCAAGTATAGAAACTTGCAATGTGATTACATATCTTCTATGTGATAGTTGGGTCCCGATTCCCACTGTGAGTAAGTGCTACTCCCGAGATATTTTTTACTTCATAATAAGCTAACTCATTAAGTGTCTAGAAAGGTGTTAAAGGGGTTATGCCTCTGCAGAAACGTGGTTATTTAATTAGGTCAATTGGATTTGGTTTGAGTTCGAGTTTCGAGTTTTTTTTGAGTTCGAGTTCAAGTTAGATTGGGATTCAAGTCAATTTCGAGTTTAATGGGATTTAGTTCAAGTAATATTATATTTTATTTTAGCAAGGATTTTATCCTAGTAAACTTCTTGAGTTTAGGAACAATCGGGCAACCCCTGCATATGGATGGTAGTATTTATGAATTTTTCAAAGACGATTGCCAATGATAATTCCCACTAAGATTACGATTTACATTTAGGGAGAGGCAAGTGGTGCACCGTTGTCTCCGGCAACCCCGAGGCGCTGATAAGAGACGATACCACTCAAACCAATCTGTAAGCTAAATACATAATCTAAACTAGTATTTTAATTCGAAGGTATTTATGTGAATAAACATTTAAATTCTCGGGGGTGGTTTTATGTAAAATAGTATAGTTGAAAATAACCTCAAGTGTGTTTTGGGTAAAACATATTAATTTGTATGTCAAGGGTTTTAATAAAAACATTTTAGGTTTTATGGTATTTTAGTGTTAAACCCTAGCTTTTAAAAGTTTATGGTATTTTAATGAAAAATCTATCTTTTGGTAACTTGAGAGTATTTTCTTAAAAACCGTAAACATTTCATTTTAGAGAAATCTAATTTTTCACAAATTTTTTCTTTGGAAAATATGAATATATGATTTAAGTTATTTTCAATTTGGTTTAACTTTGTTTTAAAAATATCGTATTTTATTTAAAACCATATTTTATTCCTTTTGAGACCGAATTCTCCGTGAGCAGTTTCGCATCTTACTCTACTATCCTAAGGAAGCGGGATAATCCATACTATCCACAAATGGGTCCTCTAAATAGGGTTGTAGAGGCGTATTTGTAAAGGATGAAAATATCAATAAAACCGTACTTTTTTTTTGAATTTGAGGGTATTTTAATGAAATACGTTGTAAAAAAAATTTAAAATATGGTATCATGTTATGTTTTCCATGTGTATGCGTGGGGTAAGTCATTACCCCGTACTAGATAAATTAACATACTAAATTTTGTAATCGTGGTAGTATAAAGAATATGGTATTTATATGTTAACTTGCATATGTAAACTATGTTTGTTTTCTTATCATGTCCAAAAAGTTTTATTAAACACATCTAACAATTATATACAATTAGAGTATGTATAGATTATAATTTTATATAAAAATGATGGTTTTATTTTATCAAAGAAAGAATATATTTTTCTTTTATGAGTTAAATATATATTTTCATGGGCGATGAGAGAAAAGGAGAAGAAAGATCGAATTAGGAGAGGAAAATCAAAGGGGACTTACGGATTCAGCTCGTACTCATACGAGCGAGAGAAAAAAAAAAGAAGAAGCCTCGGTTGACGAACCGAGATTGACAAGGTGAGGGGGTAAAGCTTAACGACACGCGGAGGAACGAACTTGAAAGATCGAGTTGGCTTGGACTTGGTTTGGGCTTGAGAGTCTTGAGAGGGAACTTTTGAGTATAATTTAGTGAAATTTTAAGAAATGAGGATGAGGCTAGAATGGCTAGATATTTATAGGGAGAAATAGGGATAGTATGGTGTATTAAATATAATTAAAAAGAATTAAAAATGATCTAAAGGAGAGTAAAAAGGGTAGATGAAAGGTCTGATAGATCTCTGGATGTTTTAAGAAAATTTAAAGTATTATAATAGGTGGTGGGGAGCTAAAGGGTCGCCTGTGCAAAGCACGGGCCAAAATGAACATGTTGCAGCCGCCAATATCAGGAAAGTAGCGGCAAAGTTGGGGTCAAAATTCTCGGGGTTCATGCTATGGTTTAATTTGGGTATAAAGATATCATTTATATTGTTTGTTTCTTTTGCAACGTTTGTTATCTCCATGTAATGCCTGTGCAAACTCTTGAGCTTCCAAAACGGCAAAAAGAAAAATAATATAAAATATTGGGACTGGTTGGATTTACACAAGCTATGGGAAAGCAGTGTAAAGTATTAGCTAGTGAGCTACAAATTGTTTCTTTCTCAAATTTAGCTTGAATGACTTATAACTCATAACCAGAAATAGTAATACCCTTTAATATAACTTTATACAAGAGTATTAAAAATTCAGGATTGTTACAACTTTTGAAATGATGAGTGAATAGATTTTCTCACTTATTAGGGTAGGAAATAGAATGTTTGAGAAATGGAAAAATCCCTTACTCTTTCCTTTGCCCAACACCTTAAAGATTAAACTCCGACCAAATATTCATAATCCGCTCCTTTATACACCATATCCTTTACGATAGTGGTGATTCTTATTTAAGATCGGTTATGTTTATTTGGCTGGAGGCTAGGGATTAGAGCCAAGAACGGAAGGATAAGGGTCAATAAGAAGGGATTTAGCGTACACTCGCAAATACCCTACTTAAGAACCCTAATCTACGTTGTTGCCGATTACCTTAGCATCAACTTGATGAGGCAAAAAGGAAGAAGTAATCATTTTCCTAACTCAAACTAACCTAACTCTAACCCTAACAAATCCTTCTTTAACATAAGATTTAAAACAATTAAGATAGCACAAAAATCTTGGACCATTTGGACTTAACTCATTAAAACAAGAACGGAAAACATACCATCTCTCCACGGACGACCCGTACTCATCGTGGCTAGCTACGAGCGATATCGTCTTGATTGCGGTAAGAAAAACGCATAGAAAAAACACTCTCAATCAGTGGATTATTAGGAACCATATTTTTATTTCTAAGAGTCTCAAGCTTTTGCATAATATCATCATCTAACTCTGCACGTAACCAAGCATCATTGTCGGCTATGGATGCGTCACGCGATTTAAAATCGCGCCTATATTTATTTGCTCTAATACCAGAGGCAAGTGTTTGTTCAATTGGATAACATAATTCATATAAAATTGGTTTTGCATGTTCATCACTCATATTAAAAAAATTTATAAAAATATTAAAATTAAATTTTTTAAAACAAATTTTAAAATTGTAGAAAAAGGAAATACTGGAAATCAACAGAGGAAAAAAAGATCAACTCCTGAGAAGAAGCACGACTCCCAAGGCTGAAATATTTCGGTTTTTAGCTGAAATATTTCGGTTTTAGCTGGCCGTTTGTTTCTGCTGAGGCTGGAATTTTTCTGCAGGCTCTATCTCGCTCCAAATCGTCCAATGTAGCTCTAAATTTCCTGAAAAAAAAACTTAAAAATAACAGAGTAAAATAGAACTAAAAATAAAATAAAAAAATAAATAAGAATAATTAATTCAAAAATTTTAACTAAAATTTTAAACCATCTTTCCCGGCAATGGCGCCAAAAATTTGATGGTTATTTTCTGAGTCTTAAATTTATACCGCAAGTGCACGGTTATCTGTTATAGTACTTGTGGGTCGATCCACAGAGAAGAGGGCAATGTTAGTTCAACCTACTGAATTAATAGAGACAACTTGATTTGAAATAATTATACTAATAAAAAGCAATATTTGGAAAGAAAGTAAATAGCAAATTAAATAGATTATTAAAAATAGAGAAAAGCCTAGGGTTTAGAATCATCTTGCCTAATCACTGTGTTTTAAATAAAAATCTTTCCATTTCTAGATTTTCCATCTTTAAATTAAATACCTATCAATTATAAGAAAGCATAAAGAATACGTACATCGCAATAAACTATCATTCATATAGAAAGCATAATTCATATGATCATGGCAATACCTTATCAATCTACAACTATCATTAAGAAATAGTTTTAAAGATCAAATTCTAATTAATAAGGAATTAGTTAGTTCTTTCCTTCTACTTAATAAACTTAATAGTTGTCAATCAAAAGCTTACCTTATTTTATTGGTAGAGTCTAATCTACCCTTAAATTAACTAGATCGTACACCTACAATAAAGATACAAACTTTACCATCCCTAGATAATTTTCATAGTCGTCAATCAATCATCAAATTAACTAATTTATCGGTTACGCGATCTTTCCCTAAATAAATTTCATGGTTTTCAATCACTCATTGATCTATTTAGTTTATCAGAATTGCATAAAAAGAACCTATCTTTATCATAAAGCATTCATCATTAAGAACATAGAAAAAGAATAAATCAATGAAAATATAAACCAATCATAGAACAAGAATCATCTAATCTCTAGATAGAAATTACCTATGCATGATAAAAGAGAAAAAATAAATAAAAAGGAAATTCAATGGATAAAAATAATGAAATAAACTTATCTTAGAGATGACACCCTCAAAAGAGAATGACAAACCCTAAAATAATAGCACTGCAGTATTTATAGGCTCTATGGCCGAATAGAAGAGATGGAAAGAAATCTTTTCGAAACCTCCAGAAACCCTATTAATCTCAAGTCCTAATTCCACTGGAATTCGGCTAAAACTGGTTTTCTAGATCTAATTGGTCCCAACTTTTGTGTGCCGATTCGATTCGATCAATTGATTATTTGGGCTCTCTGCTAGGTTTATTGGCTCCACCCTTGTATCGGTTTCTTCATTAATTTGTTTACATCCAACATACTTAAATTCGTCTTTTATGTATTGTTGCACTTTAGAATCTATAATCTGCATTTATTCTTGTAATATACCTCGAGTAACATTAAATAGACATAGATATCTAAATGTGCAATAAGTCACACCAATCACCCGCCGATGCATACACCTATGAAGAGTGTAATGACTGTGCCCGTTTTGAAATAAATAAAATGTTGTTTAAATTTAATCTTATTATTTTTGTTTCTTAATTAATAAAAGAGAATTCTTAATTTTTAAAAGATAAAATTGATTTGCTGGTATTTTAAAAGAGAAGAGAAGGAATTTGTCACACCTCGCTTCCCAAAATACGAGAATATGGAAAGTAATGAAGTCAAGCCATGCTCCTATGATAAGGAAAGATCCTTCCATTGTCACGCTATGATTTCTAACTAAACTTGTAACGATACTATCCAAAAGATAATAATAATATCATTCTGCATAAAATATCAAGTAATGCCGAAATGGATCCACAAGATAATAATATATTCAATAAAAGATCTAAAAAACAATAGAGTCGAATAAAGTAATACAGATCCAAAAGGGAATGCATATAAATCCTACGTCGCGCGAGGGGCTCACATACTAAATACGAACTGAAATAAAATAAAAAGGAACCTACTCTAACTACTGATCTTCAGCAAGCTCTTGAAGATCACTCCGATCCTACTCTGCCGATGAATCGGTCTCTAAACCTGAGCTGGCAAATCTCAGGGGTGTCAGAACACCCAACAAGTACTCAATCGTATATGTGTGTGTGATAGCATAAATATGCGGGTGTCATAAAATGCCCGCATGCTCATGTAGATAAGGGTATAGCAATAATAATAAGAACATGCATATCAACATGTCAAGTCAAGTTCAAAATGGTCACTACAAAGGTAATTTAACCTATCGTGAGTTTGAGAGTGAGCATCAACCACCGTAGGAGTATTCCCAACCCAAGGGTAGGGCTCCAGGGGCAAGAAAACACAGGCCTAAATAAGGGAATAGCAAATGACCGTTTAAGCCCGGTACAAGCTACATGAATATAAACATATGACCGTTTAAGCCCGGTACGAGCTACCCGAATGTAAACATATGACCGTTTAAGCCAAGTACGAGCTACCTGAATGTAACCACATGACCGTTTGAGCCCGGTACAAGCTACGTGAATATAAAATAAGCTATCATTAAGACTCCTGAGATTTTGTTGATCGAACCCACACCCAAACTTTCCCAACACTCATCGTTTCTATACTTAATCATGACAATATAATTCAAAAATAAATTAAGAATGCTGATTGGACAGGTTCTGAACATGAATCACGAGAAATCATGATAATGGTACTTAATGGGAAACATGTAAACACGAATAATTGTTTCAAGGTATGTAACCCAGCATTCCAATTGGCGATTGCGTTTTAATGTAAAATAAACAGTGATCATGAATAGGCATGGCATGTCAAGGTGTTTTTATACATGTAAATCAATAATACCCTCGACTATATAAAAACATGTCAAAAGGGGTTCTTTTGCATGTTAAATAATCACGAGTAAAAACATGATGATATTAATAACAATAATTAAGGAACTTTCGTGAATCATATGAACAATGGATATAGTCAAGCGTATTTGTCATCTAACCAATATCGAATTAAACGTAGCATTTAAAGATCTTGATTAATTGGTGTGCTAGATTCTAGGGTTTTGATTATGTATACATCAAACGTATGTTCACGAAATATCAATGATTCACGACATAGTATTACGTTCTTTTACTTTTAAAACTAATAAATTTCATCAAAAATCAACCGATGCGGCATTGGCCAATAAGACATGAACAAAAGTACTTGCCTTTTGGCGAGTTGTTGTTGGATCTTGAATTGAAGACGACGAGATGATCTCGAATAGGATCTCCAGAATGACGTTGTCAACAATGAAGATTGGCACGACGAAGACGATGGAGAGAGAGACGCTACTTCCTATGGGTTTCTTGGTGCTAAGGGATTTTGGTGGAGAAGGAGATTGTCACGCCCCGCTTCCCAAAAGACGGTAGCAGGAACGTGACGAGGCCCGTGACATATCTATTCAGAGAAGGTTATTTCTTGGAATAAATACGTCAAGCGTTTATAAGCAACATAAATGTAACAAGAATAAATAAGAGAATAAAATCCAACATGCAATTTACTACATTCCAAAATTTCCAAACAAATAACAAGATGTCTGAATAAGCAACATAAAGATAAAGAGCCTTAATAAGAGGCATACTGAAAAGAAAAGTTGAATTGAAATCTAGTAGCCAGCTTTCGATGACAGCTAGGAGTACTCTTCTTCCATTGGCTCGATTTCCTCTGTCCCTAAGTCACCTGACGATCATTCCCAAGAAAAAAAGAAAATATGGTGGAATGCCTGTTAGCGAACTTACGCTCGGTAAGTCCCCAATAGAGGTATGGATTATAAATATAAAGTGCAAGGCGACAAGTAATATGGTGTGAATGAAAATCATGAAACATGAACAAGTATAATATGGAAATGTTAATGGCAACAATGTAACATGAGCATGGCAATTAAGTATAGCATGGCAGTTATATATAATATGGCAATGTAGTGTATGTATTGTGTCAGTTAACATGGATATATGATAAGTAAAAGTGCTGAACATGAAGTGAATAACAATGTGTCTTAAATAGGTCTCTACAAGGGTAAACTAATCTAACGTCAGTTCAAGTATAAATATCAACCAATCTCAAAAATATTCTCAAACCTAAAGGTAGGGCCCAAGAGGTAAAGAAACACGGGCCCATTTCAAGAGTTAGTATCGGGAACCCAAGCGGTGTAGGAGTTGGCCCGATTCAAGAGTTAGGAACGAGACTCCAAGCTGTGTAGGAGTCGGCCTGTTTCACGAGTTCATGTGTTAGTATTCAAGAGGGTTAGTATGGGACTCTTGAGATTATATTGAATTCACGACTCAAACTACCCCCAACACGCCGCGTATTTAATTTATAGTTAATGTCACAATTCTTGTCCGAATCCATGAATACATAAGAAGTGTACAAGTTCAAGTTTCAAGTCGAGTTCCAGTTTCATGTTGAGTTCAAGTATTCATGTCGTGTTCAAGTATTTATGTTAAGTCATTACGTATTCATAGTTTGGGTCAAGTCGAGTCAAGCATGCAATATATTTTATCACACAAGTCATATAGAAGAAATGAGTAGTCGCATATTATGAAACGAGTCAAGTATAGAATTCAAGTAAAGACCATAAATAATGCTGTAAAGAAGTGTTATGTGTGACTAACTACTTAAGTCAATAGTATTCAGAATATAAACGAAAAACATCACTATAAGTATTATGCAAACGTGATTTCAATTCTCGCCTAAATACGACTACTGGTTTGAGAGATATATACGTTTTCGTATTTTCACACAAAATAGAATATGTCCAGCACCATCACACATTTTTAAAACACGGTTTGAGTTATTATCCGTCGGTTTTTAGGTTTCAAAAATTATTAGAAACTTGTAGGTATTTTGGTCTACTTATCCAAACAACTAAGTTCCGCGCGATTTGGTTTGCTGAAACTCTAGTTGTGGTCATATTAACATCAAGGTTTAAAACATAAATTCCGATTTCTAGACAGCAACTATGAGTTGTCTTGGAGGGCATATAACGGGTTGTTCTATGCGTTTATGAAATGCCAATTATATCAAAAATTTATAGATCTGCCATTTATTCATCTATAAATCTAAATTTTGTCATGAACCAATATCGGGAGCTCGAGTTATGTCGTTTTTAAAAACAGTGCGCGAATTAAGATAGATTCAGTCCAGATTCGTCACATAATTTTAAAAAGCAAAATTCTACAAATTATGTCCGTTTTCATGAAAATATTAAAACAAGGAAAATCTATATTTTTCGATCTAGATATCCAAAACACTTAAGTTTGCTCAAAACGGACCTTAGAAGATGGAGTTATGGGTCTCCGAAAATGACCGATAAAAACTAGTTTTCTGATTTTAAAAATAGTGAGTAAAAATGATATAAATCCTAAACCGTCGTTTGGTTTGGCATGAAATTTTCATAGCGCATGTAAATATAAACTATCTACTACCCTACTTAATTTTATTATAAAAATCATATCATAGAATTTAACTATAACATGTTTCAAAAATGCATTAGTTTCAAAAAGGGGTCGGTTTTCAAAATACGGTCTAAAAAAGATGCGGTTTAAATTTTAATAGTAAAAATATGGATTATAGTGTGATCCGTTCATAGAAAATGAATAAATAAAGAGATTTATTGTATATGATGCAAGCATACGAATTTATCATGGAATCTATGCTAGCATATTATTTCATGGGTATTATTTAAACGAGGAGCTAACCGAGTATAAAAAAAGTAGAGACATGATGGTGACATGAAAATGAAAATGTAACATATAGAAGGGCAAAGGAGAGGAGGTGGTTGAGGGTACTTACTCGACGTGTGAGTCGGTATAATAACCGGCTCACTGATGTTAAGGGAACGGACTCGATCGGAACTCCATCGTCTAGTGTAGGAGATTGGCGAATGGCTTTGGGAGGATTTTGGATTTTGGAGTTGGATTTTCAGAGGAGAAACTTGTTTTGGACAGCAAAGAAAAGTTGAGAAGAAGGAAATTTGAGGATATGGTGTTTTAAACAAGAATGATGGCAATTAAAAGAATTTGATGAGGGAAAATGAAAGGTTGGGGGTTTTCGAGTTTAATTGGGCAGTTTGGGATATGAAAATGAACAGCCAAGAGACTAAAGGACGTGTTCCCATGAGCTGGGCACGTGTAGGGTCTCTTTGGCCGCCCGAACCCGGGTTCTAGTCGCTCCAGTCGGTTCCATCACAAGCTATGGGCTTGAGTCTCGCACTCCAGACTCGGGTTGATGTTGTCGGTCCAAAAACAAAATTTATTTCCCTTATAAATTTTTGTAACTCCATGCATTGTTCGTGAAATTTCTGGGGCTCAAAAAAGAAAATAAAATAAAAGAATTGGGCTGTAAGGATTCGAACACGCGGACTATAGAACAGCAGAGTACATATTTACCAATAGGCTATAAGCTGATTCTTGCATATATTCAACAAGTACTAAATGTATACCAGATTTCCAAGAGAAAACAATATATTATTAAAAAAGGTTAATACGAAGGTATATGAATTTTAAGTTCGTTACAGAGATGGAGATGGAGATGAGCACGAGAGAGACGAGGGACGGCTAGGATTTGGAGAGGAAGAGGGGCTGTAAAATTAGGGTTTCGATCATGTATGGACATGGGTTTATATAGATGTTGTTAGTTATATATTCCCTAGAGGCCATTATTGTACATATGATGTATATTATAGTGGATGCTTGGACATATATAGAGAGGACTTTCTTGCTCAACATGATAGTATGCTATCTGGTTGCTCTTTATCTTAATATGTACACTAATTGTCTCTCTGTTACATGTTGATAAAGCCCTTAGGATGAGTACTAGACTGCCGGGATTATGATGTAGATCATACCAGTGGGGCCAGGATAGTCGGTAAGTACATCCTTCAATTGTTCCTAGTCGTGAGAATATCGAGACGGGGCATCGATATTCCAGAGTAGACTAGCGTATACGCTTCTCGACCCATGTGATGGGCGATGGATGATCCCATATCCATTGGTGTTTGACATCAGAGATAGTATATGGGTACTCAGTGGAGACTGGGTACACTGGACGGATTCGCCGAGAACTCCTAGATGGTATTATATCTTACGTCAAATGGCAGTTCTCTGGTGACACTGGTACAGGTTAGTCTGCAGACCCAGCATCGTCATAGATTCTTGTGTGATTCCCACTGTGCTTTGATTTCCACCTTACCACGTTCAAGAGAACGTGAAAAATGGTGGTTTTTAGGTACAGTCCTGAGTCACATGGAGGCAATGAGTGATAGGAGGGGATACTTCTCTCTCGGTATTGGGGGTTGATGTTGTACTATGCTCGATTGGCCATAACAGGAAATCTCTGGCCAGGGTTGCTGAGATTTACTGGTAAGTGTTATCAGTAGTTTCTCGAACCGTTATGGGCCTCACATCGGCATGACTTATCAGGCTATTGGGTTCTGACGTTTACCACCCCCAGGCTGGATATGCGACATATCAGACGAAGAGACCAGACTGTACGGTAGTGTTACTTATTGGATTAGCAGACATATCAGGTGTTCATCGCCGAAAACCGGGAAGACAAACGTCTTGCCTGAATTTGGGGGCAGATGCTAATAGGTGCTATCCGTCCACCTCTCTGAAGATACCAAGTTGATTTATGACACCACGTATCGAAGGTTTGAACGGATCCGGCTGATGTAGCAGACTTCGTCAGATTCCCCCTCATTTGAGGGGTTTTTGATTGTGGGGACGCTCTTCCCTGCAGGCGCAAGCCCCTGCAGTTAATTACGCTACCGCATCGCGGCAACAACTTTCTCCTTCTCCAGATGGTCACTTCGTGTCTTGGGTGTTTGTTTTGTTTTTGGTTGCCCGTGGATTGTACACGGAGACTAATTTATGTCGTCGCCCGTAGGGCGTGGATTAGTCCAAATCCGTATTTTCTTAGATTTGGGTTTGGGGGTTGGGTTTAAGGATACGTTAGTCTCATTTGAGACTAAGATCAACTTAAACGTTTGTTAAGAATACGTTAGTCTAATTTTAGACTAAGATCAACTTAACAAGATCGTTTAGATCCAACAAGAGAGTATTTGGACTCTTTTGTTTTAGTTTAGGGACTTTGCGGTCCATTGTTAGTTTAAGAACATTACGGTCGAATGTTAGTTTAAGGACATCTCGATCCAAGGTTAAGGACATCATAGTCCATGAGTTTAAGGAACCCACAGTCCAGTTTAAAGACGTCATAGTCTGTGAAATGTGTGTTTTTCGGGAACCGTCACCTCTCTGAAGACGTTGAAGGATTACAACGACAAATATCAAAGGAGTGAAGAGATGTACCCTTGAACCAAAGTTGATTGGGAGATCTATAGTCCAATTTTGGAACTAAGATCAATTAATTAGATTATGAGCCCATTGGCTCAGTTAAATCTGAATTGAGCACTTATGGTCAATTTGGGCTAAGTCCAATTAAGTTTGAAATGTTGGCCCCTTGTTGGACCATTAAACATTTATCTGGGTTCAATCCTCCATTATTTAGCAATGCCAAACAAGAGTTTGAGGGCTCTGATAATATTTTGTCTTTAGCTGAGCATTAAGCATTATAGCCCTGGATTTTAAAATCCATTTGAAGGGAAGATTTTCTTCTGGAAAACTTAGCCAATTTAGGCTAAGCTAGCTATAAAATAGTGTTAAACACTAGAGGACATCTGGTGGTCATGTGTCCTCACGTGATGTATTTAAATCAGTGTTAAACACTGAGAAAAAATGCCCAAAATAGTGTTAGACACTAGAAAGGAAGGGGTCACGTGAGGGCATGTAAGAGTGCCCAAAATCAGTACTGCCTTTGCCTTTGTTCTCTTTGTTTTGAAGGTCACGTGGGAGCACGTGAGGCATTGCATCTGGGCTAATTCCTTCTTATTTTGAGGAGTCCATTAAAGGGTCACGTGGGGGCACGTGACCTAATCTGGTTCACTCTTTTCTGTTTGTTGAGAATGGAGGTCACGTGTTACCACGTGACTAAGTTCTTTAGTGCATGGAGAGCTTTCAAATCTCTTTATTTTAAGAATTAAATTCTTTGTAGGGTTAAACCCTAATTATGTTTTAGAGGAATTAAATTCCTATGTATGTGGAAGAATTAAATTCTCATATAGGGTTAAACCCTAGTTCTGTCTTGGAGGAATTAAATTCCTATGAATTTGGGAGAATTAAATTCTCATATAGGGTTAAACCCTAGTTTTATCTTGGAGGAATTAAATTCCTATGAAATTAGGAGAATTAAATTCTCATATAGGGTTAAACCCTAGTTTTATTTGGAGGAAATTAAATTCCTATGTATTTGGGCGAATTAAATTCCTCAAACTCAATTCTCCCTCTAAGTTTTGGATCTGCATGGCAGAATCTCCTTGATGAGAATTAAATTCTCAACTTGTGGGGAGATCTGCTTCTGCAGATTTTTAACCAAAGGAAGAACTAAGTTCTTTTGCATAAGTGTTAAACTCTGAGATTGAGAATTAAATTCTCTTTTTTGTTTTATGGAGCTTAGATCTCTTTCCCCTTTCTCACTTAGGGTTTTTTTTCTTGAGAATTAAATTCTGCTCTCTTTTCTCTATGCTGTTGTTTTTTTTCCTCCAGAAAATCAAAATTCCAAGATCCAAACATCCTCCTTTTCTCCTTTTCTTGGCTCCTATTTATAGGAAAAGGAAAAGAATCAATTTGTTTAGTGAATCTTTCATTGAAAGATTTTGGTTGTTTTTATAACTAACATGATCTTTTAGTTCACTCAGTGAATTTTATTCACTATTGGATTTTTAATCCAGAAGATATTCTGTTTGTTATTCTTGGTGAATTTCAGGGGAATCTTTCCTTATATGAAATCTTTTCATAAATTGGTGATTTTTTAATTACCATTGGCTTTTTAATCCAACGGTGCTCTATCTTACAGAGCACCATCTTTTTTGTCTGGAAAGATTTAAAGAAATACTTTCCCAGTTAGGGTCTTTGATTTCCCTTAATTAGAATTTAATTCTTTTTAGCTCAGAAGGCTTTTAAAGCCCATCACGTGTTGGCACGTGATCCCAATGTTTGATCATTGAAATAGAATTTAATTTTATCAATTAAAGAGTTAAGGGACCTGTCATGTGTTGGCACGTGACCCTCTTGATTAAACATTTTATTCAGAATTTAATTCTGCTTTTTAGCAGAGCTAAGGAATCATCACGTGTTAGCACGTGACCCTTGTTCACGTGTCAGCACGTGGTGCTCCATTAGGGTCTTTTCTTAGTGTCTTATTCTATTTTTTAATCCCTTTTGGTGGGTTTCAAAGGCCCATCACGTGGTGGCACGTGACTCCACTAATTTCCTGCTTGATTAGAATTTAATTATGTTATAACAGAGTCCCAGGAAACCATCACGTGTGAGCACGTGATACCCCATTGGGGAATTTCCTGATATTTTATCAGGGAACAAATGCCCCCACAACGTTGTTCTCACGTGTTTGCATGTGAGTGCAACGCTGTCACCTTTGTGACCGTTGGATCTGTCTAGGGAACAGGGGAGATGAACTGTTCCCCATCACATCCTATAAATGCAGGAGTCCTTTCAGAAGCGCCTCCACCCTTTCCATCTTCTTTCTTGCTTGTTTTTCCTTTGAGAATTTAATTCTCTTTCCCAGAGCTTAGTTCTCTAATTCAAAATTTTCCAGAGTTTAACTCTGTCAACAAAAGATTTTCTTTTTTAGGTAAGAATCTTGAACGGCCGAAGAACTTTTTGTAGAAGTCTTTGTTGGATTTTAAATCCATACAAAGGGTTTTTCCCTTTAACAAGAACCTATCTTTCTAAGTTGAAATAATGTCCAATCTTTAAATAATAAATCCCTTTTGTTAGGGCTCTTTTGATCTCAGAGATCGATGGCAATACTTGACCTTTCTCTGGAATTTAGTTCCACTTCCAAAAGCTTAGCTCTGCCAAATTTCATAGGAATTTAATTCCTCTATTCAAAAGGAATTTAATTCCTTTGAAGAACTCAGTTCTTCCCAGGGAACTTCTTGGGGGTGGGGGTTCCCTGGGTTGTTCTTTGCAAAAAAAAAGTTTCCAGAGAGATCCTTCTCGATTTTCACAAAGCTTCTGTAATGGGTTTTTCTCATGATGATTGCTTGGCCTCATTATTAGTGAGCCGCCATCTTGATTTTATGGGACCCATGTGTTTTGTAACCAATGGTCCCATAAAATAAGTCCCATGTCGTTTTCTTCCACTGTCTTTTTATATATATACATTTATAGACATATATATATATGCCCGTGTTGGCTTCGCTTAACAGTTTCCCCATCTTTTATTTCAGGCACAATAACTTCTGTTCCATACTTCCCTTTCACTCGCTCGGAGGCTGTCTTTCCTCAGTCACCGTCTGACGAGGAGGTGATGGCGATGATCAGGGCTCATGACCCGAATCGCACCAATTTACTTTTATGGGGGACCTGGTACGGTCATATCATCCGCGGTCGCCGCAGTTTTCTTTGCGAGATACCGACGGAGCCTACCTGTCCGTTTCTGCCGATGGATCCTCCACGGACCGCCTTTGCTGTGGAGATGCTGAATTGGACCCCTATGGGACGGATTAAGCCTTCAACAACTGGTATTCCGAACCATCCGGTGCCGTCTATAGACATTTTAGGGCGCCGCATTTGCCAGGGCGAAGCCCAGCCTTGGGGACAGATTTACAAGATAGGGTTTACTCCTCGACATCCCACGGGCTACATTCTCTGGGCCCGTTATATCCTGTCCGCCCATCGTGCGCGACTACAGAGGGTCGGACTCTATCAGGCGATATATACGTCTCTTTTCCACTATCAGTCTCCTCATGTATGGTGGGTTAAGGCCTTCTTAAACCAATGGAATCTTCCCACCAACACCTTCCTTCTATGGGACAGCGAAGTTTCAATTTCTCTGGAAGAATTTCGCGAGATCTCAGGGTTGCCGGTCAGGGGGGCACTTTATGAAGAATTACTGCGTCCCGATGAGTATTTCTTTGAAACCGAGCCTGCCATGCTTGACGGCCTGTCGACCGAGAATGCCGTCCGCCACAAGCGCTCAAGTTTGATCAAGACCCTGAGTATTTTTGAAAAACTATTCACAGAGTCAGAGGAGCAAGGCATCACTTTTAAAAGCTTTATCGCTTGCTTCCTTCGCGAAGATGTCCAATCAAAGACGGCTACGATGTTCGCGAACATTAACGACCCTTTTGGGTTCGGTTTAAATAAGCGGCCGACTAAAGAAGAGGACTTGCCGCAGTACTACATTCCCATCATGTCAGCGGTATCTTTCGAGTCGATTGCAGCTCCTGGTATGGATGAGGAGACTTTCTTTATGGGCTTCATCAGTGTTTGGCTCAGTTGGTTCGCCATTCCCATGCATCGCCGTTTCATGAGAGCCTCAGTTATCTACCCTGCTCATCGCAATGCTGAGGGAACGCGACTAGCCATGGGCATTGCAGGGCTAGCGCATCTATATCATGGGTTGAGTGTCGCGGCCAATACCTCAAATCCAGGCGTAGATGTGGTAAATTTCTCTCTTCATTACTTTACGTTCTGGATTGAGATGCACGTGCTGGGGGCATTTGCTGCGCACCAAAGACACATCTTTTATGACGCTTACACTTTTCCGCGACTCATGCGGCAGGTGGGCGCTTCTGCTCCTGACCCGACTCAGTCTGGGGCTATTCGCGTGCTGGTTAATCCCTTTGCCAATACAAGCGGGAGGTATTCAACGATCGAGTCCTCTCTGCTCCCTCGGGACCGGTTCAACGGCTCTGCGACTCGTCGAAAGAGGGGGTACCTTCTCTAAAGCCCAAGGAGGCCATGCACTTATATTCGATCAGACCAGGTTATCTAGTGTTTCTTCAGAACGGTGCGGCCCTTTTTATGAGGTACAACCCACACCGCTTTGCTCGGCAACTTGGATATGACCAGGGCGTCCCCTTCGAGGCATTTACAGTAGCGCCTAGCCCATCGCCAGAAGTTGTTCGTGACGCCGCTCATCACTTCATGCGGCTGAACACTAGTTCCCGCTTCATGATTCCTGAAGCTGATCATATTCCTCGATGTGTGGGGTCATTCACGGGCTGGTATCTCCACCGAGTTAGTCCAATCATTGCCGAGGATAGGAGGGTGCTCCTCGGATATAGGGCTCCTACTCCAATCCAAGCCACGGGAGTTCCGCCGCAACCGCGTGCAACGGTTCGCCCTCCCTTGAGGGATACCGGCGTCGTGCTTATTCCGGAGGCGGCGGAAGTGGATTTAACTCCCACAGCTGGTATGCCACTGTGTACTAGGGCTCAATCAAGGGCTAATAGGGTGCCAGTAGCAGTGTCATCGGTCGCGGCATCAACAATGGCCGTGTTGTCATCGGTAGCACCGCTGAGTGAAGACATTGAAGGCGAAGTGGGTCAACGCCGTACCAAAGCTCCACGAGGAAGTAAACGATCTTCTTCGGCAGTTAGTTCTTGGCCCAAGAGGCGGAGGAACACGGTCACCAATCTACTCGACTCTTTAATAGAGTCCGAGCCTATTCTTCAAGATGAACCACTAGCCATGCAAGAATCGGATGGTGATCTACTTTTCCTGGGTTCATCTGTCGAGGAAGCCGCACAATTGGTTGAGGCTATAAGACATTCACAAGATGAATCTTAGAACGTAAGGATCCCAAAGAGGCCTTATCCTGCCGTCATTTTTTACGAAGACCCTCCATCGATACGGCGGCTATTCATAGGCCCTTTGGAAGAATGGGGTGAGTGGGCCCTTAAGCAGGCTGTTTCAGTCGATGCCAAAGACGCACTTTCATTGTGGACTGGTGGCCATGAGTCTACTCTCGAACCTCGGCGAGCATATCTCCTCATGAAGGAGCGTCGGCTTGAACAAGACATATTAGAGGCTCCCTTGCGCATCGGTATGTTCATGTATCTGTTTGTAATATTTTGTATTGCTCGTATACATATATATATACATATATATATATATATATATATATATCCTTATCCTCGTACAAACTTTGCAGGGACTTCGGCGGCGGCGGAGGATCTGAATTCGAGTCGCGCTTTGACTGTAGACTCCGCTAATATCCCCAATGAAACACTAATCAGTGTGGAGGGGGTCGATGCAACCGTTGCTCCTGCGATGGAGCCTCTCTCGGTGATTCCCGCTCCCCAAGCACTTGCTCCCCCGAGAGAGGCATCTTTGTTGGTCACCGACCCAATGGATCTTTCTGGGGGCGGCCCGGAGATTAGGGGAAACGTAGTTGAGCCTACCGTCCTTCCGCTGGAGCCTGTAGTGGCAGCCACTGCTCCTCGCTCGGAAGTCGTTACACTGGCCCACGTCCCCGATGATGTACATAGGGGCACGGAGGAGGCCGCCGAAGCTACTATCCCTCCAGCCCAGAATGGGAGAAGCATCGAAGGTAGCCTTCTATATTTTACATTAATAATCTCTCCATTATCTGAACCCTTCTGTCTTTTTAGAATTGCGTGTCTTGGCGGCGTCTATTGCCGATCTGTCTCCCAGGAAGTCCTTTCAACGCCTGCTGGAGATGGCCGCTCCGCAGGCGATATCTCCTCAACGCATCGTCCTCTCTTCCGGGCAAGGTCAGTGTCTTTTGCCCTCTCCTCACGGTGTTATTATTATTTCATATAATGACATTGATGTCTTCTACAGTTCTGGAACCTGATGACGAGGTTGAGATTCTTGATGGGCCTGGGGAGCCTTCAGACCCCTCTTGCATGACTGTGGGTAAGTAAAGTCTCAACATTATTCCATTTGTTCTTTGCTTACAAGTATTGCTGACTGTTTATAAATCTGAACAGCTTTGCCAGTTCTTACAACGCTGGAGTCTCGCATCGTCATGCCACCCAGTCCCTACGCTCTACGTGCCTCGAAATGGATGGTAAAGCTAAGCCTCCACTCCTTGTCAGCCCTAATTGAAGACCTTTGTGTTGGCAGTCTGATCACGGCCGAACCGTTTGCCGCTGAAGACAACGGCTCTCTTCCCTTTCTTGCCACCTACCATAGTGAAACATTGGTGCAAATCTGGGTTGAGTTTTGTCGGCAGGTGGAGGCTTGCTTGCATATTCTTGAATGTACACGCCTTCCTTCGGAGGTTGTGGCCGCGAAGGCGAGCCGAGCTGGCTTCCAAAGCGCTGAGAGAGCTTCAAGCCAATCTTACGGCCAAGACCACTAGGGCATATGAACTTTGGCGGGTGCTTCAAGAGGCTATTAAGGAGGTGGTAGCCATTGATAAAACCGCCGTTTTTACTCGTGAAATGGTCGAAGCCCATAAGGTTACTGAAAAAAAGCTTGAAGGCCGGCTTGCCTCATACCTGGCCCAACAGGCTCAAGCGGAGGCCCGTCTTTTGACGATAATGAATCATGAAGCCGAGGCCCAGCGGAAAAGAAGTGAACTGGAAAATCTACTGAATCGTCCGCAGGCTTGAAGAATTGTATATTTTTTATTCTTCTTTCGTACATACTCCTGAATGAGAGTATATTTTCTTTTATTCTTTCATAAATTGTACTTTGTATTCATTTTGATTCATAAATAAAAGACATATTTTGCTTCATGATGGCGTGTCCCTTTTAGTAAGTGTGTCTTGTGGATAATCTATTTTGATTTCCTCATAGGAAAACGATGGCTTAGGATTCAGGGTTAAGATCGGCCTCCTAAGACTTTTCAACTTTATGAGCCGTGAGGGTCTCATAAAGAATTTTCTCCCTACAGGTCGAGAGGATCCCGTAGGTGTAATTTCTCCTTAAGAATCATGAGGATTCCTAAGTGCATTTTCTTCTGAGAGTCGTAAGGATCTCCCAAAAGAGTTTTCTCCCTTACGAGTCGAGAGGACCCGTAAGTGATGGATGAGGTTGACATTATCCGCATTTCACGGGGTCAGGGGTTGCTCTGGCCATTTCCCACAGGGTCAAGATTGACTTTAGCCGTGTTCTATGGGATCAGGATTTGCTCTGGATACTTCCCACGGGGTCAGGATTGACATAGGCCGTGTTCTGCGAGGACCAGGCTCCGCTCTGGATGCTTCCCACGGGCAGAGTTGACATAGCCGTGTTCTGCGAGGACCAGGATCCGCTCTGGACGTTTCCCACGGGGTCAGGATTGACATAAGCCGTGTTCCACATAACCAGGAATTTGCTTTGGATGCTTCCCATGGGGTCATAGCTGTGTTCTGCGAGGACCAGGCTCTGCTGTGGACGTTTCCCACGGGGTCAGGATTGACATAGGCCGTGTTCCACGTGACCAGGAATTTGCTCTGGATGCTTTCCACGGGGTCATAGCCGTATTCTGCGAGGACCAGGATCCGCTCTGGACATTTCCCACGGGGTCAGGATTGACATAGGTTGACTTTACCCGCATTTCACGGAGTCGGGGTTTGACTCTCGGTCATTTGTGCTCCGCCGAGTCATGGAACTGGGAATTGCCGCAGTTCCGCATTCCTTGATGTTGCGTCTGTTGTAATGAGACGAATGTTAAGATGATCTCCACGCTATCTGTGAACCGTTGAGATTTGGCTTCTTCTTCCGATGGAGCCTGGGGAGGGAAGGTGTGATTCCCTCTTTGTTTGCGCCGCTGGATTGTATACAGAGATTGATGTGATCTCACCTGTAGGGCAAAAAAATTCATTCATTTTTTTTATTTCTTTCCGCGATGCTCTATCATTTCAGTGTTTTATATCGCGATTGCCCAATCATTTCGGCTATTTTTCGCGGTGCCCAATCATTTCGGCTATTTTTGTTTTATTTTTACTTGCTGCTTTTTATTGCGAGTTGCCCAATCATTTCGGCTATATTGTATGCATATATTTTACTTGCTGATTTTGTTGCAAGTTGCCCTATCATTTCGGCTATTTCATATGCATTTTTGGCTCGCTGATTTTTTTATCGCGAGTGTGGAACTTGGAATCTGGTGCCAATCTTAGCATCAGCATCGCTACAACTGGAATATTGCCAGAAGCGAATTATCATTTTCCGTGAAAGGACTTGGAATTTAATACCGATTTAGGCATCAGCATCGTTACAACTGGGATATTGCCAGGAGCGAATCATCATTTGCCTCTGTCGATGTCGAACAAAGGTGGCTTAGCAAACAGGGTTAGGATCCCGTCGACTAAGGTTTTTGACTTCATGAGCCGTAAGGGTCTCATAAAGGTGTTTCTTCCTACGAGTCGTGGGGATCTTGTAGGTGCATTTTCTCCTTAGGAATCATGAGGATTCCTAAGTATGTGTTCTCTTATAAGTCGTAAGGATCTTACAAGAGTGATTTCTCCTTGTAAGTCGAGAGGACCTACAAGTGTTTGTTCACCGTGTGAGCATATCCCTAGTCGCTGGTGGGACTCTGTTAGGGAAATGTTCATTCGTGCCCGTGGATTGTATACAAGGGTCAATATTGAACCGCTTGTAAGGCAAAATCGGAGGGTATGACTGCTTAAGAACAGGTTCAGATTCCTGTAGCTTAAGGATTTTGAATCTTATGAGCCGTGAGGGTCTCATAAGAGGGTTCTCCTTACGAGTCGTGAGGATCTCGCAAGTGTAATTTCTACTTAGGAATCGTGGGGATCCCTAAGTGCGTTTCTCCTTTGTGAGTCGTAAGGATCTCACGCAGGTGGTTTCCCCTTACAGGTTCGAGAGGACCTTGCAAGTGTCTTTTGATGAGATTGCGCCCTTTCGGGTTTTCATAAAACTCACCGGTAGTCCCGCTATTTTTACTCACGGAGCCCTTTCGGGTTTTCATCCATGCCCATTTCGCTTATGGACGTACCCTTTTATTTTACCACGTCAGCCTGGGGATGCCGCGGATTTGTAGTAGTTTAAAGACATTTCGGTCAAAGGTCCGAGATTTTTCGGGCAACGTACGATTACGCAGTTAGATTTTCTCGCAAATCTTCGCATCTTTTGTGTCGGAGGTGGATTCCTTGTAGAGAGAGCTGAGGGCGATTTCTTCGTCAGAGTCGCTTCCAAAGGTGATAACTTGCGATCCCTTGGTGTCGACTATGCGACAGTTGCCAGCGGCTCTTTTGTGCTCACCGTCGTGATTTTCTGTTCCTGGCGAGCCTTGCGCCTCACTCGTTGAACGTGTTGTCGGAGGGCAACATATCCCTGCCACCAGTTTTTAAAGGCTATGCACTCCTCGATAGGGTGTGCAATCCTCCGATGGTATAAGCAGAAGTTAGGATGTATGTCCGCTTTATCAAGATGTATACCGCCAGGAGAATTTTCTCTGAAAGAGGGCAACTTCATTCCTATTGACAGGGCCCTAGCGAATCGTTTCCTTACTTTAAGCTTGCTTTTGCTGGTGATAGGGATGTTTCGATCCGGTTGGGGTGCCTAGACCTTTTCATCCAGTCGTCGGCGTTTGGCTTTTTTGAATATAGCCAGTTCGCGCTCTCGATCGGCTTTGCTTTTCTGATGGGCTTCGTTCAGTAGCAAGTCGATCATCTCGTCAGACGGTTCCAAGGGTTTTGGCTTCGATCCTGCCCCCAGCTCTTTTATGTTGTCTTCTATCGCCGAGTGAGCTTCTTCATTAGTTAACGCCGAATGAGAGACCATATGGCACTTGCCACATAGTCCTCAGATTCTTCTGACGAGTCATCCTCGTCGTTATTATCGTTATCTCCGCTCTCAAGAATATTGTTGAGAAATTCTTGGGGTGTGACCGGGGTTCGCGCCTTCTGGTTATATTCCTCCAGCGCTTCAATATGCTTTTGCAGATCCGTGCACTTGTCATCAAACTGCGCGGGATTTTTGGTCTTCTTCTTTTTCTTCGAAGACTTTGACAGCTAGGCCTGAATGTTTTGTCCACCATCACTATTAACTCCCAATGTTGGGCGTGGTTTCAGCATCCCCTCAATAATCTCCGGTTCTTGCGGACTTTTCCACCTGATCGCCGGACATGTTTGAAGATCTTTCAGCCTTTTTTTAGTTTTTGCCGAAAGAACAACTTCCCATGGAGCTTCTTCTATGAATGAGCATGGAGTGGGAGTTGGAACGGCCAGTCTTGTGAAGACTGACCCCTTAGCAGGAGAAGCCGCCTTGGGGAGTTCAGGAGTAGGAATGGCTATCCGTTTTGGGATAACCTCTTCGGGAATTGTGGGCTTCTTCACGGGCCAATCTGAGCTTCAGCCCAGTCTGTTGAAAACTGTGGCAGTGGACTTGGGCGACCCGTTGAAAGGGGCCGCAACAGTTGCAAGCCGATCAAAGACCGACTTTTCGGACCTTCTTGCGATGGCACAGGAGCGCTGAAGCTTGTTGGCGGGATCATAGTCCCGAGGAATAGCCCAGTGGTGGCTTGAGTCACCTGTTCCACCGGCATAGTGAAGATGGAGGCCGCTTGGGGCCCATAAGTCACTCCTCCGGCCGGGACGGAGCGAGAGTTGCAGTTGCAGTTAGTGCAGGTTGAAGCCATTGATCTTCTGTTTTCTACACGGAGCAAGACACAAAATCTTAGTACCTCGAACCCAAGAGCAACCATATCAAACCGCGATTCGTTCGCGAACACGACACACGAAGTGTGGAGTGGAAAGAGGAAAAGGTCCCACCGGGCGTGCCAGAATCTGTTCACCGCCGAAACCCGGGAAGGCAAACGTCTTGCCTGAATTTGGGGGCAGATGCTAATAAGTGATATCCGTCCACCACTCCGAAGATGCCAAGTTGATTTATGACACCACGTATCGAAGGTTTGAACGAATGCGGCTAATGTAGCAGATTTCGTCAGATTCCCCTTCATTTGAGGGGTTTTTGATTGTGGGGACGCTCTTCCCTGCAGGTGAAAGCCCCTGCAATTAATTACGCTACCGCATCACGGCAACAACTTTCTCCTTCTTCAGATGGTCACTTCGTGTCGTGGGTGTTTGTTTTGTTTTTGGTTGCCCGTGGATTGTATACGGAGACTAATTTATGTCGTCGCCCGTAGGGCGTGGATTAGTCCAAATCCATATTTTTTTAGATTTGGGTTTGGGAGTTGGGTTTAAGGATACGTTAGTCTCATTTGAGACTAAGATCAACTTAAACATTTTTTAAGGATACGTTAGTCTAATTTTAGACTAAGATCAACTTAACGGGATCGTTTAAATCCAACAAGAGAGCATTTGGACTCTATTGTTTTAGTTTAGGGACTTTGCGGTCCATTGTTAGTTTAAGGATATTACGGACCAATGTTAGTTTAAGGACATCTCGGTCCAAGGTTAAGGACATCATAGTCCATGAGTTTAAGGACCCCACAGTCCAGTTTAAAGACGTCATGGTCTGTGAAATGTGTGGTTGTAGGGACCCATCACCTCTCTGAAGACGTTGAAGAATTACAACGACAAATATCAAAGGAGTGAAGAGATGTACCCTTGAACCAAAGTTGATTGGGAGATCTATAGTCCAATTTTGGAACTAAGATCAATTAATTAGATTATGAGCCCATTGGCTCAGTTAAATCTGAATTGAGGACTTATGGCCAATTTGGGCTAAGTCCAATTAAGTTTGAAATGTTGGCCCCTTGTTGGACCATTAAACTTTTGTCTGGGTTCAACCCCCCATTATTTAGCAATGCCAAACAAAAGTTTGAGGGCTCTGATAATATTTTGTCTTTGGCTGAGCATTAAGCATTATAGCTCTGGATTTTAAAATCCATTTGAAGGAGAGATTTGCTTCTAGAAAACTTAGCCAATTTAGGCTAAGCTAGCTTTAAAATAGTGTTAAACACTAGAGGACATTTGGTGGTCACGTGTCCTCACGTGATGTATTTAACTCAGTGTTAAACACTGGAGACAAAATGCCCAAAATAGTGTTAGACACTAGAAAGGAAGGGGTCACGTGAGGGCATGTGAGAGCGCCCAAAATCAGTACTGCCTTTGCCTTTGTTCTCTTTGTTTTGAAGGTCACGTGGGAGCACGTGAGGCATTGCCTCTGGGCTAATTCCTTCTTATTTTGAGGAGTCCATAAAAGGGTTACGTGGGGGCACGTGACCTAATCTGGTTCGCTCTTTTCTATTCGTTGAGAATGGGATCACGTGTTACCACGTGACTAAGTTCTTTACGTGCTACCACGTGACTAAGTTCTTTACGTGCATGTAGAGCTTTCAAATCTCTTTATTTTAAGAATTAAATTCTTTGTAGGGTTAAACCCTAATTATGTTTTAGAGGAATTAAATTCCTATGTATGTGGAAGAATTAAATTCTCATATAGGGTTAAACCCTAGTTCTGTCTTGGAGGAATTAAATTCCTATGAATTTGGGAGAATTAAATTCTCATATAGGGTTAAACCCTAGTTTTATCTTGGAGGAATTAAATTCCTATGAATTTAGGAGAATTAAATTCTCATATAGGGTTAAACCCTAGTTTTATTTGGAGGAAATTAAATTCCTATGTATTTAGGGGAATTAAATTCCTCAAACTCAATTCTCCCTCTAAGTTTTGGATCTGCATGGCAGAATCTCCCCGATGAGAATTAAATTCTCAACTTGTGGGGAGATCTGCTTCTGCAGATCTTCAACCAAAGGAAGAACTAAGTTCTTTTGTAAAAGAGTTAAACTCTTAGATTGAGAATTAAATTCTCTTTTTTGTTTTATGGAGCTTAGATCTCTTTCCCCTTTCTCACCTAGGGTTTTTTTCTTGAGAATTAAATTCTCCTCTCTTTTCTCTCTGCTGTTGTTGTTTTTTTTCTCCAGAAAATCAAAATTCCAAGATCCAAAAATCCTCCTTTTCTCCTTTTCTTGGCTCCTATTTATAGGAGAAGGAAAAGAATCAATTTGTTTAGTGAATCTTTCGTTGAAAGATTTTGGTTGTTTTTGTAACTAACATGATCTTTTAGTTCACTCAGTGAATTTTATTCACCCTTGGATTTTTAATCCAGAAGATATTCTGTTTGTTATTCTTGGTGAATTTCAGGGGAATCTTTCCTTGTATGAAATCTTTCCATAAATTGGTGATTTTTTAATCACCATTGGATTTTTAATCCAACGGTGCTCTATCTTACAGAGCACCATCTTTTTTATCTGGAAAGATTTAAAGAAATACTTTTCCAGTTAGGGTCTTTGATTTCCCTTAATTAGAGTTTAATTATTTTTAGCTCAGAAGGCTTTTAAAGCCCATCACGTGTTGGCACGTGATCCCAATGTTTGATCATTGAAATAGAATTTAATTTTATCAATTAAAGAGTTAAGGGACCTGTCATGTGTTGGCACGTGACCCTCTTGATTAAACATTTTATTCAGAATTTAATTCTGCCCTTTAGCAGAGCTAAAGAATCATCACGTGTCAGCACGCGACCCTTGGTCACGTGTGAGCACGTGATGCTCTATTAGGGTCTTCCCTTAGTGTCTTATTCTATTTTATAATCCCTTTTGGTGGGTTTCAAAGGCCCATCATGTGGTGGCACGTGACTCCACTAATTACCTGCTTGATTAGAATTTAATTATGTTATAACAGAGTCCCAGGAAACCTTCACGTGTCAGCACGTGACCGTTGGTCACGTGTGAGCGCGTGATACCCCATTGGGGAATTTCTTGATATTTTATCAGGGAACAGCAAGAGTATGAACAGGCTTGCTTGTTGATCTTCTGATCGTTCAATACCCGGATAGTCGTTACGTCCGGCTAGAACCGCTGACGGCTTGTGGGTGTGATATGATCATCACATACTGCCGGCGTATTGACGAGTCTTTAGAGTCATACACAGAGGTTTCCTGGCTCAGAAAAAACGAAATATGAGTACATATGTGATATGTGCGGGACCGAGATTGATACGTGTATGTGATACCGTATTCTATTCTCGTGATTTGTGTTATCGATCGGTTATATGTGATAGCCGGGTTATCGAATCAAGTGTTAATTCGATAAGTTGATACATTTGATATTAGTCGGTTATATGTGATTTAGCTGGATTATTAAATCAAGTGTTGATTTAATAATTTAATGTATAATTATATATTTGATATAATAACATACATTAACTAATATTAGCTCACTTAAGTATTTCTTTTTCTCACATGTGTACACTTAATATATATGTGATATATATTATTGTGTCATGCTTGTTGCTACATGCTATATGGGTGTATGAGACTCACACCATGCTTATGATAATGTGGGGTTTATTTATTTAAAGTAAATCACTAATTAGTTGGAAATTAGTCACATGGTTTAAGCTTAGTGGAAGCTTGTAGAATCATTGACTTAGTCCACTAGTTTTGTTTTACATTTGATATTTATTAACATAACCATTAACTTAAGTCATGGTTAAGTCTCTACAAGAGTTATATAAGATATTTCTCACCCATGGTTGCCATAACTTTATTGGCTTCATCTTCTTCTTCATCAAGGGAGAGCTCTCTAGGTTTTTAGGAGGTGAAAAAAATTAGTGAGAAAAATATTTCTAAAGTGACCAAAATTCCTACTTCATCAACTTATACTCGATTAGCCTTTTATTTTAGGTTGTTTGCTTCACTAATTCCAAATCAGTGAAGAGGTAGCTTGAGTTAGTGTCTCCTCGACGTAGATCATCTTCGGCCTCGAAGACTTCAAGCAAGCCTGTTCCTTTCATCTTGTGGAGCCTTTCTAGAGTCCGGGAGTTCACAACTTGGAGCGAAGGGACTACTACACGGAGCTATTGAAGTGAAGGACCGGTCTATAAAGGTTGTATTTCTTGTTCACTTAGATGTAAAGATGTTTACATGCATGATTCGTCTAATTCTCTATTAAGATTCTTGGTCAGGATTCTTTAGCGCGCCAAATTTTTGAAAATGGCATAGTCGATGCCACCCGAAACCCAGTGGCGGTGCTGTGGAACCCAGCAGTGGTATCAGAGCTAAGCTAGAGAATTAGACGATATTGGTAGAATTATGAAACTAAAAACGAAATATCGAAACAATAAACCTATTTTCTGTCGATTTTTCAGAGTGTCTAAATTTTTTTTAAGCAACTGCAGAATGTTGCATAATATGTAACATGAACACCAGACAAAAACAAGCCCCTTTCACCCATTTTCTCCCGGCGAAATGTGAGGTTTTGACCGGACCCACCGGTTTTGTAGGCTTGTTCTGGCTTCATTTTTGCGTGGTGTTCCGATCTCTGGGTTTTATTATTTCAGGTGTTGCTTGTTTTTACTAAGATTGCATGTGATGTTATCTTTGTGTAATGGCGATTCAGAATGCTTCGTAGTCGTAATTCTAACATTGTTTCGGGTAATTTGACGACGTTAAAATGTTCGAACGAATATCAATAAACAGTTTTCTCCCTCGCTGGAAATTTTCCAAAAGTTGGAATTTTCCAAGTTTGAAATCTTTAGAAAATCATGCAGGTGTTTTTTATGGACCCTATAGAAGAATAAAACCCTAACTCGATTCTATGACCGTCGGAACTGCCACCAAACCCTAGGGTTTGTGGTAGTTCCGCAGCGCCATAGGTAAGGCAAGGGTTGGCCCTTCTACGGTTGGTCCATAAGTGTTGTGGCATGTTCTAGGTATCTTTAAACTGTGCTCAAGTGTTGAGCTCTCTGGGAAATTTTGGGTGCTTGTTGATTTGATCGAAAAGTTTAACATCGTCTAGCTATCTGTGATTGCGATACAATATTTAGAATCCACAAAAATTAGTTTTGTGAAAACTAATTTGAATCTATAAATCTAGCAATTTAGTCTCAAGTGATCGGTTGCTATGAGATTTTGATGTGGATCAAAAGTCTGTCGCAATCACGTAGCGTACACGGATACTCGCTGGGTAACGTTACAAGATAGCTACGCCCCATAGCCCTGACCAAGTGACGGTAAGAGAACCCTGTTGCCAAAAGCATCCGTACGGGTGCTCGCGGTCGTGGTGTTCCGCCTAAGTGCACTTCGTCGACGGAATCGGGGGTATGGCCGTCTACTAAAGTTTCCGACGAGCATTCGATCAGGATGTTGGGAATTCTGTTGAATTGCCCGATTTGTTATTGGAAAGTGTTTAATGAGACTAAAATGCGTGGTTTATAATTGTTAGGCATGAAATTCGGAATATGTGATATTCCGGCTTTAAGGAATTCATTTGGTTAGACAGGAAATCCAAAGTATATGATACATTGGGTTTATGATGTCTAAGGTAGTTGCGGATTCTTATTGTTGTAGTTTTCACTTTCTTTTCTTCGACCATAAGTGTAATATGTGGGGTATCGCCAGTTTCGTTGCTATATTTCAACGACAATTGTGATACGCATATTTACTTACGTTGATGACATGTGATGTTATGTGTTGCTGTGATATGTTATATTGGATCATCGTGTTTGAATAGCCGGGGGTTTTGCGTGAGATGAGAGTTTTTCATTTTCATTCATGTAAAAACTTGTATATAATATTCTTTTATTGGGGCATTTCCGGGTTGAGGATGATGCCACCATTGATGTATATTATTTACTTTTCCGCATTAGGATAGACCCAAGGCGGGGAGCACAGGTAACCGGGTTCTAGAGTCCAGTGGGAGACCATCTCGAGGAGTCGAGACCGGGTCTCCTAACTCTAGAATTGGTAGGGTTGCTTGCTGCTCTCGTAGGGGTCTAGGGATGTGGGTTTGGCTATTCATCACGACCGTGGAATCCGTGTTTTTTATTGGCTTAAAAGAAAACACGAAATTTCTAGTATATCCAATATTTCATATGTGGACTTCTGTTGCTGATATTCTATGATGTAATCACTTTATATGCGTGAGACGAATGCTTTACTATTATATATATGATATATAATAAACGTTGCTTATGTTTTGCACCCGCGCTAGTCCCGCCCCGCTATGCCGTTAATTAAGTAACCTAACGGTGCATAACGGGACACTGTGACGAATGCGGATGGCATAAGCGTACGTTATATTTTTGTTTCTTCTATGATGCTTAGGAAGCATAATTGATGGGACTTTATTAACGAGATTAATGAGAAGACAGAAACCTAAAGATGTTGTAGAATCAAATTTCAAAAAGGGTAGCACCAGTTTTTGCTTTGCATAGCGGTATTCCTTGTAGAATATCCAGCATCTCATTCGATGAGGAAAGAGCCGAGATCCCTTCACCGGGAGTGACCTCTTTAGTGAAACTAGCAGATGCAACAACCCACTCGTTTTTTTTTAATTGCTTCTCTAGTTCTTGCTTTGCATAGTGGTATTCATGAATATCCAGCACCTCATTCGATGAAGAAAGAGCCGAGATCCTTTCACCGGGAGTGACCTCTTTAGCAAAACTAGCAAAAGCCTCAAAACACTCCTTTTCAAAATTACTTGTTTCTAAAACGATATCAAGTTCATTACGTAAAAGGTTTTCTTAAAAACCTGTCGTAGCCTTCAGTCATTTCAGATAAGTATTACTCAGTATTCGTGCTACGTTTGTTGACTATGTTAAGGCATAGTGTGTGGTAGCTGATTAGTGCTTATCTGCTTAAGCATGTGATGCGATTGGATTAGCGTAGTCGTACGACTTTGTTGACAATGTTAAGGGTCGTACGGGTGGGTTTAATTCAATCAAGAAATGTACCGGTTGAACTTGTCTAGCGCTTATGATTTGTTGAACTTGTTAAGATCATAAGTTGTTAGGGGAAAAATATTATTAGGAATTTCAAGTGTTGAAATTTTCAATGAGATTGCATACCTTCTATGAGATAGTTAGATCACGATACCCACTGCGAGTAAGAGTTACTTCTGGGAGAGTTTTGCACATTACAATTAGCCGATCAAGTAGGTGTCTAGAAAGGTATTAACGGGGTTACGCCCCAGGGAAAACGAGGTTTATTTTAATTAAATCCGTGCGAAAGCACGGGGAACCTCCCTCAAAGTACCGACACTGGCCTGGCCGAAAGATTGGCGAACTTGTAGGGTGTAATTAATCCCGGCTAGTATTACGTTTTAGGGTTTGAAGGAAGATTTGATAAAAACAGTGGGAGCCATCTTGATTAGATAAAATAATAACCAATCTGATCTTGCAAGAGCATACGCGGAGTGTTTTCTTCTCTCTCTCTCTCCTGGTAGCGACCGTGACATGCCTTAATCAAGATAATAATATGGATGTATTGACCGAACCAGCTTGTTATACTGAGCTGGGAAACGTTGGTTCCGCTCTATCTTATAATTGTTATAAGTCTGAGTAGGAAATAGGAGAATATCCGGATTTCTACGCGACCCAATCGAAGAATGATGATTGATGTGATTTATGTGTAGTATAACCGCAATCAGAACGGTGTCGCGCGTAGCTAGACAGAGATGAGTACGGGTCGTCCTCAGGAAAACGTTGAATTTTTTAATCTTACTTTAGACATGTTGAAAAAGAGGAAGAATAGAGGAATAAAGAATAGTGGAAATAGTTTCTAGATCTACGTTAAATACGGATGCAAAATATAGATCTAGATTAACTACGGATGCAAGTTTAATATTAAAAGGGAGCTTGTAGGATTCATTGGGATTTAGTAGTTATGGATGATTAATTAAAAATTACTCTTTTTATCCTTTAATAGATTTAAAACTATAACGACAGTGATGCATGTAGATTAGGGTTTCTTGAGGGAAAAGGGTTCCCACTCTTAACCCCTATCTCGATATGGAACTCCGTTCATATCTAGACTTTACCAAAACAATAGTTAATCTAATCTCTAATCGTGGTCGAGACTAGCAATGAATTGGTAGCGCGCTCAATTAGGATGTTAACTATTCTTTTGATAAAGTTTATAAACTTTATAGGACTTAAAAAGAGTGTAAGGATCTTCATCATCCATTAACCTACCCTAATCCCATGAATCCTAACAAGCGAAGAATTACTCGCGCATGTTGGGAGAAGAAGAGATGGAGAGGGAAATCATATTAAAACTACAAAGAAATAAAATAAGAAAACAACTACCTTTATTAATCAACAAAAATCCTTTACACTTTGTTCCCTTAGAAAATGATTACAAAATGTTAGTTTGCTTCTCGATCTCTTCTAAGGAGGTAGATGAACAGTTGATGAACAACCTGGATGCGTGAGCCTGTCGTGGACTTCGTGATCTCTTCAGCTTGATGATTTTTCCTAGAGGCTCTCGGTCCTTATTTATAGTCACAGAGCCAGAACCCTAGTTACCATATATGGTGACTTTCCATATATGGTAACTTTCCTAATATGGTGACTTTCCATATATGGTAACTTTCCATATATGGTAACATTCCTAATATGGTGAGTTTCCATATATGGTAACTAGTTGTTAGGATCCCAACCAGAAAATCAGGGCCCTAACTCCTCAGAAGTGCGGCGGAACCGCGGCGTGATGGTGGGTTTGGCTGCGGTTCCGCGGTGGGTTAGGAGGATCGTGGGTTCGTTTCTCTTGAGGCTTCTTCTGGTGACACATGTAGACTATTTTGGTATCTGGAATCTGAAAATCTTCTCTACATATCTGCCAGAATTGATTTCTTCAATTTACTTTACTATTTCGGCAGATTTGATCTCGATAACTCGGATTTCCTTGATTCCAGTCCTGAAATAATTTCTGCACAATTATCTCAATAAATAATATTAGTATAATTTGTTTTTATTGAGGTATTATCTTTAACCATTTGTCATGATATTTTAGTTTTAAGAGAATTGGTCAAAGGTATTTAATAAGGTAAGCATATTAAATGGGCCAAATGTTACATGGATATTATATGCTTACTTTTTCCTTCATAATGTTAATTATAATATGTAAACACATGAAAATAGTATTTTTACAGATAAACTCTCATATGTGTCATATATTATAATAAACACCTTTTTTATATAGAAATAGTACGAAAAATGTCATATTAAAAGTGCAGTTTTATCAACTGAACAAATACCCCCAAACTTAATATTGATCGTCCCGAGCAAAGTAGTTATTCAAGAGAAGGAGAAAAGGAAGAAGAACTAAGTAGCACACTTCGTAGGCAACACGATTGCACTGAGCACGTGCAACAAGCCGTTAAACCTCTAGGTGTCCCTAGTAGGAGGAGTGTTGTCTCCTGAGGGTTTTTAGCGGATTACACCCACAAATCCTATAATAAAAGAAAGATAGTGAAAGTTACATACAAAGATAAGAATTATGAGAGAAAGAACTTGAAAATAAGAGTTTTCAACTACAACAGTTTTTCAGTTGCTATAAGCCCTATCTTAATGATCATGAAAAAAATATTAGAAATCACATCACTCAATAAAATATCGCCCTTAGTCTTCCTCCCTATCTTTCTTCCAAACATCGATCATATACCCCTACGTGTGTGTAAAAGACATCCCTACACTCGGAGAATTCAATTCAAGATATCATACTCTTGTCCATCTACCTCAGTACTTTTTAATTGATGAATATTTAGATGGAATTTGCTCACACATTTTTCATGCGACCGTTAATACTTCTTGAGGTACTAACTGACTGATTACTCATGTGCTTGCTTATTAGGCGTATTAGTATTTTTCTCGTCTTGCAACACCTAAGGCTTAGCAGTGACTCCCAAACCAGTTGGTCTAAGGAACTAGGTGATGAAGCACCCTCGCTATATTTTTTTTATTGCTGCCTTGGTGATTACAAAACCAGTGTTCATTTTTCTTCACCATTTTATCTTTTTATTCATTTATTATTTCCTTCATACTTTGGCTTTTAGACAAGAGCATTTCAAGGTATCCTCTACTATCCCGAGTTTCAAGACGTGTGTAAGTGCGTATAGTAGGGTATCAACGTTCAAATGTTTGGCTTCCGGAATAGGAACTATTTTTCAGACCTATTTTTATTCTCAGATTAGTGATTTCCTTCATCTTACTAACCCTTGGGACAACGGCTCATAACTACTTATTACTAGTTTTGTTTAAGAAAACTTCTAACTTTCTTGGTTTTCTTAAATTTTTCTAATCTTTTATATGTAAATTTTCACTTTCAAACTTTCATCATTAAAATTTTTTTGTGTGCTTATATATAGTATAATGTAAAGTAATGCGTAAATAAGCACAAATCTCCTTCAAGCCTGTTTGCAGCAGTGTCCTCACTGTTGTCTTCTGCTAGATCACAAAAACCTGTAGACTTGGGAGGAAAGGTTATTAACGGGGGAAACAAAAATTGAAAGTGAAAATCCTCCCCCAAACTTATTTTTGGCTCACAATTTTGAGGACAAATTTTATTTTCAAGAGCTGAAATATACCCCCCAAACTTAAGTAAAATAGTATTAAGCATTTAAAATTATTAGGGAGGGTAAAAGTTATTGGTCAAAGTAAAGCCTTGCAAAGACCAAAATTCAACACCAACCATTCGAAAATTTTATCAGTGTGGTGTATCAATTAGTGGAAGAACATGTTGTAGAGAGGTAGGAAGAAGTAGGGAAAAGATAAGTGGCGGGATAGAATGTGTTTGCATCTCGTTTTGGAGAGACGACACAGTGATTGTGATGGATTACTCGCATTCTCTTTATAGTCCAGAAGAAGGAGTGGAGGTTCAATTTTTTTGTTTTGTAGATGATTCATCTCAACACCCGTGTTTGCTAAAAATGCGAGTTCATCAGCGAAGATTTCCTCAAAGCTTTCATCGATACCCCGAAGAATAATGTCATCAGAAAAAATGGGGTGATCGTCAGACTCTATAAAAAGTTCTTCATCAGCGTTAGATGTTGAACCGGAAAACTCGGTGGAAGAGTCCGTGTATGTATAATACATAGTTGGGTCAAACAACAACATATGAAAAGAGTCAGTATCATGAGGCTGATCAAATTCGCTGCTGTCGACATCCATTAATTCGACAGAACATGCTTGAGCAGTAGGTTCAGAGGGTACACTTCCTAACTTGTAAATGTTCAGCTCAATTGACATCTTCCCGAAGGATAGGACCATAGAGCCGTTACGACAGTTGATTATAGCATTGGAAGTGGCCAAAAAGGGTCGACCGAGAATCACCGGAATTTGACTCCGTGGGTTCACTACAGGCTGTGTATCTAGAACAATAAAGTCCAAAGGGAATACAAATTCCCCGATTTTTATTAACACATCATCCAGTTCACTCCTAGGTTTGGTGATTGATCGGTCGGCCATCTGGAGAGTGCAGTGAGCTGGTTTCAACTCTCCGATCCCTAACTGCTCATAAATCGAGTAAGGAAGCAGGTTAACACTTGCGCCAAGGTCAAATAGAGCACGGTTAATATGTTTACCCCTAATAGAAATAGAAATTGTAGGACATCCAGGGTCCTTACGTTTTCTAGGTAATTGTTGGGGAAAAGCTGTGTCTACAGTACTCGACATGAACACCTTTTTTGGCACTTGAGTCTTCCTCTTCCTAGTGCAAAAGTCCTTCAGAATTTTCACATAAGCTGGGACTTGTTGTATAGCATCTAGAAGATGGATATTGATGTTAACCTGTTTAAAAATTTCAGTGATCTTCTCCATTTGCGGACTTGGTCTATTTCCCCTTAACCGATTCGGATAAGGAGCTTTAGCAATAATAGCTGGGTCCAACATTGGAGAAGATCGTGTGGGTAGGAAAGATCCAAGAATAGTAGTGGGGATCATCTTTGGTGGACTAGAAGAAGTGTGCTGAGGGTTCGAGCCTTGGGAAAAACGGAGAATAGGCTCGGAAGAAAATGGTGGGGTAGACAAACTGGGGTCAGAAGGAGAAGTAGAAGTGGAAGGAAAAGTCTCAGCCGGGGTATCATCGATTGATTCTTCATTATTATCAATCTCTTCACCAACATGGTTGTCAAGCACTCTTCCAGATCTCAACGTGGTGATAGCGTTCACATGATGTGAATAGCCAGGATTGGGTAAAGATTGAGCTGGAAGTTTCCCATTCTCTCTAGCACTCAATTCGGCATTTATTCGGGCAATTTGTGCTTCCATCGATTTAATACTCTCACTTTGGAAGTCAGAGTTTTTCTGGATTTTATCGACGGAAGACTTCATCTCAGCCGAAACTTGCATGAAATTGTCAGAAGCAAATTCATGGTTTGCTCGAGTGAAGAGGAGTTATCAGTACCGGTCAATTGCAAAGAATTGTTGTGATATGCAGAAGTGTTGACCGGATTTTGAAAATTTTGTGATTGGTAAGGGTGCTGACTTATTTGAAGTGGTTGCTGTTGTGGTGGAGGACCCCTTTGGAAATTATTTTGATTTGGAACCGTGTTTTGAATTTGTGATTGGTTCCAAGCAAAGTTAGGGTGATTCCTCCAAGCCTGATTATAAGTGGAAGAATAAGGATCATTTCTAGGTCTTTATTGGAAAGCAGTATTGGTATGCTCTTGACCTTGAAATGGAGAATTTAAAGGACATTCTTCCGTAAGATGAGATGGATCAGAACAGCATCCACAGACAGTTTTGGAGAGTGACATCTGATTTAGGGAGGCTGCTAAAAATTTATGTTCCATAGTTTTGAGTTTCTTTTGTATTGCTGCCATTTCAGCTCTAACTCCTATGGAAACATCAGATTGGTGGTTACCACCCCTAGACGATGATTGACTAATACTCTCCCACTGTAAAGATTTTTCAGCGAAATCTTCTAAAAATCTCCACGCTTCACCATCATCTTTATTCATGAACGTGCCTTAACACATGGATTCAAGATTCTGTTTTGTTGTAGGATTAATGCCCTCATATATGATTCTGCACAGATCCCATCTAGGAATTCCGTGATGAGGACATTGAACTAACAGATCCTTGAAGCGTTCAAAACACTTCGAGAATGGTTCATTGGGAAGCTGGGTAAATTGATTTATTTCGCTACGAACTCGAGCTGTCTTATGATTAGGGTAGAATTCTTTTAGGAAAGATGTTACGAATTCTCCCCAGTTTGAAATAGAATGTGCGGCTATGTTATAAAGCCGCTTCTCGGCTATATCGCACAAAGTGAATGGGAGAAGACGTAGACGCACAGCATCCACAGAAAGCTGTGAAGTACCCATCATAGCGCATACATTTTCAAATTTGGTAATAAAGACGTATGCGTCTTCAGACTCGAGACCGTGATATTTTGGTAAAAGATTGATATATTGTGGTTTGATTTCAAAATTGTCCCCATTGGCTAGTGGAATAGATAAGCAAGTGGGAAGTGGACCACGGATATGATAGCATCTTTCTTGGAGAAAGATGCGCGGTGGATTCTGCTCACCTACGGGCGGTGGCAGCGTGGTATTATAATTTGATGGAGTACCGTCCATCTCGGTCGATGTGGTGGGTGGTGGGGAAAAAGAAAATGAAGAAGTACCGACTTCGGAATCGATAGCAGGAACGCGGACAAGACGGGCACTAGAATCCCGTGTCTAGCCGAGCATGCACTAAGCGGGTTTAGCGCAAGTAGCAGCGTGTGTGTGATTTAAAATTGGTTTGTTTTTGAAAAAGTGTGTCGGACTTAGACAAATCACATAAAAATGCACAAACAACCCTGAAACTAAGGTTACCTAGGTCAAGTTTCTAGACCGCTCCTAGACTTCCAAAGGGCAAGCCGTAGGATCAATCCTCTACCACCTCTTTACTACTCTTGTGGCCAGGTAAGTGCCAGGTAAGTGGGAGGTATCCGCTATACGAATCACCGAAAATAGCGGGCCTAATTAAGTAACCACTTGCTTTAGACATACTTGCCTAGGCACCACAAAAGTAATGCGGATAAGAGATAGATTACCCACGATCTTCCTCTGTCCTTATTGAGCACGACAGTTCTTAGAGTCTTGTCTAGATATTTTTTAAATTAATGTAGGGTTGATGCAGATGCTTGTTTTGTGATTTGTGGGGTTTAGGAAGGGTGATAAAATCCCCACCTAATCTGAATTTTGATCTTGCCCCTTAAAAATCCGTATTAAAATATGAATTAACAAACCAATTACAAAACTTTGCAAAAAGATTTTTGAGCAACAAAATTTTGCAAAGAATCCTGCAGAAAAGATATTTTATTAGATTTCAGAGGAGAGAGAAAGATATAGAAAAAATACCAGAGAAGTTTGCAACCCTAAATCCCCCAATAAGCCGCGGTTCCGCCGCCAATAGGCTCTTTGTACCGTGGTTCCGCCGCCGACTAGGAAGATCCGATGAAGATTTTTTCTACGTGGCCTCCTTTGCTCCTCTGGATCTTGATGAATGCCTCTGAATCTCTGTTTCCTCAAATTTGTGACTCCAGATTCCCTCGCAAAATTCACACAATAATCGTTAAATATACAACTTACAGTTTTGTTTATTTTTATGATATAGATCGAATAAGAATTCAACACGAATAGTAAGAAAAAAATATTATGCACATATCCCCGGGAACGGCGCCATTTGATTGATCTGATCTATGTGTAGTATAACCGCAATCAGAACGGTGTCGCGCGTAGCTAGACTGAGGTGAGTACGGGTCATCCTCAGGGAAACGTTGAATCTTTTAATCTTACTTTAGACGTGTTGAAAAAGAGGAAGAATAGAGGAATAAAGAATAGTGGAAATAGTTTCTAGATCTACGTTAAACTCGGATGCAAAATATAGATCTAGATTAACTACGGATGTAAGTTTAATATTAAAAGGGGGCTTGTAGGGTTCATTGGGATTTAGTATTATGGATGATTAATTAAAGATTACTCTTTTTATCCTTTAATAGATTTAAAACTATAACGAAAGTGATGCATGTAGATTAGGGTTTCTGGAGGGAAAAGGGTTCCCACTCTTAACCCCTATCTCGATATGGAACTCCGTTGATATCTAGCCTTTACCAAAAAAATAGTTAATCTAATTTCTAATCGTGGTCGAGAGTAGCAATGAATTGGTAGCGCGTCCAATTAGGATGTTAACTATTCTTTTGATAAAGTTTATAAACTTTATAGGAGTTAAAAAGAGTGTAAGGATCTTCATCATCCATTAACCTACCCTAATCCCATGAACCCTAACAAGCGAAGAATTACCCGCGCATGTTGGGAGAAGAAGAGATGGAGAGGGAAATCATATTAAAACTACAAAGAAATAAAATAAGAAAACAACTACCTTTATTAATCAACAAAAATCATTTACACTTTGTTCCCTTAGAAAATGATTACAAAATGCTAGTTTGCTTCTCGATCTCTTCTAAGGAGGTAGATGAACAGTTGATGATCAGCCTGGATGCGTGAACCTGTCGTAGACTTCATGATCTCTTCAGCTTGATGATTTTTCCTAGAGGCTCTCGGTCCTTATTTATAGTCACAGAGCCAGAACCCTAGTTACCATATATGGTGACTTTTCATATATGGTAACTTTCCATATATGGTGACTTTCCATATATGGTAACTAGTTGTTAGGATCCCAACCAGAAAATCAGGGCCCTAACTCCTCAGAAGTGCGGCGGAACCGCGGCGTGATGGTGAGTTTGGCCGCGGATCCGCGGTGGATTAGGAGGATCGTGGGTTCGTTTCTCTTGAGGCTTCTTCTGGTGACACATGTAGACTATTTTGGTATCTGGAATCTGAAAATCTTCTCTACGTCTCTGCCAGAATTGATTTCTTCAATTTACTTTACTATTTCGGCAGATTTGATCTCGATAACTCGGATTTCCTTGATTCCAGTCCTGAAATAATTTCTGCACAATTATCTCAATAAATAATGTTAGTAGAATTTGTTTTTATTGAGATATTATCTTTAACCATTTGTCATGATATTTTAGTTTTAAGAGAATTGGTCAAAGGTATTTAATAAGGTAAGCATATTAAATGGGCCAAATGTTACATGGATATTATATGCTTACTTTTTCCTTCATAATGTTAATTATAATATATAAACACATGAAAATAGTATTTTTACAGATAAACCCTCATATGTGTCATATATTATAATAAACATCTTTTTATATAGAAATAGTAGGAAAAATGTCATATTAAAAGTGCAGTTTTATCAACTGAACAAATGAGTATGTTGATGCATATTCTTCGGGTGTGTTTATTACCAAGAACTGTTTCTCAGTACACTCTACGTCCAAGGTATAAGATACCGGAACTGAATCCCACATATGTAAAATGTTACGTGGGCTAAAGAAAGGTAGACAACTGAGAAAAGGTGATCATTATCTAAGAGTAAGGAATGGTGCAAGTTTTGCAGCCAAATCAATTAGTGAACATCACCTTGTATTACCAAATGGAAAATACATTGATTGTGAACAAATGTTATTACATGCCGAACCTGATATACAACATCATATCAGTTTCTTTATTAAGTTAAAGAGGGATATAATTTTGTATTGCAGGGTAATGTTGTGAACATTTTTCTTGATCAAGAGTTGATTGGATGAAGCACGTCATGTAATGGCATATACGTTCTAAATCAAACTACAGTTCAAAGTATACTGAACACACACAAGAGGAGTAGTTCAGAAATGAACGAATCCTTCTTGTGGTATTGTAAACTAGGTTATATCAATGCGACACAACTAGCTAAGTTACATAAGGATGAATAATAGAATCTGTTCGAATTTTCATCTTATGATACCTGTCAGTCTTGTCTCAAAGGTAAAATGACCAATACTCCATTTACTGGAAACAGAGTTAGAGTTACTGAACTCTGGGACGGATACATGATGATGTATACGGTCCTATGTCTACAAATGCCAGGATTGGTTCTTTGTACTTCATTACATTCATCAACGATCTCTCAAGATTCGAACATGTGTTCCTGTTGAAACACAAGTCTAAAGCTTTTAAAAAATTCAAAGAATATAAGTACACGGAGTACGGTAGAATTCCCCGGTACGGTCATTCGGGAAGTCCCTCCGAGGATGACAAGTTGAGAACCAGACGGGTAAAAGTATTAAGTCTCTCGATGTGATCGGAGAAGGGAATACTTGGGCAAGGAGTTCCTAGATTATTTAAAAGAGAATAGGATTCTCTCTCAGCTTACTTCTTCGTATACACTATAGCACAATGGTGTATCGGGGCGGAGGCATCGCACCCTATGAGATATAGTGCGCTCTATGATGAGTACTACTGAATTGCCTGTTTCCTTTTAGTGTTATGCACTCGAGAAGATGAATACCTATTGAATGGGGTTCCATCCAAATCAGTGCCTACCGCTCCATATGAGATATGGAATGGGAAAAGACCATGTCTTAAACGAGTTAAGATATGGAGTTGTCCGGCCTATGATGAAAAGAAAAATCCGGACAAGCTCAAGGCAAGGTCAGTTCTGTAAGTTTGCAGGATATCCCAAACATTTGCGAGGGAATATATTCTACCAAACTGAGGAGCAAAATGTGTTTTGTTTCTCATCATGCCACCTTTTAAAAAAAGGAATTTCTTATGAAAGAAATTAGTGGTCGTATGGTGGAAATGGAAGGAGTTCTATCTTGACAAACTAACAGCTGATGATTTAGTGGAACCAAAGGATTCAATAGTCTCCAACGAACCTCATCCTCTCCGCGAATCTGGTAGGGTTCTTCATCCACCTGAGAGATATTGTGGTTTTCTTAGTGACGGTGGAAGCAAGGATTGCATCATGGTAGATGATGACCCAACTAGGTTCAAGCAGGCCATCACGAGTAGGGACTCTGTGAAATGGCTGGATGCTATTCTTAAGTCCATCAGAATTGGATCACGCATCGCGGAGTTGGAACATCTGTTTTGATGTGGCAGTCAAAGAGTTTGACTTCACCAAAAAGGTAGATGAATCTTGTATATACAAGAAGGTTGTAGAGAGTAAAGTTGTCTTCCTTGTATTGTACGTAGATGACATACTCTTGATAGGAAATGGGTTTCCTATACTACACTCGGTCAAGCTCCTCTTATCACGAGGATTCTCCATGGAAGATCTAGATGATACCTACTACATCTTGTGGATTATGATCTATGATGATAGATCTAAGTAGATGTTGGGAGTGTCCCAAATCCAGGTACATTACACCATACTAAAAGGGTTTAGTATGGAGGATTCTAAGCATGGTGGTTCGCCCATTCACTCATGAATCACTCTCTCCAAAAAGATGTCTTCCAAGACTGATTTAGAGAGAGCTCGCGTGCAAGGGATATCCTATACTTCGGCGATAGGCTCTATCATGTATGCGATGTTATGTACCAGACCAGATGTAGCTGACTCACTAGTTGTAGTGATCAGGAATCAATCGGATTTTAGGAGAATCACTGACAGCTGTGAAGGACATTCTTAAGTACTTGAGAAGCACTGAAGAAATGTTCTTGGTGTTTGGTAACGGTGAACTCCAGTGGGAGTCCTTTACCGACTCGAGCTTCCAGACTGATAAGGTCGACTGAAAGTCAGTCACATGCATTTTCTTTACCCTCAGTGGAGGGACGGTATGTTGGAAGAGTTCCAAGCTAGATACCGTGACAAACTAGACGATAAAGGCTGAATACATCGCTACCAACGATGCTGCCAAATTGGTTGTCTGGACATTTCTTGTTCATAAGATGAACATGGTTCCTACCATAGAGTATCCAAAAACTGTTATTGTGACAATAATGGAGTTGTAGCTTAGGCCTAGGAATGCCGGTCCCATCAGCGATCCAGACATATTCTGAAGCAGAATCACCTGATCAAGGAGATGGTTGATCTCCAAGGGATCGAGGTTATGAGAGTTGACGCGAAGGATAACACGGCGGATCCACTCACAGAGGACTTTCCCTAGAGAGACTTTTATGGGACGTTGAGTATGAGATACTACAACAACTGGCCCTAGTGCAGTGGGAGATTGTTAGTTAGATGTATGCCCTAGAGGCCATTATTGTGCATATGATGTATATTATAGTGGATGCTTGGACATATATAGGGAGGACTTTCTTGCTCGACATGATAGTATGCTATCTGGTTGCTCTTTATCTTAATATGTACACTAATTGTCTCTCTATTACATGTTGATAAAGCCCTTAGGATGAGTACTAGACTGCCGGGATTATGATGTAGATCATACTAGTGGGGCCAGGGTAGTCGGTAAGTACATCCTTCAATTGTTCCAAGTCATGGGAATATCGAGACGGGGCATCGATTCCAGAGTAGACTAGCGTATACACTTCTCGACCTATGTGATGGGCGATGGATGATCCCATATCCATTGGTGTTTGACATCAGAGATGGTATACGGGTGCTCAGTGGAGACTGGGTACACTGGACTCGCCGAGAACTCCTAGATGGTATTATACCTAACGTCAGATGACAGTTTTCTGGTGACACTGGTACAGGTTAGTCTCTAGACCCGAGATCGTCATAGAGTCTTGTATGATTCCCACTGTGCTTTGATTTCCACCTTACCACATTCAAGAGAACATGAAAAACGGTGGTTTTTGGGTGCAGCCCCGAGTCACATAGAGCCAATGAGCGATAGGAAGGGATTCATCTCTCCCGGTATTGGGGGTTGATGTTGCACTTTGCTCGATTAGCCATAACAGGAAATCCCTGGCCAGGGTTGCTGAGATTTACTGGTAAATGTTATCAGTAGTTTCTCGAACCGTTATGGGCCTTACATCGGCATGACTTATCAGGCTATTGGAGTCTGACGTTTACCACCCCCAGACTAGATATGCGACATATCAGACGAAGAGACCGGACTGTATGGTAGTGTTACTTATTGGATTCGCAGGAGTATGAACAGGCTTGCTTGTTGATCTTCTGATCGCTCAATACCCGTATAGCTGTTACGTCCAGCTAGTACCGCTGACGGCTTATGGGTGACTGATATGATCATCACCTACTGTCGGCGTATTGACGAGTCTTTAGAGTCCTACATAGAGGTTTCCTGGCTCAGGTGAAATGAAGTAGGAGCACATATATGATATGTGTGGGACCGAGATTGATACATATATGTGATACCGTATTCTATTCTCGTGATTTGTGTTATCGGTCGGTTATATGTGATATAGCCGGGTTATCGAATCAAGTGTTAATTTGATAAGTTGATACATTTGATATTAGTCGGTTATATGTGATATAGTCAGATCATTAAATCAAGTGTTGATTTAATAATTTAATGTATAATTATATATTTGATATAATAATATATATTAACTAATATTAGCTCACTTAAGTATTTCTTTTTCTCACATGTGTACACTTAATATATATGTGATATATATTATTGTGGCATGCTTGTTGCTATATGCTACATGGGTGTATGAGACTCACAACATGCTTATGATAATGTGGGGTTTATTTATTTAAAGTAAATCACTAAATTTTTAGAAATTAGTCACATGGTTTAAGCTTAGTGGAAGCTTGTAGAATCATTGACTTAGTCCACTAGTTTTGTTTTACATTATATATTTATTAACCCAACCATTAACTTAAGCCATGGTTAAGTCTCTACAAGAGTTATATGAGATATTTCTCAGCTATGGTTTCCATAACTTTATTGGCTTCATCTTCTTCTTCATCAAGATAGAGCTCTCTAGGTTTTTAGGAGGTGACGAAAATTAGTGAGAAAAATATTTCTAAAGTATGCAAAATTCTTACTTTATCTATCTACACTAGATTAGCCATTTAGTTTAGATTGTTTGCTTCACTAATTCTAAATCAGTGAAGAGGTAGCTTGAGTTAGTGTCTCCTCGACGTAGATCATTTTCGGCCTCGAAAACTTCAAGCAAGCTTATTCCTTTCATCTTGTGGTGCCTTTCTAGAGTCCGGGAGTTCACTACTCGGAGCGAAGGGACTACTACACGGAGCTATTGAAGTGAAGGACCGGTCTACAAAGGTTGTATTTCTTGTTCACTTATATGTAAAGATGTTTACATGCATGATTCGTCTAATTCTCTAGTTAAGATTCTAGGTTAAGGTTCTTTAGCGCGCCAAATTTTTGAAAATGGCATGGTCGATGCCTTCCGAAACCCAGTGGCGGTGCTGCGGAACCCAGCAGATGTTGGATCGGTTATGTGAAATAATAATTAAAGCGAGATATCAGGAATTCGATCAGATCGAAGTTGAGCCTGCTCAAAGCAATGTTGAGCCGTCTCAACGAGACAGAGAATAAATATGATTTCATGGGCATAACATGAGCCATCTCAAAAGAGGCTTGAGCCGTCTCACGAAGTAGTAGAGCCGGCTCAAGTTAATCATGAGTCATCTCATACACAGACAGAAATAAAGGCAAATCTCTAGACTCATAAGCCGGCTCAAGATGGTCATGAGTCGTCTCATGCATCCAGAGAAGACATAAACATTGGGATTGACTTCTGAGCTGTCTCTTGAAAATACGTTAGAGAGGGTGAATAAGGTAATTATAATTACCTATGGCAAATTTAAAACTTAAATACTATTTCTGAAGTGATTATCGAGTTTCTGCGGCAAAAATATTTAAAACAATTTTTAAACAATAAACTTAATATGATAATCAACATAAACAAAGAAAAGTAAAAAAGAGTAATAACAATACAAATACAGCGATATGTTGATTAGGGTTCACCACCTTCTATGGCTAGTCCCCGCCTGAGTATCCTACTCAGGATTTTTCTACTATATGTGTGAAGTACACAAATCCCACTTCACAGGGATGTGAAAAACAAGATATCACACTTCATAAGGATCAATCACTTAAACTTGTGATTCCCTAGAAAACAAGTCTTCTTCCTCTCTAAACTGTGATTCTCTAGGATAGCCATACTTTCCTCTCTAATCTACGTCTCTTTAAGAAGATCTCTTTTTCCACTCTGAATCTATAATTCAAGTGAAAGGAGAAGCATCCCTTTTCTTGAGTTACAAATCATTTTAATTACAAACGATTTCGCTCACTTACAATCCTATTGATCTCAAAGATTATTTCCAGTTTGGCATAAGGATTATTTTGAGAGATTTGAATAGGTTTATGGCACTTGAGGAAATGAGAATTTTAGCAAGTTAAAGCACAAAGAACAAGAAAATATTTCTTAAAAGGATTTGCAATGAATTGTTGTGAAAGTTGTGTGATCTCCATGGTTTATATAGAGGATTGAATGGGAAGTTATTATAACTTTCTATAACTGCCAAAAATTGTCTAAAAGTAGTTAATGACCATTTACGGAAGTTATCGTTGAAAACGGCGTAAGTATCCATTCAATATGGAATTCAAATTTCAAATTTAACCAAATAAACTGCCAGTGCAGACGTCTCCCACAGACGTCTGCCTCAAAGGTGAAATCCTTATACAGATGGCAGTAGAGGTGTCACTGAGAAATGTACAGAAAAAGAGAAATTTGAAAATTGCACTACAGACGTCTGCTACTGATGTCTGTAGTTCAAAACCTCCTAATATAGAGGTCTGCCAAAAACGTCTATTTTCTGACATGGTGAAAGATTAGGTTTTGAACTTGGCAGAATTTGAATCCAACGGATAGATTAGACGTCTCTAAAAGAAAGGAAGACTTCATGAACATTACGAAAAGGTTGGAATGAGGTTTCTATATGAGATCATTTCTAATTACTTGTGTATCGCTCACAACTTTATATTACATCTTGATTCTTCGATATGCTTCATTTCCTTGAGTTGTTACTTCGAGACGTGATTGAATCTAGAAAGTGCTTGCATCCTTTTGGTGCTTGCATCAAGTCTTCATGCCATTATACCGATTTGAGTGCATATCCCATTGGTAGGCAATCTTGCTTGATTTGAATGTATTTGTGCAAAATGTACAAGATAACTTGGAAACGTCGTTAGTAACATACGAATTCATTTAAATAATGTTTTGAAATAAATCATCGAAACTAAGGATCGTGTGATATGGATATTAACAATCTCTCTTTTTGATATTTAGCAAAACTTATTTAAAGAATTCATGATATATATAAAAAGTAAATTCGATTTAAATACTCCCCCTCAACTCATGCTCATTTGAAAGACTTTTTGAACTCATACCAGCGTCTCATACCACCGATACTATCTTTCAAGGAACATTGCAAGAAGATAAGTGATATAACTCAAATTTTATAACAATTAAGAACTTAAGATATAGTACATTCATGAATATTTCATCCCCTTTTGTGAAAATATTAAGAAGTTTTAAAAGAAAGGGATGATATGTAGGAATATAGTAATGAAAATAAAAAGAAATAGATGGATGATATGTATGGTTCATTATTATATATATGACATTTTAGTGTGTTTAATTTAAGTATATACGACATTAGAAAATAAGAAACAACCATACCATTTTTCATTACCATAACATAAACTTTCATAGAGTAGCAAAACATCAAACCAAACAAGCTAACACAAAATGTTCACAACTATCATACTAACAAACTTGGTGCACATTGGCACATAAAAATAACATACTACTAAACTATGGATCCTAACTAATCATCCGGTGGTGGTGGTGGTGGTGCACTTGTTAGGAACTGGGATGTAAGGAAAGCCATTTGATTTGTGATTTGATCAACTTGGTCTGAAATATAATCAAGACGGCCATAGAGATTGTCGATTTGACCAGATATTTGATGCATAAAGCCATATAGATGATCATGATTGGCTTGGAGAAGATCGAAGACTCGAGACTCGAACGGGAAAATTCATACTCATGTTGTTGTGGAGGGGCATCAACGGGCTCTTGAGGAAGTTGGGAAGAACTGCCTCCTTGATCCAACTTCATCAAGTTTATAATTCGAGAGCCAAAATCCAATAGCTTCCGAACCGTATCCTTCGCATACAGAATCTTAACCTTGAGATGTTCAAGAAGTTTAGTGATCACACGCCCATAATAGAGGTTTACTTTACCACTTGAAACATCCCATATACTCTGAGCAAGAAACAGTGGAAGATTAACTCTAATATTGGCCAAGACGCAATAGGTAAGTGATTTATGGGGTCCGTAAAGAATTCCACGAATTTCATGCTTTGCGATAATGGTGTGGGCGATAAGGTTTGCAAGAACACAAGCCCTCTTCGTATGGGTCTTGTTTTGACGATCGTTGTACATATTTAGATGTTCGGGTCCGTGAAGTTCTTGTGAAGCCACTTCTTTTGAATGAGGGGCTTCGAAGTCGAAGTCTTCTAAGTTCTTAGAAAAGACATCAACGTCTTCATCGGGGATATCCAAAACATGTCCAATGGTGCCAGGAGTGAACTTGATGGAATTGTTGAAGACGTTGGTGACACAATCTTTGGGATGGTCATAGGAACTGATTAGGTTGGTGTAAAATAGACGAACAACCTTGTCATAGGTTGGGCATGAGAGAGAGGAATGGAAGCTAACCTTGGTACTCGAAAAGCTCTTGAAGTTGAAATTCCGCGATCTTATGGAAAATGACCTCCACTACGGTGTGAATTGGTTTGTTGATGATGATGGAATATCGGTGTTTGGCATCGTTGATGACAAAGTACTCATCGTCTGAGACGGACTTTCTATTCTTGGTGGCTACAGACTTGGTGGAGATCTTGGGTGCCATAGAGTTTGGAAATTGGTGTGAAATTGGGGAAAATTTAGGGTTTAGAGTTTAGGAAGAAGATGAAGAAGAGAGAGAAGGGATTGGTTATTATATAGACGTCTAGGGTTATGTAAAGTTGAAATGAAAGGCCCTGATTCAAAGAATGGACGGTTAAGATTCGATTTGGGAATTTTAATCAGTTAAAAATTCTAATCGATTCACATTCAGGCCACGTGCAGAAGTTTGTCCATCTATGGCAAACGTCTATGAAAGGTGTTTTCAGAAATCATTTTGAATTATAGACGTCTTGTCCACACGTCAGTAAACTAATATACAGATGTTTGTACATACGTCTGAGGTGACAGTTTTATGTTTTGGATAAAAAATTTACAAACTAACTTTTTTGATGAAAAACTTAACATTACAACCGATAAGATAACATACACATTACAAAAACATAAACATACATATTTTTATTACGAAAAAAACTAAAGAACATGCTATCATAATGTTCCTTCTTAAACTTTTTGATGACGTCGGTAGTTCTCTTCTTTATGATCATATCGTCTTCCAAATCATGGAGAATGAAAGTGTTATCGAAAAAAGTTTGTTTAAAGGGAACCAGGATACTACCCGAGGTTGGAAGATTTGGTGGAATCAGAAATGGTGGTGGTGGATAGGGTGATAGAGGAACTGAGTCTTTGCCCGAATCTTCTTCTTCATATTTAGGATTCGGAAGTTTTTCGTTTGGTTTCTCTTTGGGTTTCTTTGAACTCCCACCCTTCTCATACCCATTCTTTCTCTTGTTGACGTTTCTAAACTCCATTTTTTCCCCTCAGATATAGGAATGATCAAAACTGAGTGAGTTTTAATCCTATATATAGACAAAAATTGAGAAGAAATTTGAGTAACCACCAGAGAGTTTTAAAAAGAAAACTACCAAGTTTTCAAATTTCTCACCAAAATTTGAATCCCAATGAATTTTAAACTTTAAAGACTGACCAAGTGTCAATTCATTAAATTAAATTATTAGAAATTTAGTTAAAATTGATCAAAATAAGTTATTTAGTCAAACAAACAAGTCAAACAGACAGCATGGACAGATGTTTGTCTCTCATATATAAGCAAAAATTATATATGTTTGTTTAGGTTTTAAGTTTATGGCTAATAAAATTTATAATGTATGTAGTTTTATCATATTTAATTCCCCTCTTAAATATGAGAATCTAGTCTTATCTAACGGCTTGGTGAATATATCGGCTAATTGACTTTCGATAGTAACATATTCTAATACGATATCTCCCTTGTGAAAGTGGTCTCGAAGAAAATGGCATCGTATATCAATATGTTTAGTTCTAAAGTGTTGATTGGCATTTTTGGTCATATGAACTGTACTTTTGTTGTCACAAAGTATAGGGATTTATGAAATACTTTCTTGATAACCTTCAGGTGTGTATTTCATCCATAAACTTGGTGCACAATATGCACCGGCAGCAATATATTCTGCCTCGACTGTCGAGAGAGCAACAGAATTTTGCTTATTGGAAATCCAAGAGACAAGAGAATTCCTAAGAAAATGAAAGGTGATACTTGTGCTCTTTCGATCTTTGAGACTTCTAGCATAATCCGCATCAAAATAACTTGTCAAATGAAACGAGTTGTTCTTAAAATATCATAAGCCAAAATTAATGGTTCCTTTTAGATGTCTAAGAATTTGTTTGACTGTGGTCAAATGTGATTTCTTAGGGTTGGTTTGGAATCTTGCATAAAAATATACACTGAACATGATATCGGGTCTACTAGCGGTTAAATATAGTAGACTGCCTATCATGCCACGATAAAATCTAGTGTCAACATTTTGACCATCATTATCGTCAGTGAGTTTGGTATTGGTAGCTATTGGTGTCTTACAGGTCTTTGCGTTTTCTATGCCAATTTTGTTTATCAACTCCTTAATATATTTGGATTGATTAATGAAGATACCATTATCCATTTGTTTAATTTGAAAGCTAAGGAAGTAATTAAGCTCTCCCATCATTCTCATTTCAAATTCTTCATGTATGGATTTGATAAAATCTTCACAAAGACGTTCATTATTGATCCAAAAATAATATCGTCAACATATATCTGAACTAAAAATATATCTTTGTTAAAGGTTTTAGTGAATAAAGTTTTATCCACTATACCCTTCATGAAACCTATGTTTTCTAGGAATGAAACTAGACGTTCATACCATGCTCGTGGTGCTTGCTTGAGACCGTAAAGTGCTTTTCTTAACTTACAGACATGATTGGGAAATTTATGATCTTTGAAACCAGGGGGTTGAAATACATATACTTTCTCGTCTATTTGACCGTTTAAGAACGCGCTTTTAATATCCATCTGAAAGACATTGAAGTTTTTATAACAAGTGTATGCAAGTAGGATACGTATTGCTTCAAGTCTAGCAACTGTGCATAGGTCTTGTCATAGTCTATTCTTTCTATTTGGTTATATCCCTGAGCAACTAAGTGGGCTTTATTCCTAACAACTTTACCTAATTCGTCAAGCTTATTTTTAAATACCCACTTAATTCTTATTATGGGTTTATTTTCTGGTCTTGGAACTAAATCCCAGGCGTTATTTCTTTCAAATTTATTAAGTTTTTCTTGCATGGCTATTATCCAATTATCATCATCAATAGCCTCGTTAATGTTTTTAGATTCTATAAGGAATATGAAAACTAAGTTAATAAAAGTATTGAATGTTGACGATCTTGTAACAACTCCTTTATCAATATTACCAATAATCAAATTTTTTGGATGGTTTCGACTGAATTTCCAATCCTTTATAAGATCTTCTTTCACAACTTGTGGTGCATCTTCTACTTGTGGTTCAGCAATTCCCTTTTCTGGTGATAAAATATTCAGATCTTTTAAGATATTTGGCTCATCATCATTGTCTATGATCTTGGATGAAGAGTTATTTTCATCAAATTTGACATTCATACTCTCTTGTATTACTAGTGTGCTCTTATTATACATAAGATATGCTTTGCTGGTCATGGAGTAACCAACAAAGATACCTTCGTCACACTTAGACTCAAATTTTTCTAAGTTGTCTAGCTTATTTAATATAAAACACTTTCATCCAAAAACTTTGAAGTATTTTATATTTGGCACTCGTTTGTAAAGAAGTTATAGGGGGTTTTCTTGAGGAACTTTCTAATACTAACACGGTTTATGATATAGCATGATGTGTTTACTGCTTTTGCCCAGAAATACATGGGCAGATTGTTCTCATTTATCATGGTACGTGTCATTTCTTGTAAGGAACGGTTCTTCCTTTCAACGACACCATTCTGTTGTGGTGTCTTGCCACATGAGAACTCATGCTTGTATCCTTTCTTGTTACAATAATCTTCGAAGAGATTATTTTCAAATTCTCCTCCATAATCACTTCTGATCTTGAAAATCTTAACATTCATCTCATTTTTAATCCTTTTAGAAAAGAATTTGATGTCGTTAAAGGTTTCATCTTTGGTTTTAAGAAAGAACACCCACATAAATCCAGAATAGTCATAAACTATAACATAAATATGGTACATACCGCATCGACTCGCATTCCTATTTGGACCAAATAAGTCCATGTGAATTAGTTGTAAAAGTAAGTCGGTAGAAACATCATTCTTTGGTTTAACCGAAGTTTGGGTTTTTTTTCCTTTAAGACAAGCCTCAAATTATTTATCTTTTTCATTTTTCAATAATGGAATGTCTTCAACTAAATTATTCCTGGTTATTTTATATAAAATGTCCATTGACGAATGACCTAGCCTTCTATGCCAAAGCTATGAGTCGTCGTCGTCATTTACAACTAGGCATTATAAATCTTCATTGTTGAAGTCATGTATGTGTGTGTATGTGTGTATAATCATTGTAACGTTTTCCCGTTAAAATAGTTATATTATTATAAATTATTTTACATAAGTCTTTTTCAAATACTACGTTATAACCCTTGTTGCAAAATTGACTAACAATAAATAGATTATGTTTTAAATTATCTAGTAACAAAACATTATGTATTATAGTAATATTAGAATTATACTTAAATGAAATGGTGCCTTTATTGATGATGTTAGACTTTTTATTATCGTCAATATCACGGTACCACCATCTTCTCTTGATAGCGTTTGGAAGCAATTGATATTTCCTGTTATGTGTCTCGAGCAACCGCTATCAAGAATCCACTTCTCTTTATATGATCTGGGATTCTGCAAAACAAGAATACGGAGGTGTGATCTTAGGAATCCATTTCAATCTCGGTATATTAGGGTTAGGAGTGAAAAGATATTTATATGAAAAATTTAAGTTTATTTGACAATATCTACTAATATGACCTAATTTACCACAATAATTACAAGTTACATATACAAATCTATTTCTATCTTTATATGTTTTAGATTTTTTAATAAACTTAGTATATTTCTCATATTTGGATCATCATGAAAACTGACACCTTAACATTTATTATGATTTACACATGTTCCTAGCATAACATCAAGATTATCTTTAGTTTTAGTGAACTTTAGGATTATATTTTTTTAATTTTTAATTTTCAAACATCTCATTATTCAAAGAAAATATAGTATTATTAACTTTAGAAACTTCTTCTTCTTTTAAAATTAGGTTTTCTTTTAATGTCTTATTTTCATGAACTAATTTTTCTTTTTCTTTTTCATTTTCTTTTAAATTATTATTTACACTAAGGTTATTTTTTAGTTGTTTGTATTTAGTATGGATTTTTTGATAACTTTCTTTTAAATAAAAATACAAATTAATTAAGCTATATTTATTTAAGTTTTCTATATCAAGAATACCATCACTTACATCGTTGTCGTTAATCGCCATGAAGCACACGCTGGCGACTTTTTCGTTTTCTGATTCACTTGAATCGGAATCATCCTAGATGGCTTGGAATGCACGTTTCTCCGAACCTTTCATTCACATTGGTTTGTCCTTTTTGAACTTGAGGTTCGGACAATCTGCCTTGAGATGTCCCTCTTTGTTGCATTCAAAATATCGTATGGTTTTGGAAGTGTTAGCCTGTTTCTTAAAAGAGTTGCCGCTTGCCTTAAGAAACCTTTTGAATTTTTTTGCAATGTTTGTCATTTCTTCGTTTTCGCTCTCATCATCGCTTGATGGGATTGACTCTTTAACTTTATTGATCGACGTTTTGAGTGTTATATTCTTTCTTTGATTGTCCTCCTTTTTCCTGATGTCACCGAATTGCATCTCATAAGTTTTCAACTCACTAATGAGAGTATCAATACTCATGGTACTCATGTCATTTGCCTCTTCTATAGCATTAATCTTAGGCTGCCAAGATAAGCTTAGTAATCGAAGAATTTTATAGTTCTTTTCTTTATCTACAAATTTTTTACCTAAACTAAATAACTCTATTACTATATTGTTAAACCTAGAGTACATTGAATCAATTGATGCATCTTCTTTCATAGAAAACATTTCGTACTCGTGCATTAACCTATTAATTTTACTTTGTTTTACTTGGCTCGTACCCTCATGTGCAGTCTTGAGAGTTCTCCAGATATCATATGTCATTTGACACATGAAAATTCTATTGAATTCATCTGGAACCAACGAGAAGTGAAGGACATTCATAGCCTTAATATTTAATCTCATAGATTGTTTTTTGTATCAGAATATGGTTTTGTAGTAGAAATAACAAAGACTTCGTCCATAATATCTAAAATATCTAAGTCTATACATTGTAAAAAGATTCTCATTTTAGTTTTCCAAAATTGAAAATTAGTGTCATTAAAAAGTGGGGATCGTATGGTGCATTAGCCTTTTAGTTGGTTTTCCATTAGGATCTAATGAACTCTAGATGTTAATCTAAAAACCGAGCAACTCGCTCTGATACCAATTGAAAATACCTCAGGGGGATGAATAAGGTAATTATAATGACCTATAGCAAATTTAAAACTTAAATACTATTTCTAAAGCGATTATCGAGTTTTTGCGGAAAAAATATTTAAAACAAGTTTTAAACAAGAAGCTTAATATGAAAATCAACACAAACATAGAAAAGTAAAAAGAGTAAGAACAATACAAACACAGCGATATGTTGACTGGGGTTTACCACCTCCTGTAGTTAGTACTCGCCTGGGTCTCCTATTCAGTATTTTTCCACTATATGTGTGATGTACACAAATCCTACTTCACAGGAATGTGAAGAAACAAGATATCCCTCCTCATAAGGATCAATCACTCAAACTTTTGATTCCCTAAAAAACAAGTCTTCTTTCTCTCTAGACCGTAATTCTCTAGGAAAACCGCACTTTCCTCTTTAATCCACGTCTCTCTAGGAAGATCTCTTCTTCCACTTCGAATCTACAATTCAAGTGAAAGGAGAAGCACCCCTTCTCTTGGATTACAAATCATTTTAATTACAAACGATTTTGCTCACTCATAATCCTATTGATCTCAAAGATTATTTTCGGTTTGGCATAAGGTGTGTTTTGAGAGATTTGAACAGGTTTATGTCACTTGAGAAAATGAGAATTTTGGCAAGTTAAAGCACAAAGAAAAAGAAAATATTTCTCAAAAGGATTTGTAATGAATTGTTGTGAAAGTTGTGTGATCTCAATAGTTTATATAGAGGATTGAGTGGGAATTTATTATAACTTCCTATAACTGCCAAAAACTGTCTAAAAATAGTTAATGACCGTTTAAGGAAGTTATGGTTGAAAACGACGCAAATATCCATTCAATACGGAATTTAAATTTCAAATTTAACCAAATAAACTGCCCGTGCAGACGTCTCCCACAGACGTTTGCCTCAAAAGTGAAATCCTTATACAGACGGCAGTAGAGGTGTCACTGAGAAATGTACAGAAAAATAGAAATTTGAAAATTGCACTACAGACGACTGCCACTGACGTCTGTAGTTCAAAACCTCCTGATACAGACGTTTGCCACAGACGTCTGTTTTCTGACATGGTGAAAGGCCAGGTTTTGAACTTGGCAGAATTTGAATCCGACAGATAGATTAGACGTCTCTAAAAGAGAGGAAGACGTCTTGAACATTAGGAAAAGGTTGGAATGGGGTTTCTAACTGTCATGCCCCGCTTCCTACTAGACGGAAACGGTGAAGTGGCAAGCCCGCAACGTATTTACTATAAAATAAATACGTTAAGCGTAATTAAACAATATATAAATGGACAAGAATGACAAGAGTAATAAAATAAATAGCAACTTTATTTACATTCAACTTTACGTACAACTGTTTGTAATAAAAATATACAATGATATAAAGAAAATGCCTAAACAATGGCATACAGAAAATAAGTGCAGGCTGGAAGGAGCTAGTAATCTGGCTGAGCTGTAAGCTGGTCCAAGTCCTCCTGGCTTGGCTCTATCTTCTCAGAGTCCGGTCCTCCTGACGAACATTCCAAAGAAAGAAACAAAAAGGAATGCCGTCAGTGAACTAGCGCTCGGTAAGTCCCGAAAGAAGAAATAGAAGATAGTATGTAATGTGTGAAATGAACAGGTAAAATTGTATGTGATCGTTTACAGGTATAGGATAGTTATTCTAATGTGGTTATTTGTAGTTTGATAAAGAAGGTATTCACGTATACGATAGGAGTCCATTTTACCCCGTGGACTATGGTAACATGTATTACAAGGTCCCGTCATAACCCACGGGACAACGGCACGTGAATTCATGTAGTTGTCTCTTAAAGTGACTTCTCGTGTCATGATATACGTTCCGTACCAATCTACCCCTTTATCCCCACGTATTTTATTGTATAGATTAAGATTACAGGTCTTCACCGAAACCATGGATATGAAATGTTCAGATTCATGTTCAGGATGTAATCATGTGTTCAAATAGTCATGTTGAGTTCATGTCAAGTTATAACTATGGCTCGGTCAAATCAAGTCAAGTATACAAGTTTGAGTTTGATATTGATTTCAAGTGTTCAAGTTCATGATCAAATATTCGAGTTCATGTTTGATTTTGGATTCGGGTTGAGTTTGGATTCGGGTTGAGTCAGACACTTATAAACTGATTTAACTCTTTAATTCTTAGGTTCGGGAGTAATCGGCAACTGCTGCACATGGACGGCAGGATCTGTGTCTTTTTCCAAGACAATTGCCATTGATGGCTCCGTTAAGTTGTCTAACCTGAATAGGCAAGCACTCACTTTCTCCGGATCCCTGGGGCTCAAGAGAATTGATCCCGCTTAAACCTATATTTACTAGAGTCCTTAAAATATTGTTTTGTATATCTCGAGGGGGTTTTATGAAAAATATTTTTAATATAGTTAAAAATAAAACCTCGAGGGTGATTTATAATATTTAGGGTTTTCATGAGCATGTGTTTTAATTATTGGGGTATTTTAATGATAAATACCTAGCTTTTAAAAGTTTATGGTATTTTATTGAAAACTAGTCCTTTTTGGTAACTTGATGGTATTTTATTAACATTTTTTTTAATCTTCATTTTTAGAAAAATATAGTTTCATAATATAATGAAAATATGGATTTATAATTTTATTTAATTTTGAAAATTAGTTTTATTTAGAAAATTCGCATTTCTTAAAAAAAACCATATTTTATTTCCTTTCGATATCGAATACTCCGTGAGGAGTTCTGCATCTCGCTCTACTATCCCAAGAATGTGTGATAATCCGCACCATCTATTAGTGGGTCCCCTAACGAGGGATGTAGATGCATAATTGCAAAAGAATATAAATACCGCTTTAAAAGAAACCCGGTTTTTAAAATATGTTGTATTTTATTGTAAAGATTATTCTTTGAACCAAACATATATATATATATATATAGGCACCATGCTATAAAACCAAAGTGTGCATGTGGGGTAGGTCGTTATCTCGTGAAGTTTTTCCTAAAGGTATTTAACAATTATCGAAAGAGCTGATATTAAAGTTCAAGGTATTTTAATGAAAAAGTTTGTTATTTGCGTATTGAACATGAAAGTATGGTTTCATAAAAAGACAATAGATATGAGTTTTGTTTTAAAAAGATATTAGGGTGATTATATGACATTTAGACATATCAAGCATGATAAATTGCTTAGAAATGAAGATTGCTACGTGTTAACTCCGCTTTTGTCGATGTTTTGACAAGATACGAATTGAGATGAAAAAGAAGAAGGGAAGAGAGACTTATGGTTTTGAAAATATTAAGAAAAGGATTAGGAAGAGAGGTGTGTCTTTGTGGCATCACGGGAGCTCCGGAAATGGCTTCGATCTTCGACGGAACAAGCTTGCTTGCTAACTCCACTTTACTCCACTTGCACTTAGGAACTTTTTGAGAAAGTTTTTGCTAGAATTTTCAAAATGATGATGAGCTAGGGCATGGGGTGGTATTTATAGTGGAGCATTAGGGTTTGGGAATTAAAAATATAGATTAAAAAGCATTAAAATGGTGTTAATTGGTGAAATGAAAGGTCTCTGTTTGATTGCAAGGAAATCAAACAGTGCAGAGGAGTTAAGAGGAGCTGAAGGGGCAAGTGTGCAAAGCACGGATCAAAATGGGCTCATCAGAACCATCCCCGCCAGCCCTATGACTAATTTGGACGGCCGGATTTGGATCTCTGGCCTCAAGATTCGTGCCACGTGGGTTTTTCTGTGTTTACACAATTTTGCGCATGTTTGATTTTTCTGAACTTTTCATTTCCCCGTATATTGCACGTGCAACTCTTGTGCTTCCTAAAAATAAAAAGACAAATCAAAAAAAATAATTATGTCTGATGGGAATCGAACACACAAGCTACGTCACAGCAGTACAAAGGATTTACCAGTGAGCTACAAGTTGTTTCTTGCTTTTATTTAATAGAAATAACTTTTAACTCTTATACAGGCTGTAATACTCTTTTCTATACATTAACAGGAAAATTTCTGTACAGAGATTTCAGAGTCGTTATATTCTACCCTCCTTATAAAAATTTCGTCCTCAAAATTTACAGGGACTAATTTTCAAATAGGTAAGGGTATCGTGTACGCATATCCTCTTCTCGTTCCCATATTGATTCTCCTGGCGAATCCTTTCTCCACATCACTCGGACCAAGTTTACTTTCTTGTTCTGCAATGTCTTCACCTTTCAGTTCATGATCTCAACTGGTTGTTGCTCGTAGGTTAGGTCAGTGTGTACTGTGAGCTCTGAGTGATCAAGTATGTTGCTGAGGTCGCTCACATATCATCGTAGCTGGGATATGTGGAACACGTTGTGCACTCCTTCCAATGATGGTGGTAGTTCTAAACGGTATGCCACTTCTCCAACTCGTTCGAGTATGTCGAATGGTCCTACGTATCTTGGACTTAGTTTATCCTTCTTGCCAAAACGGATCACTTCTCTGTTTGGAGAGATCTTCAAGAATACATGATCTCCAGGTTGGAACTCCAGATGTCGATGCTTTGCATCTGCCCAATACTTCTGTCGGTCTTAGGCTATGCGCATTCTTTCCCTGATCGTGCAAACTACGTTCACAGTTGCCACGATCATCACTGGTCTAAGGAGTTCACGATCTCCAACGTCGTCCCAACTTAGCGGTGAACGACACTTCCGTCTGTAGAGTGCTGTGAATGGTGGCATTCCAATGCTTGCCTAATAGCTGTTGTTGTATGAAAACTCCACAAGGTGTAGGCGATCTTCTCACGAACCACCGAAGTCTAACACACAGACTATTAGCATATCTTCCAGAATTTGAATTGTTCGCTCGGACTATCCGTCCGTTTGTGGATGATAAGCCATGCTGAAATTCAGACTCGTTCCCAGGCTAGCTTGCAGACTCTGCCAAAATTGTGATCGGAATCTTGTATCACGATCAGAGACGATGCAAACAGGTACTCCATGTAATCTCACGATCTCCACCATGTACTTCTTTGCTAACGTCTCAGTTGACTGGCCAACTCTAAATGGAATAAAGTGAGCCAACTTGGTGAGTTAATCCACAATAACCCATATTGCATCGTTACCCTTCGTGCTGCGAGGAAGGGCAGTCACGAAGTCCATGGTAATATGCTTGTTCCCGCCAAAAATTTTGGATCAAAATTTGTTGTTCGCTTATAAAAATAAAGGAAAACTCCACGTGTTAAACACGTGCACCTACATGCAAAGCATGTAGGTATCTCCTTAGATAGGATTAAATTCTTGAGCACCTCACGTGTTTCCCATGTGAGCGCCAGCGCCAGCTTCTGTTAGGATTAAATCATATAGTGGTGTCTCACGTGGAACACACGTGAGTGTCGACGTGCAAAGCACGAGAGTGAATATTTATAAAAGAATTAAATTCTTAAGCCTGCCCACGTGCACAACACATGAGCGCGAGCGCCCAAGTCAAGATCAATAAAAATAAATTCTACATAAGAAGTTGGGACACTCTCTGTTAAACAGAGCCGTTGGATCAAAAATCCAATGGAGATGATAAATCAACAAAATATAGAATTAAATTTTATTAGGAGAAAATATCTCCCAAATCTTTCTAAATAAGAAAGATACTCTCGGTTGGATCAATAATCCAATAATAGAATAAAATTCTATTTTGAGAATATATTCTCTCAATTTTTCTAAACAAAAAGAGATTGCTCTCTGTAAAACAGAGAACTCTTGGATTAAAAATCCAATGGTGATTAAAAAATCACCATTTTACAGAATAAATTCTGTATATGGGAAAATATTTCCCCAATCTTGTTAAAAACAAGAAAACATATTTTGTAAAACAGAAGTCCTTAGATCAAAAATCCAACGGTGGGTAAAATTCTCCAACTCAATTTTGAAACCAATTAAATCAATTAGAATCTCTCAATGAGAGATTTTCTCAAAATTAATTAACAAACTTGCCTCCACTATATAAAGGACCCGAGACTTCAAGTCTCATATAGAAAAAAAACCCTATAAGCTTCTGAAAAAAATACAATGAGCTCTCAAAACAACAAAGAATTCAATTCTCAAAGAGGAAGACTTCCCTTTCAAAAAAAACCTAGGTAAAGAAAACACAGAGATCAAAATAGCTCTTTTACCTATTTTAAGGGTTTAACCCTTCTCAAAGAACTTAGTTCTTTCTCTGGATCAGAGATCCACAAGACAAGTCTTCCACAAGTTGAGAATTTAATTCTCATCGGGAAGATCTTGTTCTTGAGAATCAAAGATTTAGAAAAGAACTAGGTCCAAAAGAAAAACAAAAGGAAAAAGAGCCTATAAAAAAACTCAGTTCTTAAAGAAAAACCTGATCCCAGATCTTCAAAAACGAAGATCTTGGTGATCATCAATGGTCAAAATGCCATTAACAGAGATTTAATCTCTAAAAAAGGAAGAAAAAAATGAATAGTGCCTCACGTGCTTCCCACATGGGCGCCCTTTTAACAGCGTCTAATGCCCCACGTGAAAAACACGCGGGCGCCCAAAACAGAAAGCCAGCGCCTCACGTGAAACACATGTGGGCGCTGAATAAAAGTGCTTAGCACTCCATATACAGCCGAAGACGGCTAAGTGCTTAGCACCGATTGGGCAGCGCCCAGCGCCTCATATGCTCCTCACGTGGGCGCCACACAAAAAGTGCTTAGCACTTCATATACAACCAAAATGGCTGAGTGCTTAGCACTGATTGGGCAGCGCCCAACGCCGCACGTGCTCCTCACGTGAGCGCCATATAAAAAGTGCTTAGCACTTCATATGTTGCCAAAACAGCTGAGTGCTTAGCACTAATTGGGCAGCGCCGCAGGTGCACCTCACGTGGATGCCATAAGAAGCGCTTAGAACTTCACATTAAGTCAAAATGACTAAAGTGTTCAACACTTATTGAGCAGCGTCCATGACTGAATGCTTCACAGGACATACATGTGAGCGTCAGAGCTTGATTGATTTGAAAATGTGTTTTGTTTGTAGTTAACCGCAATCAATAACGGTGTCGCGTGTAGCTAGACCGAGATGAGTACGGGTCGCCCTCTGGGAAATGTGGAACCTTTTACTTTTACTTTAGATGTGTTGAGAAAAAGAGGAGGAATAAAGAATTTTATAGAATGGTTTCTAGATCTACGTTAAACAAGAATGTAAAATATAGATCTAGATTATTTTAAAGATGTAGATAATATAATAAGAGGGCTTGTTGGGTTCGTTAGGATTTAGTAGTTATGGACGATTAATTAAAAGTTACCCTTTTTATCCATTAATAGATTTAGAACTAGAACGACGGTGATGCGTGTAGATTAGGGTTTCTGGAGGGAAAAGGAATCCCACTCTTAACCCTTATCTCGACACGGAACTCCGTTCATATCTAGCCTTTACCAAAACAATCATTAATCTAATCTCTAATTGCGGTCGGAACTAGCAAAGAATTGCTAGCGCGCCCGATTAGGATGTTAATGATTCTTTTGATAAAGTTCCTAAACTTTATAGGACTTAAAAAGGGTTTAGTTATTTTCATCGTCCATTAGCCTACCCTAATCCTACGAACCCTAACAAGCGGAGAATTACTCGCGCATGTTGGGAGAAGAAGATGAAAAGAAAGAGAGGGAAAACATAATGTAAAATGCAAAAGAATTAAATAAAATAACTACCTTTAGTAATCAACTGAAAAATCTACACTTTTATTCCGTAGAAAATGATTACAAAACTTGGTTTACTTCTCGATCTTTCCTAAGGAAGTAGACGAACAGTTGATGATCAGCCTGGATACGTGAGCGTCTGGGGCTTCGTGATCGCGTCGGCTTGAAAACTTTTCCAAGAGACTCTCGGTGCCCTTTTATAGTGCAAAGCCAGAATCTTCTTGTTGAAAACTTGGTAAAATTTATCATATATTTATGCCAAAAAATCCCATTCTCTAACTCCCTGGAATTGCGGCGGATCCGCGGCCCAAGGAGGGGTTTAGCCGTGGATCCGCGCTTAATGGTAGGGATCTCTTGATGAAATTTCTTGTGCTTGCATCTTGTGACATGTGGCAATCCTAGGCACCTTTAGAATTCAAAAATCTTTTCTCGGTTGCTTCCAGACTTGGTCTCCAAGTTTTGCTTCTTAATTTGGCAAGTTTTCTTCAACCACTTGATTTGTTTGATAGATTCTGCATAACAACTTGGAAAATTCTGCATAATAATCTCAAATAATATTTAGTAGACTTAGTTCTACTAGGATTTGGTCAATAGATTTATTTGCATACATTTTTCTACCAAATTCTAATTAAAATATATTAACACATGGAAAATAGTGTTTTTACACATAAACCCTCATATGTATAATATATTATAATAAAATCCTTTTTTAATATGAAAATGGTAGGAAAAATGTAATACAAATGTGCAGTTTTATCAACTGAACAAATACCCCCAAACTTATCTTTGATCGTCCCGAGCAAACTAGTTTATTTAAGAGGAGAAAAAGAAAGTAGAAAACTAAGCACACTTTCGTAGGCAGACACGATTGCACTGAGCACGTGCAACAAGCCGTTAAACCTCTAGGTGTCCCTAGTAGGAGGAAGGTTGTCTCCTGAGGGTTTTCAGCGGATTACACCCATAAAATCCCATAACAAAAGAGAGATAGTGAAATTTACATATAAAGATAAGAACCATAAAAGAAAGACTTTGAAAATAAGAGTTTCCAACTATACTAGCTTTTCAGTTATCATGAGCCCTATCTTAATAGTCATGAAAAAATGTTAGAAATCACATCATTCGTCAATAAAACATCATCTTTATTTTTCATTCCTACCTTTCATCCAAACATTGATCATATAACCCCATGTGTGTGTAAAGAACATCCCTACACTCGGAGAATTCAATTCAAGCTATCATACTCTTGTCCATCTACCTTAGTACTTTTTAACTTGATGAATATTTAGATTTGCTCACACATTTTCATGCGACCGTTAATACTTCTTGAGGTACTAACCAACCGATTACTCATGTGCTTGCTGATTAGATGATAATATTTTCCTCGTCTTGCACCACCTAAGGCTTAGCAGTGACTCCCAGACCAATTGGCCTCAGGGCACTAGGTGAAGAGGCACCCTCGCTATATTTTTTTATTGCTGCCTTGGCGATACAAAATCAGTGTTCATTTTTTTCTTTTCACCATTTTTATATTTTCTTCATTTTTTTTATTTCCTTCATACTTTGGCTTTTAGACAAGTGCATTTCAAGGTATCTTCTACTATCCCGAGTTTCACGACGTGTGTAAGTGCAAATAGTAGGGTATCAACATTCAAATGTTTGGCTTCCAGAATAGAAACTATTTTTCAGACTTATTTTTATCCTCAGATTAGTGACTTCCTTCATCTTACTAACCCTTGGGACAACAGCTCATAACTACTTATTACTAGTTCGTTTAAGAAAACTTCTAATTTTCTTGGTTTTCTTAAACTATCCTATCTTTTGGATGTAATTTTTCACTTTCTACTCTTTTGTTATAAAAGATTTTTTTTTTTAAATTTTTTTTTTAGTTTTTGAAAATGTTGTGCTTATGCAAAATATGATGCAGATTGATGTGTAAATAAGCACAAACCTCCCCCAAACCTGTTTACAGCAGTATCCTCATTGATGTCATCCGTTAAGCTCAAAAACCTGTAGACTTGGGAGGAAATTATTAATGGGGGCAAGAATATATGAAAGTGAAAATCCTCCCCCAAACTTATTTTAGGCTCACAATTTTGTAAAAATCATTTTCTTTCAAGAGCCAAAACATACCACCCCCCCCCCCAAACTTAAACAATTTTAATCTTTTAAAATCACACGAGGGGGTCAAGGTTATTGGTCAATGCCAAGCTTTGCAAAGACCGAAGGTCAACACCAACCATTCAAAAATTTTATCGACGAAGCACCAAGCTTGGTGGAAGAACATGTCACCTTTCGACAAGAAGAAGTAGGGAGGTGATAAGAGGTGTAATGGAAAAGGATAGCGTCTCAATTTGGAGAGACGACACAGTGATAGTAATGATGGATTACTCGCATTATCATGATTGTCCAAAAGAAGGGGTGGAGGTCCAATTTCTTCATCTTGGAGTTGACTCATCTCAACACCCGTGTCTTGTAAAAATGCGAGTTCATCAGCGAAAATTTCCTCAAAGCTTTTATCGATACCCCGAAAAATAATGTCATCATAAAAAATGGGGTGATCGTCAGAATCTATAAAAAGTTCCTCATCAGCGTTAGATGTTGACCCGGAAGAATACATGGTTGGGTCAAACAACAACATATGAAAAGAGTCAGTATCATGAGGTTGATCATGTTCGCTGCTGTCGACATCCATTAATTCGACAGAACACACATGAGCATAGGGTTCGGAGGGTTCACTTCCCAACTTGTAAATGTTAAGCTCAATTGACTTCTTTCCAAAGGATAGGGTCATAGAGCCGTTTCTACAATTGATTACTGTGTTGGAAGTGGCCAAAAAGGGTCGACCGAGTATCACCGGGATTTGATTGTGTGGGTTTGCTACAGATTGTGTATCTATAACGATAAAGTCCACAGGGAATATGAATTCCCCGACTTTGATTAACACATCCTCTAGCTTACCCCTTGGTTGGGTGATAGATCGATCGGCCATCTGAAGAGTGCAATGCGCAGGTTTTAACTCTCCGATCCCTAATTACTCATACACAGAATATGGAAGCAAGTTAACACTAGCACCAAGATCGAGTAGAGCACGATTGATATTTTTACCCCCAATAGAAATAGAAATTGTAGGACTTCCGGGGTCCTTTCGTTTCTTGGATAGTTGTTGTGTAAAAGCAGTGCTCACATTACTCGCAAGGAAAACTTTTTTAGGTACTTGAACTTTTCGCTTCCTGGTGCACAAGTCTTTTAAGATTTTCGCATATGACGGAACTTGTTGAATAGCATCTAGGAGAGGAATGTTTATGTTAACTTGCTTAAAAATTTCCACAATCTTCTCCATTTGTGGACTTGGTCTGTTGCCCCTCAACCTGTTTGGATAAGGTGCTTGATCAATAAGTTTTGGGTCCAACGTTTGTGGAGAAGACTGTGGGGATGGATTCGATCCCAAAACTGGAGTGGGAATCGACTTAGATAGATTTGGCGAAATGGGCGAAGGGTTCGAGCCTTGGGGAAAACGGAGAATAGGCTCGGATGAAGGTGGGAGACTAGACGAATTAGGGGAAGAAGAAGAAGCTGGGGTATCATTGGTGTCACTATCATCACACTGCACACCCACTCAGTCATTCAGCACTTTTCCCGATCTCAACGTGGTAACAGCACTCACATTATAACTTTGTGAGTGGCTAGGATTAGGTATGGGTTGAGATGGGAGTTTCCCTTTCTCTCTCGCACTCATTGCGGCATTTAACTGTGCGATTTGGATTTCTATTGATTTGATACTCTCACCATGGGAGGAGGAGTTTTTCGTTAGGGTATCAATAGAAGACCCCATCTCAGCCGAAATTTGCATGGATTGTTTCATGAACATATCCAAAGTTTGTGCAAGTGAGTTGTCAGTACCGGTCACTTGTGGTGTAGAAATGTTGGCCGGATTTTGGAAATTCTGTGACTGAAAGGGGGGCTGATTCTGTGGTTGTGGTTGCTGTGGAGGAGGTCTTTGATAATTGCTTTGTTGGTTTTGATTCCAAGAAAAATTAGGATGATTCCTCCATCCTTGATTATATGTGGAAGAATAAGGATCGTTTCTAGGTCGCTGCTGAAAAGCAGCATTAGCTTGAAACGATGCATTCATAGGACATTCTTCCGTTAAGTGTGAAGGATCCGAACAGCAACCACAGACGGTCTTAGGAAGCGTGACCTGATTTAGGGAGAAAGATGAGAACTTGTTTTCAATAGCATCGAGTTTCTTTTGTATCACTGCCATTTCGGCATTTACTGCAATAGAAACGTCGAGCTGGTGAATACCTCCCTTAGTTGAAGGTGGTCTTACACTTTCCCACTGCAACGTGTGTTCAGCAAGGTCTTCCAGATATTTCCATGCTTCACCGTCATCTTTAGACATGGAATTGCATTGACACATTGTTTCAAGCATCTGCTTTGTCGCTGGATTAATGCCCTCATATATAATCCGACATAAATCCCATCTTTCTATTCTATGATGGGGGCATTGGACAAGCAGATCTTTGAAACATTCAAAGCACTTCCAAAATGGTTCATTGGGAAGCTGGGTGAACTGGTTGATCTCGCTCCTAATGTGGGCAGTCTTATGATTTGGGTAAAACTTCTTAAGAAATGCTATGACAAATTCATCCCAATTAGTGATAAAGTGTGCGGCAGTATTATAAAGCCATTTTTCTGCCAAGTTTCACAGTGTGAAAGGGAGAAGACGTAGGCGCATAGCATCTAAAGTCAATTGTGAAGTACCCATCATTGCGCATACGTTTTCGAATTTGGTGATGAAAACGTACGCGTCTTCCGACTCAAGCCCGTGAAATTTGGGCAGCAGATTGATGTAGTGGGGTTTAATTTCGAAATTATCCCCATTAGGTGGTGGAAGAGATAGACAAGTGGGAAGATGACCACGGATAGGATAGCATCTCTCTTGGAGAGAAATGCGCGGTGGATTCTGCGCACCTACGGGCGGTGGCAGCGTGGTGTTATACTCTGATGGAGTGCCATCCATCTCGGTTGATGTGGTGTGTGGTGGGGGAAAAGAAGATGAAGAAGTACCGACTTCGGCGTCGATAGCAGGAACGCGGACAAGACAGGCACTAGGATCCCGTGTCCAGCCGAGCATTCACAAAGCGGGTTTAGTGCAAGTGGCAGCGTGTGTGATTTAAAATTAGCTTGTTTTGAAAAAGTGGGACTCAAGACAAATCACCCTAAGAAGCACAAGCAACTCCAGAACTAAGGTTACCTAGGTCCAGTCTCTAGACCGCTCCTAGACTTCCAAAGGACAAGCCGCAGGATCAATCCTCTACCGCCTCCGTACTACCCTTGTAACCAGATAAGTGCCAGGTAAGTGGGAAGGAACCACAGTAGTGGACCTAATTAAAAACCACTAGACTTTGACACACTTGCCTAGGCACTACAAAAGTAATGCGGATAAACGATAGATTACCCACGACCTTCCTCTGTCCTTAATGAGCGCGACAGTCCTTAGAGTCTGGTCTAGATATTTTTTAAATTAATGAAGGGTTGATCTAGATGCTCGGTTTGTTATTTGTGGGGCTTAGGAAGAGTAATGAAATCCCCACCTAATCTTGATTTGGTCTTTGCCCCTTAGAGTCCGTATTAAAATATGCAAAACAAAACCAATCACAAAACTTTTGCAAAAAGATTTTTAGCGGCGCGATTTTTGCAAAGAATCCTGCAGAAGATAGATTTTATTGGATTTGAGAGGAGAGAGAAGGAGTTGAGAATCTTACCAGAGAGTTCTGTAGCCCTAATCCCTCTAAACCACCGCATTTCCGCCGCAGTAAGCACCTTTGTGCCGCGGTTCCGCCGCAAGGTGGAAGGAACAGTTGATGAAAATTTTTCTCAAGCCCTCTGTGCTCCTCTGGATCTCGATGAATGCCTCTATCTTCTGTTTTCCTCAATTCTGTAACTCCAGATCTCCTTACAAAATTCACGCACAAATCGATAAATATGCAATTTGCAGTTTTGTGTTAATAATGATATAAATCGTCTAAGAATTCAACACAAATAGTAAAAATAAAAAATTACGCACGTATCCCCGGCAACGGCGCCATTTGATTGATGTGAAAATTGTGTGTTTTGTTTGTAGTGAACCGCAATCAATAACGGTGTCGCGTGTAGCTAAACCGAGATGAGTACGGGTCGTCCTCTGGGAAATGTGGAACCTTTTACTTTTACTTTAGATGTGTTGAGAAAAAGAGGAGGAATAAAGAATTTTATAGAATGGTTTCTAGATCTACGTTAAACAAGAATTTAAAATATAGATCTAGATTATTTTAAAGATGTAGATAATATAATAAGAGGGCTTGTAGGGTTCGTTAGGATTTAGTAGTTATGGACGATTAATTAAAAGTTACCCTTTTTATCCATTAATAGATTTAGAACTAGAACGACGGTGATGCGTGTAGATTAGGGTTTCTGGAGGGAAAAGGAATCCCACTCTTAACCCTTATCTCGACACGGAACTCCGTTCATATCTAGCCTTTACCAAAACAATCATTAATCTAATCTCTAATTGCGGTCGGAACTAGCAAAGAATTGCTAGCGCGCCCGATTAGGATGTTAATGATTCTTTTGATAAAGTTCCTAAACTTTATAAGACTTAAAAAGGGTTTAGTTATTTTCATCGTCCATTAGCCTACCCTAATCCTACGAACCCTAACAAGCGGAGAATTACTCGCGCATGTTGGGAGAAGAAGATGAAAAGAAAGAGAGGGAAAACATAATGTAAAATGCAAAAGAATTAAATAAAATAACTACCTTTATTAATCAACTGAACAATCTACACTTTTATTCCGTAGAAAATGATTACAAAACTTGGTTTGCTTCTCGATCTTTCCTAAGGAGGTAGACGAACAGTTGATGATCAGCCTGGATACGTGAGCGTCTGGGGCTTCGTGATTGCGTCGGCTTGGTAACTTTTCCAAGAGACTCTCGGTGCCCTTTTATAGTGCAAAGCCAGAATCTTCTTGTTGAAAACTTGGTAAAATTTATCATATATTTATGCCAAAAAATCTCATTCTCTAACTCCCTGGAATTGCGGTGGATCCGCGGCCCAAGGGGGGTTTGGCCGCGGATCCGCGCTTAATGGTAGGGATCTCTTGATGAAATTTCTTGTGCTTGCATCTTGTGACATGTGGCAATCCTAGGCACCTTTAGAATTCAAAAATCTTTTCTCGTTTGCTTCCAGACTTGGTCTCCAAGTTTTGCTTCTTAATTTGGCAAGTTTTCTTCAACCACTTGATTTGTTTGATAGATTCTGCATAACAACTTGGAAAATTCTGCACAATAATCTCAAATAATATTTAGTAGACTTAGTTCTACTAGGATTTGGTCAATAGATTTATTTGCATACATTTTTCTACCAAATTCTAATTAAAATATATTAACACATGGAAAATAGTGTTTTTACACATAAACCCTCATATGTATAATATATTATAATAAAATCCTTTTTTAATATGAAAATGGTAGGAAAAATGTAATACAAATGTGCAGTTTTATCAACTGAACAAATACCCCCAAACTTATCTTTGATCGTCCCGAGCAAACTAGTTTATTTAAGAGGAGAAAAAGAAAGTAGAAAACTAAGCACACTTTCGTAGGCAGACACGATTGCACTGAGCACGTGCAACAAGCCGTTAAACCTCTAAGTATCCCTAGTAGGAGGAAGGTTGTCTCCTGAGGGTTTTCAGCGGATTACACCCATAAAATCCCATAACAAAAGAGAGATAGTGAAATTTACATATAAAGATAAGAACCATAAAAGAAAGACTTTGAAAATAAGAGTTTCCAACTATACTAGCTTTTCAGTTATCATGAGCCCTATCTTAATAGTCATGAAAAAATGTTAGAAATCACATCATCCGTCAATAAAACATCATCTTTATTTTTCATTTCTACCTTTCATTCAAACATTGATCATATAACCCCACGTGTGTGTAAAGAACATCCCTACACTCGGAGAATTCAATTCAAGCTATCATACTCTTGTCCATCTACCTTAGTACTTTTTAACTTGATGAATATTTAGATTTGCTCACACATTTTCATGCGACCGTTAATACTTCTTGAGGTACTAACCAACCGATTACTCATGTGCTTGCTGATTAGATGATAATATTTTCCTCGTCTTGCACCACCTAAGGCTTAGCAGTGACTCCCAGACCAGTTGGCCTCAGGGCACTAGGTGAAGAGGCACCCTCGCTATATTTTTTTATTGCTGCCTTGGCGATACAAAACCAGTGTTCATTTTTTTCTTTTCACCATTTTTATATTTTCTTCATTTTTTTATTTCCTTCATACTTTGGCTTTTAGACAAGAGCATTTCAAGGTATCTTCTACTATCCCGAGTTTCACGACGTGTGTAAGTGCAAATAGTAGGGTATCAACATTCAAATGTTTGGCTTCCAGAATAGAAACTATTTTTCAGACTTATTTTTATCCTCATATTAGTGACTTCCTTCATCTTACTAACCCTTGGGACAACAGCTCATAACTACTTATTACTAGTTCGTTTAAGAAAACTTCTAATTTTCTTGGTTTTCTTAAACTATCCTATCTTTTGGATGTAATTTTTCACTTTCTACTCTTTTGTTATAAAAGATTTTTTTTTTAAATTTTTTTTTTAGTTTTTGAAAATGTTGTGCTTATGCAAAATATGATGCAGATTGATGTGTAAATAAGCACAAACCTCCCCCAAACCTGTTTATAGCAGTATCCTCATTGATGTCATCCGTTAAGCTCAAAAACCTGTAGACTTGGGAGGAAATTGTTAATGGGGGCAAGAATATATGAAAGTGAAAATCCTCCCCCAAACTTATTTTAGGCTCACAATTTTGTAAAAATCATTTTCTTTCAAGAGCCAAAACATACCACCCCCCCCAAACTTAAACAATTTTAATCTTTTAAAATCACACGAGGGGGTCAAGGTTATTGGTCAATGCCAAGCTTTGCAAAGACCGAAGGTCAACACCAACCATTCAAAAATTTTATCGAGGAAGCACCAAGCTTGGTGGAAGAACATGTCACCTTTCGACAAGAAGAAGTAGGGAGGTGATAAGAGGTGTAATGGAAAAGGATAGCGTCTCAATTTGGAGAGAAGACACAGTGATAGTAATGATGGATTACTCGCATTATCATGATTGTCCAAAAGAAGGGGTGGAGGTCCAATTTCTTCATCTTGGAGTTGACTCATCTCAACACCCGTGTCTTGTAAAAATGCGAGTTCATCAGCGAAAATTTCCTCAAAGCTTTCATCGATACCCCGAAAAATAATGTCATCAGAAAAAATGGGGTGATCGTCAGAATCTATAAAAAGTTCCTCATCAGCGTTAGATGTTGACCCGGAAGAATACATGGTTGGGTCAAACAACAACATATGAAAAGAGTCAGTATCATGAGGTTGATCATATTCGCTGTTGTCGACATCCATTAATTCGACAGAACACACATAAGCATAGGGTTCGGAGGGTTCACTTCCCAACTTGTAAATGTTAAGCTCAATTGACTTCTTTCTAAAGGATAGGGTCATAGAGCCTTTTCTACAATTGATTACTGCGTTGGAAGTGGCCAAAAAGGGTCGACCGAGTATCACTGGGATTTGATTGTTTGGGTTTGCTACAGGTTGTGTATCTATAACGATAAAGTCCACAGGGAATATGTATTCCCCGACTTTGATTAACACATCCTCTAGCTTACCCCTTGGTTAGGTGATAGATCGATCGGCCATCTGAAGAGTGCAATGCGCAGGTTTTAACTCTCCGATCCCTAATTGCTCATACACAGAATACGGAAGCATGTTAACACTAGCACCAAGATCGAGTAGAGCACGATTGATATTTTTACCCCCAATAGAAATAGAAATTGTAGGACTTCCGGGGTCCTTTCGTTTCTTGGGTAGTTGTTGTGTGAAATCAGTGCTCACATTACTCGCAAGGAAAACTTTTTTAGGTACTTGAACTTTTCGCTTCCTAGTGCACAAGTCCTTTAAGATTTTCGCATATGACGGAACTTGTTGAATAGCATCTAGGAGAGGAATGTTTATGTTAACTTGCTTAAAAATTTCCACAATCTTCTCCATTTGTGGACTTGGTCTGTTGCCCCTCAACCTGTTTGGATAAGGTGCTTGATCAATAAGTTTTGGGTCCAACGTTTGTGGAGAAGACTGTGGGGATGGATTCGATCCTAAAACTGGAGTGGGAATCGACTTAGATAGATTTGGCGAAATGGGCGAAGGGTTCGAGCCTTGGGGAAAACGGAGAATAGGCTCGGATGAAGGTGGGAGACTAGACGAATTAGGGGAAGAAGAAGAAGCTGGGGTATCATTGGTGTCACTATCATCACACTGCTCACCCATTCGGTCATTCAGCACTTTTCCCGATCTCAACGTGGTAACAGCACTCACATTATAACTTTGTGAGTGGCTAGGATTAGGTATGGGTTGAGATGGGAGTTTCCCTTTCTCTCTCGCACTCATTGCGGTGTTTAACTGTGCGATTTGGTTTTCTATTGATTTGATACTCTCACCATGGGAGGAGGAGTTTTTCGTTAGGGTATCAATAGAAGACCCCATCTCAGCCGAAATTTGCATGGATTGTTTCATGAACATATCCAAAGTTTGTGCAAGTGAGTTGTCAGTACCGGCCACTTGTGGTGTAGAAATGTTGGCCAGATTTTGGAAATTCTGTGACTGAAAGGGGGGCTGATTCTGTGGTTGTGGTTGCTGTGGAGGTGGTCTTTGATAATTGCTTTGTTGGTTTTGATTCCAAGCAAAATTAGGATGATTCCTCCATCCTTGATTATATGTGGAAGAATAAGGATCGTTTCTAGGTCGCTGCTGAAAAGCAGCATTAGCTTGAAACGATGCATTCATAGGACATTCTTCCGTTAAGTGTGAAGGATCCGAACAGCAACCACAGACGGTCTTAGGAAGCGTGACCTGATTTAGGGAGAAAGATGAGAACTTGTTTTCAATAGCGTCGAGTTTCTTTTGTATCGCTGCCATTTCGGCTTTTACTGCAATAGAAACATCGAGCTGGTGAATGCCTCCCTTAGATGAAAGTGGTCTTACGCTTTCCCACTGCAACGTGTGTTCAGCAAGGTCTTCCAGATATTTCCATGCTTCAGCGTCATCTTTACACATGAAATTGCATTGACACATTGTTTCAAGCATCTGCTTTGTCGCTGGATTAATGCCCTCATATATAATCCGACATAAATCCCATCTTTGTATTCCGTGATGGGGGCATTGGACAAGCAGATCTTTGAAACGTTCAAAGCACTTCCAAAATGGTTCATTGGGAAGTTGGGTGAACTGGTTGATCTCGCTCATAATGTGGGCAGTCTTATGATTTGGGTAAAACTTCTTAAGAAATGATATGACAAATTCATCCCAATTAGTGATAGAGTGTGCGGCAGTATTATAAAGCCATTTTTCTGCCAAGTTGCACAGTGTGAAAGGGAGAAGACGTAGGCGCATAGCATCTAAAGTCAATTGTGAAGTACCCATCATTGCGTATACGTTTTCGAATTTGGTGATGAAAACGTACGCGTCTTCTGACTCAAGGCCGTGAAATTTGGGCAGCAGATTGATGTAGTGGGGTTTAATTTCGAAATTATCCTCATTAGGTGGTGGAAGAGATAGACAAGTGGGAAGAGGACCACGGATAGGATAGCATCTCTCTTGGAGAGAAATGCGCGGTGGATTCTGCGCACCTACGGGCGGTGGCAGCGTGGTGTTATACTCTGATGGAGTGCCATCCATCTCGGTTGATGTGGTGTGTGGTGGGGGAAAAGAAGATGAAGACGTACCGACTTCGGCGTCGATAGCAGGAACGCGGACAAGACGGGCACTAGGATCCCGTGTCCAGCCGAGCATGCACTAAGCGGGTTTAGTGCAAGTGGCAGCGTGTGTGATTTAAAATTGGCTTGTTTTGAAAAAGTGGGACTCAAGACAAATCACCCTAAGATGCACAAGCAACTCCAGAACTAAGGTCACCTAGGTCCAGTCTCTAGACCGCTCCTAGACTTCCAAAGGACAAGCCGCAGGATCAATCCTCTACCGCCTCCGTACTACCCTTATAGCCAGATAAGTGCCAGGTAAGTGGGAAGGAACCACAGTAGTGGGCCTAATTAAAAACCACTAGCCTTTGACACACTTGCCTAGGCACTACAAAAGTAATGCGGATAAACGATAGATTACCCACGACCTTCCTCTGTCCTTAATGAGCGCGACAGTCCTTAGAGTCTGGTCTAGATATTTTTTAAATTAATGAAGGTTTGATCTAGATGCTCAGTTTGTGATTTGTGGGGCTTAGGAAGGGTGATGAAATCCCCACCTAATCTTGATTTGGTCTTTGCCCCTTAGAGTCCGTTTTAAAATATGCAAAACAAAACCAATCACAAAACTTTTGCAAAAAGATTTTTAGCGGCGCGATTTTTGCAAAGAATCCTGCAGAAGATAGATTTTATTGGATTTGAGAGGAGAGAGAAGGAGTTGAGAATCTTACCAGAGAGTTCTGTAGCCCTAATCCCTCTAAACCACCGCGTTTCCGCCGCAGTTAGCACCTTTGTGCCGCGGTTCCGCCGCAAGGTGGAAGGAACAGTTGATGAAAATTTTTCTCAAGCCCTCTGTGCTCCTCTGGATCTCGATGAATGCCTCTGTCTTCTGTTTTCCTCAATTCTGTAACTCCAGATCTCCTTGCAAAATTCACGCACAAATCGTTAAATATGCAATTTGCAGTTTTGTGTTAATAATGATATAAATCGTCTAAGAATTCAACACAAATAGTAAAAATAAAAAATTACGCACGTATCCCCGGCAACGGCGCCATTTGATTGATGTGAAAATTGTGTGTTTTGTTTGTAGTTAACCGCAATCAATAACGGTGTCGCGTGTAGCTAGTCCGAGATGAGTACGGGTCGTCCTCTGGGAAATGTGGAACCTTTTACTTTTACTTTAGATGTGTTGAGAAAAAGAGGGGGAATAAAGAATTTTATAGAATGGTTTCTAGATCTACGTTAAACAAGAATGTAAAATATAGATCTAGATTATTTTAAAGATGTAGATAATATAATAAGAGGGCTTGTAGGGTTCGTTAGGATTTAGTAGTTATGGACGATTAATTAAAAGTTACCCTTTTTATCCATTAATAGATTTAGAATTAGAACGACGGTGATGCGTGTAGATTAGGGTTTCTGGAGGGAAAAGGAATCCCACTCTTAACCCTTATCTCGACACGGAACTCCGTTCATATCTAGCCTTTACCAAAACAATCATTAATCTAATCTCTAATTGCGGTCGGAACTAGCAAAGAATTGCTAGCGCGCCCGATTAGGATGTTAATGATTCTTTTGATAAAGTTCCTAAACTTTATAGGACTTAAAAAGGGTTTAGTTATTTTCATCGTCCATTAGCCTACCCTAATCCTACGAACCCTAACAAGCGGAGAATTACTCGGGCATGTTGGGAGAAGAAAATGAAAAGAAAGAGAGGGAAAACATAATGTAAAATGCAAAAGAATTAAATAAAATAACTACCTTTATTAATCAACTGAACAATCTACACTTTTATTCCGTAGAAAATGATTACAAAACTTGGTTTGCTTCTCGATCTTTTCTAAGGAGGTAGACGAACAGTTGATGATCAGCCTGGATACGTGAGCGTCTGGGGCTTCGTGATTGCGTCGGCTTGGTAACTTTTCCAAGAGACTCTCGGTGCCCTTTTATAGTGCAAAGCCAGAATCTTCTTGTTGAAAACTTGGTAAAATTTATCATATATTTATGCCAAAAAATCTCATTCTCTAACTCCCTGGAATTGCGGCGGATCCACGGCCCAAGGGGGGGTTTGGCCGCGGATCCGCGCTTAATGGTAGGGATCTCTTGATGAAATTTCTTGTGCTTGCATCTTGTGACATGTGGCAATCCTAGGCACCTTTAGAATTCAAAAATCTTTTCTCGGTTGCTTCCAGACTTGGTCTCCAAGTTTTGCTTCTTAATTTGGCAAGTTTTCTTCAACCACTTGATTTGTTTGATAGATTCTGCATAACAACTTGGAAAATTCTGCACAATAATCTCAAATAATATTTAGTAGACTTAGTTCTACTAGGATTTGGTCAATAGATTTATTTGCATACATTTTACTTCCAAATTCTAATTAAAATATATTAACACATGGAAAATAGTGTTTTTACACATAAACCCTCATATGTATAATATATTATAATAAAATCCTTTTTTAATATGAAAATGGTAGGAAAAATGTAATACAAATGTGCAGTTTTATCAACTGAACAGAGCTCAAATAAGTTCTTATCACTTTTACATAAAAAGAAAAAGTGCTGAACAAACAGAGCCCAAATAAGTACTTAGCACTTTTGAATAAAAAAAAAGAAAAGATTAAGTAGACTAAGTCCAAATTGGCAAAGTTTCTGAGGTTTTCTTGCAGCTGAGCCCAAATGCTCTTTTGCTGGATCTTAAGTAAAAATGATCCTAAAATGTTGTTAAGTTAATCTTAGTCTCTAATAAGACTAACGTATTCTTAGAAAAAACAAACTGAGCCCAAATTCTTACTTATAAATTTAAGTTGATCTTAATCTCAAACTAGATTAACGGTCCTTAAATAAAACAAAAATATTTCTGAACTGTAGGAATATACAACCTAAGTTCAAAACCCTGTCAAGCAAATTCTTGACCCAAACCCAAATCTAAAATATACGGATTTGGACTAATCCGTGCCCTACGGGCGACGACATAAACTAGTCTCCGTATACAATCCACGAGAAACCAAAACAAACAAAAACACACACGACACGAAGTGAACTGCCTAAAGTGGCTATCGCAATGCTATAACATAATTAACTGCAGGGGCTTGCACCGGCAGGGAAGAGCGTCCCTACAAAAAACTCCTCACAAATGAGGGGGAATCTGATGAAATCTGCTAAACGGTCGCATCTGTCCAAACCTCCGATATATGGTGCCATAAATCAACTTGGTATCTTCGGAGAGGTGGATGGAGAAGTCCAAATAGCATATGCCCCCAAATTTAGGTAAGATGATCAATCCCATTTTGTCTCTATATTCGGCGCTGAACAGTGCTGCCATTTCCATTCTGGGATTGGTAACGGCTGAAGTATACCAGCAGTTCTGTGATATTCAGCCTTCACTTGCTGACACAACAAACACTTTGCTATATGATTAGTCTGAAATATTGCACATTTGAATGATTATTTTCCCCACAATTGTTAAGTTTTAAAAGGTGTTTATTGTAATTATAGAACATATGAGGGTTTATGTGTGAAAAGTTTATTATCATATGTTACTGCATTATAATTAACATTATGAGGGAAAATGCATGCATATAATATTTAAATGTAATATTGTAATTAAAATATGCATATCATATCAAATATTTCTAATCGATATTCTTAAGATTTAAATCATATAAAATGGTTAGGATAATATCTCAATAATAACAAATACTACTAAAACTATGACGTAAGATAATGTGCAGATATTAGCTCAGGTCTGGAGATCAAAAGATCCGAGATGTTGGAATCAAATCTTCCGAAATATTGAGGGAAAATATAAGATCTAGCAATGGCAGAGACTCGGAGTTAGATTCTCAAAATTCAGATATCTATAGGATCTCTGCATGCCAACACCGGAGTGCAGAAAAAATCTCAAGACCCGATCTCACTATTGTGCCGCGGTTGGGCGGCCAAAAACATAGATTCGCGGCGGATCCACGGCCCCTTTGTAGCCATAGGATTTGAGATTTGGTGTGTAACAAACGAGTTCAATTATACCAATTTCTGTTGCCGTGTGTGTTTTTTGTGGTGTTTATTTCATTTACCCTATTTGGTTGCGAATGGTGGTTTATTTTATATTCGACCCGCTTGCTTGAGCTTGTTGTTTCACAATACCCTAGCATCACGTATGTTTGCATATAACAATTTAAGTCCCTTAAAAATAATTTAAAAATACATGACATGGCTTGTTTGATACCCCTAACACTGTGGTAGCATCCTTGCATCGTGTTCTCGTCCCGTTCAGTGAAACGGACGTGTTTGGACGGCTACGCGCACGTACGTGCGTCCGTTCTTGGGGGTATGCATTTCTGTTACAAAATCCTTCATTTCAAATTTTGGAGCTTGCTAATAATTTTCACATTCCAAATCCAAACATTTAGACCCGACCCGGGCGCATTTCTGAATTATTTTGTATCCCGCCAAATTTTGATTATTTTAAATTTTCCTTAACTCATTTAATATTCCTTAACAGCCTCAATTTATTTACAACCAGCGAAAATAATTTTTTAAACAACCAAAATATTTTTCCAGATTACAATCTTTCTTCCCCAGCCAATGAAACCATTCCTTAAAGTATATTAAAATCTTTTATAAATTTCATCAAAATTTTCCAAAACCAATTCCTATTTTTCCCCAGCCAATCAAAACTCTCCTTTATTTGTCACCGGGCCCCATCATCTCTCTCTCTCTCTTTCTCTTTCTCTCTCTTCTGTCTCTTCTATCTTTATCTCTCCTGCGCAAACAGCCAAATTTATCTCTCCTCACTGTGCATTCCTCTCTCTCTCACTCCTCTCGATTTTTTTCTCTCTCTCCTCTCTCTCTCCTATCGCACGATTCTCTCTCTCCCTCTCTCTTTATATTTTTTTCCTTCGCCATCTTTTACAAAGAACCCATCGCCTGCATAACCCTAGCCGCTGTCATTCCCTCGCCACCATCGCCCTTCGTCGCCGCCTACTCTCTCTTATCACCCTCATCTCCATTCTCACCTTTCCTTCTCCATTCACTTCACACGCGTCGAGCACCTGAGAGCACAGCCGAGGCCAGCACATCCCCTCACCGCGATGATCACCGGAGTGATCTCGTCGCTGTCCACTGTTCCAGATTGACGCGGCGGTGAGCTTATCACACCCCTTCCTCCTCCTTCTTCCTTTCTTCTTCCTTTCTCTTATTCTTTCTGTTCTGTTGTTGGCCGCTGTCCTCTGCAGGCTGTTCGCCGGAGCTCCGTCAACGCAGTCGACGCTCACGACCCTTTTACAGATCAAGGTGAGCCTCCTCTCCTCCATCTTCATTCTCTTCTTCTCTTCTTTTCTCCATGCAGTTCTTTTAGTTTGTTGGTGTTCACTGTTTTTCTTGGTGGCCGGAATCCGACCGTGCCGGCGACGATCCCGACGACCTAGCGAGGACCTCTGACCCGTGTGATTCCACTGTTCGTCGTTTGGACTCATTCCGTGTATCGTGCGCGCGTCACGACTTTTCCCCTCCGACGCGTAACGTTCCGTACACCGTTTCTTGAATCCGTCGAGGCAAGTAAAACTTGCTACATGCTACTTAATCTATTATATACACATTCGATTGCACATTAAATCTGTAGTTCAAATTTAATACCATGATTTCCATTTTACAGTTCGATGTCGCGATATATCCTTTAGTTTCAAAACTTGAAACCTACCCGTTGCATTTACTTTATTAAACCTAGTAACCACATTTATATTTTAATCACATAATAAATAATTACCTAGTTTATGGTACCCTTTTTATAGTTTACTCTATTGGACACCCGTGTACATCTTTGACTTGTTTTAGTTATAATTGCATCTATTGAACCTATTATACATACCATTGCATCTCTAGATTACGAATACATGTTAACATGATTTTAACATCCATATTTGTATATTGTAGTTAAGTAATGATAACCGTGCCTCGATATAAATTAATCTGTACCTATTTGCATATCATATTACATGTTCCAGTTTATTGTTCTGACAGTACCCGTGCTTGTTTACTTATAACCATGTTTAGGTTAGTTTGATTTATGAGCACCCACACAACATTTTATGCTTCCTGACATGACTTGTTGCACTTTCTACTTGATATGACAAGGTACCGTAAACTCTTGACATGGCATGACACCTAAATACACTACTTGACTTGACCTGTTGTACCATGGCTTTACCTGTTACCTGATCTTGTGTCTAATGCCAACAAACATAACCTGTAGTCCTTACGGACCGTTCCTGTTGTCTATCCAGACAAACCTGCACCTACCTGATCCTATGTTGGCATTAGTTCTTGATTACTTAATACCTGACTTGAACACATATAACTTGGGGGTATGGGGAAATCAATGATGAAACCTGACTTGTAACTCGACAGTTCGACACCTGTTCTGATCAGTTTTACGGGCTAGGCCAGCCCCGGGGTGATGATGCTGACATCACTCATCTTTACATGCTACATTTTACTGCCTAGCGGCACGTCTCGGATTCAGCCCGAGAATCTTGACCGTGGTCCCGGGCACGCACGGGATACTATTAAGTTACATCGATGATTCATCAAATTGATTTCAAAGACTTGAGAGTAGATAACCCAATAGACCAGTTTAGTTTACTCACTGCACACTACCCTTCACTGCCCTGATTTATATTGCTGTTACACCTGCTTTATCATTTATGATTATACTTGCATGTCTTGTTACCCTGTTTATATTTTATTGCTTGATGACATGACGCGCTGACGTCTGGGTTTTGCATGGCCCGGATTCCGTACCTTTGCTGCAGTCCGAGCAGGAGTACTTCAGCCAGCAGGCTGAGCAGTGAGGACTTGGTAGTAGTTAGTTCTTTTACTTTTCAGCATTTTATTCCTGATGTGAGCCCGCATTATGGGACATACATTCCAGTTATTCTTGTATTGGATCTTTTGCTTCCGCATTATTATTCTTGACTCATTTTATTTTGGCTTATGGACATGTATTAGATAGCTTTATTTTGTTCTTGATATTTCTACAACCGTAATGTGACTGTGGAAGGACAATTCCTATCCACAGGTAGCATGGTTGACTATGTCGCGTGACTACCTTAGCGTACTCTGGGAAGCGGGGCGTGGCATGGTGTATGAGATCGTATCAGCATATCCTAATATCTATCAACTAGGGTTTCTAGCTTCTGTGACTATTTAAGGGACCGAGAGCTACACTTTGAAGATCATCAAACCGAAGAGATCAAGAGCTCCAAAGCGATCCACGCATCCATGTGATCATCAGCTAGTCATCCACCTCCAACAAGAGAGAGAGAGAGAGAGCAAAAACTAGGGCTCCCTGTAATCTACTTTGTACGGAGAGTTGTATGCAATAGTTGATTAATAAAGGTAGATCTTAGTTTATTAGTATTTTCGGATTTACTTTCTGCATTTAATTTCTGCATTTTATTTCTGCATCTTAATCATGTTTTCATTTTTCAATCTTTCTTCTAAATCTCAAACCATGAGTGAGTAATTCTTAGCTTGCTAGGGTTCGCAGGCTAGGGTAGATCAATAGATAATAAAATCATTTAACTCGTTTTATACATTTTAAAATCTATAAACTTTAGAAAAATAAATATTAACATCCTAATCGGACGCGCTACCAATCTATTGCTAGTCACGACCACGATTCGAGATCTGTTTAATACTTGTTTTGGTAAAGACTAGACATGCATAGAGATCATGCAAGGACAAGGGTTAAGAGTGGGAAACCCTAGTTTCTTCCAAAAGAACCCTAATCCACATTCATCACTATCGATCTAGTTTTAAACTCTTAAAATATAAATGGGGGCATTTTTAATAAGTCATCCATTACTACTAAGTCATATGAACCCTACAAACCTCTTCTTTATAAAATCTTACATCCATATTAAAATAGATCTACAAACAACCAATCAACCAATTTTTCATCAACTCGTCTAACGCAAGATAAAGGTTCACATTTCCCTGCGGACGACTCGTACTCATCGCGGCTAGCTATTAGCGACACCGTCTTGATTGTGGTTACTTTACGAAAAAAACACTCTTTAAAATAGATCAATCAACTGGCACTGTTGCTGGGGAAACGGCTGTAATTTTTTTTCTTGCTATTCATATTGAATTCTTATTAAATCCGGCAACCATAAAAAAAAACCACATCTTGTGTATTTAACGATTATTGTGCGAGTTTTGTAAGAGATTCTGGAGTAACTAGAGCAGGATAACAGAGAGTTAGATAATCTCAACATATCCCAGAGGAGCATAGGGATGCTCTGAAGAAAACTCAGCAAGAGATCCCTCCATTGTGCGGCGGAACCACGGCTCTCTGGTGGAGTTGGGCCCCCAAAATTGTCAGGTAACTTCTTCATATCTTTCACTCTCCTCTAAAGCTCCAACAATCTGATTTTGACTGCAGGATTCTTTGCAAACATCGCCGCTAAAAATATTTTTGCGTGTTTTAGATTTTGGTTTATTTTGCATATCTAAAACGGACATTAAGAGGCAATAAACCCAAACTCAGATTAGGTGGGGATTTCATCACCCTTCCTAGGCCCCACAAATCACAAAACAAGACCAAGCCTTTAAGGACCGTCGCACTCAATTAGGACAGAGGAATACCGTGGGTAATCTATCACTTATCCGCATGTCTCTTGTGGTTTCTAGGCAAGTGTGACTAAGGAAAATGGTTACTTAATTAGGCCTGCTATTTCGGTGATTCGTACAGCGGATACCTCCCACTTACCTGGCACTTACCTGGCCACAAGAGTGATAAAGAGGTAGTAGAGGATTGATCCTGCAACTTATCCTTTGGAAGTCTAGGAGCGGTCTAGTGACTTGAACTAGGAGACCCTAGTTCTAGGGATTGATTGTGCATTTTGTGATTTGTTGAGTCAAGTCTCAAGCCCCTCTTTCAAAGCAAAACAATTTCCAAAATCCATAAAGAGATTAAATCATTTCATCCTCTTTTCTTATAATAGGTAACCCAAACAGATGAACTCTTGCCGAATTTTGCTATCCAGAACCAAATATATTTTGTTTTCGTAACAGCTTCGGTACAAAATCTGACTCTACCATATCTTTAAGAGATAGATAGAGCAAGCAGAAAAGAACAGTTGGATACCTCACTCAAGTTCCTATCAACCGCATCAAAATTCCACATCTTCTTATGTTGATAATTCGTTTAAGCTAAGTGAGGGAACTTCAAAACGCATGTCCATCGCTGGGCATATTGCGAAGACTGAAAGCTAAAGTTTCAATCCTTTCACTAATCCAAAACCGTTAAGAAAACAAACACCATCATTCCCTTAGGAAAATATTGATACTCGTTTTGAGGTGAATATGACATATTTTACACCCATGACCATTGCTGAAAAAATAGTAATTGCCAGTCGCCAACTAGCCAACCAATCTCAATATTCTTCATATTCCAATGTTGAACCTATTCCTGGTTATGAAACATGGATTCACCCTTCTAATTCTTATCCACAGTACCAAACCTTCACACGCTCTCATGTTGACACTTATCTTGAGGCTAATAGGACAAATTAGAAACGCATGTCGATTGCGGAACACATTGAACTCGCTCGTAGCCAACAAGTAAGGGCATCACTTCTTAACATTTCTCTTTAGGATAATGCGGAAAATCATAAACGCGTGTCAATTGCGAAACACGTGAACTTTCCCGTAGCCAACAATTAGACACTTCCCAACCATACTCATCTTCTTCACCTTATTTAGACAGTGCTTCTGAAAATGAATTAGAAAGTTCCACGTTTCAAAGAGAATCCTTCATTAGAACTTGTTCACAACCAATGTCTAGTTTTGAAGTAAAGTTGGAATTGAGGAGTGAAAAAGAACAAGAGATCTCTCAAAGTCAAATCGAAACCAATTCTTTTGATCTCGACACCTTCCATCCTGCGCCCCAACCAAATATATTCAATGTTCAACCGCTTCATAGTCTAAGTGATGAGGTGCCCGAGAATAATATGTTTGACTGCTGATAGTGAGTGTGAAAGAGAGCTTGATATCATTTCAAATTAAACCGATCCTTATTCGACTACAATTTATATTTCAAAACTTCCAACACCATCAAGTGAACCAAGTGATTTATCGATTGAGGCTAGTATAATTGATGAATTCTTGAATACATATTCGTTTGATTTGACCGAAGGTGTTAATGAGAGCGGTGATGAGAATCTCGTTGAAAATGAACCCGTTATGTTGGATGAGTTAGATTCTCCTACCCATCATGTCTCTTCTATTGACTACGAACATCTTGCTATACAATTAACTGATCCTATTCTAATCACCGACCTATCCGATAAGCAGAACGATATCCGGCCTTCATCTCCCACATCTGGTTCAACAATGCTCGCAAATTTGTTCACCCATTTCATCACCCACTTTCTTTGGCTCTTCTAATTTTTTTTCAACTCCACCGAGTTTTAATGAATCACACTCCGATATTTCAAGTTCTATGATTCTTAAAAGATCACTCGATTTAGACTGTTTTGAGGAGGACGGAAACAATCATTCTGAATCTCCTACCTCTATAATTTCTGACGAATCGAGTGTTTTTAATCTTGATGCGCATAAGACTGACCTTGGAACTTTCAACCGTCCTCATGAATCTGCATATTCCATCAATATAGATATTGATGAAATTATTACTTAGACCATTGATGAAAGTTTTGAAGACATTTTCGCCGAAGAACTCGCATTCCTAAAAGACATGGATGTTGTGATGAATCAACCTTCACCCGAAGAAGTTGAACCGCTACCCTTTTTTTCTTATCAAGTACGAGAATACGAATATTCCACCTACTCCTTATCTCTCATATTCTCATTTTCGTTCACTATCACTATTTCGTCTCTACCAACCGAGACGTAAACCCGATCGATTCCGCCTCCTATCTCTCCACTTCTTCATATCTATAATCTTCCACCAACCATTGTGTTACATTGATAAAATATTCGAATGGTTGGTGTTGACTTTTGATCTTTGTAAAGTTTTGCATAGACCAATAACTTTTTACCCCCCACCCCCACCCCCCTTATAATGTTAAATGCTTAATAATGTTTTACTCAAGTTTGGGGGAAGAAAATATTTTGGCTCTTGAAAGAAAATAATTTTTTACATATTGTTAGCCAAAAATAAGTTTGGGGGAGGATTTCACTGTCATTAATTCTTGTCATCGTTACTAACTTTTCCTCCCAAGTCTATAGGTTTTAAGCTTAACATCAATGAGGACACTGCTGCAAATAGATTTGGGAGAGCTTTGTGCTTATTCATGCATCATTTTTTTCATTATACCAAATAAAAGCACAAAAAAAATTTGATAATGAAAGTTAGAAAGTGAAAAATTAATATGATAGGAAGGAAAAGTTTAAGAAATGCAAGAAAATTAGATGTTTTATAACGAAGCTAGTAATAGGTAGTCATGAGCTGTTGTCCCCAAGGGTTAGTAAGATGAAGGGAATCACTAATATGAAATAGAATTGAGTCTGAAAATAATCCCTATTCTTGAGTACAAACATCTGAACGTTGATACCCTACTATACGCACTTGCACACATCATGAAACTTGGGATAGTAGAGGATAGCTTGAAATGCTCTTGTCTAAAAGCCTTAGTATGAAGGAAAATAAATATATAAACAAAAAATATAAATGAAAAAAATGGTGAAGAAAAACGAACACTGGTTTTGTAATTACTTAAGGCAGCATAAAAAAAATATAGCGATGGTGCTTTATCACCTAATGCCTTAGACCAACTGGTTTGGGAGCCACTGATAAGCCTTGGGTGTTGCAATAAAAAAAATATAGGATATTGCTAATTACGCCTTAACGAGTGAGCACATTTGGTAATCGGTTGGTTAGTATCTCAAGAAATATTAACGGTCGCATGAAGAATGTGTGAGCAATCCTATCTATAAAACATTCACCGACTAAAAAGTACTAAGGAAGATGGACAAGAGTATGATAGCTTGAATTGATTTCTCTAAGTGTAGGGATGTCTTTACACACACGTAGGGGTATACGATCGATATTTAGAAGAAAGGTAGGGAGGAAGACTAAAGGCAATATTTTATTGAGGGATGACGTGATTTCTTACATCTTTTCATGACTATTAAGATATGGCTCATGACTACTAAAAAGCTAGTGTAGTTTGAAACTCTTATTTTCAAGTTCTTTCTTTTATATGTTCTTTATCTTTGCATGTAACTTTTATCGTCTTTCTTTTATTATGGGATTTTGTTGGTGTAATCCGCTGAAAACCCTCAGGAGACAACACTACTCCTACTAGGGACACCTAGAGGTTTAAAGGCTTGTTGCACGTGCTCAGTGCAATTGTGTTGCCTACGAAAGTGTGCTAGGTATTTCCTTTTCTTCTTCTTCTATATAATAATTAGTTTGCTCGGGACGATCAAAGTTATGTTTAGGGGTATTTGATTAGTCTGAAATATTGCACATTTGAATGATTATTTTCCCCACTATTGTTAAGTTCTAAAATGTATTTATTGTAATTATAGAAAATATGAGGGTTTATGTGTGAAAAGTTTATTATCATATGTTTCTACATTATAATTAACATAATGAGGGAAAATACATGCATATAATTTTTAAATGAAATATTGTAATTAAAATATGCATACCGTATCAAATATTTCTAATCAATATTCTTAAGATTTAAATCATATAAAATGGTTAGGATAATATCTCAACAATAAAAAATACTAATAACACTATGACGTGAGATATTGTGCAGATATTAGCTCAGGTCTGGAGATCGAGAGATCCGAGATGTCGGAATCAAATCTGCCGAAATATTGAGGGAAAATATAAGATCTAGCAACGGCAGAGACTCAGAATTAGATTCTCAAAATTCAGATATCTATAGGATCTCCACATGCCAACACCAGAGAGCAGAAAAAATCTTAAGACCTGATCCCACTATTGCGCCGCAGTTGGGCGGCCAAACACATAGATTCGCGGCGGATCCGCGGCCCTTTTGTGGCCGTAGGATTTGAGATTTGGTGTGTGAGATCGTATCAGCATATCCTAACATCTGGCAACTAGGGTTTCTAGCTTCTGTGACTATTTAAGGGACCGAGAGCTACACTTTGAAGATCATCAAACCGAAGAGATCAAGAGGTCCAAAACAATCCACGCATCCAGGTGATCATCAGCTAGTCATCTACCTCGAACAAGAGAGAGAGCGAGAGCAAAAACTAGGGTTCTTTGTAATCTACTTTGTACGGAGAGTTGTATGCAATAGTTGATTAATAAAGGTAGATCTTAGTTTATTAGTCTTTTCGCATTTACTTTCTGCATTTAATTTCTGCATTTTATTTCTGCATCTTAATCATGTTTTCATTCTTCAATTTTTCTTCTAAATCTCAAACCATGAATGAGTAATTCTTAGCTTGCTAGGGTTTGTAGGGTAGGGTATATCAATGGATGATAAAATCATTTAACTTCTTTTATACATTTTAAAGTTTATAAACTTTAGCAAAACAAATGTTAAAATCCTAATCGGGAGCGCTACCAATTTATTGCTGGTCACGACCACGATTCGAGATCTGTTTAACACTTGTTTTGGTAAAGGCTAGATATGAATAGAGATCAATGCAATGACAAAGGTTAAGAGTGGGGAAACCTTAGTTTCTTCCAAAAGAAGCCTAATCCACATTCATCACTATCGATCTAGTTTTAAACTCTTAAAAGATAAAATGAGGCATTTTAATGAGTCATCCATTACTACTAAGTCATATGAACCCTACAAGCCTCTTCTTTATAAAATCTTACAACCATATTAAAATAGATCTACAAACAACTAATCAACTAATCTTTCATCAACTCGTCTAAAGCAAGATAAAGGTTCACGTTTCGCTGCGGACGACCCATACTCATCGCGGCTAGCTATTAGCGATACCGTCTTGATTGCGGTTACTTTACAAAAATAACACTCTTTAAAATAGATCAATCACTACGATTCTAGCTACTTCGCGCTTCATTCCATGCCACCAGTAGTGTTGCCGTAAATCCTTGTACATTTTTGTACCACCTGGGTGTACCGAATATGGAGAGTTGTGAGCTTCTTTCATCAACTCTTCTCAAACTGGGACGATTGGCACACATAATCGACTTCTATATCGCAAGAATCCATTTTCGTGGATGATGAAGTCAGTTCGAAGTCTACTTTCTACTTGTTCTCTGATTTTCTGTAGCTTGGCATCATTTGCTTAAGCCGCCTTGATCTGATTTACAAGAGTGGACTAGACTTGTAAGTTCATCAAAGATGAAGCGTTACCTGGAACAACTATTTCGATCTCCAATCCGTGTAATTCTTGTTGTAGCTTCCACTGAGCGGTGAGGTTCATTGCTAATGGCTGGCGACTAAGTGCATCAGGAACTATATTCATCTTCCCAGAATGATACTGTAGATTGATGTCGAAGTCCGCCATGAGTTCTAGCCATCTTCTCTGTCACATGTTTAGTTCCTTCTAAGTAAATACATACTTCAGACTCTTGTGGTCAGTGTATATATCCACCCGTTCTCCCAAGAGGTAGTGGCGCCAAATCTTAAATGCAAAAATAACGGCTGCCAACTCCAGATCATGTGTTGGATAGTTGCGCTCATGAATCTTTAACTGTCTTGATGCAAAAGCCACAACTTTTCAATACTGGTGTAGAACACATCCTAATTCTTTACCGGACGCATCACAATGAACAACGAATCCTCCAGATTGATTCGGTATTACAAGGATTGGCGCAGAGGTTAACCTCGACTTGAGTTCTACAAAAGCTTTTTCACATGTTTCTGACCACACGAATGCTTCGTCTTTATGTGTGAGCTTGGTCATGGGTGCTGCAATCTTTGAGAAGCCTTAAATGAATCGACGGTAATATCCTGCTAATCCCAAGAAACTTCGTATATCCTTCACCGTCTTTGGTGTCATCCACTCACTGACAGCTGACACCTTTGCTGGATCTACAGAGATTCCTTCGCCTGAAACGATATGTCTGAGAAATCCGACTTGATCTAGCCAAAATTCACACTTGTTGTACTTGGCGTAGAGTTGATGTTGTCGTAATGCCTCCAGGACAATCCATAAGTGCTCGGGGTGTTCTTTCCGATTCATTGAATACACCAGGATGCCGTCGATGATGATGACAATGAACCTGTCTAAATACTCTCGGAAAACTTGGTTCATCGGGTTCATGAAGATGGCGGTGCATTAGTCACTCCAAATGGCATTACGAGATATTCATAATGACCATATCGAGTCCTAAACGTCGTCTTCGGAATGTCGGACTCTTTGACCTTCACCTGATGATAACCCAAACGAAGATCTAGCTTTGAAAATATACAAGGCCCACTTAACTGATCAAAAAGATCATCGATGCATGGTAGTGGATACTTGTTCTTAATCGTCACTTCTTTCATAGCTCGATAATCCACACACATCCTGTATGGACCTTCATTCTTCTTCACGAGTAATACCAGAGATTCCCAACTTGAAGTACTGAGTCGGATCCAATCTTTCTTCAGCAGTTCGTCCAACTGAATACGGATCTCTTTCAATCCCTCCAGACTTAACCGGTATGGAGCTTTGATTACAGGTTGCGCACCAAGTTGTAAATCAATACTAAACTCAAGAGTTCGATCGGGAGACAAACCTGATATTTCTTCAGGGAACACATCTTCGAACTCTCAAACTATTTCGGGCTTTTCTTCTTCCGCCGGTAGCGAGAAACTTCTGCATTCTTCGGTTTAGAACGGTAGCTTCTTGGCTCCAAAGTTCTATCTCCACTTTTGAAATAGAAGATTGGGTGATCTGGTATCTCAAATACTACCCTCCTTTGACGGCAGTCAATAGTAGCATAGAATACTCCCAGCCAATACATTCCCAACACAACATCGAAATTGGTATGTCCAGTATTTTGATATTTGCGTAGAATTCTCGTCCGCAAACTACAACTGGATACTGATCAAACCCCATAGTTGCTTTCAAGACTCCATTCCCGGAACTGACATTCCAGCTTGAAATGAGTGGCTTCACGGGAATAGCATGCGTTCTCATGAATCGTTGTGACATGAAGCAGTGTGAAGCTCCAGTGTCAAAAAGTGCAAGTACAGGAAAGGTGGCTACTAGTATAGTACCTAAGTTGTGTGAGGTTGGGTTTAGATATAGAAAAATTATAATGATACACAAGGATTGAAAAGTTCAAAGGATGGGAAATTACCAATGATGACTTGTCATGTGGCTTCGGCCTCCTCGACTGTCATTGTAAAAGCCTGACGTCTCGGTACATTCCTATTTTTCGGAGGCACATTCCTCTGTCCTTGGGGCAAATTTCTCTGCCCTTGAGGCATGTTTCTCTATACCTGATGGAATTGACGATGAGGCTGTGCAGGTGGCTTATGTGGAGCTGGTGCAGGAAGGGCTAGGCGGAGTGCAGGTGCCTGAATGGCTGGTCTCTGTGGAACTGTGATTGCGGGTCTGGGTGTTGATTCTGTGTTAAAATGATATGGGCATGCTCCTATAGAGTGAGTAGATGCACCAAAAACCAAACACAGGTCATTTTCAGTCCTTTGCCAGGTGTCCAGTTCTCTTGCAGTAGAAACAGAAATCTGGACTATACCGATTAAATGATCCTTCCGGTCTTCTGGGTGCAAAGGTCAGCCTAAAAGAGGCTCCTCCTGTCATCTGTGCGGCAGGGCATTTTATTACAGCTGTTTGGACTTATCCTTCTTCTTGACTAAAGTTTCGTAACGACGTGCTGCCTTCAGGGCGAGTTCATGAGCTGGGTAGTCGCCTATGGCTAATGCTGCCTGAATCTCCGGGTCTAAGCCCTGTTGGAATCGTCTAGCCCGAATCTCATCGGTCGGGATCAAATGTGCCACGAACCTGATAAAATATGATGTCAAGATAGTGATGTGTTTTAACGGAACAGTATTAGATACGAATTCTTTACCTGCTAAGCATGATAAATTCGGCATCAATTCATCCACTGATTTTACCCATAAAGAATCTTGCTGCAGGTAGATGAACTGTTGCTCCATCTCAAATCGAGTAGTCTCGGGGAAGAACTTCGCATCGAACAAATCGCAGAACGTCTTTCACTCTATGGGTTGGGTGAGACGGTTTTCCTCAGCCTTCCACCAGACTCTTGCATTGTCGGTGAGCTGCAACTTAGAAACACTCACCCAGGAAATATCTAGCACTTGAGCTACTGCCAGATCATCTTCGATCGCTTGAGCCCATTCTTCTGCTTCAAGTGGGTTCACTTTTCCAGAGAAGTGTTTTGGGTGCAAAGCCCGAAATTGCTTGACTCCGGGTGTCTCGGCTTCGGGGCGGTGGATGAGGATAGCAGTCTGCTGCTGCAGACCTTCCAATAGGCTCTTGATAACCTCAATTAGTACAGTTTTCTCATTGATAGGAGCTGCAACGGTAGGTGGTGGTGGTAGAGTAGGAGGTGGAGTATTGCCGTTGACGTTCGTGCTGGTGTTGTTCGGAGAATCCATTACCTTGATAGAAAAGGAATGATTAGGATAGATTCAAGAAATTTGAAATGTAAGGAATGTATAGTTACTGATTCTCATAATTCTTATGATATATTTCTTAAGACTTCATGCAGAACTGACCTGCATGGGCTGCCAACAAAACCTGTCACGCCCCGCTTTCCAGTAGACGGAAACGGTGACGTGGCAAGCCCGCAGCGTATTTACTATGAAATAAATACCTTAAGCATAATTAAGAAATATATAAATGGACAAGAATGACAAGAGTAATAAAATGAACATCAATTTTATTTACATTCAACTTTACATACAATTGTTTTTAATAAAAAGATACAATGATATAAAGCAAATGCCTAAACAATGGCATACATAAAATAAGTGCAGGCTGGAAGGAGCTAGTAATCTGGCTGAGCAGTAAGCTGGTCCAAGTCCTCCTGTCTCGGCTCTATCTCCTCAGAGTCCGGTCCTCCTGACGAACATTCCAAAGAAAGAAACAGAATAGAATGTCGTCAGCAAACTAGCTCTCGGTAAGTCCCAAAAGAAGAAATAGAAGATAGTATGTAATGTGTGGAATGAACAGGTAAAATTGTATGTGATCGTTTACAGGTATATGATAGTTATTCTAACGTGGTTATTTTTAGTTTGATAAAGAAGATATTCATGTATACGAGAGAAGTCTATCTTACCCCGTGGACTATGGTAACATGTAGTACAAGGCCCCGTCATAACCCACGGGACAACGGCACGTGAATTCATGTAAGTGTCTTTTAAAGTGACCTCTCGTGCCACGATATACGTTTTGTACTAATATACCCCTTTATCCCCGCGTATTGTATTGTATAGATTAAGATTACAGGTCTTGGCTGAAACCATGGATATAAAATGTTTAGGTTCATGTTCAGGATGTAATCATGTGTTCAAGTAGTCATGCTGAGTTCATGTCAAGTTATAATTATGGTTTGGTCAAGTCAAGTCAAGTATACAAGTTTAAATTTGATATTGATTTTGAGTATTCAAGTTCATGATCAAGTATTCGAGTTCGTGTTTGATTTTGGATTCGGGTTGAGTTTGGACTCAGATTGAGTCAGACACTTGTAAACTGATTTAACTCTTGAATTCTTAGGTTCGGGTGTAATCGGCAACTGCTGCATATAGACGGCAGGATATGTGTATTTTTCCAAGACAATTGTCATTGATGACTCCGTTAAATTGTTTAACCTGAATAGGCAAGCACTCACTTTCTCCGGCTTTCTGGAGCTCAAGAGAATTGATCCCGCTTAAACTTATATTTGCTAGAGTCCTAAAAATATTGTTTTGTATATCTCGAGCGGGTTTTATGAATAATATTTTTAATATAGGTAAAAATAAAACCTCGAGGGTGATTTATAACATTTAGGGTTTTCATGAGCATGTGTTTTAATTATTCGGGTATTTTAATGATAAATACCTAGCTTTTAAAAGTTTATGGTATTTTATTGAAAACTAGTCCTTTTTGGTAACTTGATGGTATTTTATTAACATTTTTTTAATCTTCATTTTTAGAAAAATATAGTTTCATAATATAATGAAAATATGGATTTATAATTTTATTTAATTTTGAAAATTAGTTTTATTTAGAAAATTCGCATTTCCTAAAAAAATCGTATTTTATTTCCTTTCGAGATCGAATACTCCGTGAGGAGTTCTGTATCTCGCTCTACTATCCCAAGGATGTGCGATAATCTGCACCATCCATTAGCGGATCCCCTGACGAGATTTGTAGATGCATAATTGCAAAGGAATACAAATACCGCTTTAAAAGAAACCCGGGTTTTAAAATATATGGTTTTTTATTGTAAAGATTATTCTTTGAACCAAACAAATATATATAGGCATTGTGCTATGAAACCAAAGTGTGCATGTGGAATAGGTCGTTACCCCGTAAAGTTTTTCCTAAAGGTATTTAACAACTATCGAAAGAGCTGATATTAAAGTTCAAGGTATTTTAATGAAAAAGTTCGTCATTTGCGTATTGAACATGAAAGTTTCGTTTCATAAAAAGACAATAGATATGAGTTTTGTTTTAAAAATATATTAGGGTGATTATATAACATTTAGACATATCAAGCATGATAAATTGTTTAGAAATGAAGATTGTTACGTGTTAACTCCATTTTTGTCGATGTTTTGAAAAGATACGAATTGAGATGAAAAAGAAGAAGGGAAGAGGGACTTACGGTTTTGAAAATATTAAGAAAAGGATTTGGAAGAGAGGAGTGTCTTCGTGGCGTCACGGGAGCTCCGAAAATGGTTTCGATCTTTGACGAAACAAACTTGCTCGCTAACTCCACTCTACTCTACTTGCACTTAGGAACTTTTTGAGAGAGTTTTTCTAGAATTTTCAGAATGGTGAAGAGCTAGGGCATGGGGTGGTATTTATAGTGGAGAATTAGGGTTTGGGAATTAAAAATGTTGATTAAAAAATATTAAAATGGTGTTAATCGGTGAAATGAAAGATCTCTGTTTGATTGCAGGGAAATCAAACAGTGCAGAGGAGTTAAGAGGAGCTGAAGGGACAAGTGTGCAAAGCACGGATCAAAATGGGCTCATCTCATCAGAACTGTCCCCGCTGGCCCCATAACCAATTTGACCGGCCGGATTTGGATCTCTGGCCTTGAGATTCGTGCCACGTGGGTTTTTCTATGTTTACACCATTTTGCGCATGTTTAATTTTTCTGAACTTTTCATTTCCCCGTGTATTGCACGTGCAACTCTTGTGCTTCCCAAAAATAAAAAGAAAAATCAGAAAAAATAATTGTGTCTAATGGGAATCGAACACACAGGTTACGTCACAGCGGTGCAAAGGCTTTACCTATGAGCTACAAGTTGTTTCTTGCTTTTATTTAATAGAAATAACTTTTAACTCTTACACAGGCTGTAATACTCTTTTCTATACATTAACAGGAAAATTTCTGTACAGAGATTTCAGATTCGTTACACTAACCTTATGAGATCATTTCCAATTACATGTGTATCACTCATAACTTTATATTATATCTTGATTCTTCGATATGCTTCATTTCCTTGAGTTGTTACTTCGAGACGTGATTGAATCTTGAAAGTGCTTGCATCCTTTTGTTGCTTGCATCAAGTCTTCATGCCATAATACCAGTTTGAGTGCATATCCCATGGTAGGAAATCTTTCTTGATTTGAGTGTATTTGCGCAAACTGTACTCAAGATAACTTGGAAACGTCGTTAGTAACATACGAATTCATTTAAATAATGTTTTGAACTACATCATCAAGACTGAGAATTGTGTGACACGGATGTCAACATCTCTAGCATGGTTAAGCCGGCTCAGGCTGCATTTGGACTGATATTTGATCATATAAGTTACTTAACACTACAAATGAACTTAGAATCAAAGAAAACGTTCAAACACTCATTTTATTTGGATTTCTAGATACATGGTGTTACAGAATTTATTTTTTAAAAAACAAGAATCGTTATTTTAAATTTTATTAGATTTTGATAAAGAGGATTATTGAAAAGAGAATATTTAGAAAAGGATTTTCAATATATAAAAAATTATTAGTATTTTAAAGGAAAATATTTTGTTTATCTTTAATTTAAAATATCTTTTGTTAGAGAAAATAATTTCTAAAATCATTTTTGGTATTTTTAAAGACAAGAAAGATTAAGAGATTTATTAAAAAAAATTGAAAAGATAAGATTATTTATTAAGTATTTTTAAGAGATTAATTAGATTTCATCTTACTTAAAGATATTTTTTTTTAAAACAAATCTATTTTACGAAAACCTCTCTTTAAACCATTAAATCTAAACTTTTTTAATTCTAACCCTTAATCTCAAAACCCTAATCTCTAGTCCTATAAATAAATCTTTTCCTCTCTCCCTCTCTTATAATTTTTCGTCACAACAAAAGGTTTTTCTTGAGGCGCTGTAAGAATTTCAAGTCGGTCGGGGTCTTTATCTATGAGTTAGGATTTTGGCAAATTGATTGTTATATCGATTTGCACACTTCTGTAAGTTTCCCTTGTCCGTATATTTATATTTTCCGGAAGCTCTTATCATATTTTCCTTCTGAAATTATGTGACTATTACATATTTTCATCATATAGTTTTCCGAAGTATTTATTCATGTTTTATAAGATTTTACAAGTTATGTCCATTTACTTTTTGCATGAGATACTTGATACATGATTACTACTTTATATGTGATTGATATTTGATTCATGTTATTGGTTAACTCTTATTTATAGAAAATTCACGATTCATGTAGTAAACCGTTTTTGACACGGGGTAATGGGGGTTGGAAAAGAAATAGAGTCGTATATATCGAAAAGACGATAAATGCTATTGTATGCGAAATTAAGTGCCATGTGAAACAGAGTGCCACGTCATGAGGGAGGGGACCACCTCTTGAATTCATGGGGGGCACCTCTAAAATCCCCATATGATGTTCCGACATGACGAACAGAATATTCAGCCCTACTCTGGTTTCGATTCGTACAAGACAAAATATGGTTATATATATATATATATATATATATATATATATATATATATATATGTTTGTGTGTGTGTGTGTCAATATCTTTTTACATGAGCTTATATTATTTTTCCTTACTATTTACTCAGTTGATTTTATTTTATATTAATATCATATTTTCATTATCTTTATTGAATTTTCGGGAGACTTACCGAGCGTTGGTTCACTGATGGGCATTTTGTATGTTTTCTTCTTCTTTTTGTTTTTTTAAAAGTACATTAGATTTTATTTTAGAGGGGGATGAAGTAGTTCCTGGTAAGGAGGACGTATCAACCCAAGACCTTTCACACTTCCAGCTATTTCTTGTCACAATCCGGAAATGACATGTGACAGGCACTTGAATCACGTGAAGTCTATAGGACCCCACCGTAACCTAAGTAAGCCAAAAATCAGGAATCTAAACCTTTTTAAGTAAATAGTGGATGTGAAGTTTTGGAAAAAGGGGTATAAATAAAATCAAGTTCCGCTATTTAAAGTATAAGTAAAGTTTATAGAAATACAAGTGGATTGTATACTAAACTTTGAAAACATTTTCGTCATTTAAAATTTTGACAGCACCTACTTTGTAAATTTTGATAAAAACCAGTACATATACATAAATATAATCTGCATCCCCAATCGGGAGCTATCTCATCGCTAATCCGCGGAATCACATCCATACAGTATATACGACGCCCAAGACGAAGACCAGTACAAGAAAGAAAGTAAAAAAATACCAAAAACATTATAAACTCAACTATAAAGAATAATATACAAGTCTCGTTCTAAGTCCAAAAGAATATACAAATTTGGTCTCTAAGTTCACAAATATACAAGTCTGGTTGATGCAGTTTTTAACTAAATTACAAATAAATAGATATACAAGCGGCGGTTACGATCTGTAAGAGCGGTCGGTCCTGCAAGAAAACTATAGCATAACGGGGGTGAGTTGCCAACTCATGAGGAAAAAACATCATCACGCAGAAATTAAATGCATAACGATCTACCTAGGTCTAATAGTAATATAATATCATACCGTGTGGTAACGAAATTGAATGTGTATGTGTGTGTGTGTGTGTGTGTGTAATATCGTGTCTGTATCAATATGTGGAATAATGTCATCCATAGCATGTATATATATCATCCAATGAGTGTCCATCAACGACACTTGAAACCATCATAAAGCATTGAGTGTCCAGTATCGACACTCGAAATCCTCATAAATCTCGTTTCCAGCATCGACACGTAAATCCTCACATCTCAAGCGCCGTCTGATCGGATTGGCTCTCATATCCATCTGCATCATATCACTCCGGTCGGTATCCTCCGGATATCCGCCGAGTCTCATACTGTCACCTATAGGTAGTGTTCCTGGTCAGGCTCAATGCCTTTCTATACAATCTTCTTGACCCTAGGTACCGTATTGGGTCCACCATGTATCCGCAGACGGTAACTCCTCACTCCTCTAATCGGATAATAATCATAGATCAAAACCGAGAAAACTCATGGTGGACGCCGAAATATCATATCAAGAGAAAATAGCATTTTTAAAATATTCACAAGTTTTATAAAATCATATATGCGATTTCTCAAATCCAGAATCTCATGAAAACAAAATCTCATAAGAACATGGTAATAATAGAATAACATGTAAAGGCACAGAACAGTAAATAATGCATTGCAAGTGTGTTCATATCAGCGTGTCGTATAAGAAGTATAAAGAAGGTACAATATCAGTAATAGTATGTGGTGCTGGGTACTAACAGAAATCTAAAATGCTAACAGGATATAGTGTGGTACGGTGATATAGCGAGTTCTAACTATATACGTGGCATGGCAATTACCGATGATGTGTGTGAGCATACAAGTATGTATACATGCAATATGTAAGTCATCGGTAATGGTGTGCGTATCCTAACAAACGAAATCAAGTAGAGCTAAAGTTATAAATGTAGTATATATATATCATGAATGACAAAAGCATGAGCGTTTGCAGAAAAAAGAAAATCGTAATGCGAGCGTATGTAGAAATAAGGAAATCAAAATGCGAGCGTATGCAGAATAAGGAAATCGTAACGTGAACAAGTATTAAAATATCCAACTACGTATGAACCATATAGTTATAGTTTAAAATAGCACTAAATGTTGTTTTTGGAAATAGGGACTACGATATTTTTGAAATAGATACCATTTGAAAATTCATAGCACACCCTTAAAATTATCATTTCAAAGTATGTAACAAATCGTTAGTTTTGAAAATAAGTATGGTTCTAAATATCTCATATTTTCCACTTTGAAAAATTAACAAGATTCTTCGAGTCGAAATAAATATCGGCCGTAATCGGCGATCAATCATCATCATATCATATACGGAATATCACTCGTACGATAGCATCCAATCAATATGGTACGGATCTATAATCGCATACACTAATCTCATATCATCTCATATCATACCATATTGTCTCATCTCATATCATGTTGTCTCATATTATATCATATCGTCTCATATCATATCGTATCATATCGTCTTATATTATATCATACTATATCATGTATATTTATATCGTAAATATCCTTATATATATGTATGTATGTATATAGCTTAATGGCAAGAAATGGATACTGAGGGTATAATCATCTACTAAGTGTACTACTATCGTATATAGTTAGATTATGTATATATATAGTATCCTAATATCTACGGTTGCAGGGATGTTATACACCGTCCACCCGACTTCCCCCGTAGATATAAATCTACTCACTTAAACGTCTCGCCCGAGGTGAAACCGATGGATGTCTTACCCTTCTTCGTCGTCTTGGAAGTCCACGTGATTTTACTTACAATCGAAATCATAACCAAAATCGTATAAAAACCTAAATCAAAATTGAAATCATGAGCGAAGTGGACATAGGTTAGAACTAATGGTCAACGCATGCTAAAACGACAAAATACCCCTCAACGTCGACATACAAACGTCGAACCAAGTCAGATCATGAAAATCCAAAAACAAAGTTTTCAAATATCACAAAACATCGTCAAAACCAAGTAAAATGCTCCCAGGATTTTACTCAGGTGATCTGGAACTATTTAGCATATAGGGTAGGCTTAATTATCGAATGAGTGAGCTACAGAACAAACCCCACACCCTAACTCTATAACTTGGCTGCAAATTATGGCCTAAATCATTAAATTTGTAGTTTTGCTTTGGGAGTAGGGGATCGGGCTTCTATGGTGGTCTCCTACTGGTCTAAACATCTCACAGTATTCGCAAAAAAAATTCAGAGATCCCTAGTTGCTCCAGATTTCATTTGAACTTCAAGAACACAAGAAAACCGATATTTGAAAATCTTAACTCATGTTTCAAAACTTTAAAACTCTGTAGATAAAAAATACTTGCAATAAAATACTCTCACATATCACTAATGATCTTGTAATCACTCACTAATCCCCTACTACACCACCACTACAAGTTCTATCCACAAAAACCCACCTTTGAATTTTCAAGTCTAGAAAACATACACTTCTAGCTCTAAATTAGTGTGTGAAGGCAAATATTGTAAGAACTTGTTATAAAGTGGGATTGTTACCTCATATTAGGGATAACGGAAAATTCCAAGATGGCAAAAGATCCCAAATTGGAGGCTTGATCACATCATGAAGTTTAGGATGAGAATAGAAACATTTTTTTGTGAAGTCTTTAAAGTGTTTTGAGGAGGATTGCATGGTGTTTGTGGGATTGTAGATGAAGGTGGATGTAACACCCTAGTTCATTTATACCAATTCTATTTTGAGTATTTCTTTATTTATGGTCTTTTCTTGATTTATTGTGTTTTGGGTGCGAACAGTATATTTGACATCTGTATTTGCATCCGACCCGACCTGCTTGCTGGAAACCCGTCTTGATCCCTGTTTATGATTTATCTCGACTTTTTGTGAGAATCCGTGCACTTTCATGTTATATTACTGGCATTATATCTGGCATCTGCATTTTTAGTATAACAAATAAAAGTCAAATAAAATATTTTAAAAATATCTTGCATGGCCTGTACCATACCCCTAACCCTATTGTAGCATCCGTACATCGTGTTCTTGTTCCGTTCAGTGAAACAGACTCATTTGGATAGCTACGTGCACGCTACGTGCATCCGTTCTTAGGGGTATGATTTTCCGTTACCCGGATATCCTATTTTAGTATTGGTCGACACGTATATTATCCGTATTTTAAAACTAGAATTTTAGACCCGACCCGGGCGTGTTTTGGAGTAGTTTTTGTATTAACCGAAATCTCAAATTTTAATAAATACTTATCCTTACTATTTTTTCTGTCAAAATCATATTCGAATATCTTATTTCAGTTTAAAATATTTCTTTTAAAAAGATTTTTAACAGACTCTCTCTCTCTGTCAAATATATATATATATATATATATATATATATATATATATATATATTCTTTATATATTTTTTATATAATATTTTATACCCTATTTAATACCCACGTCTCTCTCTCTCTTCCCCTCTCCTATTCTCACCTCCCATCTCCTATTCTCACCCCCTCATCTTCTTCTTTCTTTTCCCGCGCGCGAGCTCAAACCCATGTTGCGCCGCTCGCCTGCCTCGCCGTCTCTCGCGCCCACCGTCACCGCAACCACCACCTCTTCGTCCACCTTCTTCTCCTCATTTCCTTCTTTCCTCCCGACACCACGACCACCTTCATCACCGCCACCTGCAACTCTTCCCGGCAACCCAAGAAACCCACGACACCACAGTGCAGCCCCTCTCATGCTCTCTTCCTCGTCTTTCTTCTTTCTTTTCTTGATCTTGTTTCTTTCCGGTGATCACCCGCCGGAGCCGTGCTAGTCGCCGACGATCCGAGTGATCGAGTGAACGTCCTCTACCTGCATAGGTTTCCTCTTGCCTTTCCTGGACCCGTCCCACATGCCGTGTATGCGTTGCGACGTTTACCCGACATCGGACGTGCCGTACGCACCCGTTGTGTGTTCCGCTCCAGCAAGTTTATCTTGCTACATGCTATGATACATATTGTACATCCATATTAATAATATTACATGTTAATTGCATTGTGCATCCCACTTAGTCTTGGAGCTGTAAATGTAACTCCTGATTGATATTTGTGCATCCATACCATTAATTATATATCTAGTTGCATGCCATGTCACATTATTTCATATTACTGTTATATTAACACCACATGCTTGATAATGTGCATCCAACATAGTCATAGAGTTGTAGATGTAATCCCTGATAGATATTTGTGCATCTGTTTTTTATTGTGCATCCGTACTTTTATCGTGCATCCGTACTTGCTACAGTTTAATTATGAGCATCCGTTTGATACATGTGCACTACCTGTCATGACCTGGTACACCACTACTTGACCTGTTACCTGATCCTGTTTCTAATGCCAACAATCCTGACATGTTGTCCTGACGGACGTATCATGTTGTCTGCATAGACAAACATGTACCTGCTTGATCCTGTGTTAGCATTAGCTCCAGTTTATGAATACCTGACTTGAACACATAACCTTGGGGGTATGGGGAAATCAAAGGTGGAACCGAGTGTAACTTAAAAGGGTATTACTTAATCCGTGGTCCCGGGGGGTAATGGGACAGAATCATTCGTGATTCTTCTTGATCCGTGGTCCCGGGGGGTAACGGGACAGAACCATTCTTGGTTCACATATCCTGATCAGTGGTCCCGGGGGGTAACGGGATATATTCTTTGAGTTACATGAGGAGTACATCAATTGATTTCGAATAAATTTAGAATAAAAACCCAGTAGCACAGTTTAGATTATTTACCGCGCTTCACCCGCACTTATACACTTCACTGTTCATACCCGTGTTACTGTTATACACTTATTACTGTTACTACTCATGCCTGCATATCTTGTTACCTCCTGATTATATTATTATTGATATTATGACGCACTGACGTCTGGGTTTTGCATGGCCTAGATCCTCTACCTTTCTCGCAGACCGACCAGAAGTACTTCAGTCGACAGACCGAGCAGTGAGAACTCTGTTAGTATTTTTAGTCTAGTTTCTTTCAGCATTTTCATTTCCTGATGTGAGCCCGTATTTGGGACATACTTTCCAGATTATTATTGTTTATTGGATTTATTGCTTCCGCATATATTTCTTGACTCGTTTATTCTGGCATATGGACATGTACTAGATAGTTTATTTTATTTTTACTGTTCTTGATATCTTATAGACAGTCGTAATATGACTGTGGAGAGATGTTTCCTAACCACAGGTAGCATGGTTGGCTCTGTCACGTGCCGATCTTAGCGCACTCTGGGAAGCGGGGCGTGACATGGTTTGTTTGGTATCAGAGCCATAGGATTTAGGTTAATCGGGTTTGATTCTTTTGTAGTTGGGTATTGAACCCAATACACGAATCAGAAAACCCGTGATTAGGAACATGTCTTGCCACATTGTTATCGTGATTCTTGAATCATATCTTTCTCTTGATACTTTGTCTTGACGATATGCAAATAGCTTTGCATCTCGACTTGAAACCTTCTGGTTCTCTATTGTTTCTTTCTATTCTGATACTAGGATTTGGGCGACTTGAACAGAGTTATGTGATTGTAATTATGAACTGCAGCATGGTTACAATGTGGTACTCTAGTTAAGTAACTTGGAGTCCTAGTCTTGATTCATTTCCTTGATTTTTGGTCGTGATATTACCTTACTTCTCTCGGTTTCATTGCTTACCAGTTCATGTTTTATCGCAAGCTTGAATTCTGTTTACCGTGCTTATCTTCTTCAGTATCTTGGCATCAGATGAAGTCGTTTCAGGTATCCTACTTGTTCATGTTTTCTTGCATCAGCATTATTCGTTTCTGGTGCATCCCATTGTTATGTGTCGTCCAAGTTTATTGTTGCACATTCGATTTATTGCACGACCCTGTCTAGTTGTTGGGACATACACACTGGGAAAGGAAAGATCATATCTAGTAGTGAGTGTAAGGATTGTTCTGTTGTTATCAGCGGACGTGAGTTATTCGCGGATTTCTTGGTGATCGATACTGGCAGTTATGATGTTGTCTTGGGAATGGACTTTCTCGACACTTTCCACGCTCACATTGATTGTAGGGCAAAGAAAGTGATTTTTCAGATTCCCAGACATCCGGAGTTTGTTTTTGCTGGAGGTAGCAGTTCCGTCGGGCCAGTCGAGTTTAGGGCTAGGCCGACACACGGTGTTCTTTCGTCGATGGAAGTTAATAAGGAGGAAGCGCCAGCTGTAATTCGAGAGTTCATGGACGTTTTCGAGGACATCTCGGGTTTACCACCAAAACGAGATATGGAGTTCGCGATCGATCTTGTTCCTGGCGCTGCGCCAATTTCAAAGGCATATTATCCAATGTCACCGGTAGAGTTGGAAGAGGTAAAGAAGCAGGTTACCGAATTGATGGAGAAGGGTTGGATTCGCAGCAGTAATTCACCTTGGGGAGCTCCAGTTCTTCTAGTCAAGAAGAAAGATGGAACAAGGAGGATGTGCATCGATTATCGAGAATTAAACCGGGTGACCATTAAGAACAAGTACCCGATCCCTCGCATTGGCGAATTGTTTGAGCAGCTTAGTAGCGCGAGGGTATTCTCGAAGCTGGATTTGCGATCCGGATATCATCAGGTCCGAGTTAAATCAGAGGATATTTGCAAGACTGTGTTCCGAACTCGATATGGACATTACGAGTATTTAGTGATGCCATTCGGAGTCACGAATGCACCGGCGATATTTATGGACTTGATGAACCGAATCTTTTCACCGTTCTTGGACCAGTTTATAGTGGTGTTCATCGATGATATTCTGGTCTATTCGAGAAGCGTAGAAGAACATGCAGAACACTTGAAGATCGCATTGCAGACATTGAGGCAAGAAAGATTATATGCAAAGATGAGCAAGTGTGAGTTTTGGCTTGAAGAAGTGAAGTTTTTAGGGCATGTCGTATCTGGAGATGGAATCGTCGTTGACCCTGAGAAGATTGCAGAAGTTCAAGATTGGCCGATTCCGAAGAACGTAGCAGAGATCAGAAGTTTTCTGGGACTTGCAGGATACCACAGAAGATTCGTGGAGAATTTTGCTCGATTGGCTGAGCCTTTGACCAAGCTTACCGAAAGGAGATACCGTTCGTATGGACGGATAGTTGTACGTCAGCTTTTGAGGCGTTGAAGCAAAGGCTGATAACCGCTCCTATTTTGACCGTACCAAACGGTTCCAGAGGGTTGGTGATTCACAGTGATGCATCTGGGAAAGGATTGCGATGTGTTCTGATACAGCATGGGAAGGTTATAGACTACGCATCGAGACAGTTAAAGACCCATGAGAAGAATTACCCAACTCATGATTTAGAGCTTGCAGTTGTGATTTTCGCTTTGAAGATTTGGAGACACTACTTATTGGACGAAAGGGTCGAAGTGTTCACCGATCACAAAAGCCTAAAGTACGTGTTCACGCAAAAAGAGCTCAACATGAGGCAGCGTAGATGGTTGGAGCTGATGGCTGACTACGATCTTGATCTAAAATACCATCCGGAGAAAGTTAATGTAGTGCCGGACGCGCTTAGTCGGTTGCCAGCAATTCGGATGTTGACTGCACAGAAGAAGCTTATCGAGGATTTTCGGAGATTTGAGTTGGAGATCGTGTTACCGCATTCTTCGGAACAGTTGATGCAGCTGTAAGTACAGTCATCGTTGATCGAGAGTATTAAAGCAGCGCAGTCACAGGACCCAAGATTGCAGAAGTTTCGAGATAGGTTGAAGCGGGACTTCGAACTGACTTGTTGATTCATGAAGATAGTTCGTTGCGATATGGTAGCCGTTTGTGTGTGCTAAAAGGAGACATTCGTGAAGAAATTATGAAGGAGGCGCACAGTTCCGCTTTTTCCGTACATTCAGGAGGCACGAAGATATACCGTGATCTATTACAGCATTTCTGGTGGGAGGGTATGAAAGGGGAAATTGCTCGCTTTGTAGCAAAGTGCTTGGTGTGTCAGCAAGTTAAGGCTGAACATTAAAGGATAGCTGGTTTATTGCAACCACTTTCGATTCCTCAATGGAAGTGGGAACATATAACCATGGATTTCATGACAGCTTTATCGCGGAGTCCAAAGGGCAACAATGCAGTTTGGGTGATTGTTGAACGACTGACCAAGGAAGCTCATTTCATTCCGTTTCGAGTTGGTCAGTCAACGGAAGCGTTAGCAGAGCGGTACATGCAGGAGATTGTGAGATTGCATGGAGTACCTGTGAGCATCGTTTCCGATCGTGATACCCGATTCTTATCGCACTTCTAGAGGAGTTTACAGGAAAGTTTGGGGATGTGATTGAAGTTTAGCACCGGTTATCATCCTCAGACAGATGGCCAGTCAGAAAGAACGATCCAAACTCTTGAAGATATATTGAGAGCTTATATGTTGGATTTCAAGGGTTCATGGGAGGATCATCTACACTTGGTGGAGTTTTCGTACAATAACAGTTTTCAGGCGACTATTCAGATGGCTCCATTTGAAGCATTGTATAGCCGCAAGTGTCGCTCACCCGTTTGTTGGGACGATATTAGAGAGCGAAGATTGTTGGGACCGGATTTGATCGTGCAAACCGTGGAGGAAGTTAACACTATCCGAAATCACATGAAGGCAGCACAAGATTGGCAGAAGAGTTGGGCCGATATATCGAGAAGACCTCTAGAGTTCGCTGTTGGTGACCTTGTATTCTTGAAGATATCACCAACTAGAGGAGTGATTCATTTTGGGAGTCGAGGTAAGCTTAGTCCTCGATTCGTGGGGCCTTTCGAGATTATTGAGCGTGTTGGAGAAGTGGCTTATCGATTGGCATTACCACCATCTTTGGCGAATGTTCATGACGTGTTTCATGTATCTCAACTCCGTAAGTATGTTCGAGATGAAACGCACGTGCTAGATCATTCGGAGCTGACTGTAAGGGAGGATTTGACCTACGAAGAACGACCGATGTCGATTGTTGATCGAAAAGAAAAGGTTCTTAAGAACAAAGTTATCCCTCTCGTACTTGTTTCTTGGGGAATCGCTCGCACAGAGAATCAACTTGGGAACGAGAAAATGAGATTCAACAGAAGTTTCCAGACCTCTTCTTGTAGATTCATATTTGTCTATCTTTTCTTGTTCCGGGAATTTCGAGGACGAAATTCTTTTTGTAGTTGGGTATAATGTTATACCCTAGTTCATTTATACCAGTTCTATTTTGAGTATTTCTTTATTTATGGTCTTTTCTTGATTTATTGTGTTTTAGGTGCGAATAGTGTATTTGACATCTGTATTTGCATCCGACCCGACCCGCTTGCTGGAAACCCGTCTTGATCCCTGTTTATGATTTATCCCGGCTTTTTGTGAGAATCCGTGCACTTTCATGTTATATTACTGGCATTATATCTGGCATCTGCATTTTTAGTATAACAAAAAAAAGTCAAATAAAATATTTTAAAATGGCTTGTACTATACACCTAACCCTGTTGTAGCATCCGAACATCGTGTTCTCGTTCCGTTCAGTGAAACGGACACATTTGGATAGCTACGTGCACGCTACATGCATCCGTTCTTGGGTGTATACTTTTTCGTTACCCGGATATCCTATTTTAGTGTTGGTCGACACGTATATTATCCGTATTTTAAAACTAGAATTTTAGACCCGACCCGGGCGTGTTTTGGAGTAGTTTTTGTATTAGCCAAAATCTTAAATTTTAACAAATACTTATCCTTACTATTTTTTTTGTTAAAATCATATTCGAATATCTTATTTTAGTTTAAAATATTTCTTTTAAAAAGAATTTTAACAGACTCTCTCTCTCTGTCAAATATATATATATATATATATATATATATATATATATATATATATATATTCTTTATATATTTTTTATATAATATTTTATACCCTATTTAATACCCACGTCTCTCTCTTCCCCTCTCCTATTCTCACCTCCCCTCTCCTATTCTCACCCCCTCATCTTCTTCTTTCTTTTCCCACGTGCGAGCTCAAACCCACGTCGCGCCGCTCGCCTGTCTTGCCGTCGCTCGCGCCCATCGTCACCGCAACCACCACCTCTTCGTCCACCTTCTTCTCCTCACTTCCTTCTCTCCTCCCGACACCATGATCACCTTCGTCACCACCACCTGCAACTCTTCCCGGCAACTCAAGAAACCCATGACCCCAGAGCGCAGCCCCTCTCCTCTTCTCTTCCTCTTCTTTCTTCTTTCTTTTCTTGATCTTGCTTCTTTCCGGTGATCACCCGCCGGAGCCATGCTAGTCGCCGACGATCCGAGTGATCCGGTGAACATCTCCTACCTGCGTGGTTATTCTATTGCCTTGCCTGGACCTATCCCGCGTGCCGTGTGTGCGTTGCGACGTTTACCCAACGTCGGACGTGCCGTACGCACCCGTCGTGTGTTCCGTTCAGACAAGTTTATCTTGCTACATGCTATGATGCATATTTTACATCCATATTAATAATATTACATGTTCATTGCATTGTGCATCCCACTTAGTCTTGGAGCTGTAAATGTAACCTCTGATCGATATTTGTGCATCCATACCATTAATTATATATCTAGTTACATACCATGTCACATTATTTCATATTACTATTATATTAACACCCCATGCTTGATAATGTGCATCCAACATAGTCATAGAGTTGTAGATATAATCCCTTATAGATATTTGTGCATCCGTGTTTTACTGTGCATCCGTACTTTTATCGTGCATCCGTACATGCTACAGTTTTATTATGAGCATCTGTTTGATACCTGTGCACTGCCTGTCATGACCTGGTACACCACTACTTGACCTGTTACCTGATCCTGTTTCTAATGCCGACAATCTTGACATGTTGTCCTGACGGACGTATCATGTTGTCTGCATAGATAAACCTATACCTGCTTGATCCTGTATTGGCATTAGCTCCAGTTTATCAATACCTGACTTGAATACATAACCTTGGGGGTATGGGAAAATCAAAGGTGGAACCGAGTGTAACTTAAAAGGGTATTACTTGATCCGTGGTCCCGAGGGGTAACGGGACAGAATCATTCGTGATTCTTCTTGATCCGTGGTCCCGGGGGTAACGGGACAGAACCATTCTTGGTTCACATATCCTGATTTGTGGTCCCGGGGGGTAACGGGATATATTCTTTGAGTTACATGAGGAGTACATCAATTGATTTCGAATAAATATAGAATAGAAAACCCAGTAGCACAGTTTAGATTTTTTACCGCACTTCACCCGCACTTATACACTTCACTGTTCATACCCGTGTTACTGTTATACACTTATTACTGTTACTACTCATGCCTGCATATCTTTTTACCTCTTGATTATATTATTGTTGATATTATGACGCACTGACGTCTAGGTTTTGTATGGCCCAGATTTTCTACCTTTCTCACAGGCCGACCAGGAGTATTTCAGTCGACAGGCCGAACAGTGAGGACTCTGTTAGTGTTTTTAGTCTAGTTTCTTTCAGCATTTTCATTTCCTGATGTGAGCCCGTATTTAGGACGTACTTTCCAGATTGTTATTGTTTATTGGATTTATTACTTCCGCATATTATTTCTTGACTCGTTTATTCTGGCATATGGACATGTACTAGATAGTTTATTTTATTTCTACTGTTCTTGATATCTTATAGACAGCCGTAATGTGACTGTGGAGGGATGTTTCCTAACCACAGGTGGCATGATTGGCTCTATCAAGTGTCGATCTTAGCGCACTCTGGGAAGCGGGGCGTTACAGTGGAGGAGGTGGAGAAGGAGAAGAGGAAGAAGAAGAAGGAGGAGATGAAGCGATATGAATAAAACAATGGTCATAGTAACCATACCCCTCCCCCCTCTCTTATGCTCATACTTCATTTTAATAATGCAACCATACCCCCATTTTTTTTTCCTTTTTCTCTTTTCTTTTTCTTTTCCTTTTTCTCTTTTCTTTTTAAAATATAAAACCATTATATAAAAGCACAATAAAATGTTACCCCTCTCATTAACATGTCATACACACTAAGTATGGTTAAAAAAAATAAAACTAGGTTTAGTACACAAAATAAGAAAACACAAATAAATTTTAACATTAAATTTGTATGGATATAATTATATACTGATTTATGAAAAGACCGATTAAATAAATGCTCGCTTAATTAATAATTCATTTTAAATTCCAATTATTTTCCAAAATAGAGGTATATAATCATACCAATTTACGAAAATTCAAATCCATAATCGTTATAATATCCGTAAAACTTATTATATTATTATTTAAATTTCAAAATAATATTTTTTATTTTTTTGAAATATTACAATCTTCCTCCCTTAAATAAATTCGGTTCCCGAATTTAAATTTAAACCCCCAAGTCTTAAAACATTTCAGTAAATCAAATCAACGAGGCTCCGAAGTCATGAACAAGATAGAAATATCAAAGCGCAACGCATGAAAACAAGTGCAAAACTCAAATAATCGAAACTCCGACAAGTGTCATGCGAATCATACAAACTACAATTAAAAATCAACCATTTAAATCAAGCACAATATAGTCAAGGCTACAGTACGTATGTAGTACGCATCTGATTGTTCGTATGCGAAGAAGTGTTTTGTAAAGTAACCGCAATCAAGACGGTGTCGCTAGTAGCTAACCGCGATGAGTACGGGTCGCCCGCAGGGAAGCGTGAATTTTTTTCTTGCTTTAGAAGAGTTGATAGAAGATAGGATGATTGGTTGTAAATCTATTTTAATACGGATGTAAGATTTATAAAAAGAAGGCTTGTAGGGTTCAAAAGACTTAGTAGTAATGGATGAATAATTAAAATGACTCCTTTTATATTTTAATAGTTTTAAACTAGATCAATAGTGATGAATGTAGATTCGTTTCTTTTGGAAGAAACTAGGATTTCCCTACTACTAACCCTTGTCCTTGCATTGATCTCTATTCATGTCTAGCTTTTACAAAACAAGTGTTAAACCAATCTCAAATCGTGGTCGTGACTAGTAATAAATTAGCAGCGCGCCCGATAAGGATAACATTTGTTTTGCTAAAATTTATAGACTTTAAAATATATAAAAGAGGTTAAATGATTTTATCATTTATTGATCTACCCTAGCCTACGAACCCTAGCAAGCTAGGAATTACTCGCTCATGGTTTGAGATTTAGAAGAAAGGTTGAAAAATAAAAACATGATTAAGATGCAAAAGTAAGTGCGGAAATTAATTGCAAAAAGAACGATAAAAACACTACCTTTATTAATCAACTATTGCATACAACTTTTGAAAGTAGAGTACAAAAACCCTATTTACTCTAGATCTCTATCTTGTTGGAAGTAAATGAGTAGTTGATGATCACTCGGATGCATGGATCGCTTCAGACCTCTTGATCTCTTCGGTGATGATTTTAGATGTGAAGCTCTCGGTCCTATATATAGTCACAGAAACTAGAAGCCCTAGATACCATCTGTGATTATATGTTGATACGATCCAATCACCAAAATATCAAATCCTACGGCCACTATACCGCAGTGCTTCCGCCGCATATTTGCCTATTTGGCCGCGAATCCGCCGCACTCTTGGAGAATCAGGTTCTGGAATTTTTTGTGCTATCTTGTTTTGATATTTGGAGATCCTCTAAATATCTATATTCTGATAATAATGAACTGAGTCTCTGTCGTTGCTAGATCTTACGATTTACTTCAATATTCGGACAGATTTGATTCCGACATCTTGATTTATCCCGGATCTCTTGGATTCCAGACCTGAGCTAATCTGCACAATATCTTGTTCCCCTCCGAAAAATGCGGCGGAGACGCGATGTACGTCTTGCCTGAAATTCCGGGCAGATGCTAATTGGTGCTATCCGTCCACATCTCCGAAAATGCCAAGTTGATTTATGGCACCATGTATCGAAGGTTTAAACGGATGCGGCCGATGTAGCAGACTTCGTCAGATTCCCCCTCATTTGAGGGGTTTTTTTATTGTGGGGACGCTCTTCCGTGCAGGCGCGAGCCCCTGCAGTTAATTACGCTACCGCATCGCGGTAACAACTTTCTCCTTCTCCAGATGGCCACTTCGTGTCGTGAGTGTTTGTTTTGTGTTTGGTTGCCTGTGGATTGTATACGGAGACTAAGTTATGTTGTCGCCCGTAAGGAGTGGACTAGTCCAAATCCGTATCTTTCTTAAATTTGGGTTTGGGGGGTTTGGTTTTAAGGATACGTTGGCCTCATTTGAGACTAAGATCAACTTAAACGTTTGTTAAGGATACGTCAGTCTAATTTTAGACTAAGATCAACTTAGATCCGACAAGAGAGCAATTGGGCTCTGTTGTTTAGTTTAGTGACATTGCGGTCGATAATTAGTTTAAGGACATTACGGTCCATCGTTAGTTTAAAGACGTCGTGGTCGAGGTTAAGGACATCATAGTCCGTGGGTTTAAGGACCCCACAGTCCGATATTAGTTTAAAGACATCGCGGTCGAGGTTAAGGACATCATAGTCCATGAGTTTAAGGACTTCACAGTCCGATATTAGTTTAAAGACATCACGGTCGAGGTTAAGGACATCATAGTCCATGAGTTTAAGGACCTCACAGTCCAATGTTAGTTTAAAGACATCACGGTCAAGGTTAAGAACATCATAGTCCATGAGTTTAAGGACCTCACAGTCTGATGTTAGTTTAAAGACATCACGGTCAAGGTTAAGGACATCATAGTCCATGAGTTTAAGGAACCCACAGTCCAGTTTAAAGACGTCATAGTCTGTGAAATGTGTGGTTGTCGGGACCCGTCACCTCTTTGAAGACGTTGAGGAATTACAACGACGAATATCAAAGGAGTGAAAAGATGTACCCTTGAACCAAGATGAGTTGGTTGAAAAAGCAGATGTGCTCAATTCAAAACAAGTTGAGGACTTATGGCCAAAAGTGGGCTAAGTCCAATTAAAATGTTTTAACATTTTATTTTTGTTCTGGCTATTAAGCCTTTATTTGGGCTCGGCCCTTTTAATAATGCTAAGCATTGGGCTCTGACATTTTTGTCTTGTATTGAATGCATAGCATTTATCAGAAACAAAGTTTGTTCTGACAGTGCGTCACGTGGCGCGCCAGTCGCGTTGCGCCAGTCAAAGAGCGCATTGCGCTTCTGTCGGATAGCGCACACGAACAGGATACGTATCGCGCTTAGCGCTTTTAATTTATGAGCACATTGCGCTAGTCTGTTGGCGCACCAGTGAGTGACACGTGGTGCGCTTGGCGCTGAGCTCCAGCCCATGAGCGCAGTGCTTTGTTTTAGAAGCGCAAAGCGCAGATTGTGTCTCTGGTTGACACGTGGCAGGTTTTGGCACTGAGCGCCGGTCCAATGAGCGCAAGGGCGTAATTCATGAGTGCAAGGCACTTTTCAATAGCGCAAAGCGCATTTGATCAATTTTAAGATCAAAAAACAAATTTATGTTCTTCAAATGAGGCTTTTTCCTCAAGATCCAAGAACAAAAGTTCTTGTTTTTATAAAAGGCTCTACCTTTATAGTTTAAAAGATCTGTGAATGAAGTAAAATACTTCTTTTAGTCTTTTTATGATCAGATCTTTTTGATCTTTTCTTTTTTATTAAAGACCTTGGTCTTTTTTTTTATCTCTGGTCTTTTCAGAAGATGGTTCTTCTTTTTACGAGATGAATTCATCTTTATTATTCAAGAACATAGTTCTTTTTACCTTGAAGATGAAAAAAATCTTCTTTTTTCTAAGAAGTTTCTCTTCTTTTTTAGAGGGTTTTTTCTCTCTCTTTTCTTGTATGTTATGTATCTCTATATCTCTTTAGACTTGAAGTGTAGGGGCCTTTATATAGGGCCAATTGATTTGTTAAATCAGTTTTAAGAGATCTTTCTCTGATTGATTTGGGAATATTTCCCACCGTTGGATCTTTTATCCTAAGGCTTCTGTTTTACAGAAGATAATCTTCTTGTTTTAATAAGATTGAAAAGATCTTTCTATAACAGAATTTTAGTTCTGATTAATTAATAATTTATTGTTAGTAGATCTTTTGATCTAACGGTGGAGGATTTTTAATTCCAGCGCTGGCGCACCTGCGTTCGACACGTGGCGCGCAGCGCAGAGCGCTAGCGCACCTGTGTTAGCGCGCAGCGCAACTGCGCTAGCGCACCCGTGTTTGACACGCGGCGCGCAGCGCAGAGCGCAGCGCAACTGCGCTAGCGCACCCGTGTTTGACACGCGGCGCGCAGCGCAGAGCGCTGGATCTGAAGCGTTGCTTTAATTTAAATTTCGAATTTTGAAGCAGTGCTTTGCTCTGATTGGGGGTGCGATGCCTAGGGCGCAGCGCTCCTGGCGCTGGCGTGTCTGCTTTTGACACGTGGCACGCAGCGCGCAGAATCTGAAGCGTTGCTTCAATTTTTGAATTTTGAATTTCAAAACAGTTCTTTGCTCTGATTGGGGAAACAAATGCCCCCCCCACCGTTGCGCTCATGTGGCGCACACGTGAGTACAGCAGTGGCAACATTTGAGCCCTTGGATCAACTCAGAAGTTGAAGAGGCGGTTCAGTGCCTATAAATAGGACCTTTGGTCCTCAGATGATTATCATCTTCTTCTCAAGAATTTTTATTCAGAGCCTTGCTCTTCTGTTCAAGAACTTTCAAGAGTAAGAACTCTACCAAACTTAGGTAAAATTAAATTAATTTTAATAAATTAGGGTTTTTACCCATTAACAAAGCCTTGCTCTCCATAAATTCTTGATCTAAAGAAAACCCCTTTAGGGTTTCATAAACAGAGCCTTGCTCTCAAGAATCCATAGATCTAAACATATCTTTTCTTGGGGTTTCTTATCCCATGCATCAGAGCTCTGCTCTTTTGATAATATGTAGATCTTTCAATATTTTGATGAAGAACTCTTAAGAGTTTTTTCATGGATCTTGAAGATCCCGGAATTTTTAATTCTCAAGAATTAATTTTAATTTTAATTAATCTTTGATGGATTTTCCATCATCATTACAGAGCTAGGTTCTTTAAGGAATTTTATTCCTTCATGACCAGAGTTTAACAAGCATCACTCTGTTACAGAGCTTTGCTCTCAAAGGGAGATTTTCTCCTTTTCCCAAGGGATTTCTCATTCAATGAGAATATTCCTTAAGGACTTCCAATGGTGAGGCTGTTTTATTAATTGATGCATTGTCATCTGGATTTTATGGGTCCACCTTTAGTCCCATTTCCACTGCATTGCAGTGTGGTACAAATTTTAAAGTGCCGAGCGTCGGGGTTTTAAAATTAAATTATAATACTGATAATTAAATTCCGTTCTTTCTCGCAGGCGACATGTCTTCCGATCTTTCTTTCCCGTTTTTCCGTTCAGAGGGAGGATTCCCTGAGGCACCGGTGGACCGGGAGGTTCTCGCGCTTATTAGAGACTATGACCCGGAATACAAAAACCTTCACCTGTGGGGTAGGTGGTACGACCAGATTATCAAAGGTCACCGAAGCTTCTCTTGTCCGACGCCGTCGGATCCGATCTCATCGATCTCGTATGCAGATGCACCCCCGGTGAACTATGCCGTGGAGGTTGTCAATTAGACTTCGGAGGGTCTTCTTCAACCTTCGATTGCCGCCATACCCATGCAGCTGCCGGCAACTTTAGATACTTTGGGGCGACGCATATGCCAGGGAGAGTCGCTCCCTTGGGGACAACCCTACAACATCGGGTTGACCCCCCGACATTCGGCCGGGTATTTGCAGTGGGCCAGGCACATTTTGTCAGCGAAGAAGACACACCTGCTGAAGATCGGTCTATACCCTGCGGTTTATGCTTCGCTGTTCCAATATTCTGCTCCTCCGACATGGTGGATTAAGACGTTCCTATAGAACATCCCAACCCATACCTTTCTTCTACTGGACAGAGAAGTCTCCATCTCCTTACAAGAATTTGCTGAGATTTTCGGTCTGCCGGTGAGGGGGGAGTACTATGAGGAGCTGCTTCCTCCTGATGAATACGTCTTTGCCACCAAGCCGGTGGTGATGGGCCTAACGCCGGAGAACGCTATTCAGCACCAGTTTCCTAGTCTGATAAAGGTGTTGAACATGTACGAGAGCCTCTTCTTGGAATCCGGAGGCCGGGGGGTTAGCTTCGCAGACTTCATTGCCCGATTTCTTCGCCCGGAGATTCTATCACAACGAGGCGAAAAATTTGCCAAGCTCAACTATCCCTTCGGCTTTGGCTTGGACCGTCGACCAGCACTGGAAGATGATCATAAGGGTTTTTATCTTCCCGATGCCGCGATCATCCCTCTGTCAGAAATCGCCGCTCCGGGCACTGATGAGGAAATTTTCTTTCTCCGGTTTCTCGGGCTATGGTTGTGTTAGTTCGCGCTCCCCATGGACCCTCGCTATATGAGGCCGTCCGTCTTCTACCCAGCACATCGAATGGTGGTCGGAACACAAGTGGCCATCGGGATTGTCGGGCTGGCCCACCTGTACCACGATCTTAGCGTGGCGGCGGATACAACTGAACCGGGGGTGCAAGCTGCCAACTTCCCGATGCACTACTTTACTTCGTGGATGGAAATGCACGTGCTCGGGGTATTTGGTATTCATAAAAGACCCTCGTTTTATGAGAAATGCAAGCTCTCGAGAATTATGCGACTGGTTGACGCATCTATCGTGAATCCGTCTCAACGGGAAGCTAAGGGCTTACTTCTTCGTCCGCGCATGGTCGGGACTGGTATGTCTTTCACAGACAAAGTCCTGACAATCGGTCAGGAAACTTCCAAGACGGTGCTGGCATTGTGCGACAATTTTAAGGACGGGGCCTCCGTGTTGAAAGCTCGGGAGATTCTACAACTATACTCCATCAGGCCGGGCATCCTCGTATTCAGGCAAAATGATGCAGCGCTTTTTATGAGATACAACCCCTATCATTTTTCCCAGCAGCTAAGTTATAACCAGATGGTCCCACTGGAGGCGTTTTCGGAAGAACCTGCTGCCACCAGAAAGGGAATACAGGGTGCGCTGCATCACTTTATGCGCTTGAATACGGGCTCCTACTTCTTCATTGTTTCCTGATTTAAAATCAGGAAAGCCTACGGAAAAGGCTTCAGAAAACGGTCACGTGCTTACACGTGACCAGCAGTCACGTGTTGGCACGTGACATCTAAAAGCATCGGCAAGGCAAATTCAGTTTCCCAACTACATCAAAGAAAAGGGCTTCAGAAAGGGTCACATGCTCCCACGTGACCAGGGTCACGTGTTGGCACGTGACATTCAAAAGCAGCAGACTCAATTCCCTGATTGAATCAAGAAAAAGGCTCCAGACGAGGGTCACGTGCTCACACGTGACTAGGAGTCACGTGGTGGCACGTGACGGCTAAGCAGCAGAAGAAGGCAGAGTACAAAGAAGAAGAGGGCTCGTTCCAAGGGGTTCACATGCCCACACGTGACCAAGGGTCACGTGCCCACACGTGACCAAGGGTCACGTGCCCACACGTGACCGGCTTTCAAAGCCTATCTGTTAACAGAATTAAATTCTGAAAAAAGACCTCTTAAATCTTTCCAAAGCAACCGATTGAATTAAAGATTTAAAGGTGATTAAATACCACCTATCTATGGGAAAATCTCGAATTTGGAAAGATTTCCCCTTTAAATCTAACCGAAATAACAAAGGAGAATCTCTGGATTTAAAATCCAATGGTGAATAAAATTCACCTAATAATCCAAAGGTCCAAAACAAATGGTGAATACAAATCAAATCTCTCAATGAAAGATTCGCCAAAACTAATTGATTCGGCTGCTTCTCTTATAAATAGGAGCCAAGAGACACAGCGAGAGATATATAGAGAGAGAGGGATAAAAAGGCAAAAAAGGAATCGAGGCATAAAAAAAAAGAGGAGAGCCTTGATACTTTGGAGAAATTTGGATCTTCTGCAAAAAGAAAACCCTAGGTAAGAGAGGGAAGGCTTTTTGAAAGAAAAAGAGAATTTAATTCTCAATAGAGTTTAACTCTGATATAAAATCAGAAGAACATAGTTCTCTCTTTGGTGGAGGATCTGTAAAGTGCACATCTCCCCTTGAGTTGAGAATTTAATTCTCAATGGGTTGAGATCCTGTCATGCAGATCCAAAGCATAGAGAGGGAATGGAAGCCTGAGAATTTAATTCTCACAGAACTATAGGAATTTAATTCCTTTAAAATAAAATTAGGGTTTGACCCTGTGTTATAGGAATTTAATTCCTTCAGAATGAACAGAATCAGGGTTTAACCCTGGTTAAGAACTTAGTTCTGTTAAAACAACAGGAACTTAATTCCCTTAATCTCATTCCCCAGAATAATCCTTTAACAGAGAGTGGGAGTTTAATTCCTTAAAGCTTTTATCAGGGTTTAACCCTATTCAGTTCTTCACATATATGAGGAATTTAATTCCTACAGAAAATTCAGAGTTCAACTCTATCCCAGAATATAAATATTCAAAAGGAAGCAGGAATTTAATTCCTCTAAAATTATCGTCAGGGTTCAACCCTACGAGGAATTTAATTCCTGAAAGGGATTAACAGATCTATTAAAACATACATAGAGGCAGGGTCACATGTCACCACGTGACCCCTAAAAAGATCTATAAAAAATCCCCTTTGAGGCAGTGCCTCACGTGACCCACGTGACCCTTGGCAGAGGCTTTAACATACTCCATTTAAACACCCGTCACGTGATGGCACGTGATGCTCCAAAAGATGCGATATTCTCAGCAGAACAAATGAAGGGAGGGTGCCCTCATGTGCTACCACGTGACCCCTCTTGCCTTAGCGTCTAACGCTAAATTGGAACCCCTGAATCCAGTGTTAAAACACTGTTGGGCCTTAGTGTTCAACACTAATCAAAGAACTTTATTTGCAGTGTTCAACACTGATTACCTTAGTGTTTGACACTAATTTGAGATCTCTGTTGCCAGTGTTTAACACTGATCTGTTTTAGTGTTTAACACTAATTTGAAAGCCTTGTTGCTGGTGTTTAACACCAACTATCGTTTAGTGTTAAACACTAGCTTGTCAATCTCATTCCCAGTGTTCAACACTGATTGGTCTTTAGTGTTTAACACTAGGCATTGGCCCAATTAGCTAAATGGCCAGAGGCAAAGCCTCTCCTTCAATGGACCAACAGGAAGCCAATATTCCATACATGATTGGACTTAGCCCAAGATGGCCATAAGTCCTCAGTTCAGACTTAACTGGGCTAATGGGCTCATAACATAATTAATTGTTCTTGATCCCAAATTGGGCCAAAGACTATTTAATCCATCCCGGCTCAAGGGTACATCTCTTCACTCCTTTGATACTTGACGTTGTAATTCCTCAACGTCTTCAAAGAGGTGACGGGTCCCGATGACCACACATTGACACGGACTATGGGGTCCTTAAACTCATGGACTATGAGGTCCTTAACCTTGACCGAGATGTCTTAAAACTAACTGTGGACTGTGGGGTCCTTAAACCCATGGACTATGAGGTCCTTAACCTTGACCGAGATGTCTTAAAACTAACTTTGGACTATGGAGTCCTTAAATCCACGGACTACGAGGTCCTTAACCTTGACCGAGATGTCTTAAAACTAACATTGGACCGCAATGTCCTTAAACTACCCATGGACCGCAATGTCCTTAAACTACCTACCGACCGCAACGTCACTAAATTAAACAACAGAGCCCCATTTTATTGCTCTCTTGTTGGATCTAAACGATCCCGTTAAGTTGATCTTAGTCTAAACCTAGACTAACGTATCCTTAACAAACGTTTAAGTCGATCTTAGGCTCAAATGAGGCTAACGTATTCTTAAACCCAAACCCCCAAACCCAAATCTAAGATAATACGGATTTGGACTAGTCCACGCCCTACGGGCGACAACATAACTCAGTCTCCGTATACAATGCACGGGCAACCAAAAACAAAACAAACACACACGACACGAAGTGACCATCTGGAGAAGGAGAAAGTGGTTACCGCAATGCGGTAGCGTAATTAACTGCAGGGGCTTGCGCCTGCAGGGAAGAGCGTCCCCACAATCAAAAACCCCTCAAGCGAGGGGGAATCTGACGAAGTCTGCTACATCGGACGCATCCGTTCAAACCTGCGATACAGGGTGCCATGAATCAACTTGGCATCTTCGGAGAGGTGGACGGATGGCACCAATTAGCATCTGCCCCGAATCTCAGGCGAGACGCCCAGTCGCGCCGCCTGATTGATCTAAAATTCAAGACTGTGTAAATCGAACAAAGCGAATGAGTTTCTTTGTGTCGGTAATTAGAAAATGTATAGAATCACAATCAAAGAATTATTTGACCGCAATCAACTACGGTGTCGGATGTAGTTTGTAAGTGAGTGCGGATCGTCTACAGGGATTGTGCGATTCGTTTCTGTATTTAATTTGTTTGAATCGAAAAGTTAATTGAAAAGAAAAGAAAACATGATTCAAGAATTTATCAATTGATTCAGGTGTCACGATGTTTAATCAAGAATCAAGAAACTGATAAACAATCAAGAATTGGGTTTCGATAATATTTCCAACCAAAATGTCAAGAATCTAAATGAGGCTCTTAGGAATCGATCGGATCTATAGACGTGATGTAATCTAAAGATTTCGTGTTCTTGTCCTTCGAAGGATTGATACTAGATCGATGATGATCGACGAGAGTTAGGGCTTTCTCGTGAAACTAGGGTTTCATCTTATCACTTGTTCTTTTATCGATATCATTCACATTCTAGCCTCTAGCAATTTCAAGAAACGATCCTACTCCCCAATTTCGAGCGATATCATTCAAGAAAGCATCGTAACGAAATGGGTTGTCGGTTCTTGAACTTGCTAGGGTTTACAAAATTTGTAGGAATCAAGAATCGTTTTCAGATGTATTACATCAGCATTCTATTGATCGTCTCGGCTCCTTTACGAGCGGAGTTTTACTCAAACATCACAACAAGAACAACAATTACAAATTGAGATCTAATCATGATGCAAGAATTAAATGAATACAAGATAAAAGAAAATCACCTTTTATTTATATCAACAATTTGATTACAGTCGCTCAAAAACTACAAGAGGAAGAATCTAAATTGTTGAATTGGCTTCGCTCGGCTCCGTGAGTCGCGGATCGGCTTTGACCACTTGCTCCGTTGAAGACCGGCTCGGCTCATAAAAGGTTGCAAGGCTTCTTGCTTGAATGGGTACTCAGGATCTTGGCTTTTGATTGGGATTTAGGGTTAGGGTTTCACACAAGTTCTCTCACTAAACTTGTGGAAGAAGAAGAAGAAAGAGAATGGTTCTAGTTTGATACTAGATTTAGGATTGATGATTATTCTCCAAGATTGAATTAAGATTTGAGCCTAGGGTCTTATTTATAGAACACCCAAACCCTATGTCTAGGTTTGAAACTAAAATTCCCTCCAAAAGTTTGTTGAGGAGTTTCTAGAAAGAGTTTTTTAAGAGCTAGCTTAGGGTTTAAGCTAGGATTAATTAAGCTTAGAAAACCCTAGTTTGCTGATCTGGCAGAAACCTCTGGAGTCTTCTAGAACTTGGAGTGTCTTTCTGAACTGTAGGAGCTGAGATAGGAGTTTTGCACTAAAATTGAGAGGCTGAATCCTTGGACCCACCGCGAATCCGCGGCGCAAGCAGGCTCCTGCCGCGGATCCGCGGCGCTTTATGGGGCTTGGGCCTTGGGCTCTCTGGTACAGGCTTGGGCTGATTCTTGGGCCTTTATTATATATGTTGAATTTAATATCTCCTTCTGAATTGATACCAGATCTGAAATCATTGAGTTGGCGTAATGTTTGATCGGTACCATGTACATTTTTGGCCTTTCTGCTAGATTTTCCTGCACAGATCTTAAAACAAGTGTTGCGCAATATAGCGAAGATGCGATGCCATGAAATGCAGTCAATTTCCTTTATAGTGTCGGTTTAAGAGTCCAATACATGCAATCTGATATTTTGTGACAGTTTTGCTAATATGTAAAATATGAATACCGTATACTTCTAAATGAGTGCAAATGATGAGGAAATTGCCGGCTAAAATATACAATATTTTCGACTAATCACCACCATTCGGAGGGGAACAGATTCTGGCACGCCCGGTGGGACCTTTTCCTCTTTCCACTCCACACTTCGTGTGTCGTGATTCGCGAACCAATCGCGGTTCGCTAAGGATTGCCCTTGGGTTTCAAGATACTAAGACTTGGCGTCTTGCTTATTGCAGAAAGCAAAGAATCGATGGCTTCTGCGAAATGCTCTAACTGCTCGGACTGCAATTGCAACCAACGCTCTGCCTCGCCAGGAGGTATAGCCTATGGACCCCAAGCTGCTTCGCTATTCACAATGCCCGTGGAACAGGTCACTCGAGCCACCACAGGATTGTTTTTTGGGACCATGCTCCCGCGAACAAGCTTCACCGCTCCGGTGCTGACAACGGAAGCTCCCAAGAAGTCGGTCTTTGATCGTCTTACCCCTGTTGCGGCCCCTCTCAACGGGTCGCCCAACACCAGCGCCTCGGTCTTCTCTAGATTGGGCCAGAACTCCTGTGGACCCACAATGGGGCCTACAATCCCAGAGAAGGCTGTTTCTAAGAAAGTGACCGGCCCTACTCCCGAAATCGCCAAGGCGGCTTCCCCGGCCAAAAAGTCGGTCTTTACAAGATTGACGGCTTCAGCCCCCGCTCCTGCTACCCAAAGGACGTCGGTCTTTGACAGGCTAACACCAGCAACGACCCCCCACCTACACAGGGGGCAAGACGAAGCCATCCTCACCGCTGAACCAGCGCCATCCGCTCGACACGCTCGACGTCGCCACTGGCGCCGAGTAAGGAAGGTTGGGGGCAACTCCCCCTCTGGGCTAACTCCACCAGCCCCGATGGCAGAAGTTAACGCTGTTGTTCCAACTGGGAACAGCTTCGAGATGCTAAATAAGGTGCGAAGGAATTCTCCTACTGCGGTGCTAAAGAGGTCTCCTCCTCCACTAAAAAAGGTTGCGGAAATAAAGTCAGAATAGCCCCGATCCCCTCAACGGCTGTCTTCCAAAATCTATAAGGTTTGGCGGCAGGCCTGAAACTCGATGATCGATCCAAACTTCTCCCACCAGCACAAGAAGCTGAAAATCCAACAGGAAACCAGTTACCAGGCTAAACCACGAAAGACTTTCTGGGTGCCCGCCTCAACGGCCCCCTCAACTTCCACTGCTCATAAAAGGAGGAAGCCAGAGAAGATCCCCCAGCCTGCAACGACAGCTAAAGGCACCATGCCCAGAAGCCTTAAGTCTGGGGGCATGATGGTCCATACCGTATACATGGCGTCAGGAAAGAAAGACAGCCGTGCGTCTACAGGTCATAGACCGCTTACACGGTCGATAACCAAAGCTCAGGAGCAACAGCAAAAGCTCCAGGAAATGATGAATGCTATGGCCTCACTTACCGGGCCAAAAGAAAACCCAGAGATGTCCTCGGACGAACGCCATGAGGAAGAAACCGACGCCGAATTCCTTCGCCGAATACTGGAGAAGAAGGACAAAGAGGCTGCTGAACAAGCAGCCAACATACAGCGTATGGGCCTCCTCTTCCAAGATATGATAGGAATGATGATCCAACAGGATCCACCCGCTGAGGATCCCCCAATCGTTCTTGAAGATGACCGGGGAGAAACGTCAAATCCACCACCGGCCCTCTCAACGGCCAAAGAGGAGACAATCTCTAAAACTGATTTGGTCGACTATATAGCCCAACAAATCCGGGTTCACCATGCGACTGAGGCAGCTGGTCAAATCGTAAAAACGGGGTGGCCATATCTAAGCTGGTACGACCAAATCAAGTACCCGCCAGGTTACACAATTCCCAAGTTCCATGTTTACAAGGGGACCGGCAATCTCCACCAATATGTCGCCCAGTTCAGGGCCCTTTGCGGTAACACAGGCGGTGATGATAAACTGTTGCTTCGCCAGTTCGTGGGTAGCTTATCAGAAACAGCGTTCGAATGGTATTCGAAACTCCCGAACGATTCTATCAAGACGCTCGCTGAAATGGAGTTGCTATTCACTCAGCGATTCGCAAGCGCCAGCGAACGCACTCCAATAACAGCATTGATTAACGCCAGGGTAAAACCAGGCGAAACTTGGGTCCAGTATGCTATATGCTGGAGGAATTTGTGGTCGAAGTGCGAGCAACGCATTGAGGAAGCACCCGCAGTGGGCATGTTCGTAGGAACCCTAGACCCTCACGCAACTATCTCCCAGTTTATGATGTTCTTTAAGCCAACCACATTCCAGGCTTTAATCGACAAGTTGGCTCAGATGGACCAGATGGGTCATAGACCACCTCCCCCGAAGTCGGAACCTCGGAATGACAAGGGTAAAGGAAGGGCAACCTTCGTCGCGAATGCTCAGCAGCAACCTAGTGCCCTAAAGCTAGCGGATCAACTGGAAGAAAGACGCCGGTATTATAATAAGAAGATGAAGCGCCCCTACTCGTTCCCGCGGGATAAGACGAAACGGTTATTCGAGCTGGCAGTACGCAACAGACTCATAAACCTACCAAATCCAAGGCGACCGCCACAACCCACTGAGGTGAATAACCCTAACTATTGCCCTTACCATCAAACGGTAAGTCATCCGATTGAGGATTGCTTCGTCTTCAAAGGATGGATTGAAGATCAATACCTCCAGGGGAAGTTTGCACTGTCCGAAAAGTGGAAGGTGAACCCACCACAGCCGCATACTCCTAAGAAAGCAGATACACCGGGGACAACCTGTTCTTTTATTGAAGAAGCTCCATGGGAGGTCGTGCTGTCAACTAAAACCAAAAGAATGCTGAGGGACCTTCATACGTGCCCTGCGATCGAATGGAAGGACCTGCTTGAACCTCAAATTATTGAAGGGATATTGAAGCCGCGCCCAACTACGAAGACTCATGGTGATGGCCCAAATACTCACGCCCAACCGTCAAAATCTTCGAAGAAAAAGAAGAAGAAATCCAAGAAGCCCGTGAAGCCTGGAGACAAGCGCACGAACTTGCAGAAGCAAATCGACGCGCTGGAAGAGTACAATCAAAAGGTACGAACTCCTGTCACGCTGCAAGAGTTCCTCAGCCACATCTTTCAAGAGGAAGATGATGGAGAGAACTCGTCGGACGAATCCGAGGGATATGTGGCAAGTTGTAACGTAATCTCCCACTCGTTTACCGACGATGAAAAAACTCCTGGCACTAAGAAACTGGGGACAGAGCCTGAACCAGAGAATGTGTGGCCAACAGATGAAATGATCGACGCCTTTCTGGACGAGATTCGTCTAAAGAGTAAAGCGGATCAGGAGCGTGAGATGGCCGCATCGGAAGGGGCCAAACGCAGGCGACTAAACGAAAGAGTTGAAATACTCCCGCCAGATCGAAAGGCATCCGAGGCAGACAAAAAGATATTCAAGACGAGGAAAAGGTTTGCCAAATCCATGTCAATGGGAATGAAGCTATCACCCTCGGAAGAAAACATGCTCAATGGGGCGGAGAAGCACCCCAATTATTGCGCATATAGTCGGAAAATTTCACACCCCACGGAGGAGTGCGACGCCTTTAGGATATGGTGGCAAGGATATGTTGCTCATCGGCAACATTTTAAGCGCATGAAACGCAAGACTCGTCGGGAACGAAGAAGTACTGCCGACGGGCACAACAGAACCACTGGCAACTGTTACATGGTTAATGCCGGAGGGTCACAAGTTCTCACCTTTGGGAGCGACTCTGATGAAGAAACGGCTCTGGGCCCTCTCTTTAAAGAATCCATTTTAGGGAAAGAGGAGGAATCGGAGGCCTGCGAGAACATTCAGTTGCGCAATCGTACGCTCCCAGAAAAGAATCTCGGGACCGCAAATAGAAAAGATAAGGGAAAGGAAAAGGTCACTGAGGATATCGCTTTAGATGACCAAGTCATGAGAGAGCTGACTACCAAAGACCCTCCCAGGAAGGGTAAGGTGGACTACAATATCCTGGCGCACTTAAGGAAGTTACCTTCTCAACTTAGCATTCTCGATGCCCTCCTATTATCAAAAGAAGCGCGAGATTCATTAATCAAGGCGTTACAAGAACCTGAGCAATTCCAAGCCTTCCTCGCCACTGAAAGGATGAAGGATGAACTGGAGGAAGTGCATACGGCCGACATCACTTTCGGGGACGAAGACCTCCTTCTCGGGACGTGCGACCACAACCGCCCCCTATATGTCTCTGGATACTGCCATGATATCAAGATAGGCAAGATCCTAGTGGATAATGGATCCTCCGTCAATCTCCTTAACGTTCGGGTGTTAAAGGAAATCTGCATGAGTGTGCAACACCTCGCTCGTGACAAAATTACCATCTCTGGTTTCGACTCCCAATCGTCACGGACTCTCGGATCCGTAATATTGACATTACGCTTCGGACTGCTCGTCACGGACATCAAGTTTCACGTCATTGACGCCAAGACCCGCTACAACGCCTTGCTCGGTCGTCCTTGGTTACACGAATACAACATCAGTGTATGAAGTACTTCAAGGATGGTTTCGAATATACCGTAACAGGTGAGCTGAACCCATTCTCCGTTAACGAAGTCCGCAAGTATGAAGATGCGAAGTAGTTTTTGCCAGACTTCGAGGATACAGAAAAGTGTCGCAAGCCGGAGAACAAAGCCGCCGCCGCCATCCCTGTTTTCGGGAGCGATACCGAAGAAGAAGAAGAGATAGTTTATGCTGGGCCATCTCAACGCAACAACCTGGGGACGTCCGCCCCCATGTTGGTCTTCGGAAGTGACTCGGAAGATGAGGTTAATGCCGTATTCTCCAATCGGCCGTCAATACAAGCACCCCCTGGCGATGATCAGAGTTTGCAAATCACCATGGTGCCGCGAGAACACTACAAGGATCTCGACACACTTCAAGCTTACAATGTGCAGGACCTGCAAACGTTTTACGTCCCTCCCAGGCAAAAGGGTGAGAAGGTGATCCTATTCTACCGATCCTCAGAGTCGAAAATAGAGAAAGAGATCTGGTATAGCGCGGATGCTACACTCGACAGGCTCCAACCCATCCGTTTGCCCAGATATTACACAAATGGACTAAAGAGGCTATTGAAGCGCCAAGGAGTGCCCTTAAAACAGACTGTTCGACAAGCTCGGTTCTACAACAGGATTTGGGAGGTCCCTGGGACTCAGCACAAATTGCCCAACGGGAAAATGGAAACACTTGGGCTTGGATACATAAGAGCCGGAAAACGGGAACGGGCCCACAGTAACTACGCCATATATACCTTTGATGAAGAAGAGGACGCCCTGTCGGGAAATGCCAACCCCTCATCAAAACTAGATCCCACGATTGAAATGCCGAGTCCGTCATTTAAAAAACGGATGGACAAGCTTATCAGGAAAGCGGGTCAAAAAGCTTGGGAAGACTACAACCGCGAGATGGCCATCTACGAAAAGGCCAAGACGCAACGTCTATTTCAACAGGCTGCAAAAGACAAAGATGCTCATCCCTGTCAACCCGTTGTACGAAAGGCCCGACGCAGAGGCAGAAATAAATCAAGAAGCGGAAAGAGGAGCCGACAACAACGACGCAGGATTAGAGAGTTACGTGATCGGGTATTGCGCGGCTCGGATTTGTCCATCATGAAGAAGATGAGTCGAGCGTACTCCTTCCCCCGAGACAAGACGGAGAGGTTACTCGAGCTTGCTATAAAACATCAAATGATCGCACTTCCGGAGTCTAAGCACCCTGAGCAAGTTAACGAAGTTTCTTATCCGGGCTATTGCTCTTATCACCGAGCCATAGGACACCCTATCGAAGACTGCTTCACCTTCAAGAACTGGGTCGAAGACCAGTACCAACAAGGCAGATTTGCTTTATCCAACAGCTGGAAGGTAACGCCGCCACAAAAGCATGAACCCAAAGCCGCGAGAGCAGAAACGGATCCACCTCAGTCTTGGAAGCGGATTCGCACCTGTTACATGATTACGATATTAAAAGAAGAGCCCGAGAACATGGATGACCTTCCCTAGTGCTTTGAGAACAGCAATGATGAGGTGATCTCAGAATTTCCGCCAGCTCCGAAAGAACTGGAAGATGGCATACATACTACTGCAGATAACCTCAAGAAGATTGAGTTGGGATCGGCAGATGATCCACGACCGACATTTGTCAGCGAGCTGCTATCTGAAGAAAGGGTGGCTGCGTTAAAGGACGTGCTTCTACAGCATAAAGATTGCTTCGCGTGGAACTATTCCGAGATGCCAGGATTAGATCCGGAGATTGTTGTGCATAAATTAGCAATATCCCCAGATATCAAGCCAGTCAAGCAGGCGCCGAGAAGGATGCGGCTCGAGCTTGAGATGAGCATCAACGCCGAAGTCAAGAAGCTGATCGATTCTGGATTTATCCAAGAAGTCTAATATCCCGACTGGATCGCCAACATCGTCCCGGTAATGAAGAAAAATGGGACGGTACGCATATGCGTGGATTTCAGGGATCTCAATAAAGCTTGCCCGAAGGACGATTTCCCGGTACCGGTAACCGAGCTAATGATAGATAACACGTCCACTCACGAGGTTTTCTCCTTTATGGACGGTTCATCAGGGTACAATCAGATAAAGATGCATCCCGAAGACCAGAAGCACACCACTTTCCGGACCCCGTTGGGTATATTCTGCTACAAGGTTATGCCCTTTGGTCTAAAGAACGCCGACGCTACCTACCAAAGGGCCATGACAAAGATCTTCGACGACCTCATACATGACATCGTCGAGTGCTATATCGATGACCTTGTAGTAAAGAGCATGTCATACGAAGAGATTTAAAGCATCTCGAGACTGTATTTCAACGCCTTCGGCAGTATAATTTGAAGATGAATCCCCTCAAATGCGCGTTCGGAGTCTCCTCGGGTAAATTCCTGGGATTCATCATCCGACACCGAGGCATCGAAATAGATCCATCTAAGATCAAGGCGATCATGGAAAAGCCTCCGCCAAGAACCCTCAAACAGTTGCGGTCTCTCCAAGGGAAGCTCGCATACATCCGGCGATTTATCGCCAATCTTTCAGGCAAGTGCCGTCCTTACAGCCACCTGATGCAGAAGGGAACTCCATTCGTTTGGGATCACAAATGCCAAGGTGCACTAGACGAGATCAAGTAGTACCTGCAGAACCCTCCGGTGCTGGCTGCGCCGGTCAAAGGAAAACCCCTCATTCTTTATACAACTGCCCTCGAAGGTTCCTTGGGCGCATTATGGGCACAAGAGAACGATCAAGGAAAAGAGAGAGCACTCTACTACTTAAGTCGAGTTCTGCTGGGGGCAGAAAGCAACTACTCTCCCATTGAAAAACACTGCTTGGAGTTAATCTTTGCGATAACAAAACTCAGGCACTATGCGTTGGCGCACGAAGTCCGTCTCATCTCGAAGGTGGACCCCCTTAAATATTTGATGTCAAAGGCTATATTGACGGGTCGACTCGCTAAATGGGCTCTACTCCTGATGGAGTTCTCGATAACCTATCATCCTCTTAAAGCAATGAAAGGTCAGGCCATTGCCGACTTCCTTGCTGAGCATCCAGTACCTGCCGGTTCTCCTTTAAACTGCGATTTGCCGGACGAACATGCATTCGATATGATCGGCGGCAGGGATACCCGATGGGAACTCTATTTTGACAGGGCATCTTCCATGAAGAAGCGCAAACAATGTACCCCCATAATCAAATCGGGAGTAGGCCTTATCTTCGTAACCCCACAAGGAGGGATAATGCGCTTTGCTTTCTCCTTAACGGAATCGAGGACGAACAATGAAGCCGAATACGAAGCTTTGATAGCGGGCCTCGAGATCGCCATTGACATGGGAATTGAAGACCTCCTTATATACGGGGACTCCCAGCTGGTCGTTAGTCAAGTAAACGGCGACTACCAAACGTGCAAACTGGAGTTGGTGAAGTACGGCGAAAAGGTGCAACAACTATTGACCCAAATTCCCTCCTACACTTTGGAAAGCATACCACGTGCGGAAAATAGCAAAGCAGACACGCTAGCTAAGCTTGCTAAAGAACTGGCTGACGAGAACCTCGATGACGTCAAAATCATGGTGCAAAGCCGTCGAGTGCTCGCCCTGGCAGAAATATCTCCGGAACCATACGAAGAAAAGGGAGCGACTGAGCAGACGACCCTACAAGTAAAAGACCGTAAAAAGGCTGAAGACTGGAGGGAAGTCTTCATAGACTACTTTAAGTCCCACCAAATGCCCGAAGGAGCATCCTCAAGACATCAGCTCATGAAACGAGCTCTATCTTTCGCTTTCGTCAATGATACTCTGTATAAGAGGTCATTTGATTCTCTGTGGCTAAGATGTTTAGGACCGGACGAAGCAGAAAGAGTCGTTCAAGAGGTTCATGACGGAATCTGTGGTTCTCATCAAGCAGGCCCGAAGATGAAGTTAAAAATTAAACGGATGGGTTACTACCGGCCCACGATGATCCAGGACCGCCTCGAGTATGCGAAGCAATGCCACTCATGCCAAATCCACGAGGATTTCATCCACCAGCATCCGAATCCACTACATCCGACGGTGGCTAGCTGGCCATTCGAAATGTGGGGGACTGACATAGTCGGCCCCATTGAACCAGCATCGTCCAGGGGACATCGTTTCATCCTGGCGATGACTGATTACTTCTCCAAATGGGCGGGAGCAGTACCGTTGAGGGAAGTGAAGACGGAGAATATCCTCCACTTCTTCAAGACGCACGTCATCTATCGGTTTGGAACCCCACGGCGAATTATCTCCGATAACGGGCCAGCCTACAGAAGCCATAAGATTAGCCGTTTCGCGCAACAGCATAATATAGACTGGAGATACTCCTCAGTTTACAACCCACGAGCTAACGGTCTGGCCGAAGCCTTCAATAAGACCTTGACAAAGATCATAAAAAAGACGGTGTCCCGAAATAAGAGGGACTGGCATGAGAGGCTGCAAGAGGCCCTTTGGGCCTATCGAACTACATTCAAAACGGCCACGAACACAACGCCGTACGCGTTGGTATTTGGGACGGAAGCAGTGCTCCCCCTCGAGATAGAGTTACCCTCTCTACGAGCGGCAATCCACTACGAGCTGACGGACGAAGAAAATGCTCACCTTCGGCTTGAGGAGCTTGATGCCCTCGATGAAACCCGGCTCATAGCGCAACAAAATCTAGAGGCCTACAAAGCAAAGATGACGCACTCATACGAAAGATTGACCAGGCCGAGGACATTCCGCCAAGGCGAACTCGTACTAGTGTTCAAAAGACCTATGATCCCCAATCGTGCCAAGCGGGAAAAATTTGAGCCGAACTATGAAGGCCCGTACGTCATAAACAAAGTCTACCAGGGTGGAGCCTATCTACTCATGGACATGCACGGTGAAAGGCCCTTCAGGACAATAAACGGCCGCTTCCTAAAGAAATACTACGCTTAACGAGCCACAGCCTAGGTCAATGATAGATGACGACGACTATGTCCGCTCGCTATCTTCCTAAGCTCAGACTTTATAAGCAGTAGCCGGCCTTCCCCTGAACGGACCGAAACGTCCTTAAACTAACGACGGACCGAAACGTCCTTAAACTAACGACGGACCGAAACGTCCTTAAACTATCAACGGACCGAAACGTCCTTAAACTAACGACGGACCGAAACGTCCTTAAACTATCGACGGACCGAAACGTCCTTAAACTAACGACGGACCGAAACATCCTTAAACTAACGACGGACCGAAATGTCCCTAAACTACTACCGCAGCATCTTTAGGCTGACAAGATGAATAAAAAAATAAGGAAAAAAAAATAAAAAAAAACGGTATGTCCATAAGCAAAATGGGCACGGATGAAAACCCGAAAGGGCTCCGTGAGTAAAAACAGCAGGGCTACCGGCAAGTGTTCGTGAAAACCCGAAAGGGCGCGACCTTGTAAAAAAAAAGAGAAAAAGAATTAAAAAAAACGGTATGTCCATAAGCAAAAGGGGCACGGATGAAAACCCGAAAGGGCTCCGTGAGTAAAAACAGCAGGACTACCGGCGAGTGTTTGTGAAAGCCCGAAAGGGCGCAACCTCGTTAAAAGACACTTACAAGATCCTCTCGACCTTGTAAGGAGAAACCACCCGCGTGGGATCCTTACGACTCACAAGGGAACGACACACTTAGGGATCCTCACGATTCCTAAGGAGAAAATACACTTGCGAGATCCTTACGACTCGTAAGGAGAATTCTCTTATGGGACCCTCACGGCTCATAAGACTTGAAAGTCTTAAGTTACAGAAGCCTAAACCTGTTCTTAAGCAAATCCCCCACAACCTTCGATATTGCCCTACAAGTGGCTCAATACTGACCCTTGTATACAATCCACGGGCGCGAATAAACATTTCCCCAGCAAAGTCGCACCCGTGACTAGGGACATGTCCATATGGTGAACAACCCTTATAATTCCTCTCGACTTATAAGGAGAAAACCCTCTTGTAGGATCCTTACGACTTACAGAGGAACATACACTTAGGAATCCTCACGATCCCCAGGGAGAAAATACACCTACAAGATCCTCATGACTTGTAGGGAGAAATACCTTTGTGGGACCCTTACGGCTCATGAAGTCAAAAGCCTTGGTCGACAGGACCCTTAACCCTGTTTGCTAAGCCACCTTTGTTCAATATCGACAGAGGCAAATGATGATTCGCTCCTGGCAACATCCCATTTGTAGCGGTGCTGATGCTGAAATCGGTGTCTAAAATCCAAGCTTGCGGCGAAAAGCTAGCAAGCCACGCATGCATACGAAATAGCCGAAATGATGGGGCAACTTGCAATAAAAAGCAGCAAGTAAAAATGTATGCATGAAAAATAGCCGAAATGATGGGGCAACTCGCAATAAAAAGCAGCGAGCAGAAAATAAATAAAGAGCCGAAATGATTGGGCACCGCGAAAAATAGCCAAAATGATGGGGCAATCGCAACCTCCGCGATATAAAAGCTGAAATGATAGAGCATCGCGGAAAATAAAATAAAATATAAAAAAAAAGTTTCAATTTATGCCCTACAGGTGATGTTCCATCACACCCTGTACACAATCCAAGGGCGTAAACAAAAAGGGATCATACGTCTTCCCCAGGCTTCATCAGAAGAAGAAGCCAAATCTCGACAGGCCGCGAATTACCTGGAGATCGTTTCAACACTCGTCTCGTAACGACGGACACAACTCTAAGCTAAGCGGAACAGCGGCAACTCCCAGTTCCATGGCTCGGTGGTATACATATCGCCAACAGTCAAACCTCCATCCCGTGAAATGCGGATACAATCAGCAGAATTCCTGGTTACGTGGAACGCGGATAACGTCACTCTTTGACCCCGTGGAAAACATCCAGAGCGGATCCTGGTCCTCGCGGAGCACGGCAGTGAACCCGTGTGAAGCATCCAGAGCGGAGCCTAGTCCTCGCTGAGCACGGCAGTGAACCCGTATGAAGCATCTAGTGCAAATTCCTGGTTACGTGGAATGCGGATAACGTCACTCTTTGACCCCGTGGAAAACGTCCATAGCGGATCCTGGTCCTCGCGGAGCAGGACAGTGAACCCGTGTGAAGCATCCAGAGCGGAGCCTAGTCCTCGCCGAGCACGGCAGTGAACCCGTGTGAAGCATCTAGTGCAAAATTCCTGGTTACGTGGAACGCGGATAACGTCACTCTTTGACCCTATGGAAAACGTCCCGAGCGGATCCTGGTCCTCGCGGAGCACGGCAGTGAACCCGTGTGAAGCATCCAGAGTGGAGCCTAGTCCTCGCTGAGCACGGCAGTGAACCCGTGTGAAGCATCTAGTGCAAAATTCCTGGTTACATGGAACGCGGATTACGTCACTCTTTGACCCCATGGAAAACGTCCAGAGCGGATCGTGGTCCTCGCGGAGCACGGCAGTGAACCCGTGTGAAGCATCTAGAGCGGAGCCTAGTCCTCGCCGAGCACGGCAGTGAACCCGTGTGAAGCATCTAGTGCAAAATTCCTGGTTACGTGGAACGCGGATAACGTCACTCTTTGACCCCGTGGAAAACGTCCAGAGCGGATCCTGGTCTTCGCGGAGCACGGCAGTGAACCCGTGTGAAGCATCCAGAGCGGAGCCTAGTACTCGCCGAGCACGGCAGTGAACCCGTGTGAAGCATCTAGTGCAAAATTCCTGGTTACGTGGAACGCGGATAACGTCACTCTTTGACCCCGTGGAAAACGTCCAGAGTGGATCTTGGTCCTCGCAGAGCACGGCAGTGAACCCGTGTGAAGCATCCAGAGCGGAGCCTAGTCCTCGCCGAGCACGGCAGTGAACCCGTGTGAAGCATCTAGTGCAAAATTCCTGGTTACGTGGAACGCGGATAACGTCACTCTTTGACCCCGTGGAAAACGTCGAAAGCGGATCCTGGTCCTCGCGGAGCACGGCAGTGAACCCGTGTGAAGCATCCAGAGCAGAGCCTAGTCCTCGCCGAGAACGGCAGTGAACCCGTGTGAAGCATCTAGTGCAAAATTCCTGGTTACGTGGAACGCGGATAACGTCACTCTTTGACCCCGCGGAAAACGCTCAGAGCGGAGCCTGGTCCTCGCCAAGCACGGCAGTGAACCCGTATGAAGCATCCAGAGCAAACACCGGACTGTGGAGTCCTTAAGATCCACGGACTATGTTGTCCTTAACCTCGACCGTAATGTCTTAAAACTAACGATCAACCACCCCGATTCCCTATGGATTCTGCCTTGGTTTAAGGGTACATCTCTTCACTTCTTTGATGCCTGGCATTGTAATTCCTCAACGTCTTCAAAGAAGTGACGGGTCCCTGCAAACTAACATCGGACTGTGGAGTCCCTAAATCCACGGACTATGAGGTCCTTAACCTTGACCGTGATGTCTTAAAACTAACAACGGACTGTGGAGTCCCTATATCCACGGACTATGAGGTCCTTAACCTCGACCGTGATGTCTTAAAACTAACATCGGACTGTGGAGTCCCTAAATCCACAGACTATGAAGTCCTTAACCTTGACCGTGATGTCTTAAAACTAACATCGGACTGTGGAGTCCTTAAATCCACGGACTATGAGGTCCTTAACCTTGACCGCGACATCTTTAAACTACAATACCTGGAGCAGCCTCTGACCCCATGAAACACGGATAAGGATGACCACATCCAGCACTTGCAAGTCCTCATGACCTGTAAGGAAGAAAAACTCTCTTGTGAGATCCTTACGACTCTCAAGGGAAAACCCGCTTAAGAATACTCATGATTCTTAAGAAGAACTTACACCTATGGGATCCTCTCGACCTGTAGGGAGAAAAACTCTTTATGAGACCCTCGTGACTCATAAAATGCAAAAGTCTTAGGAAGCAGATCTTAACCCTGAATCCTGAGCCATCGCTGTCCTGCCAAGAGATCAAGATAAATTGTCCGCAGAACACATTCAATAGAAAGGGGGGCACACCATTGAAGAGAAAAATATGTCTTCATTTATAAACCTCCCTTCGACAACAATACTCAATCTAAGGCCAGCGCAAGCCACCCGATACGGGAGATAACAAGGAAAGTTTCTGATCTGTATCCTATCAAGCGCGCATTTGCGGCTATGCGAATGTTTAAAAGGAAATGTTACCCGAGGCACTGACGCGCATGCAACGTAACGATGGTGCTCGCAATTAAAGAAAATTCCCATGAGAAAAACATGCAGCTCGTTTACGCAAGCAAGACATACGTACGACTATCTGACAAACATGGAAATTCAACAGAAAGCATGCAAACCGCTAATGATAAAAGGAGTACATTGATTCAAACATACTACACTACTGGGAAAAGATCACCAAACAAGGGATCAGAAATGCAAGGGTTAACAAAGCAAAACACAAAATTCTCCAGCTCCCTCTCTGCTTTCTCCAGCACGTCAAAACGACGGTTTTCGCGAGGAGTCGCTTCCTATCGGTTGGAGCCATTCTCATCAATGAAAGCAGACATGACGGCCCGACGGGCTCTTATCTGACTCGGTATATGAACTGAATGATCCTTCAGAGCTTGAGTGATTAGACAAGCCTCGTGAAAGCACTCAAGCTTGTCCTCCGCCGCGTCAAGGATCGCCGAAGTCATCTCCGCCGGATGAGGGGGTATATCGGCAAGCACGGACATGAGGATCATCCGGAGCCAAATGGAGCCCATGGGAAGAGGAGAGCCCCGACGAGTCAGTAGCTCATACATCACTGTGTCACATTGAGCGTCGGTGAGAAGGGGATCTGCCAGCCGCGCAGCGAAGCGAGGGATTATCTCCTCAATGGGCACATCCCATGGTTGCCGACGAGCATGGGGACGATTGCAAGCCATGGCAATTTATCGGGTTCTCAAAGACGACCACCTTAAGGTATGAATGGATTTCTCTGTGAAGAAAAGAAGTAAGGCATGGGTTCAGGTTATAAAGGGGAGCATTTAATGCTATGCACAAAAAATGTTGTGCATGGTGGGACGATTCTCAAAGCCCGGAAAGAAGGGGAGAGCGTTGGAAATGAAATCCAACGACGCATTGGAATCAGGTTAGGGAAATGAAACGTCCCCATCAAGCAGATCCCTGCATGCGCAATACGTGAGCACTAGCATTCGATTGGAAGATAAAGCGGCACTGCACAGACACAACAGAAAACTAAGCTCTGAGAACGAGAATCAAATTCTTAAAAGAAAGGTTTGAAAAGAAGAGGATGAGAAAGTGAAGGCGCTTCTGAAAGGAAAATTCATCTACCCTACTCCCAAAACAGATCCGACGGTCACAAAAGTGACAGCGTTGCACTCACGTGCAGACACGTGAGAACAACGCTGTGGGAGCATTTGTTTCCTGATTTAAAATCAGGAAAGCCTACGGAAAAGGCTTCAGAAAAAGGTCACGTGCTTACATGTGACCAGCAGTCACGTGTTGACACGTGACATCTAAAAGTATCGGCAAGGCAAATTCAGTTTCCCAACTACATCAAAGAAAAGGGCTTCAGAAAGGGTCACGTGCTCCCACGTGACCAGGGTCACGTGTTGGCACGTGACATTCAAAAGCAGCAGACTCAATTCCCTGATTGAATCAAGAAAAAGGCTCCAGACGAGGGTCACGTGCTCACACGTGACCAGGAGTCACGTGGTGGCACGTGACGGCTAAGCAGCAGAAGAAGGCAGAGTGCAAAGAAGGAGAGGGCTCGTTCCAAGGGGGTCACGTGCCCACACGTGACCGGCTTTCAAAGCCTATCTGTTAACAGAATTAAATTCTGAGAAAAGACCTCTTAAATCTTTCCAAAGCAACCGATTGAATTAAAGATTTAAAGGTGATTAAATACCACCTATCTATGGGAAAATCTCGAATTTGGAAAGATTTCCCCTTTAAATCTAACCGAAATAACAAAGGAGAATCTCTGGATTTAAAATCCAATGGTGAATAAAATTCACCTAATAATCCAAAGGTCCAAAACAAATGGTGAATACAAATCAAATCTCTTAATGAAAGATTCACCAAAACTAATTGATTCGGCTGCTTCTCCTATAAATAGGAGCCAAGAGACACAGCGAGAGATATAGAGAGAGGGGGGGATAAAAAGGCAAAAAAGGAATCGAGGCATAAAAAAAAAGAGGAGAGCCTTGATACTTTGGAAAAATTTGGATCTTCTGCCAAAAGAAAGCCCTAGGTAAGAGAGGGAAGGCTTTTTGAAAGAAAAAGAGAATTTAATTCTCAATAGAGTTTAACTCTGATATAAAATCAGAAGAACATAGTTCTCTCTTTGGTGGAGGATCTGTAAAGTGCACATCTCCCCTTGAGTTGAGAATTTAATTCTCAATGGGTTGAGATCCTGCCATGCAGATCCAAAGCATAGAGAGGGAATGGAAGCCTGAGAATTTAATCCTCACAGAACTATAGGAATTTAATTCCTTTAAAATAAAATTAGGGTTTGACCCTATGTTATGGGAATTTAATTCCTTCAGAATGAACAGAATCAGGGTTTAACCCTGGTTAAGAACTTAGTTCTGTTAAAACAATAGGAACTTAATTCCCTTAATCTCATTCCCCAGAATAATCCTTTAACAGAGAGTGGGAGTTTAATTCCTTAAAGCTTTTATCAGGGTTTAACCCTATTCAGTTCTTCACATATATGAGGAATTTAATTCCTACAGAAAATTCAGAGTTCAACTCTATCCCAGAATATAAATCTTCAAAAGGAAGCAGGAATTTAATTCCTCTAAAATTATCGTCAGGGTTCAACCCTACGAGGAATTTAATTCCTGAAAGAGATTAACAGATCTTTTAAAACATACATAGAGGCAGGGTCATGTGTCACCACGTGACCCCTAAAAAGATCTATAAAAAAGCCCCTTTGAGGCAGTGCCTCATGTGACCCATGTGACCCTTGGCAGAGGCTTTAACATACTCCATTTAAACACCCGTCACGTGATGGCACGTGATGCTCCAAAAGATGCGATATTCTCAGCAGAACAAATGAAGGGAGGGCGCCCTCACGTGCTACCACGTGACCCCTCTTGCCTTAGCGTCTAACGCTAATTGGAACCCCTGAATCCAGTGTTAAAACACTGTTGGGCCTTAGTGTTCAACACTAATCAAAGAACTTTATTTGCAGTGTGCAACACTGATTACCTTAGTGTTTGACACTAATTTGTGATCTCTGTTGCCAGTGTTTAACACTGATCTATTTTAGTGTTTAACACTAATTTGAAAGCCTTGTTGCTGGTGTTTAACACCAACTATCTTTTAGTGTTAAACACTAACTTGTCAATCTCATTCCCAGTGTTCAACACTAATTGGTCTTTAGTGTTTAACACTAGGCATTGGCCCAATTGGCTAAATGGCCAGAGGCAAAGCCTCTCCTTCAATGGACCAACAGGAAGCCAATATTCCAGACATGATTGGACTTAGCCCAAGATGGCCATAAGTCCTCAGTTCAGACTTAACTGGGCTAATGGGCTCATAACATAATTAATTGGTCTTGATCCCAAATTAGGCCAAAGACTATTTAATCCACCCCGGCTCAAGGGTACATCTCTTCACTCCTTTGATACTTGACGTTGTAATTCCTCAACGTCTTCAAAGAGGTGACGGGTCCCGATGACCACACATTGACACGGACTGTGGGGTCCTTAAACTCATGGACTATGAGGTCCTTAACCTTGACCGAGATGTCTTAAAACTAACTGTGGAATGTGGGGTCCTTAAACCCATGGACTATGAGGTCCTTAACCTTGATCGAGATGTCTTAAAACTAACTTTGGACTGTGGAGTCCTTAAATCCACGGACTACGAGGTCCTTAACCTTGACCGAGATGTCTTAAAACTAACATTGGACCGCAATGTCCTTAAACTACCCATGGACCGCAATGTCCTTAAACTACCTACCGACCGTAACGTCACTAAACTAAACAACAGAGCCCCCTTTTATTGCTCTCTTGTTGGATCTAAACGATCCCGTTAAGTTGATCTTAGTCTAAAAACTAGACTAATGTATCCTTAACAAACGTTTAAGTCGATCTTAGGCTCAAATGAGGCTAACGTATTCTTAAACCCAAACCCCCAAACCCAAATCTAAGATAATACGGATTTGGACTAGTCCACGCCCTACGGGCGACGACATAACTCAGTCTCCGTATACAATCCACTGGCAACCAAAAACAAAATAAACACACACGACACGAAGTGACCATCTGGAGAAGGAGAAAGTGGTTACCGCAATGCGGTAGCGTAATTTACTGCAGGGACTTGCGCCTGCAGGGAAGAGCATCCCCACAATCAAAAACCCCTCAAGCGAGGAGGAATCTGATGAAGTCGGCTACATCGGACGCATCCGTTCAAACCTTCGATACAGGGTGCCATGAATCAACTTGGCATCTTCGGAGAGGTGGACGGATGGCACCAATTAGCATCTGCCCCGAATCTCAGGCGAGACGCCCAGTCGCGCCGCCATTCGGAGGGGAACATTCATTAGCGAACCAAGTTGCATCCCAAGGGCCCTTAACGTATACGGGGCCTGGTATCAGCACGCGATGGGTGGTGTCATCAGAGAGGAGAGGCGGCTATTGCTCTATCGCAAGAGTGCGCCCCCTGCCAGCGATCGCAACGTCCCTTTAAAGCGACGGATCGTCGTGCCCCCTCCGCTAAGAGAGGCTGTTGCAGTTGAGCCTCCACGTGTGATAAGCCCGACGCGCGGATTACCCCGTGATTCTGTGGAGACGGTGGATGCGCCATCGGTGCCTCGTGCTCGCACGGAGACGGTGAATGTACCATCGCCCGAATCCGGCGTGGGCTCGAATATCGGGAGTCGCTGTCCCAAGGTGGCCACTAAGCGCAAGCTGGTGTTGGCTGCGACCAGACTTCGCTCTCAAAAGAAGAAAAATTCGATGTTTTCTCTTAACGTGGAACTTGGCCAGGAGCCTCATGCTCCTTATAGTGAGGGCTTGAGCGAGTATGGGACCAATGAGGGCTTGTTCACGCCGCCAGATGATATCGATCCGGCGGTTGCCATTGCAGCTTCCGAGCGATTGGCAAGACGCGAAGAGAGGTTGGCTATCCTCACGCAATCAGGTAATCTTTAGTTGTATTTTTCGCCATTACATCATACTTGTGTTATTGTTTTTTTTTTTGACTAACGCTTTTCCTTCTTCAATAGGCATTTCTACCGAAGAAGCTCTCGCCGCTTCTCTCAAGACTTTTGAGGAAGAGGAACGACTTCGGGCCTCCTTGGGCCTCGGTACATTTCGGTTCGCCATGTTTCCGCCTTTGTTTCTTATGAGTGATATGTCCCTTTCTTTGTCTTATCGTAGGGACCATGACGCCGATCCCGCAAGCTGATGCAGAAATTCTTCCCAGGCCAGCTACCGAAGTCCCGGCCTCTTCGGTACTGCCGAAAGAGGCCTTACTTAAAAAACCGATGACGGAAGCCTTGGCGGCTCCAGAGGTAACCATGGATGTGGACGATAACGTCCTGTTGAAGGAGGCTTCTAAAAGGTCTGTTTTGACGGCTCGGGAGGAAAGGAAGCGCCTGAGGCGCGCAGCAAGGAAGCGCAGTGCTGCTTTAGCTGCGGGAGAAGGTTCAAGCATCGCTTCCCCTGCTGCTACTCCTTCATAGGAGTCTCCGATCGCCTTGTCTACTGCTTATAGACGGGCGGCACGTGCGGCTTGGGAAGTGAACGGTAAATCAACTACAGGTAATATGCCGTGAGGTTCCGTTGTCAAAGTTTTAAACCATCAGTTCTCATATATCTTGTCTTGTAGGGCCGAGCCTTACCGAAGAAATGGTGGCGACCGCTGAGCCTGAAGGCGTGGTGGAGAAGGTAGCTGCTGAACCCGAGGCGGCGGTAGGCGATGTGGCCGCAATTGCTGGGTCCGAGGTAGTGGTTGACGAGACAGTCACGATCGCTATGCCCGAAATAGCTACCACTGCCGAGCCCGAAGTGGCGGCAGGTGAGACGACTACCATGGCCGAGCCTAAGGCAGCGGTGGATGAGACGGCTGCGATCGCTGAGCCTGAGGTGGTGGCGAGCGAAACGAGTACAACTGCTGGGCCCGAGATGGACGCTCTTTCTCAAGAGTCGGGCACCGCTCCGATCATTTCTCTTCCCTCCTACGGTTCTCTGTCGTCTTCTGGCGTCTCCAGCGTGACGACGGCTCTCGTGGAGTCAGGGGATGAGGCGACGGGAGGTGAGACCACCCCGATGGAAGAGGGAGACGCCGCCGTTGTATCAAGTGACGCCCTCGTCACGGCTCCGGCTGGCGACTCATCAGGTAAAATTTAGGTCACCGCCCTTCTTTTTATTCTGCAATCTTTCCTGACAGGGTTTATCTTGTTTCTAATGCAGGTGCAGCTAGTGCTGATGTCGCACTACCCAAGGCAGCGCCATCAGCTACCGCCTTGACGGTGGCATCTCCTCTACCCTCTCTCATACCATCTCAGATGTTGGAAGGTGAGGATTGGCGACTCATCGGTCTTATTTTTTAAGCTGTATAACCTACGTACTGACGTTGCAATATTGCATCCTTGCAGGAGTCCTTTTTGACCACCTGTATCAGGTGTTGCACCCACACTTCTCCTTCTTATCAGAAATTAGTCCACCTGCCGGTATAGGTGAGCATTTTCTCTAAACGACGTCCTTTTCTTTAATGGGCAATCGCATTACTGCTAACTCTTCTTCATATTGCTTGTAGCTTTACGAATTGAAGGGGGACGAGGCCGTCGTTGTGCCACCAGTACTCCCAGCTCTGCCCCCTGCCGCAGCCGGTATAGTAGACTCTACTTTTTGCGTATTTTCTTTATTTCCTGAGCCGAAATCTGATTATGATCTATTTTGCAGCAATCACATCGACTCCAGCCCCGTTCGAGTCTCGCATTATAATGCCGGCGGGGCCTTTTTCCAGGCGTCCATCATCCAAAGGTGCTGTGACCAGTCTACGCATGCTGAGCGAATATATCGAGGAGTTTGACGCAGAGACTCCCACATCTGCTGTGGATTTTGCCGCAGAGGTTAACCCTATGCTGGAGACGCTCATGAACTTTCATGGTGAGGGCGTCGTTGAGTCTTGGGTTAATCGCTGCAGGGAAATCGAGGCTTGCTTGCATGAGCTTGAGTTTAGGCATCCTGCACCTGAGATTCTGGCTATGAGCACTCAACAGGCTGCATGGATCGAGCAGAGCACTTTTTACTTCCGCCATCTTGAACAAGAAGTGGCTTTAAAGCAAAGGGAATGTAAAGAAACTTCAAGCGAGTCTGCTCGACTGCATGCTGAGGTCGATGCGAACGCTTCCCAGTTGAAAGTTATCTTGGAAGGCCTTCTGCGATGTATCTCTGATGGGTTAACATTGAGGAAGAAGCTCGACGTCGTCGAGCGGGATGCACAAGATCGTGAAGCAGCTCAGCGGGCCATCGAGGGACAACTCTCATCTTACTTGCAGCAGCGAGCCCAGGTTGAAGCGGAGTTGGCCGCGGCAGCTGATCAGGAAGAAGGGCTGAGGGAAGTGCGCGAGCAGCTGATTGGATTATTGAAAGCGCTTTCCTCTCAATAAAAATTTTGTACGATTTGTAATTTTGAACAACATGTATTTGTTCTTTTATTCTTTCATATGATGTATTTTGTACCCGATCGAATTCATGAATAAAAGATACACGTTCTTCGTAATGTCTTGTGTCATCTCTTTGCTTTCTTCTTTCTTGCTGTGTTGTTTGCCATGTGATTTTAGCAAGTGCAGTCTGTAGATAGTATATAACTGTCAATCTTGTGCTCTTTGTAAGGTAATGATGGCTTAGAAAACAAGGTTAGGATCTGTCACCTAAGACTTTTCAACTTTATGAGCCATGAGGGTCTCATAAAGAATTTTCTCCCTACCGGTCGAGAGGATCCCGTAGGTGTAATTTCTCCTTAAGAATCGTAAGGATTCCTAAGTGTGTTTTCTCTTGAAAGTCGTAAGGATCTCACAAGATAATTTACTCCCTTACGAGTCGTGAGGACCCGCAAGTGATGGATGAAGTTGTCATTATCCGCATTTCACGGAGTCAGGGGTTGCTCTGGATGCTTTCCACGGGTTCACTGCCGTGTCCTGCGAGGACCAGGCTCCGCTCTGGACGTTTTCCAGGATACCGTAGTTTAAAGACATCGCGGTCGAGGTTAAAGACATCATAGTCCGTGGATTTAAGGACTCCACAGTCCGTTGTTAGTTGTAAGACATCACGGTCGAGTTTAAGGACATCATAGTCCATGAGTTTAAAGACCTCACAGTCCGTTGTTTAGTTTTAAGACATCACGGTCGAGGTTAAGGACATCATAGACCATGAGTTTTAAGGACCTCACAGTCCAATGTTAGTTTTAAGACATCACGGTCGAGATTAAGGACATCATAGTCCATGTTTAAGGACCCCACGGTCCGATATTAGTTTAAAGACATCACGATCGAGGTTAAGGACATCATAGTCCATGAGTTTAAGGACCTCACAGTCCAATGTTATTTTAAAACATCACGGTCAAGGTTAAGGACATCATAGTCCATGAGTTTAAGGACCTCACGGTCCAATTTTTGCTCTGGATGCTTCCCACGGGCTCACTGCCGTGTTCAGCGAGGACCAGGCTCCGCTCTGGATGCTTCACACGGATTCACTGCCGTGCTCTGCGAGGACCAGGATCTGCTTTGGACGTTTTCCACGGGGTCAGAAGTGACATAATCCGCGTTCCATATAGCCAGGAATTTTGCTCTGGATGCTTCTCACGGGTTCACTGCCGTGTTCGGCGAGGACCAGGCTCCGCTCTGGATGCTTCACACGGGGTCATTGCCGTTCTCTGCGAGGACCAGGATCCGCTCTGGACGTTTTCCATGGGGTTAGGAGTGACATAATCCGTGTTCCATGTGACCAGGAATTTTGCTCTGGATTCTTCCCATGGGTTCACTGCCGTGTTCGGCGAGGACCAGGCTCCGCTCTGGATGCTTCACACGGGGTCATTGCCGTGCTCTGCGAGGACCAGGATCCGCTCTGGACGTTTTCCACGGGATCAGAAGTGACATAATCCGCGTTCCACGTAGCCAGGAATTTCGCTCTGGATGCTTCCCACGAGTTCACTGCCGTGTTCGGCGAGGACCAGGCTCCGCTCTGAATGCTTCACACGGGGTCATTGCCGTGCTCTGCGAGGACCATGATCCGCTCTGGACATTTTCCACGGGGTCAGGAGTGACATAATCCGCGTTCTACGTAGCCAGGAATTTTTCCCTGGATGCTTTCCATGGGTTCACTGCCATGTTCGGCGAGGATGAGGCTTAGCTCTGGATGCTTCACACGGGGTCATTGACGTGCTCTGCGAGGACCAGGATCCACTCTGGACATTTTCCACGGGGTCAGGAGTGACATAATCCGCGTTCCACGTAGCCAGGAATTTTGCTCTGGATGCTTCCCACAGGTTCACTGCCGTGTTCGGCGAGGACCAGGCTCCGCTCTGGATGCTTCACACGGGGTCATTGTCGTGCTCTGCGAGGACCAAGATCCGCTCTGGACGTTTTCCACGGGGTCAGGAGTGACATAATCCGCGTACCACGTAGCCAGGAATTTTTCTCTGGATGCTTCCCACGAGTTCACTGCCGTGTTCGGCGAGGACCAGGCTCCGCTCTGGATGCTTCACACGGGGTCAGAGTTGACATTATCCGTGTTCCATGTAGCCAAGAATTTTGCTCTGGATGCTTCCCACGGGTTCACTGCCGTATTCGGCGAGGACCAGGCTCCGCTCTGGATGCTTCACACGGGGTCAGAGTTGACATTATCCGCGTTCCACGTGACCAGGAAGGGTTGACTTTATCCGCATTTCACGGAGTCGGAGTTTGACTCTCGGTCATCTGTACACCGCCGAGTCATGGAACTGGGAGTTTCCGCTGTTCCGCTTTGCTTGACGTTGTGTCCATTGTAATAAGACGAATGTTGAGATGATCTCTACGCTGTCTATGAACCATTGAGATTTGGCTTCTCCTTCTGATGAAGCTTGGGGAGGAAGGGTGTGATTCCCTCTTTGTTTGCGTCACTGGATTGTATACAGGGATTGACATGATATCACCTGCAGGGCATAAATTTCATTCATTTTTTTTTCTTTCCGCGATGCTCTATCATTTCAGCTTTTATATCGCGAAGGTCGGGATTGCCCAATCATTTCGGCTTTTATATCGCGAAGGTCGGGATTGCCCAATCATTTCGGCTATTTTTCGCGGCGCCCAATCATTTCAGCTATTTTTTTTTACTCGCTGCTTTTTATTGCGAGTTGCCCAGTCATTTCGGCTACTTTGCATGCATACATTTTTACTTGCTGATTTTGTTGCAAGTTGCCCCATCATTTCGGCTATTTCGTATGCACGTGTGGTTTGCCACCTTTTTTGCTTTCAAGCTTAGAATTAGACACTGATTTCGGCATCAGCACCGCTACAACTGGGATATTGCCAGGAACGAATCATCATTTGCCTTCGTCGATGTCGAGCAAAGGTGGCTTAGTAGACAGGGTTAGGATTCTGTCGACTAAGGCTTTTGACTTCATGAGCCGTAAGGGTCTCATAAAGGTATTTCTCCCTGCGAGTCGTGAGGATCTCGTAGGTGTGTTTTCTCCTTAGGAATCGTAAGGATTCCTAAGTGTATGATCTCTTATAAGTCGTAAGGATCATACAAGAGTGTTTTCTCCTTGCAAGTCGAAAGGACTTACAAGGGCAGTTCACCGTGCAGACATATCCCTAGCCATGGATGGGACCTTGTTAGGGAAATGTTTATTTGCGCCCGTGGATTGTATACAAGGGTCAGCATTGAGCCGCTTGTAGGGCAGTATTGGAGGTTGTGGGGGCTGCTTAAGAACAGGTTCAGATCCCTGTAGCTTATGACTTTCAAATCTTATGAGCCGTGAGGGTCCCATAAGAGGGTTCTCCTTACGAGTCGTAAGGATCTCGCAAGTGTAATTTCTTCTTAGGAATCGTGTAGATCCCTAAGTGTGTTGCTCCCTTGTGAGTCATAAGGATCTCACGCAGGTGGTTTCTCCATACAAAGTCGAGAGGACTTTGCAAGTGTCTTTTAACGAGATTGTGCCCTTTCGGGTTTTCACAAAACTCGCCGGCAGCCCTGCTGTTTTTACTCACGGAGCCCTTTCGGATTTTCATCCGTGCCCTTTTTGCTTATGGACATACCATTTTCTTTTTCTTCTTTCTTTTTTTTATTCTAACGAGGTCGCGCCCTTTCGGGTTTTCATAAGACTCGCCGGTAGCCCTGCTGTTTTTACTCATGAAGCCCTTTCGGGTTTTCATCCGTGTCCATTTTGCTTATGGACATACCGTTTTCTTTTTTTTCTTTTTTTTTATTCCCTTTTTTGTGTCAGCTTTGGAATGATGCAATCCACCGTAGTTTATCGACATCTCGGTTAACGGCTAGTTTTAGGACATAGTGGTCCGTTATTAGTTTAAAGACGTTTCGGTCCGCTGTTAGTTTAAGGACGTTCCGGTCCGTCATTAGTTTAAGGACGTTTCGGTCCGCTGTTAGTTTAAGGACGTTTCGGTCCGTCGTTAGTTTTAAGGACGTTTCGGTCCGTCGTTAGTTTAAGGACGTTTCGGTCCGCCGTTAGTTTAAGGACGTTTCGGTCCGTTGTTAGTTTAATGACGTTTCGGTTCGTAGTAAAGGAAGCCGGTTACTACTTACAGAGTTTAGGCTTAGGAAAATAGCGAGCGGACATAGTCGTCGTCATCTATCGTTGACCTAGGCCATGACTCGTCAAGCGTAGTATTTCTTCAGAAAGCGACCATTTATTGGTCTGAAGGGCCTTTCACCATGCATGTCCATGAGTAGGTAGGCTCCACCCTAGTAAACTTTGTCTATGATATACGGGCCTTCATAGTTTGGCTCGAATTTCTCCCGCTTGGCTCGATTAGGGATCATAGGTCTTTTAACCACTAGCACGAGTTCACCTTGGCGGAATGTTCTCGGCCTAGTCAATCTCTCGTATGAGCGCGTCATCTTTGCTTTATAAGCTTCCAGATTCTGTTGCGCTATGAGCCGGGTTTCATCAAGGACATCGAGCTCCTCAAACCGAAGGTGAGCATTCTATTCATCTGTTAGCTCGTAATGGACTGCCACTCGTAGAGAGGGTAGCTCTATCTCGAGGGGGAGTACTGCCTCCGTACCGAATACCAATGTGTACGGCGTTGTGTTCGTGGCTGTTTTGAACGTCATTTAGTACGCCCAGAGAGCTTCGTGCAGTCTCCCGTGCCAGTATTTTTTATTTCGAGACATCGTCTTCTTTACAATCTTCGTCAATGTCTTGTTAAAAGCCTCAGCCAGACCGTTAGCTGGAGGATTATAGACTGAGGAGTATCTCCAGTCTATGTTATGCTGTTGTGCGAAGCGGCTGATCTTGTGGCTTCTGTAGGCTGGTCCGTTATCGGAGATAATCCGTCGCGGAGTGCCAAACCGATAAATGACATGTGTCTTGAAGAAATGGAGGATATTCTCCGTCTTCCCCTCCCTCAGCGGTACTGCTTCTGCCCATTTGGAGAAGTAATCAGTTGTCGCCAAAATGAACCGATGTCCTCTGGACGATGCTGGTTCGATGGGGCCGATTATGTCAGTCCCCCACATTTCGAACAGCCAGCTAGCCACTGTCGGATATAATGGATTCGGATGCTGGTGGATAAAGTCCCCATGGATCTGGCACAAGTGGCATTGCTTCGCATACTCAAGGCAGTCTTGGATCATCGTGGGCTAATAATAACCCATCCGTTTGATCTTCAGCTTCATCTTCGGCCCGGCTTGGTAAGAACCGCAGAGTCCGTCATGAGTTTCTTGGACGACCCTTTTTGCTTCTTCAGGTCCCAGGCATCTTAACCATAAAGAATCAAATGACCTCTTGTACAGAATATCATTGACGAAAGCGAAAGATAGGGCTCGCTTCATGAGCTGATGTTTTGAGGACGCATCTTCATGCGTTCGACGGGATTTGAAGTATTCTTTGAAGACTTCTCTCCAATCTTCAACCTTCTCTTGGTCTTTTATTTGTAGAGTCATTTGCTCAGTCGCTCCCTTTTCCTTGGACGGCTCCGGAGATATTTTTGCCGGTGCAAGAACCCGACGGCTTTGTACCACGATTCTTACGTCATCGAGGTTCTCATCGGCCAATTCTTTAGCAAGCTTGGCTAATGCATCCGCTTTGCTATTTTCCGCACGCGGTATGATTTCCAAGGTATAGGAATGTATTTGGGTCAGCAGCTGCTGTACTCTCTCGCCATACTTCACCAGTTCCGGTTTGCACGTTTGATAGTCACCTTTTACTTGACTGACGACCAGCTGGGAGTCTCCGTATATGAGAAGGTTTTCAATTCCCATGTCGATAGCGGTCTCGAGACCTGCTATCAAAGCTTCATACTCGGCTTCATTGTTTGTCCTCGGCTCTTTTAAGGAGAAGGCAAAGTGCATTATCCCTCCTTGTGGAGTCACGAAGATGAGGCCTACCCCTGATTTGATTATAGGGGTGTTTTGTTTGTACTTCTTCATGGAAGATGCTCCATCGAAGTAAAGCTCCCACCGGGTATCACCCCCATCGATCGTGTCAAACGCATGTTCGTCTGGCAATTCACAATTCAAAGGAGATTCGGCAGGTATCGGATGCTCAGCGAGGAAGTCGGCGATGGCCTAGCCTTTCACTGCCTTAAGAGGATGATAAGTTATTGAGAACTCCATCAAGAGCAAGGCCCATTTAGCGAGCCGTCCCGTCAATATGGCCTTTGACATCAAATACTTGAAGGGATCCACCTTCGATATGAGACGGACTTCATGCGCCAACGCATAGTGTATGAGCTTCGTTATTGCGAAGATCAATGCCAGGCAGTGTTTTTTGATGGGAGAATAATTGCTTTCTGCCCCCAGCAGAACTCGACTCAAATAGTAGAGCGCTCTCTCCTTCCCTTGGTCGTTCTCTTGTGCCCATAATGCGCCTAAGGAATCTTCGAGGGCTGTTGTATAAAGAATGAGAGGCTTTCCCTTAACCGGAGCGGTCAGTACTGGCGGATTCTGTAGGTACTGCTTGATTTCGTCCAGTGCGCCTTGGCATTTATGATCCCAGACGAACGGGGTTCCCTTCTTCATCAGGTGGCTGTAAGGACGGCACTTGCCTGAGAGATTGGCTATGAATCGCCGGATATACGCGAGGTTCCCTTGGAGAGACCGCAATTGCTTGAGAGTCCTCGGTGGGGGCATCTCCATAATTGCCTTGATTTTTTACGGATCTACCTCGATGCCTCGGTGTCAGACAATGAATCTTAGGAACTTGCCTGAGGAAACTCCGAACGCGCATTTGAGAGGGTTCATCTTCAAGTTGTATTGCCGAAGGCATTGAAATACGATCTTCAGATGCTCTAAATGTTCCTCGTATGATTTGCTTTTCACCACGAGGTCGTTGATATAGCATTCGACGACTTCATGTATGAGGTCATCGAAGATCTTCGTCATAGCCTTCTGATAGGTGGCACCGGCATTCTTTAGACCGAAGGGCATCACCTTGTAGCAGAATATACCCAAAGGGGTCCGGAAAGCGGTGTGCTTCTGGTCTTCGGGATGCATTTTTATCTGATTGTATCCTGACGAACCGTCCATGAAGGAGAAAACCTCGTGGGTGGACGTATTGTCAATCATTAGCTCGGTGACCGGTACTGGAAAGTCATCTTTCGGACAGGTTTTATTGAGATCCCGAAAATCCACACATATGCGTACTGTCTCATTTTTCTTCATTACTGGGACAATGTTGGCGATCCAATCAGGATACTGAACTTCTTGGATGAAACCAGAGTCGATTAGCTTCTTGACCTCGGCGTTGATGCTCATCTCAAGCTCGAGCTGCATTCTTCTCGGCGCTTGTTTGATTGGCTTGACGTCCGGGGATATGGCCAGTTTGTGAACCGCAATCTCTGGGTCTAGTTCTGGCATCTCGGAATAATTACATGCGAAGCAATCTTTATGCTGCATGAGCACGTCCTTTAGTATAGCCGCCCTTTCTTCAGACAGCAATTCACTGACGAACGTCGGCCGCGGGTCACTTGCCGTCCCCAAATCAATTTTTTTGAGGTTATCTGCAGTGGTATGTATTCCATCTTCCAGCTTTTTCGGCGCCGGTGGAAACTCTGAGATCACCTCGTCATCATAGTTTTCGAAGCACCAGGGGAGATTATCCATACCGTCGGGGTCTTCTTCTGATAGTGTTATCATGTGGCAGGTATGAGCTCGCTTCCAAGACCGGTGTTGATCTGGTTCTACCCTCGTGGGTTTGGGTTCATGCTTCTGCGGCGGGGTTATCCTCCAGCTGCTGGATAGAGCGAACCTTCCCTGTCGATATTGATCTTCGACCCAGTTCTTGAAGGTGAAGCAGTCTTCAATAGTATGTCCTATTGCCCTATGATAGGAGCAATAGTCCGGATGAGAGACTTCGCCTGCTTGCTCGGGGTACTTAGACTCCGGGAGAATAATCAGTTGATGTCTTATGGCGAGATCAAGTATCTTCCGTGTTTTGTTCTGAGGAAAAGAGTATACTCGACTTATCTTCTTTATAAGGGATAAATCTGGATTACTCGATTCCTGATCGCGTGGCTTCTTGGTCCCACTTTGTCGCTCTCGAACACTTTTCCCGCTCTTTGATTTATTTTTGCCTCTGCGTCGGGCCTTTTGTATGACGGGTTGACAGGGAGGAGCATTTTCATCTTTCGCAGCCTGTTGAAGAAGGCGTTGCGTCCTGGCTTTCTCGTAGATGGTCATTTCACGATTGTGGTCATCTCGAACCTTTTGACTCGCTTCCCTTATAAGCTTGTACATTTATTCTTCAAACAACGGACTGGACATTTTTACGTCGGGAGCTCTTTCTGATTCAGGGTTAGCATTTTCCCAAAAAGCATCTCCCTCTTCATCAAAGTCATGTATGACATAGCAGTCACGGAGTAACTCCCGTTTCTTGGATTGAACATATCCAAACCCGATCGTTTCCATTTTCCCGTTGGGCAAATTTCGCTGAGTTCCAGGGACGTTCCAGATCCTGTTATAGAACTGTGCTTGTCGAGCAGTTTGTTTAAGGGGTACACCTTGGCATCTCAAGAGTCTCCTTAGTCCGTCTGTGTAATATCTGGGCAAACGGGTGGGCTGGAGCCTGTCGAGTGTGGAATCCGCGCCGTGCCAGATTTCCCTCTCCACTTTAGTTTCCCTTGATCGGTAGAATAGGATTGCCTTTTCACCTTCTCGCCTGGGAGGGACATAGAACGTCTGCAGCTCTTCCACACTGTAGGTATCAAGCGCGTCTAGTTCTTTATGATGCTTGGGCGGAACCATGGTGTCACGACCCGAAAAGTACGGAACGCGACCGGCACTTAAGTTACGAAACGTCTCAAGGCGTCCGTAAAATAAGTAAGCCGAAGCCCAGAATACAAAACCCAATTAAGAATTTAGAGTGAAAGAAAAACCAATTATTTTAAGCTTTTACCTCATTACCTAATCAATTTGCCCTTATTCCAAAATTTCCAGCAGAATATAAAAGGAATCAGTGCATGAGGAATAACATGTCGACTCAAGTGAGCTCGACCCAGATACATCATAAATAAATCCTCAAGTCTCACAATCTCACATCTAGGTCAATATACAGTCATCCGAATAAAATAGGTACAACTGAACAGATGGTAGGAACAGTAGATACAGTAGCATCAGTAGAAACAATAGAAACGGTAACGACAGTAGCGACAGTAGAAACTGTAGAGCTGTAGATATGGTAGATGGAGTACTCTAGATACAATGAGCATAAATGAGGTGGTACAAACTGATAATAACCCACCTATGAGCAAAAGCCTCTAGTCCAGGCAAGAAGTACAAATGAAGCAAAGGTATCCGTCGCTACAGTGCTGACGGAATGGGCCTGCAGAAAAGCTGTGGCACAACGGGGGTGAGTTGCCAGCTCGTGAGTAATAGATAACATTTACTAAGGCTATCGTATGCATGCACACAAGTGTCCTGACATCCCTAAAACAGGTATAGCTACATGTCCTAGCAGGTGTGTATGCATCAACAGTATACTAGCAAGTATATATGTCACATAGAGGTGATAACAGGTATGTATGCCACATGAAATACAATCAAGTGTGTATGAGAATTATTCTTCCTTTATTTTGAAACTCCCATTTTTAAACATCACTAATAATATCCAGGAAAACAGTAAAATTCGTGTCTAGCAACGACACCTCAAAACTGACCAAATCTCATATATCCATGTCCAGTATCTCTGGCTTCAGCCATCCGGCTGATCCATATCAAAATCCATATCTCAATCCAGCAGCCACAGTCGGTATCCTCTGGATATCCGCCGTGCCAAATGAAATCACCGGTAGGTAATCCGTTCCCTGCCAGGCTCAACGCCATCATCTGCGATCTTCTTGCCCCGAGGTACCATACCGGGCCCACCATGTACCCAAGACGGTTCATCCACCTCCTCGAAACGGGTCTCAAAACCACAGCAAACTCATGGTGGACGACACTTTACATCACTAGAAAACCGCAACTTTTATTTTTAACAAATATCATTTGAAATCTTGCGGTTTTCCCCCAAAATCCAGAAATATCATAAATCTCATGAAATTATCATAGATACATATGCCGATGATTATGAATGCTTATGGTATCAATTTAAGTACTTATTTCAATGTCATATTTCTAAGTAGTTAACATGTTTCAGATTTAAAGTTATTTAGTGTCGTGACATGGCAATTACCAGGGTGTGTGTGTTCACATGAATAGTGCTCGTGCAACATATAAAACCTGGTAATGGTGCATGTGTCCTATAATGAATCTGCGTATATGGAACATCATATAGATACTGACTACAGCAATTATCATGCAAGTTTTATCATTTTTACTCTAATTTTACCGGATATACCAAGTCTACTAAAATCTATCGGGCGACTCGCGCCATCCAAACGATTGTCCCCCGTAGATGTTAAATCTACTCACCAGTGGTCCTGTGCTAAGTGTGTCCGACCACCTGTTTTCCCTTTTCAGCCGCGCTTGAAGTTCCTGCCGGCGAACCTAGAATTCACATGAGTCACCATATAAGAAAAGGTCATGCAAAACGCAATATATCGACAAAAAGGGATACGCGTGTGCGAAACCAAACGCGTGAGCACACGACGCGATACGACGCGACGCGACGCGCACAACCTACCTGAACCAGAACTGACACGCTGTGTCGCGCAGCGCGCCACAGAACCACGCGTATCACGCGCGTGTCGCACAAGTCTTAAAACATCGAAAACACGTAACTAGTTCCAGATTTTGCCTCAGGCCTAAACTTGAAAAGTTAGAGATACCAAAAACGCTAGCTACCAAGACCAAACCCACACCCCAAAACCCAACACCCCCACCCCCTTCCTGGCCGCAATTTGCGGCCAGAACCCAAGAATTGGCGGCCAAGTTGGGGAGGTGGGTCCCCGTGCTCTGGGTGTGTGTTCCTACTCATCTCACCATGCTACGGTCTTCTCAAAATTATTCTGTGGTGATCGGGTCAACAGCAGATTTCAGAAAGGCTAAAAATCACTAAAACTGCCAAAATACGCCAAGTCGGGTAAATCGGGTGTCGACATGAAATCTGGGGGATTTCTCTGGTTGGCTGGCCTCACTAGGACCTAAGAAGGTTATTCTAGCTAACACAATTCTTACTTTGCTCAAAAACTTCATAAAATACCCAATATCACTTTTATGCATGATATGGACACCGATTAAGCTAGATATTCGAAATTTTAGCAAATTAGGCTAACCATCCAATTTTAATGATACTACTGGGCTTTAACAGGTTAGTTAACACCAAAAATGGCTCATTAAACTACAAGTACTCTAAAGTCGCTAAATTTAGCATCACTACACAATTCTAGCATGAAAATTCTATATATCGTAACAACTAGCTAATCAAGCACCTAATCTACATAATATACGAAAAGTTCAAGAGTTATACCCTCTAGGAACCTTGCAACAAGGGAGAAGGAGAAGAAGAAGAGGGTAGGTGCATCAAACGTGGCTGGAACGGAGCTGGTGCTGATGCAGAATGCTTGTTGCTGATGCTGAATGTGTTTGCTGTTGCTTTTGCTTGCTGTTGTTGTTGTTGTTGTTGTTGTTGTATGGAGTTGTGTGGTATTGTGTGGAGTTGTGTGGTATGGTGTGGTGTGGTGTGGTGTATGATATGGTATGGTGTGGTGTGGTGTATGGTATAGAGGCTGATGCTGGTGCAGCAACTGCTGATGCTGATGCAAAAAATGGGTTGCTGGTGCTGCTAGCTGATGGTGTTATTGCTGTTTTTGTTGCTGTTTGAAGTAGTAGCAGCAGCAGGGATGGTAGTATGATTGTGGGAAGGGTTGTGTGATTATGGGGGAGGGTTTATGTAAAGAGTTTGGGGCTGATGTAACAGCTGTTGCTGTTGAAAATGGCTGATGAAGTTTGAAAATTTGGGGCTGATGTGACTTGGTGCTGTTGTAGAGTGGTAGGGGGGCTGATGCAATGATGGGCTAGCCTCAACTGAATTTCCATGGTGTTAGGTGGCTGTGGCAGCAGCCATAGGTGACCTCAAGGCTGAATTTGCGCACAAATTGGCTGAATTTGTGCTGCTGAAGTTTGAAAATGGTGGCTGATTGGATGCTTTGGCTGATGTGAAATGTGACAGGTGATGAATAAGGTGTTGTGGTGCTGATGTGATAGTTTAGTAGACGTCGTAGAGTATCCTCAGCTGAATTTAAGCAGCTAATTGTGCTGTGGTAATGATGGGAGCTGCTGGTGCTGATTCTGGCTGGCTGAAATCAGCTGTAAATTGCTGGTGTGTGGTCGATATAACATTCCACAAAAATAACCACAAAACCAGATAGTTTATAAGAAACCCGTTTTTGGTAAACTTTTTACCAAAAGATCCCACATTAACACGTAATTACTACTAAACACAGACTCAGGTGTTACAGTCTTCCCCCCTTAAGAAAATTCGTCCCCGAATTTTAAAATATGCAACTACGCATACCTTCAAAAAGATGAGGGAATTTCTTCCGCATCTCTCCCTCGGCCTCCCAAGTGATCTCCTCATTGCTCGAGCTGCGCCAAAGAACTTTCACAGACGGCAGGACCTTTGATCGAATTTTCTTCACTTGTCGATCTAAAATTTCAACTGGCTGTACGGTGAACGAAAGATCGGGTTCGAGCTGAACCGTCTGATGCTGAATCGCATGGGAAGGATCATGAAGATAACGGCGTAGCATTGATACGTGGAAAACGGGATGAACATCTGAAAAACTAGGTGGAAGAGCTAAACGATACGCAACAGTGCCGACACGCTCGAGAATCTCGAAGGGACCTACGAATCTAGGGCTAAGCTTTCCCTTTCGCCCAAATCGCATCACGCCCTTCATCGGAGAAATTCTCAGAAAAACATGGTCGCCAACTGCGAACTCTAATTTGCGACGGCGTCTGTCTGCATATGATTTCTGCCTGCACTGGGCTGCTCTCATCCGGTCTCGGATCAGCTGTACTTTTTCGGTCGTCTCCTGCACGATCTGTGGCCCGAAGATACTGCTCTCGCTCAACTCGGTCCAACAAACGGGCGATCTACATCTTCTTCCATACAACTCCTCGAAAGGTGCCATCTGAATGGTATCCTGGAAGCTGTTGTTATAGGAGAACTCCACTAAAGGTAAATGAAGATCCCAGCTACCTCCAAAGTCTAACACACACGCTCGAAGCATGTCCTCGAGAGTCTTAATGGTCCGCTCTGATTGTCCGTCGGTCTGCGGATGAAATGCTGTGCTAAAACTCAAACGAGTGCCCAATGCCTTCTGAAGTTTCTGCCAAAGTCGGCCGGTGAACTGAGTGCCTCGATCTGACACGATACAAGTCGGTACGCCATGCAATCGTACGATCTCGTCGATGTAAAGCTGGGCATACTGAGCGAAGCTAAAAGTCGTCTTCACTGGCAGGAAGTGAGCCACTTTCGTCAATCGATCTACGATCACCCAAATGGAGTCGTACCCTCGACTGGTCCTGGGTAGACCCACAACGAAATCCATCGAAATCTGCTCCCATTTCCACTCTGGAATGGGTAACGGCTGCAGTTCTCCTGCGGGCCTCTGGTGTTCGGCCTTGACTTGTTGACAAGTCAGGCATCTTGATACGAACTCTGCGATGTCCCTCTTCATTCCGTCCCACCAGTAGGTCTCCCTTAAATCATGGTACATCTTGGTGGAACCGGGGTGGACACTATACGCAGATCGGTGTGCTTCCTCAAGAATATCGCGCCGCAATCCCTCAGCATCTGGTACGCACAGTCTGGATCCAAATCGTAAAATTCCCTGTTCGTCAACCACGAACTCGGAAAATCTGCCATGTTCCATCTGTGCTATGATCTCTGAACAACGGTCATCGCTGCGCTGTGCTTCATATATACAGTCAAGTAACTGTGGGCGCGCACGAACATGCGCGAGCTGTCCCCCTGTTGGAGGGAACTCGAACTCAACTCGGCTGTCGCATAAAATCTGCCAATCTGCTGACGACTGCCTCTGCACTGCGCACATATAAGATAGATTACCCCCGGGCCTCCTGCTCAAAGCATCTGCCACTACATTTGCCTTGCCCGGGTGGTACAAGATTTCGCAGTCATAGTCCTTCACCAACTCCATCCAACGACGCTGTCTGAGGTTGAGATCTCGCTGCTGAAATATGTATTTTAAGCTCTTGTGGTCTGTGAATATTTGGCACGACTCGCCATATAGGTAATGTCGCCAAATCTTTAGTGCAAAGACCACTGCAGCCATCTCCAAATCGTGAGTAGGGTAGTTCTGTTCATGTTTCCTCAATTGTCGCGAAGCATACGCGATTACCCTGTCATGCTGCATCAATACACATCCTAGCCCTACTCGCGAAGCATCACAGTAAACCACAAATCCGCCTGATCCCGAAGGCAAAGATAATACTGGCGCCGTAGTCAAACACGTCCGCAGCTGCTGAAAACTGCGCTCGCATTCCTCCGTCCAAACGAAAGGAACTCCCTTCCGGGTCAAACCTGTCAAAGGTGCAGCAATACGGGAGAAATCTTGTACAAATCTCCTGTAGTAGCCTGCAAGGCCTAGGAAACTACGGATCTCAGTAACCGATGTCGGTCTGGGCCACTGCTGGACGGCCTCGATCTTCTTCGGGTCCACACATATGCCGTCTCTCGTAATCACATGACCCAAGAATCCGACACTGTCCAACCAGAATGCACACTTGGAAAATTTTGCGAAAAGCTGGTGCTCCCTCAAGGTTTGCAAAGTAATCCGCAAATGCTGCTCGTGCTCCTCTCGGCTCCGGGAATACACCAAAATATCGTCGATGAACACGATGATGAACAAGTCAAGATACGGCCTGAATGTACGGTTCATCAAATCCATGAATGCAGCTGGGGCGTTGGTGAGTCCGAACGACATCACCAGAAATTCATAGTGGCCATAGCGTGTACGGAAGGCTGTTTTCGGTACATCCTCCTGTCGGACTCGCAGCTGGTGATATCCTGATCGTAAGTCGATCCTTGAAAAATAACCCGCACCCTGGAGTTGGTCGAACAAATCATCTATGCGTGGTAACGGATATCTGTTCCGTACGGTAACCTTGTTCAGATGGCGGTAGTCGATACATAAACGCAAACTTCCGTCCTTCTTTTTGACAAACAGGACCGGAGCACCCCATGGAGAAACGCTAGGTCGAATAAGGCCCTTATCTAACAAATCTTGCAGCTGAACCTTCAATTCACTAAGTTCCGCCGGGGCCATTCGATAAGGCGGTATAGAAATAGGTCCCGAGCCAGGAATTAAATCAATACGGAACTCGATATCGCGCTCAGGCGGCAGTCCAGGAAGCTCATCAGGGAAAACATCAGGGAACTCACAAACAACCGGGACCTGGTCCAACGGAACATCTGTAGCTCTAGTATCACTGACATAAGCCAAGAATCCCTGACATCCCTTCCTCAATAGCTGGTTAGCGTGAAGAGAAGAAATCAACATGTGAGGGGCGGCACCACGGTCCCCCTTCATAACAAACACCGACTCGCCGGGAAAACAAAATCTAACTGTCTTCTCACGGCAGTCCACAGACGCATAGCACGTGGCTAACCAATCCATACCCAAAAGAATGTCGAAGTCCAACATCTCCAGAAGGATCAAGTCGACAGGCAGCTCTCGCTCGCCAATACGAACGGTACAGGATCGGAACACGTGCCTAGCAACAAAGGACTCTCCCATAGGAGTGGTCACAACAAGAGGCTGATCAAGCAAACCGGACTCTCTACCCAAACTAGGTACAAAGTGCGTGGAAACATAAGAGTGCGTGGATCCGGGATCAAATAACACGCGTGCATCAACAGAACAAACTGATAGAGTACCTGTAACAACGGCATTGGATGCTTGCGCATCCTGGGGTGTTAATGCAAAAACTCGAGCCTGACCTCCTCCGATAGCGGGCTGACCTCGGCCTCGGCCTCTGCCTCCTCGTCCTCTCTGGATCGGTGCGCCACGTCCACGGCCTCTGGGTACACCTAACTGGCGTGGAGCATTGCCTGTGGCAGGAAGTAGGGCTCTCTGAGGAGGGGGCGATGATGGAGGTAGAGTCACATGCGGAACGGTCGTTGCTCCCTGTCGCCTTGCTGGACAGTCTCTAACACGATGGTGCAGACTCCCGCATCCAAAGCATCCTGGCGACGACTGCTGTCCCTGTGTATACGATCCATATAGATGACCTCGTCCAAATCCTCTGTCGGTCCTATCTCGCGGAAGGAATCTGGCATGCTGCCTCTGATCTGACATGCCAGTACGAATTCTCTTTGGCCCGGTAACAGCCGAAGTTGCTGAAATACGTGCCTCCATCCGTAATGTTGTATTCATAGCTGCCGAATAGGTATCGAAATGCTGGGCGCCAATGGCAAGATATAACTGGGTGTCCAGTCCCTGTATAAACCTCTTCACTCTCTTCGCTTCGGTATCCACCAGATAAGGAGCATATCGGGACAATTGTGTAAACTGCACATCATACTCAGATACCGTCATCCCTGATGTCTTGATCAAGGTCTCAAAACTACAAGCTCTGGCGTCACGAATGCTTTCCGGAAGGAAACGGGCAAGAAAAACTTCTGTGAACTCGGTCCAGGTCATGGGCGATAGACCTGCAGCTCGACCTCTCAGAACGGACTCCCACCATATTTGTGCGAGACCCTCTAGTCGGAAACTCGCAAGCTCTACCCAGCGATCATCGGAACATCTCAGCGAACGGCAGATCCTGGCCAAGCTGTCAAGGAACGTCTGCAGGTCCTCTGCTACATCGGTACCCGTAAAAACTGGAGGTCTCAGCCTCATGAACTCCTGTAGCGAAACCGGGATGGTCACGGCGGTAGTAGTAGGAGCAGGTATCACAGTAGTCTGGGATGCAGTGGGTACGTCCTCCGGCCTCGGTGCATGACTGGCCGCAACGAAGGATCCTACCATCTGACGTAGCTCCTGCATACTCCCCATCATCTGTCGCAACTCCTCCATACCAGTCTCGAGTCTATCCATACGGCCTGGGGAAGGCAAATCGGTTTGTTCCTGCGGTGTGGGCATACTACCCTGCTCAGTCCTAGTCTCGGATGAGCCAGCTCGAATCTCGTTTCGGGCGGCAGCCCTCTGTGCTCTGGTAGTCTTTGGCGACATAGTAGCTGGTACAGGAACATGACAATAAGATCGATGCAATAGGATTGTAGGATACACGGAATTGAAGAAGGAATTTCAAGCAAGTATATCCTAAAGTCACCTAGGCGGAGTACCGCAACGCAAGTATGACGCGGACATACGTACGCCACGCTACCCTGCTTAAGTCACTTACTCCATCTACTAAGGGTCATCCTACACTCAAAAAGGTGAAACCTATCGCTCTGATACCAACTTTGTCACGACCCGAAAAGTACGGAACGCGACCGGCACTTAAGTTACGAAACGTCTCAAGGCGTCCGTAAAATAAGTAAGCCGAAGCCCAGAATACAAAACCCAATTAAGAATTTAGAGTGAAAGAAAAACCAATTATTTTAAGCTTTTACCTCATTACCTAATCAATTTGCCTTTATTCCAAAATTTCCAGCAGAATATAAAAGGAATCAGTGCATGAGGAATAACATGTCGACTCAAGTGAGCTCGACCCAGATACATCATAAATAAATCCTCAAGTCTCACAATCTCACATCTAGGTCAATATACAGTCATCCGAATAAAATAGGTACAACTGAACTGATGGTAGCAACAGTAGATACAGTAGCATCAGTAGAAACAGTAGAAACGGTAACGACAGTAGCGACAGTAGAAACTGTAGAGCTGTAGATATGGTAGATGGAGTACTCTAGATACAATGAGCATAAATGAGGTGGTACAAACTGATAATAACCCACCTATGAGCAAAAGCCTCTAGTCCAGGCAAGAAGTACAAATGAAGCAAATGTATCCGTCGCTACAGTGCTGACGGAATGGGCCTGCAGAAAAGCTGTGGCACAACGGGGGTGAGTTGCCAGCTCGTGAGTAATAGATAACATTTACTAAGGCTATCGTATGCATGCACACAAGTGTCATGGCATCCCTAAAACAGGTATAGCTACATGTCCTAGCAGGTGTGTATGCATCAACAGTATACTAGCAAGTATATATGTCACATAAAGGTGATAACAGGTATGTATGCCACATGAAAATACAATCAAGTGTGTATGAGAATTATTCTTCCTTTATTTTGAAACTCCCATTTTTAAACATCACTAATAATATCCAGGAAAACAGTAAAATTCGTGTCTAGCAACGACACCTCAAAACTGACCAAATCTCATATATCCATGTCCAGTATCTCTGGCTTCAGCCATCCGGCTGATCCATATCAAAATCCATATCTCAATCCAGCAGCCACAGTCGGTATCCTCTGGATATCCGCCGTGCCAAATGAAATCACCGGTAGGTAATCCGTCCCCTGCCAGGCTCAACGCCATCATCTGCGATCTTCTTGCCCCGAGGTACCATACCGGGCCCACCATGTACCCGAGACGGTTCATCCACCTCCTCGAAACGGGTCTCAAAACCACAGCAAACTCATGGTGGACGACACTTTACATCACTAGAAAACCGCAACTTTTATTTTTAACAAATATCATTTGAAATCTTGCGGCTTTCCCCCAAAATCCAGAAATATCATAAATCTCATGAAATTATCATAGATACATATGCCGATGATTATGAATGCTTATGGTATCAATTTAAGTACTTATTTCAATGTCACATTTCTAAGTAGTTAACATGTTTCAGATTTAAAGTTATTTAGTGTCGTGACATGGCAATTACCAGGGTGTGTGTGTTCACATGAATAGTGCTCGTGCAACATATAAAACCTGGTAATGGTGCATGTGTCCTATAATGAATCTGCGTATATGGAACATCATATAGATACTGACTACAGCAATTATCATGCAAGTTTTATCATTTTTACTCCAATTTTACCGGATATACCAAGTCTACTAAAATCTATCGGGCGACTCGCGCCATCCAAACGATTGTCCCCCGTAGATGTTAAATCTACTCACCAGTGGTCCTGTGCTAAGTGTGTCCGACCACCTGTTTTCCCTTTTCAGCCGCGCTTGAAGTTCCTGCCGGCGAACCTAGAATTCACATGAGTCACCATATAAGAAAAGGTCATGCAAAACGCAATATATCGACAAAAAGGGATACGCGTGTGCGAAACCAAACGCGTAAGCACACGACGCGATACGACGCGACGCGACGCGCACAACCTACCTGAACCAGAACTGACACGCTGTGTCGCGCAGCGCGCCACAGAACCACGCGTATCACGCGCGTGTCGCACAAGTCTTAAAACATCGAAAACACGTAACTAGTTCCAGATTTTGCCTCAGGCCTAAACTTGAAAAGTTAGAGATACCAAAAACCCTAGCTACCAAGACCAAACCCACACCCCAAAACCCAACACCCCCACCCCCTTCCTGGCCGCAATTTGTGGCCACAACCCAAGAATTGGCGGCCAAGTTGGGGAGGTGGGTCCCCGTGCTCTGGGTGTGTGTTTCTACTCATCTCACCTTGCTACGGTCTTCTCAAAATTATTCTGTGGTGATCGGGTCAACAGCAGATTTCAGAAAGGCTAAAAATCACTAAAACTGCCAAAATACGCCAAGTCGGGTAAATCGGGTGTCGACATGAAATCTGGGGGATTTCTCTGGTTGGCTGGCCTCACTAGGACCTAAGAAGGTTATTCTAGCTAACACAATTCTTACTTTGCTCAAAAACTTCATAAAATACCCAATATCACTTTTATGCATGATATGGACACCGATTAAGCTAGATATTCGAAATTTTAGCAAATTAGGCTAACCATCCAATTTTAATGATACTACTGGGCTTTAACAGGTTAGTTAACACCAAAAATGGCTCATTAAACTACAAGTACTCTAAAGTCGCTAAATTTAGCATCACTACACAATTTTAGCATGAAAATTCTATATATCGTAACAACTAGCTAATCAAGCACCTAATCTACATAATATACGAAAAGTTCAAGAGTTATACCCTCTAGGAACCTTGCAACAAGGGAGAAGGAGAAGAAGAAGAGGGTAGGTGCATCAAACGTGGCTGGAACGGAGCTGGTGCTGATGCAGAATGCTTGTTGCTGATGCTGAATGTGTTTGCTGTTGCTTTTGCTTGCTGTTGTTGTTGTTGTTGTTGTTGTATGGAGTTGTGTGGTATTGTGTGGAGTTGTGTGGTATGGTGTGGTGTGGTGTGGTGTATGATATGGTATGGTGTGGTGTGGTGTATGGTATAGAGGCTGATGCTGGTGCAGCAACTGCTGATGCTGATGCAAAAAATGGGTTGCTGGTGCTGCTAGCTGATGGTGTTATTGCTGTTTTTGTTGCTGTTTGAAGTAGTAGCAGCAGCAGGGATGGTAGTATGATTGTGGGAAGGGTTGTGTGATTATGGGGGAGGGTTTATGTAAAGAGTTTGGGGCTGATGTAACAGCTGTTGCTGTTGAAAATGGCTGATGAAGTTTGAAAATTTGGGGCTGATGTGACTTGGTGCTGTTGTAGAGTGGTAGGGGGGCTGATGCAATGATGGGCTAGCCTCAGCTGAATTTCCATGGTGTTAGGTGGCTGTGGCAGCAGCCATAGGTGACCTCAAGGCTGAATTTGCGCACAAATTGGCTGAATTTGTGCTGCTGAAGTTTGAAAATGGTGGCTGATTGGATGCTTTGGCTGATGTGAAATGTGACAGGTGATGAATAAGGTGTTGTGGTGCTGATGTGATAGTTTAGTAGACGTCGTAGAGTATCCTCAGCTGAATTTAAGCAGCTAATTGTGCTGTGGTAATGATGGGAGCTGCTGGTGCTGATTCTGGCTGGCTGAAATCAGCTGTAAATTGCTGGTGTGTGGTCGATATAACATTCCACAAAAATAACCACAAAACCAGATAGTTTATAAGAAACCCGTTTTTGGTAAACTTTTTACCAAAAGATCCCACATTAACACGTAATTACTACTAAACACAGACTTAGGTGTTACACATTGCAACTTGCAAACTTTGCTCTTCATCAGCGAATATTTTTATTGAAGGCCGAGCGGAGAATATAGCATGGACCTCATCTTCCGAGTCGCTGCCAAAGATCAACATAGGAGCGGACGGTCCTGGTTTGTTGCACTGGGGCGGACCTAAGTAAACTATCTTTTCTTCCTCCTCGGTATCACTCCCGAAGACCGGAATGGTAGGGATAGCTTTGTTCTCCGGTTTATGACATCTCTCCATGTCCTCGAAATCTGGCAAGAAGTATTTTGCATCTTCGTATTTTCGGACTTCGTTCATGGAGAATGGGTTTAGCTCTCATGTTACAGTATACTCGAGACCATCCTTGAAATACTTCATACACTGGTGTTGTGTAGAAGGGATGATGTTGTACTCGTGTAATCAAGGCCGGCCGAGCAAAGCATTATAGCAGGTCTTGGCGTCAATGACGTGAAATTTAATATCCGTGACGAGTAGTCCGAAACGTAACATCAGTATTACAGACCCGAGAGTCCGTGATGACTGAGAGTCAAAACCGGAGATGGTGATTTTATCACGAGCGAGGTGCTGGACGCTCATGCAGATTTCCCTCAACACTCGCACGTTAAGGAGATTAACGGAAGACCCATTGTCGACTAGGATTTTGCCTATCTTGACATCGTGACAATATCCGGAGACATATAGGGGACGGTTGTGCTCGCACATCCCGAGGAGGAGATCTTCATCGCCGAAGGTAATATCGGCTGTGTGTACTTCTTCCAGCTCGTCCTTCATCTTTCCTTCGGCGAGAAAAGCTTAGAATTGCTCCGGCTCTTGTAGCGCCTTGATCAATGAGTCCCTTGCTTCTTTTGATAGTAAAAGAGCGTCGAGAATGCTGAGCTGCGAAGGTAACTTCCTCAAGTGTGCCAGAATGTTGTAGTCCACCGTACTTTTCCTTGACGGGTCCTTGGCGGTCAGCTCTTTCATGACTTGATCATCTAGGGAGATATCTTCAGAGACCTTCTCTTTTCCTTTATCTTTTCTGTTTGCGGGTCCGAGATTCTTTTCGGGCAGCGTACGATTGCACAGCTGGATATTTTCACAGGTCTTCGATTCTCCTTCCTTTCCTGAGGTGGTTTCCTTGAATAGAGGGCCAAGAGTCATCTCTTCATCGGAGTTGCTCCCGAACGTGAGAACTTACGATCCCCCAACGTTAACCATGCGACAGTTGCCGGTAGTTCTTCCACGCTCTTCGGTCGTATTTCTTCGCTCCCGACGAGTTTTGCGTTTCATCCGCTTAAAATGTTGCCGGTGAGCAACATACCCCTGCCACCATCTTTTAAAAGCGTTGCACTCTTCGATGGGGTGTGCGATCTTTCGATGATATAGGCAGTAGCTAGGATTCATCACTGCTTCACCGAGAGTGTTTCCTTCGGAGGGTGGTAGCTTCATTCCCATTGATACGGCTTTAGCAAACCTTTTCCTCATCCTGAACTTGTTTTTATCCGCGACGGATGTCTTTTGATTCAGCTGGAGTGTCTCGACCCTTTCATCTAATCACCGACGCTTGGCCTTTTCAAATATGGCCATCTCACGCTCCCGATCGGCTTTACTTTTTAGATGAATTTCACTCAGGAAGGTGTCGATCATTTCGTCTGACGGCCATAGAAGTTCCGGCTCAGGACCTACCCCCAGTCTCTTGGTGCAAATAGCCTCTTCATCGTCTATCAATGAGTGAGAGATCACATGACAACTTGCTACGTAATTCTCAGATCCATCTGATGAGTCTTCTCCATCATCTCCGTCTTCAAGGACGTGGCCAAGGAATTCTTGGAGCGTGATTGGAGTCCGTGCCTTCTGGTTGTAATCTTCCAGCGCGTCGATCTGTTTCTGCAGGTCCATGTGCTTATCGCCAGGCTTCACGTGCTTCTTGGTTTTCTTCTTCTTTTTCGAAGATTTTGACGGTTGGGTGTGAACACTTTGGCTATCACCACCAATCTTTGGAGTTGGGCGCGGCTTCAGCATTCCTTTGATGATCTGGGGTTCTAGCGGATTCTTCCACCTGATCACCGGGCATGTTTGAAGATCATTCAACATTCTTTTGGTTTTGGCCGAAAGAACGACCTCCCATGGAGCTTCTTCAACAAAAGAGCACGTTGCCCCCGGTGTATCCGTCTTTTCAGGAGTGTGCGGTTGTGGTGGGTTTACTTTCCACTTCTCAGACAGCGCAAACTTGCCTTGTAGGCACTGATCCTCGATCCATCCCTTAAAGACGAAGCAATCTTCGATTGGATGGCTTACCGTTTGGTGGTAAGGGCAATAATCAGGATTATTCACTTCGCCGGGTTGCGATGGTCGCCTTGGATTCGGAAAATTGATAAGCCTGTTGCGCATCGCCAGCTCGAATAGCCTCTTTGTTTTATCCCACGGGAATGAGTAAGGGTGCTTCATTTTCTCATTGTAATAGCGCCATCTCTCCTCCAATTGATCCGTTAGTCTTGGAGCACTGGGCTGTTGTTGGGTATTCGCAACGAAGGTCGCCTTCCCTTTACCTTTTCCATTCCGTGGTTCCGGCTTCGGAGGAGACAGTCCATGACCCATTTGATTTATCTGGGCTAGCTTGTCGATTAAAGCCCGGAACGTAGTCGGTTTGAAAAACATCATGTACTTTGAAATAGTTGCATGAGGGTCTAGGGTGCCCACGAACATGCCCACCGCTGGTGCTTCTTCGATGCGCTGTTCGCACTTAGACCACAGATTCCACCATCGGATTGCGTACTGAACCCATGTCTCGCCCTGCTTCACCCTGGCATTGATCAATGTCGTTATTGGGGTGTGTTCACTAGCACTTGCGAATCGCTGGGTGAACAACAACTCCATTTCCGCAAAAGTTTTGACAGAGTCATTTGGAAGTTCGGAGTACCACTCGAACGCCGTCTCCGATAAGCTACCGATGAATTGGCGAACCAAGAGCTTATCATCGCCACCAGTATTGCCACAGAGAGCCCTGAACTGAGCAACATGTTGATAGGGATTGCCTGTCCCCTTGTACACATGGAATTTCGGGATCGTGTAGCCCGGAGGGTACTTTATCTGATCATACCAGCCTGGATACGGTCGCCTAGTTCTAACAACTTGGCCGGCCGCTTCATTTGTCTGGTGAACTCTTATTTGCTGAGCAATATAGTCATCCAGTGCAGCTTTGGAGATTGTCTCTTCTTTGGCTGTCGATAGAGCCGGCAGAGGGTTTGATGTTTCTCCTCTGTCATCTTCAATTATCATTGGCGGATCTTCAGCTGGGGGATCCAGCTGGATCATCATGCCCACCATATCTTGGAATAGAAGGGCCATTCATTTTATATTGGCTGCTTGTTCCGCAGCCTCTTTGTCCTTTTTCTCAAGTATTCTCCGAAGGAATTCGGCATCAATTTCTTGCTCATGGCGTTACTCCGAGGATGCCTCTGGGCTTTCTTTTGGCCCGATGAGTGCGGCCATCGCAGTCATCATCTCCTGAAGCTTCTGCTGCTGCTCTTGAGCTTTTGTCACGGATCGCGTAAGCGGTCGATGACCTGTGAAGATACGGCTATCCTCTTTTCCGGATGCCATATAGACGGTATGCACCACCATGCCCCCAGACTTAAGGCGTTTAGGCTCAGTGCCTTTGACATTTGTGGAAGGCATGGGGATTTTCTCCGGCCTTCTCCTCTTATGAGCGGTCGAAGTTGAGGGGGCCGCTGCAGTGGGCACCCAAGTAGCCGTAGTCTTTTGTGGCTTAACAGGAAGGTTTTCTTCCTGTCGGACCTTCAACTTCTTCTGTCGGCGGGGATAGTCTTGATCAACCACCGACTCTCAGACTTGTCGCCAGATTTTGTAAACTTTAGAAGACAGTCGTTGAGAGGACTGTTCCGGCTTCATTTCTATGACAGTCTCCACCGGCGGCGAAGATCTTTTTAATACGGCGGTAGGCGAATTCCTGCGCACCTTGTTCAGCAGCTCAAAGCTGTTCCCGGTTGGAACAGCAGCATTAATTTCCACCGTTGGAGCCGGTGGAGTTAGCCCAGAGGGGGAGTTGCCCCCGGCCTTTCTTACTCAGTGCCAGTGGCGACGTCGAGCGTGTCGAGCTGTTGGGGCTGGTTCGGTGGTGGGGATGGCTTTGTCTTGCCCCCTGTCCAGATGAGGCACCGCTGGTGCCAGCCTCTTGAAGAATGACGTCTTTTGAGTAGCGGTATCCAATCTGTCAAAGACAGACCTTCGAGCAGGAACGGGAGCCGGAATAGTCCATCTTGTAAAGACCGACTCTTTGGCAGGAGAAGCCGCCTTGACGACTTCAGGAGCAGAGATGGCTATCTTCTTTGGGATGGCCACTTCAGGTGTCATGGGCTTCTTGGCAGGCCCATCGAAGTTCAGGCTCAGTCTGGCGAAGACCGAGGAGTTGGAGCTGGACGACCCGTCGAGAGGGGTCGTGGTAGTAGCAAGCCGATCGAAGACCGACTTCTTGGGAGCTTCCGGTGCTGGCATAGGAGCGCTGAAGCTCGTTGGCGGGAGCATGGTCCCGAAAAACAATCCTGTGGTGGCTTGGGTGACCTGTTCCACCGGCATCGTGAACAAGGAAGCCGCCTGGGGCCCGTAAGCTATACCCCCAGTTGAGGCAGAACGTGGGTTGCAGTTGCATGTGGAACACTTCGAGCAGGTGAACACCATTGATCTTTGCTTTCTGCACCAAGAAAAACGCCAAATCTCAGTATCTCGAACCTAAGGGCAACCATTAGCAAACCGCGATTCGTTCGCGAACACGACACACGAAGTGTGGAGTGGAAAGAGGAAAGGTCCCACCGGGCGTGCCAGAATCTGTTCCCCTCCGAAAGACGCGGTGGAGACGTGATGTACGTCTTGCCTGAAATTCGGGGCAGATGCTAATTGGTGCTATCCGTCCACCTCTCCGAAGATGCCAAGTTGATTTATGGCACCATGTATCGAAGGTTTAAACGGATGCGGCCGATGTAGCAGACTTTGTTATATTCCCCCTCATTTAAGAGGTTTTTTGATTGTGGGGACGCTCTTCCCTGCTGGCGCGAGCCCCTACAGTTAATTACGCTACTGCATCGCGGTAACAACTTTCTCCTTCTCTAGATGGCCACTTCGTGTCGTGGGTGTTTGTTTTGTGTTTGGTTGCCCGTGAATTGTATACGGAGACTAAGTTATGTTGTCGCCCGTAGGGCGTGGACTAGTCCAAATCCGTATCTTTCTTAGATTTGGGTTTGGGGGTTTGGTTTTAAGGATACATTAGCCTCATTTGAGACTAAGATCAACTTAAACGTTTGTTAAGGATACGTTAGTCTAATTTTAGACTAAGATCAACTTAATGGGATCGTTTAGATCTGACAAGAGAGCAATTGGGCTCTGTTGTTTAGTTTAGTGACATTGCGGTCGATAATTAGTTTAAGGACATTACGGTCCACCGTTAGTTTAAAGACGTCGCGGTCGAGGTTAAGGACATCATAGTCCGTAGGTTTAAGGACCCCATAGTCCGATGTTAGTTTAAAGACGTCGCGGTCGAGGTTAAGGACATCATAGTCCGTAGGTTTAAGGACCCCACAGTCCGATGTTAGTTTAAAGACATCACGGTCGAGGTTAAGGACATCATAGTCCATGAGTTTAAGGACCTCACAGTCCGATGTTAGTTTAAAGACATCACGGTCAAGGTTAAAGACATCATAGTCCATGAGTTTAAGGACCTCACAGTCCGATGTTAGTTTAAAGACATCACGGTCAAGGTTAAGGACATCATAGTCCATGAGTTTAAGGACCCCACAGTCCAGTTTAAAGACGTCATAGTCTGTGAAATGTGTGGTTCTCGGGACTCGTCACCTCTTTGAAGACGTTGAGGAATTACAACGATGAATATCAAAGGAGTGAAGAGATGTACCCTTGAACCAAGATGAGTTGGTTGAAAGAGCAGATGTGCTCAATTCAAAACAAGTTGAGGACTTATGGCCAAAATTCGGCTAAGTCCAATTAAAATGTTTTAACATTTTATTTTTGTTCTGGCTATTAAGCCTTTATTTGGGCTCGGCCCTTTTAATAATGCTAAGCATTGGGCTCTGACATTTTTGTCTTGTATTGAATGCATAGTATTTATCAGAAACAAAGTTTGTTCTGACAGTACGCCACGTGGCGCGCCAGGCGCGTTGCGCCAGTCAAAGAGCGCATTGCGCTTCTATCGGGTAGCGCACACGGAGAGGACACGTGTCGCGCTTAGCGATAAGCGCTAGTTTGTTAGCGCATTGCGCTTTTAATTTATGAGTGCATTGCGCTAGTCTGTTGGCACACCAGTGAGTGACACGTGGCGCGCTTGGAGCTGAGCGCCAGCCCATGAGCGCAGTGCTCTGTTTTAGAAGCGCAAAGCGCAGATTGTGTCTCTGGTTGAAACGTGGCAGGTTTTGGCGCTGAGCGCCGGTCCAATGAGCGCAAGGGCGCAATTCATGAGTGCAAGGCACTTTTCAATAACGCAAAGCGCATTTGATCAATTTTAAGATTAAAGAACAAATTTATATTCTTCAAAAGAGCCTTTTTCCTCAAGATCCAAGAACAAAAGTTCTTGTTTTTATAAAAGGCTCTGCCTTTATAGATCAAAAGATCTGTGAATGAAGTAAAATACTTCTTTTAGTCTTTTTATGATCAGATCTTTTCTTTTTTATTAAAGACCTTGGTCTTTTTTTTAGATCTCTGATCTTTTTAGAAGATGGTTCTTCTTTTTACGAGATGGTTTCATCTTTATTATTCAAGAACATAGTTCTTTTTACCTTGAAGATGAAGAAAAATCTTCTTTTTTCTAAGAAGTTTCTCTTCTTTTGCAGAGGGTTTTTTCTCTCTCTTTTCTTGTATGTTATGTATCTCTATATCTCTTTAGACTTGAAGTCTAGGGGCCTTTATATAGGGCCAATTGATTTGTTAAATCAGTTTTAAGAGATCTTTCTCTGATTGATTTGGGAATATTTCCCACCGTTGGATCTTTGATATTAAGGCTTTGTTTTACAGAAGATAATCTTCTTGTTTTAATAAGATTGGAAAGATCTTTCCATAACAGAATTTTAGTTATGATTAATTAATAATTTATTATTAGTAGATATTTTGATCTAACGGTGGGGGATTTTTAATTCCGGCGCTGGCGCACCTTGCGCTAGCGCTCCTGCGTTCAACACGTGGCGCGCAGCGCAGAGTGCAGCGCAATTGCGCTAGCGCAACCGTGTTTGACACGTGGCACGTAGCGCAGCGCAACTGCGCTCGCAACTGCACTAACGCACCTGTGTTTGACACGTGGCGCACAGCGCAGAGCGCTGGATCTGAAGCGTTGCTTCAATTTAAAATTTGAATTTTGAAGCAGAGCTTTGCTCTGATTGGGGGTGCGCTGCCTAGGGCGCAGTGCTCCTGGCGCTGGCGTGTCTGCTTTTGACACGTGGCGCGCAGCGCGCAGAATCTGAAGCGTTGCTTCAATTTTTGAATTTTGAATTTCAAAACAGAGCTTTGCTCTGATTAGGGGAAACATATCTAAAATCAAAGTATTAGTAGTATTTGGTATTTTTGAGATATTATCCTAACTATTTTATATGATATTATATGTTAAGAATATTGATTAGAAATATTTAATGTAATATGCATATTTTAATTACTAATATTTCATATAAATATTATATGCATGTATTTTCCCTCATTATGTTAATTATAATGTAGAAACATATGATAATAAACTTTTTACACATAAACCCTCATATGTTCTATAATTACAATAAACACCTTTTAGTACTTAACAATAATAGGGAAAATAATCATTCAAATGTGCAATATTTTAGACTAATCAGCATCCATGTAAATCATCTAAATAACTAAAAAATATATGCATGAAAAATCCTTTTTAAATCGCCGTGTGATGCGTATAGCATGGCATAAGTAGCGGACGTTCATTTGTGAAGAAATATGTGTGTGTGTGTGTGTGTGTGTGTGTGTTTTGCTTAAGATATACATCCCGCCTTTTTGAAAATATTTTCGAAAGGTTTCTTTTTGAAAAATCTTATGTCGCTCATTGACACGTGGGAAAATAATAAGACTATAGCTCCTTTGAAAATCTCTTCTGCAAATATCGATATATACAAAAACATTCAGGCACTGTCTCTCAGACCAGTCCTGCTCTACTACTATATAACATAATAAATATCATAAAAACGCAATGCTAAAAAAGAAATCAAAATCAACCGATGTGCATAAAAACCAACCCACGTGTGACTGGTGCACACGAAAATCGAAATCAAACCCAAGTGCAACGAATGTGCACGAAAACGAAAACCGAGTGCAATGGGTTTACACGAAAGCATCTGTCAAGTGCAATGGGTATGCACGACAACAATATCAAGTATATCTAGAGTGCACGAAAATCTCAATCAAGTGCAACTGTTGTGCACGAAAATCCTCAAGCGCATCAAATGTGCACAAAACCACATCAAGTGCGCCGAGTGTGCACGAAATCTAAATCAAGTGCATCAGATCTGCACAAAAGTATCTAATGCAATAGGGTGCACGAAAATCAATATCAAGTGCAACTAGGTGCACAAAAACATAAATCTAGTGCAACTGGTATGCACGAAAACCATATCAATGCATCGAAAGTGCATGTAAACAATTTCGAGTGCATCTAAAGTGTACGAATCAAAATCAGGTGCATACAATATGCACGAAATCAAAATCAAGTGTATCGAGATGCACGAAATCATAAATATGTGCAACGGGGTGCACCAAACAATATCGAGTGCAATGGATATGCACAAAAACATAAATTAAGTGTAATGGATGTATAAAAATATAAATGAAGTGCAACTGCTGTGCATAAAGAAAAATATCCGTCAGGTGTAGTTATGGTGCACAAAATTATTGATCATGAAACTAAATCATCAAAACATAAGAGTCAAAACGACGAAAACGTGATACTCGAATTACTAAAACACAATTCAAAATAAATGACATTAAGACACATCTCCTTTAATATCGAAATGTGCCTATGCACTCGAAGCTGGCAGAGCAAGAATTCCTACTTGCTTTCTGCCCACGGTCTAGCGTCATCTGTTTCTATATCCTTATTCTCTATGTGGATCACCAAATTCACGACCACTCGGCTCAACAACGTGGTAATGAGTAGCAACGGAAATAGTCCCACTCTGACGCCTCTATGAATACCTCATGTCCAAGTAACCTGGCCACTCGCAATATAGCACGTCAACGAGGCGGCCTCTGGCCATCTGAGTATGTGTCATACAACCGATCCTGGGTCCAAATCTCTATCACTGCAGTATCCCGGAAAGAACCCATCAAGGCTTCTGCCGATCTCATATCTACTGGACTGCCCGGAAGTTGGCACTCTTAAATTAATCTGTTTTCGTTCGGAACAGCTGAAATCTCATCAAGACTTTCCTCTAAAAATATGGCCATATCCAACTCCTCTACGTACGTATCAAATCTCTAACATCAATGGAGAGGAAAAATTACTCATTGAGATCTTGCACGAAACTCTTAATCTACTTTTCTTCAATATCTACTAAATCGAAATCATATCTTGATAGTTGCATAAACTACAATTCATATTCGGCTAGGGTCATATCCAGAGTCTTACGCAAATACTTGAAGTTACGAACTCATGCATCTCCAACACTTGGTGGAAGAAATCTGGCTAAATACACCCTCGAGAACTTTTCTCAGTCATCGGAGGAATACGCACCGCTCGTCTTCTCTCGATCGACTCATATCAGGTCTGAGCAAGACCCTTCAAACAGAAACTAGCGAACTCGACTGATCTCGCATCGGAGCATCCCAACGAACGAAATATCCTAGTCACTTTATCCAAGAATGACTAGGGATCCTCTGTCACATCTCTGCCTGTAAACTCATGTGGCTTCAGTTCGTGAACTCTGGAAGTGACATCTCGTCAATCTCAGCAATGAGTGGTACATCTGTCTGCACGGTGGACAACACAACGATCTCCAGAGTAGGCTGTACATCAACAGTCCTCTCAATCTGGCTGGCCTCAAGTAATGAACCGACCATCTGGTGCGGATCCAGACACTCGCCTCAAACGAGAAATCCTAACATAAAAGAATAAACAACATGTTCCTATGTCACCGGGATAACACCCTGATCAGTCCTCGTCCCTGACGAACCCACCCTGACCGCGTCTTTAGCCATAGCCCTCTCGGCTCGTGTAGCCATAGAGACAGGAACTACAAGCAAGTATCGATGAGGATAGATCGCAAAAATGAATAGAAGAAAAGATTTCAAGATATGTACATCTTAAGGTTACTTAAGCGGAGCATCGTATCGTAAGTATGCCATGGAACATACGCACGGTATGCTACTCTACTTGAGCTACCTACATAACGAAAGTTCGGATCTAATACCCCCTCATTCAAGTCTAAGTTCCGTAAGTTAAAGCCTAGGTTCTGAAATATACACCCTAGACTCCGCATAGTCAAACCTAGATTTGAACAAAGGTTAAACCTAACATTCTGATACCAACTTTGTCATGACCCGGAAATGGCACGTGATCGGCACTTGAATCACATGAAGTCTATAGGACCCTACCATAACCTAAGTAAGCCGAAAACCAAGAAACTAAATCTTTTTAATCAAATAGTGGAGGTGAAGTTTTGGAAAATGGGGTTATAAATGAAATCAAGTTCCGCTTTTTAAAGTATAAGTTTATAGAAATACAAGCGGATTGTATACTAAACTTTGAAAACATTTTCATCATTTGAAATTTTGGTAGCACCACCTTTGTAAATTTTGATAAAAACCAGTACATATACATAAATATAATCTGTATCCCCAATCGGGAGTTGTTTCATCGCCAATCGGCGGAATTATATCCACGCAGTATATACGATGCCCAAGACGAAGATCAACACAAGAAAGAAAGTAAAGAAATACCAAAAATATCATCAACTCAACTGTAAAGAATAATATACAAGTCTCGTTCTAAGTCCAAAAGAATATACAAATCTGGTCTCTAAGTCTATAAATATACAAGTCTGATTGATAGAGTTTTTAAGTAGATTACAAATGAATAGATATACAAACGGCGGTTACAATCTGTAATGTAACTCACCTACCAAGCAATCACCCGAAAGAAGAAACGTGCCAACAAGCCACTGCTGATCCGAGCGGTCGGTCCTACAAGAAAACTATGGCACAACGGGGATGGGTTGCCAACTCATGAGTAGAAAACATCATCAGGTAGAAATCGAATGCATAACGATCTATCTAGATCATACAGTAATATAATATCATATTGTGTGGTAACGAAGATGAACGTGTGTATATATATGTAATATCATGTCTATATCAATATGTGGAACAATGTCATCCATAGCATGTATGTATGTATATGTGTGTGTGTGTGTGTCATCCAATTAGTGTCCATCAACGACACTCGAAATCATCATAAAATACTGAATATCCAGCATCGACACTCGAAATCCTCATAAATCCCGTGTCCAGTATCGACACGTAAATCCTCATATCTCAGGCGTCGTCTCATCGGATCGACGCTTATATCCATCTGTATCATATCACTCCGGTCGGTATCTTTCGGATATCCGCCGAGTCTCATACTATCACCGGTAAGTAGTGTTCCCAGCCAACCTTAACGCTTTTCTATAAGATCTTCTTGCTCCTAGGTACCGTACCGGGTCCACCATGTATCCGCAGACGGTGACTCCTCACTCCTAGAATCAGATAATAATCATAGCTCGGAATCGAGAAAACTCATGGTGGACGCCGAAATATCATATCAAAAGAAAACCGCGTTTTTAAAATATTCACAGGTTTTATAAAATCATATATGCGGTTTCTCAAATTCAAAAATCTCATGAAAACAAAATCTCATAAGAACATGGTAATAATGGAATAACATGTAAAGACACATAACAGTAATATAATGCATGGCAAGTGTGTTCATATTAATGTGTCGTATAAGCGGTGTAAAGAAGGTACAATATCAGTAACAGTATGTGGTGCTGGGTACTAACAGGAATCTAAAATGCTAACAGGGTATAGTGTGATACGGTGACATAGCGAGTTCTATCTGTGTATGTGGTATGGCAATTACCGATGATGTGTGTATGAGCATGCGAGTATGTGTACATGCAACAAATAATTCATCAGTAATGGTGCGTGTGTCCTAACAAACGGAATCAAGTAGAGCTAAAGGTATAAACGTAGTGTATGTGTATCGTGAATGACCAAAGCGCGAGCGTATGCAAAAATAAGGAAATTGAAATGCGAGCGTATGCAAAATAATGAAATCGTAATGTGAATAAGTATTAAAATATCTAACTACGTATAAACCATACAGTTATAGTTTAAAATAGCACGAAACGTTGTTTTTGAAAATATGGGACTGAGGTGTTTTTGAAATAGATACCATTTGAAAATTTGTAGCGCACACTTGAAGTTATCATTTAAAAGTACGTAATGAATCGTTAGTTATGAAAATAGATATGGCTCTAAATATCTCATATTTTCCACTTTGAAAAATTAACAAAACTTCTCGAGTCGAAATAAATATCGGCGATCAATCCTCATCATATCACGTACGGAATATCCCTCGTATGATACCATCCAATCAATATGATACGGATCTATAGTCGCGTACACCAATCTCATATCATACCATATCGTCTCATCTTATATCATGTTGTCTCATATCATATCGTATCATATCATCTCATATTATATCATGTATACTTATATCGTATATGTATGTATGTATGTATGTAGCTTAATGGTAAGAAATAGAGACTAAGGGTATAAGCATCTACTAAGTGTACTATTATCGCATATGGTTAGACTAGATATATATATAGTATCATAATCTCTACGGTTGTGGGGGTGTTATACGCCATCCATCCGATTTCCTCCGTAGATATAAATCTACTCACTTAATTGCCTTGCCCTAGTCGAAGCCGACGGATTCCTCGCCCTTCTTCGTCGTCTCGAAAGTCTACGCGATTGTATTTAAAATCGAAATCATAGCCAAAATCGCATAAAAACCCAAACCGAAATTGAAATCACGAGCAAAGCGCACATATGTTAAAACCTATAGTCAACGCGTGCTAAAACGACAAAATACCTCCCGACGTCGACGTATGAATGTTGAACGATCAAGTCACATCATGAAAATCCAAAAACCAAGTTTTCAAATATCTCAAAATATCTTCAAAACCAAGTAAAATGCTCTTAGATTTTTACTCAGGTGATCTGGGACTATTTAGCATATAGAGTAGGCTTAGTTATCGAGTGAGTGAGCTACAAAACAAAACCCACACCCTAACTCCACAACTTGGCCGTAAATTACGGCCCAAATCATTAAATTTACAATTTTGCTTTGGGGTTAGGGGCTTGGACTTCTACGGTGGTCTCCTACTAGTTTAAACATCTCACAGTATCCTTTAAAAAATTTCAAAGATCCCTAATTGATCCAGATTTCATTTGAACTTCAAGAACTCAAGAAAACCGACATTTGAAAATCTTAACTCATGTTTCAATACTTTAAAACTCTGTAGATCAAAAATACTTGCATTAAAACACTCTCACCTATCACTAATGAGCTTGTAATCACTCACTAAGCCCCTACTACAACACCACTACAAGTTCTATCCACAAAAACTCACCTTTGAATTTTCAAGTCTAGAAAACATACACTTCTAGCTCTAAACTAGTGTGTGAAGGCAAATATTGTAAGAACTTGTTATAAAATGGGATTGTTACCTCATAATTGGGATGAAGGAAAATTCCAAGATGGTAAAAGATTCCAAAATGGAGACTTGATCATGAAGCTTAGGATGAGAATAGAAATATTTTTTGTGAAGGCTTTAAAGTGTTTTGAAGAGATTTACATGTTGTTTATGGGGTTATAGATGAGGGTGGAGGAGGTAGAAAAGGAGAAGAGGAAGAAGAAGAATGAGATGAAGAATAGATATGAATAAAACAATGATTGTAGCAATCATATCCCCCCCCCCCTCTCTCTCATGCCTATACTTCATTTTAATAATGCAACCATACCTCATTTTCTTTTCTTTTTTTCCTTTTTCTCTTTTCTTTTTAAAACATAAAACTATTATATAAAAGCACAATAAAATGTTACTCCTCTCATTAACATGTCATGCATACTAAACATGGTTAACAAAAATAAAATCAGGTTTATTGCACAAAATAGGAAAACACAAATAAACTTTAACATTAAACTTTTATGGATATAATTATATACTACTTTATGAAAAGCACGATTAAATAAATGCTCACATAATTAATAATTCATTTTAAATTCCAATTATTTTCCAAAAGAGAGGTATATAATCATACTAATTTACGAAAACTCAAATCCATGGTATAATATCCGTAAAACTCATTATATTATTATTTAAATAACAAAATAATAATTTCTATCTTTTTTGAAATGTTACATTTCTGAAGTATTATTATCTTCTTTTATTATTGATCACTTTACGACATGTATCTTTTGTATACCTCGTGCTTGAAGGCTCTTTCTTTTGTATCATTTGAAACTGGTTAGTTTGTTTTGAACCTTGATTATCTTGTTTAATAAATATTATTATAAATTCTTGTGATACAACTACTGCATGTACAGACGCTTAGCGTATCTATATCGGGACGGTATGCTTCTTGATATAGATATGTCATGGGCCTCGTCATGTCTTCTCTATTTTATTATTTATTTTAGGAAGCAACGCGTGACAAAGAAGCTGCATGCTGGTGTCGAGGCCGAGGGCCGTCCCCATCTAGTGTCTCAGGGAATAGATCGAGGACGATGGAGACATTACTTGTCGAAGAAAGCTAGACAACTCGATCTCAATTAGGGCCTCGATGGTGGCATTAGATAATCGACGACGATCAACTAACTACCATGATCTGTGGGTGTAAGAGCCGGATAAGAACTAGGTTAGGGCTAGAGTTAATTAGTCTAAGGATTTCTAGGTTGATTTGTGTAGATGTCTCTTTTGTGCGCTCACCCAGGAACCTGTATAGTTTTCAATTATTTGGGGCTCAATTTCTATCTATTGGGCCAAACCCGCCCCGACCTGCCCTATGGAAGGTTCTATATGGCCGGGTTGGCTTAATATCTTTGGACAAAATCTTTACATGGGCCGACTGAGATATAACAATTTTATGCTCAAACAGTTGTCCCCTCACATATTTCTGGCCGAGTGGTTCTATCGCGAGGCAAGTAATAGGTGATCGCTTAGAGTCGCCTTAAATACATTTGATCTATCATCGCTTCGGTCTTTGTGCGACTCATGATAGGCTGACGTATGAATCGTGGTCACAATGTCAACGTCGTTTCGAATTTCCAGAATGAGTGGAAGAAATGGGACATGTGTTGACCATCGACCGCCTTCCTTTGTGTTTATTTGTCGCTCACGTCGATCATTGAGACTTTGCTTATAAAAGGGTTAGGGTTTTTCTTAATCTAGTTCTTTTTCTTTCCCTTCTAAATTTTCTCTTCAATTTTTTTTATAAAAAAGTTCCTAGTAACTTCTGGCCATAGCCTCTCGTCGCCTCTCCGGTTTCTTTTCCGTCAAATACGATCCCAACTCCGATCTTTCCACCGCAAATCTTCCGACTGTGCAGGAGGCTTTCCAAGAAAAGCCTAAAACCAACACCCCTTTGTGTCTCGAGTTCCTCCGACGCAGCGGTCTGGCTAAGGTTGGTTCGGTCATTTTCAATAGAGACGAAGATGGTGGGTCTGCTTCTATAGGGACTAGGCCTGACAACCCTGGTCAACCATAGGGTCGATCTTTTTCCTAGGCGGTTAACTAAACCTGAAGTTTTAGGTCGAGCTCTTAAACCTGACTCGTCCCTTATTAGTTAGTACCCATGGTGAAGTGTTTGGAAAGCTTTCTGAATTCTGACCGAAAAGCTCCTTTTCTGGATGGGATGAATGGTATTAACGAGTTCGAGGTAAAATAATGGCAGAGCTACGATCTCAAATCAGGTGAATCAGGAAGTTTAACCATCGAAAATTAATTTGGGACATGTTTCACACATGCACATAAAGTTGGATGAAGAGACAAAAAATTTGTTTGTCGATGAAATTTATTCATAGATGTTGCCTATTGCGTTGATATTTATATATAAATTGTATTCTAAACATTTATATGCCCTAAGAATTATCAATGTTTGTTCTTGAAAACTCATTTAAGAAAAACTAAAACTTGATGGTGTATAAAGGAAGATAAATTTAAAAAGATTGAAACTTGATGGTGCATAAAAGAAGATAAATTTAAATAATAAAACTCGTTGAAACTTTAAAATTCATTATGTGATAAAAACTTCAATGAGTGGAAGATCCAAGGAATATGTAATTGAGAAGACGGTCCTCAACAAAACTAAATGGAATATAATTATTCAAACCCAAATAACTGTTTGTAGTTGTAGCTGCTGTTAAAGATACACCAAATACTGAATAACAACTTTTTTGTCTTCAATATATTAATCAATTAAAATAATTTAATATATGTACAATTAACCAATATTTAGATAATCTACACAGTTTTAAAGATGAGTAATTTGAATTAAAAACTATGAAATGTTATTGATGGAGTCCTGGATTTCCTTCAGATGTTGTCCTCCATAGATCTGTCGCGAGCGTCGATGATGGGTTGAGATTGGTGTTGAAGGTTGCTTTCTTGGACGTGTGGATCTCAATGGGTTGATTTGGAGGTGAAGCCATGCTACCTGCAAAGAAGTCCCGGGGTGGTTGTACCACCGTGGACCCTCCGACGATCAAGTTAGCCGGGGAATTTGAACAGAGCAGCGACTTATTGGATTGAAAATTGCCTTGCGTGAGTCGTCTAAGAGAGGGTTTTTATAGCGGTCTCTTGGAGCGAGCTGGCATGAAAGGTTACGCTAGCGTCCCGGCCAACTTCCATGGCCAAATGCGGAACAAAATTTTTTCTAACGATTAGAACATGGCACTAGAATAACCCTTAACCCGGATCTTAACCATAAACCTATCTAGCAAAACTAAAAGATGAACTAACTACTATGAAAGAAGTCTCACCAAACGATCCAAGTCCTTCGGTCTTCTTTCCTCTTCGTTAGCTCCAAGTGGCCACCTTGAACATACTTGATCTTCTTTGTTGGCTCCTTTGGTTCTCCGCGATCGATCTTGCTCTCCGGTCCTCCTTTGTCGTATATGATCCACCCGAAGGATATGATCCATAGCTCTAGCTCCTAACAATATGTCAAGTGGAGCAACTAGAGAACTTGGGTTGCTAAACCAAGTAGTCTAGGATGTAATGTGAAAATCTAAGTGTTTGCTATCTCTTTCTTGCCTCTTCACTTGTTTCTCAACTCATGAGAATGGTAGTGAAGAGGAAGATGATGGAGGTGGAGGAAACTCAAAAGGATGGAGGAGATGAAGAAAAATAGGAGCTCAAGAAAATAATGAAGCATGCATGTGAAAGAAAATCAACACAAAAGTTTTGTGTATGAATTTCTTTCAATAAACAAGTGTAGCCATGCTTCAATAGTAACCACAAATGAATAAAGAATTCATTTGTGAACTATTAAAGCCATGCCACTTACCATGCCTCCCTCTCCTTAATTTCAACTTCATTTCCATTTATCAATAAATGGAAAAGTGCAGGATGAGGTGTCCACCTTCTAGAAGGTAATCAGTAATAAAATATGGATTACAGTCTGCTGTATATATATACCCGCATTCGGATAAAAACACAAATGCCTAAAGAGATAGAATAACACGAAGAACGTAATACTAAAATATACATATCGAAATACATATATGTAAACTATTAAATCAATACCTGATTTAATAATCCGGCTCAAAACCTGAGCCGGCTAGTATTACCAACTGTCCGATCAAAACTCCGAGTACAAAGTACATTAATCGATCGAGACCCTGCACGTATCTAATACGGCTACTACATCATTTCGCCTGAACCAGGGAAACGCTCTGTGTGGGACTCTAAAGACTCAACAGTACGTCGGCGGTGAGTTACTGGATAAATCCATAACCACAAGCACGTCAGCGGCACTAGCTGTACGTAACGGCTACCCGGGTACCTGTCGAAAAGAAAGGCCGACAAGCAAACTCATCCGGATCCCTACTGAGCCTATCTGTGACAATCTCCGTACAGTCCGGTCTCTTCGTCTGAGAGTATCATATACCGGGTCTAGGGGGTGGTAAACGTCAGACCCTGATAACCTGGTAATTCGTGATGATGCGGCTCAGGACCAATCCGGGAAATTACTGATCGGCCTATTAGTAAATCCCAACTTCCTTGGCCAAGGTCTTATGGTCCTGACCAATCGAACACAGTGTGATATAGACTCCCTATACCGGGAGAGACGAATCCCCGACAATCGCTCACTGCCTCCATGTGGCTCGGGACTGTACCCAACCAAAACCTATTTGCACGACTTAGTAGAGCCGTGGTAGGGTAGTGATCAAAGCACAGTGGAAACTCACATGAGACAAATGCTGATCTCAGGTCTAAAGACTAACCTGTATGCATGTCACCTGAGAACTTCCACCTGACGATAGGTATAGTACCATCTGGAAGTTCTCGGCGAGTCCGTCCGGTGTGCTCACCCCCAGTGAGCACCTGTATATGATCTTAGGTGCGAAAGACCAATGGTTGCGGGACCAGACCATCGCCCCTCGTCGGGGTCTAGAAACGTATACACTAGTCTACTACGGAATATCGATGCCCAGTCTTGATACTCCCACGACTAGGGACCATTTAAGGATGTGCGTACCGACTACCCAGCTCCCACAAGTATGATCGCCATCACAATACAGATAGTCTAGCAATGATCCTACGGGATTTATCAACATGTAAAAAAGATATGTAATGGCAAGTAAAACATGCACATATTCAGATAAAGACAAACCAGATAGCATACTATCATATCGAGCAAGACTGTCTTGTACTATATATGTCCAAGCATCCACACACACACACACACACAATAATGGCCTCTAGGGCATACATATCCAACAATTTTCCACTTGCACTAAGGCCATATATTGGCGTACCGAGTATCCAACGTCTGCCTTAGGGCCAGCTGTTGGCGTACCGCATACCCAACATCTCAAAAAGTCTCTCGAACTGTGCTTGAGGAAGGGCCTTGATGAATGGATCCGCAGTGTTGTCTTTTGTATCCACTCTCCGGACCTCAATCTCCTGGCGATCTACGATCTCCCTGATCAGGTGATACCACCTTAAGATGTGCCTGGATTTCTGATGGGACCGTGGTTTCTTCGCTAAAGCTATAGCCCCATTGTTATCACAATACAAAGGTATTGGGTCAATAATGGACGGAACTACCTGAAGTTCACTAATGAACTTCTTCATCCAAACCGCCTCTTTTGCGGCATCGCTTGCAGCAATGTATTTAGCCTCCATCATCGAGTCTGTGACGGTATCCTGTTTGGAGCTTTTCCAACACACCGCCCCTCCGTTGAGGGTAAACACAAAACCCGAGACAGACTTGTTGTCATCCTTGTCACTCTGTAAGCTTGAATCGGTAAAGGACTCGACCTTTAGGTCTCCATTACCGTAAACCAAGAACATCTCCTTAGTCCTTCTCAGGTATTTGAGAATGTTCTTTACTGCTGTCCAGTGGTCCTCACCTGGGTTCGACTGATACCGGCTCACCACGCTTAGCGCATAAGATACATCTGGCCTTGTATATAGCATCGCATATATTATAGATCCTACCGCCGAAGCGTAGGGTATAGTGCTCATGCGAACCCTCTTCTCATCAGTCTTGGGAGATATCTCCTTGGAGAGGGTGATTCAGTGCAATGCGGGTATGTTACCACGCTTGGAACCTTCCATACTAAATCTTTTTAGTACGGTCTCTATGTACTTGGACTGTGAAAGTTCCAGTAATCTCTTGGATCTATCTCTGTAGATCTTAATCTCCAGAATGTACGAGGCATCACCCTGGTCCTTCATGGAGAACCTTTGTGATAAGAATAGCTTGACCGATTGTAGCATAGGAATGTCATTTCCTATCAAAAGAATGTCATCCACGTACAAAATTAGGAATACGACAGTTCGTCCTTCATGCTCATCCTCGTTTTTTATGAAGTCAAATGCCTTGAATGTTTCATCAAAACAGATGTTCCAGCTCCGCGATGCCTGCTTTAATCCATAAATGGATTTAAACAACTTGCACAATTTCCCGCTGCTCCCACTGTCTACGAAACCTTCCGGCTGATCCATATAAACGCACTCTTCTAAACTTCCGTTCAGAAAAGCCGTTTTTACGTCCATATGCCAGATCTCATAGTCATGGAAGGAAGCAATGGCAAGTAGGATCCGAATGGATTTGAGCATAGCCACTGGAGAAAAAGTTTCGTCAGAGTCCACACCTGGTCTTTGACGAAAACCTTTTGCAAAAAGTCCAGCCTTATAGGTTTCCACCTTCCCATCTACACCAAATTTCCTTTTGTAGATCCATTTGCATCCAACGGGTTTTACCCCAGGTGGAGCAATATCTAAGGTCCATACTTTATTGGTGTACATGGACTCTATTTCAGATCGCATAGCATCCAGCCACTTATCAGAGTCCCTACTGATAATGGCCTGCCTGAAACTAGTAGGATCATCTTCTTCCATGATGTAATCCTCTCGATCTCCGTCTATGAGAAAACCGTAGTATCTATCGAACGGATGAGAAATCCTACTAGATCTGCGGAGTGGCTGAGGTTCGTCGGGTATTATTGAACCTAAGGGTTCTACCAAATCTTCTGTTACAGTTTATGGTTCCTGAATTTCTTCTAGTTCCACCGTACTCCCATTAATTCCTTTGCAAGAAATTTCCTTTCTAAAAAGGTAGCGTGGCGAGATACTAACACCTTATGTTCCTCAGTGTGGTAGAACAGATACCCCTTAGAATGCTTAGGGTATCCCACAAACTTGCACAATACGACCTTGTCTCGAGTTTATCTAGATTCTGCTTTTTAACAAAAACAGGACACCCCACATCTTAATGTAATTAAGACATGGTCTCTTCCCACTCCATATTTCATATGGGGTGGTAGGCACTGATTCGGACGGTGCTCTATTCAATATGAATACAGCTGATTCAAGAGCAAACCCCCAGAAAGAAAGAGGTAACTCGGCATTACTCATCATGGAGCGAACCATATCCAATAGGGTACGGATCCTCTTCGCTCCGATACGCCATTGTGCTGTGGTGTATACGGAGAAGTAAGCTGAGGGAGAATACCATTCTCTTTTAGAAAGTCCCGGAATTCCGTACTTAAGTACTCTCTCCCTCTATCAGATCGGAGGATCTTGATACTTTTGCCAGTCTGGTTCTCTACTTTATTTCTGAATTCTTTGAATTTTTCAAAAACTTCAGATTTGTGTTTCATCAGATACACATATCCGAACCTAGAGAGATCGTCAGTGAATGTGATGAAGTACGAGAACCCACCCCGTGCATGTATAGACATTGGACCACATACATCACTGTGTATGAGTCCCAAAAGCTCTCCTACTTTTTCTCCGTATCCGGTGAACGGAGATTTGGTCATCTTTCCTTTGAGACAGGACTGACAAGTTTCATAAGATGAAAACTCGAACGTGTTCAAATATCCATCTTTATGTAACTTACTCAGTCTTTTCTCTCCGATATGACCAAGTCTACAATGCTACAAGTATGATTCGTTCGTTTCTGAACTCTTCCTCTTGCGTGTGTTTTGTATACTGAGAACTGTGTTTTGATTAAGAACATAGATACCATTACACAGTGTACCTTCTGCAACCAATACCTGATTAAGGTAAATGTTCAGGATATTTCTATCAAGAACAAACTTATATCCATCTTTATCAAGTAAAGAAACTGATACGATATTGCAAACCATAGAAGGTACATAGTAGCAATTGTTCAAAATCATAGTATTGCCATTTGGCAATACTAGGTGATATTCACCAACGGCAGAAGCATCAACTTATGCTCCATTCGCTACTCTGAGGGGCATATCATCTGGTCCAACTATCCTACTTTTTCTCAGTCCCCGTAATAAATTATAGATATGATATCCCGATCCGGTATCGAGTACCCAGGAGGTAAGACTGACCGAAAAATAGTTCTCAATAACAAGAACACCTGAAGAAGACACAATAGTATGTTTCTTCTTCGATAGGGTCATCAGGGAATTCAAACAATCCTCTTTCCTTTGCTCATATTTATAACTGTTGTCATAAGTTAGAACCGAAGCGACGTTACCCAGCCCCGAATAAGAATTCGGATTGGTTAAGTGATACATTTTATTATCTTGATTAGGGCGTGAAATGGTTCTACCTGGAGAGAGAGAAAGAAACACTCAACGTGCGCTTTTGCAAGATTAGATTGGTTATTAATTTATCTAACCAGGATGGCTCCTACTGTTTCCTCGAATTCTTCTTCAAACCTTAAAAGAAGAATTAGTTGGGATTAATCACACGTCACAATACATGCTTAACCTTTCGGCCAGGCTGGTGTCGGTACTTCGAGGAAGGTTTTCCAACGCTTTCGCGAAATTCCTTAATTACATGACCTCTTTTCCAAGGAGGCGTAGCCCCTCTAACACCGTTCAAGACACCTACTTGGTTTATAGCATTGATTGTTAAGTGAAAAAAATCTCCCAAAAGTAATCCTACTCATCGGTGGGATCGGGATCCAACTATCAATGTATGATGCACTAGATGGAATCCACTCTAGTCACCACACTCCAGAAGGTATGCTAAATTTGCAAGTTTCCTGTATGTTTGAAACTCCCGATGTGGTTTTTGCCCCAAGCGCTTATGACCTTGACTTTGGCCAACAAATCATAACGCACAAGTCAAGTTCTACCCGTCATTGTCCTGATTGATTTAGACCCACCCGCACACACCCATGACTTTGGCCAACAAGATGGTATGACTATCCTAAACCAATGCATTTATTTATGCTACGGATAAGAAATATACAGCTACCATACACGATGCCTTGACTTTGGCCAACAAACACCGCATGAATACTATGTGTTTTTATCCGAAATGACGGAGGGTTATGGCTGGGTTTTTGGCGAAAAACCCATTAACGTAATGAACTTGATATCGTCGAAGGAACCTGAGTAGTTTTTGAAAAGGAGTGGTTTAGGCTCCGCTTTTGAAAACTTGTGATTTTGAAAAAACCGAGTAATCTACAGTATATACTTTTTCTCAAGAGGTCACTCCCCGCGAAGGGATCTCGGCTCTTGCCTCCTGGAATGAGGTGCTGGATATTCATGATCGAATACCACTATGCAAAGCAAAAGAGTATAGTTATAGTTTTTCGAAATTTGTTCCAACAACATCTTTTAGGATTATTTTCTTTCATTAATAAAAATTAATGTGGTCCCATCAATTAAACTATCACACCAGAAAAGAACGAAAATATAATGTACGTATATGCCATCCGCATTCGCCATAGGGCCCCATCATCACCCGTTAGGTTACTTAACTAACGACAGAACGGGGGCTGGACTAGCGCGGGCGCAAAACATATACAACATATACTTGTATATATATAAATATATATAACATTCGTCCCAGGCATGATAATAAGCAACATCACAGATCTCAGCCAACAATACAGAAAGTTGGATAATTTTGGAGCCTCGGGTTTCATTTGAGCCGCAAATAAAACCCGACGTTCCTGATCGTGTGGATAGCCTGTGCAATGAAAACCTGGACCCCTACGAGTGCGGAAAGTTACCCGCCAATCCCAGAAGTGAGGCAACCCCCTTCAACAAAGTTAATGGGTCACCTAGCACTTCACAGAATCCGGTAACTTGGGCGCCCCTCCTTGGGTCATCCTATACCCCCTACGAGTGCGGCGAATAGCCCGCCAATTCTAGAATGAATCCCCCTCCGTCTCAACGCCATGAGATGCGGGCTTGTTGCCTTCTAGAACCCGACTATTCGTGCACTCCACCGTGGGGTAATCCTAGTACAGAAAATGAAAATAATATGTACAAATGGTGATATCGACCTCAACCCGGTCGTGCCCCAAAATAATATACAACCCGGCAAAGACGGCAGTCCACATGTCGGACGCTCGCCCCTCAACAACAAATGTACAAATGAATACAAACTGTTCTAAATCATTGCACCAACGGCTATCCACCACGACAATCCAACCACAATATCAGCACAATCACAGAACATCAACGTGAATGTCATGTTCGCAAACTCATCTAAAAGGACATATAGCAGATAGACGGGTTTACCGATCAAATGACATTCATGGTCGCAGATGCTAATCTAAATACTGATAACAATTAAATAGTTGTTAAAATATAACGACTTCGAAACACTGCGAATTGCCCTACACTGAAAAACAACAGAAAATCAAACTTGGGCAAAAACTAACAACACCTGAAACCCAAACTCCACGAGATAAGAACACATACCAAAACACGAGGCAATCCACCACAATAAAACCGGTGAGGCCGGATTTTTGAGGGTTGTGGCCGGCCATAACATGGTGGAATTGACTCGTTTTTGTTCAAGGTTCATCTCTCTGTCAGAAGATCACTCTGCACTTGCTTAAAAAAAATTTTGAAGCCTCTGAAAAATCGACAGAAACTGGAAGTTTGGTTTCAATGTTACGGAGTTGTTTCGGTTTCGTTGTTTTAACATTGTTTAAACTTCCTAGTGTAGGGTTTATGGGCTGGCACTGATACCATGAAAGGTTACGCTAGTGTCCCGGCCAACTTCCGTGGCTAAATGCGGAACAAATTTTTTTCTAACGATTAGAACATGGCGTTAGAATAACCCTTAACCCGGATCTTATCCATAAACCTATCTAGCAAAACTAAAATATGAACTAACTACTATGAAAGAAGTCTCACCAAACGATCCAAGTCCTTCGGTCTTCTTTCCTCTTCGTTAGCTCCAAGTGGCCACCTTGAATATGCTTGATCTTCTTTGTTGGCTCCTTTGGTTCTCCGCGATCGATCTTGCTCTCCGATCTTCCTTTGTCGTAGATGATCCACCCGAGGGATATGATCCATGGCTCTAGCTCCTCACAATGTATCAAGTGGAGCAACTAGAGAACTTGGGTTGCTAAACCAAGTAGTCTAGAATGTAGTATGAAGATCTAAGTGTTTGCCATCTCTTTCTTATCTCTTCACTTGTTTCTCAACTCATGAGAATGATAGTGAAGAGGAATATGATGAAGGTGGAGGAAACTCAAGAGGATGGAGGAGATGAAGAAAAATGGGAGCTCTGTAGGGTTCCTAGGCACGCTAAAGAAGTCTCACAAGGCATCAACCATGCCAATTTCAAATTTTACGGGTGCCGAGAAACCCTAATACGGATCGTTGACTAGAAGTTTAGGCGATATACGAATCTAGTTAACAACTTAACTAAAGATAAGAAGCTACAACCTTTGTAGATCCGGATATCCACTTCCTTGGCTCCACGTAGGCGTCCTTTCGCTGTCCATCTCGAATCCCGGACTCAATCGTCGACTTGATCGGAGAAATGGGCGGACTAGGTCGTCGGCTTCGTGCCGAAAATGATCTACGTCGAGGCATCACAAGTTTAAGCTCCGACTTCACAAATTGGTGAAACTTGTGAAGAAAACACCCAAAACAACTTGGCAAGAGGTAGAGGGTGAAGAAATAGAAGGTGGGTTCACTTTAGAATTGGATTTCTCACTTTAGAACTCAAGTTGCCATTGATGGCATCAAGCTTTCTTTCTTGAAGAAGAAGATCAAGAAGAAGGAAATATTATGATAAGTTAATCAAAAATGAAAAAGAAATGAATACTTATCATAATAGGAACCATGGTTAGGTGTAGAGAATTGACCAAGGTTAGAATAGTGGTTAGGGTTAAGCATGAAGACAAATTGGTCACTTTGGTCAAAGCTTCATGAAGCTTCACAAAGGTTCAAGAATGAAAGCAACCATTTTGTATTCTTATCCTATTCTTTTTCCAAAAAGAATAAATAAAAGAATGGATAATTAAAACCCTAATCACTTTCTTAACCTAGGTTTAATTCTTTACACTTAACCAAAGGAGCAAGCATCATCAAACATGATACAAAGATGTGCACAAAAATATATCACATATACAACTTGCACATCAAGTGAGAAAATCCATTTAAAGTGAACCAATACTAGTTAATGCAAAGTAATATATCAAATATATAATTATACATTAAATCATTAAATCAACATTTGATTCAATGATCCGGTCATGTCGCACATAACCGACTAGTATTCAATGTATCGATTTATCGAATCAATGATTCGATAACTAGGTCATATCGCATACAACCAATCGAAACATTCATCGCGAGAATGAAATGCGGTATCACATACACGCATTATTCTCGGTCCCGCACATATCTCATATGCGCTCCTATTTCGTTTCGCTTGATCCAGGAAACCTCTGTGTAGGACTCTAAAGACTCGTCAATACGCCGGTAGCAGATGATGATCATATCAAGCACCCACAAGCCGCAAGCGGTCTGCTAAACGTAACGGTCATCCGGGTATTGAGCGATCAGAAGATCGACGAGCCAGCCCGCTCACACTCCTGTGAATCCAACCAGTAACACTTACCGTACAGTCCGGTCTGTTCGTCCGATATGTCGCATATCAAGTCTAGGGGTGGTAAACGTCAGACCCCAATAACCGATAAGTCGTGCCGATGTGAGGCTCATAACGGGTCGAGAAACTACTGGTAACACTTACCAGCAAATCTCTGATCAGCCCTGGCCAGGGACTTCCCTGTTACGGCCAATCGAGCACAGCGCAACATCAACCCCCAATACCGGGAGAGACGAAATCCCTCCTATCGCTCATTGTCTCCATGTGACTCGGGACTGTACCCAAAGACCACCGTTTTGCACGCCCTCATGGACGTGGCAAGGTGGAGATCAAAGCACAGTGGGAATCACACAAGACTCTATGACGATCTCGGGTCTACAGACTAACCTGTACAAGTGTCACCTGAGAACTGCCATCTGACGTGAGGTATAATACCATCTGGGAGTTCTCGGCGAGTCCGTCCAGTGTACCCAGTCTCCACTGAGCACCCGTATACCATTTCTGATGTCAAACACCAATGGATATGGGATCATCCATCGCCCATCTCATGGGTCGAGAAGCGTATACGCTAGTCTACACTGGTATATCGATACCCCGTCTCGATACACCCACGACTAGGGACCTTGAAGGATGTACCTATGGACTACCATGTCCCCACTAGTATGATCTGCATCATAGTCTAGGTAGTCAAGTACACATCCTAAGGGCTTTACCAACATATAACCATAAGACAGTTTATAGAGACTAGTATACATGTTAAGATAAAGAGTAACCAGATAGCATACTATCATATCGAGCAAGAAAGTCATCTCTATATATGTCCAAGCATCCAATATAATATACATCATCTGTACAATACTGGCCTCTAGGGCATACATACAACTAACAAGCTCAAGAAAATAATGAAGCATGCATGTGAGAGAAAATTAACACAAAGGTTTTGTGCATGAATTTCTTTCAATAAACAAGTGTAGTCATGCTTCAATAGTAACCACAAATGAATAAAGAATTCATTTGTGAACTATTGAAGCCATGCCACTCACCATGCCTCCATCTCCTTAATTTCCACCTCATTTCCATTTATCAATAAATGGAAAAGTGCAGGATGAGGTATCCACCTTCTAGAAGGTAATCAGTAATAAAATACGGATTACAGTCTGATGTATATACATACCTGCATTCGGATAAAAACACAAATGCCTAAAGAGATAGAATAACACGAAGAACGTAATACTAAAATATACATATCGAAATACATATATGTAAACTATTAAATCAATACCTGATTTAATAATCCGGCTCAAAACCCGAGCCGGCTAGTATTACCAACTGTCCGATCGAAAGTTCGAGTATAAAGTACATCAATCAATCGAGACCCTGAACGTATCCAATACGGCTACTACATCATTTCGTCTGAACCAGGGAAACCCTCTGTGTGGGACTCTAAAGACTCGACAGTATGTCGGCAGTGAGTTACTGGAAAATCCATAACCACAAGCACGTCAGCGGCACTAGCTGTACGTAACGGCTACCCGGGTACCTGTCGAAAAGGAAGGCCGAAGAGCAAACTCATCCGGATCCCTACTAAGCCTATCTGTGACAATCTCCATACAGTCCGGTCTCTTCGTCTGAGAGTATTGCATACCGGGTCTATGGGGTGGTAAACGTCAGACCCTGATAACCTGGTAATTCGTGCTGATGTGGCTCAGGACCAATCCGGGAAACTGCTGATCAGTCTATCAGTAAATCCCAACTGCCTTGGCCAAAGTCTTATGGTCTTGACCAATCGAACACAGTGCGATATAGACTCCCTATACCGGGAGAGACGAATCCCCGACAATCGCTCACTGCCTCCATGTGGCTCGGGACTGTACCCAACCAAAACCTGTTTACACGACTCAATAGAGCCGTGGTAGGGTAGTGATCAAAGCACGGTGGGAACTCACATGAGACAAATGCCGATCTCAGGTCTAAAGACTAACCTGTACTCATGTCACCTGAGAACTTCCACCTGACGATAGGTATAGTACCATCTGGAAGTTCTCGGCGAGTCCGTCCGGTGTACTCACCTTCAATGAGCACTTGTATATGATCTTAGGTGCGAAAGACCAATGGTTGCGGGACCATACCATCGCCCCTTGTCTGGGTCTAGAAACATACACACTAGTCTACTCCGGAATATCGATGCCCAGTCTCGATACTCCCACGACTAGGGACCATTTAAGGATGTGCGTACCGACTACCCAACTCCGACAAGTATGATCGTCATCACAACGCAGGTAGTTTAGCAATGATCCTATGGGCTTTATCAACATGTATAAAAAATATGTAATAGCAAGTAAAACATGCACATATTCAGATAAAGACAAACCAGATAGCATACTATCATATCGAGCAAGACTGTCCTGTACATATATATATCCAAGCATCCATATGTATACATATACAATAATAGCCTCTAGGGCATACATATCTAACAAGATCTCCGCCGTCGGTTACGCCCTTGACGTTACGCCTGCATGAATGATGGGATCCCCCCCATTAATGACAAGGTACGCTCGTTAATGGGAGGATATGACAGTGTGGAATGCGGGATGTTGGGTGGCGGATATCTCGCTTATGGCGAGATACACGGAGCCATGGCGGAGGCGCTTGGGCTCTGCGTTCTTGGTTGCTTTGTAGAACCGAGGAGGCTTAGCTCGGTGGGAGGCTCGGAGGCGAGCTGGGAGGGCTAAGGAAGCTCAGCGTGTAGGAGGGCTCGGAGGCAAGCCGATGGTTATTTGTAAGGCGAGCATAGGAGTGTTCTGGGAGGCTGTCGAAGGTCGGGTCAATCCTCGAGGCAAAGGCCTGGGGAATGCCTTCATGTATAGTGTTTGCTCCTGTCTCGTGAGCCCCGCGACACGTCATCTACCACGTATCATGATCTGGGGAATTCTTACTTATGAGTATCATCATTAGCCTCCCACACTTGTCCCGACCTATTTATGGGTCGGGTTGAGAGTGGTCTGATCGGTTTTTTGGGCGCAGCCTGTTGCCCAAAAATCTATCGGCGCGGATTTCCAGGGCGACTTGGTGTAGGGCAGTTGCGTCATTCGGATTTATGAGCCCGCGTGGCGTATCCCGGACGCTTGGATCTTTGCGCGCATTTTTTATGACATCGGCGGATCAGAGAAAGGATTGTGCATTAAAGAGGGGGCACCGATTCGTTCGCACGTCTGTTGAGATGCAGGCCACGTGTCCCACATGGATTGGGGGATGCGAAAAGCTGTCGCTGTCGCCTGTGGCCGAAGGGACGTCTCCAATTGTCGTTCGACACGTGGGGCTTCGACGGCTGGCAGACGCGACGCTTCGTTTTGGCGGGAATTGATCAGGGCCGTCGAATGCTTCCCCTAGAGTTGTATAAATAGGAGGGGTATCCCCCTAGGGTTAACACTTCCGCCATTATTTTCCTTCGTTGCGAGAGATTGCTTGGCGTTCCTTCTTTTTTTCAGATCAGATCTCCTGCACCTTTCCTCGGCGAAACCTTCCCTTTGAATCAGGTTAGATGTCTTTCTCCGAAGAGTCTGTAGAAATTGTTAGGATCGAGTCGGGCGATGAGGTTCCAGTTGTTGGAGCCGAGTCCAGGGTGTCTTCTCCCGCCTCTTCGGCTGCCCCATCTGCGTCGGGTTCCCCCATAAAGTTAGGGCTACCCGCACCGCTCGTCGCCAGGCGACGGCAAGGGCCTCTAAAGTGCGCATCGGGAACACTCACGATACGCCCTCCATCTTGAGAAATGTGGACGAGCTTACCGAGATTCGGGATCGCTTCTACATTCCCCCTACAAATTCGCTTCGTTTAGCTAGGGAGGATGAAAGGGCGGATCAGGTGCAGAGCAAGGAGATTGCCCTGTACCTGGATGCATTCTGGGCTGGAATGCGTCTTCCCTTTCTACCCGAAATATGTGGGGTACTTCGTTGCTTCCAACTTGCCCCAGGCCAGCTAGTGCCGAACTCGTGGAGAATTCTCCTAGGGTTCCTAGTCCTGTTGAAACTTGACGACATCCATTTCAGCCTGACCCTTCTTACTTCCTTCCTCTGTTACAAAAATCACCCTAGCATCCACAAGGATGAGCCGAGCTGGATGTATATTTCTTTCAAAAAATGCAAGAGAGGGGCGGCAGGGTCGGAAGTAGTAGTCGTTCCTTCTTCCATTCATGAATGGAAAGAGAAGTTTGTATTCGTCGAGCCACCCGAGGGCGAGGATTGGCCTGTGCCGATACAGTGGCACATGGCTGACAGCCCACGGGCGAAGCAGTCGTCCTCTCCTGAGGCAAGGGCGGTGTCCATGTGGGAGCCAATCCAGCGGGCCAACGCCTTGCTTTCCGAGTAGGTCCTTAGCAGGGCCGGGCTCAACCCCGCGTGCTTCGTTGGTAAGTTTGGATCTTGGACGATCTGTTTAGACTTGAATAATTTCCTTTTGCCATTCTTGTATCACTAACATTTCTGTGTATTCTCCTTTGCAAGACAAATGGAACGATACAGGATCTTAATAGCCATAACCGCTACGTCCGCAGTTGAGGGATAAAGCGATCAAGAAGTTGCACTTTCTTTACCATCTCGGCCTGATCTCGAAGAGTGGGTGGGCCTAATCTCGAAGAGTAGGCGGGACCGATCAGCGGGCCTTCTTCTGGAGTGTTTCCAAAAGAGGCCGATCGTTGATTTTTGTCCGGCGGGTGGCGCTTCCGAGGTAGCCGAGAAGGCTAGGGTTCGGCTAGCGGAGATTTTGTTGGAGTACCATCAACAATGCGTTCTCAATCCCCGACTTCCTTTGCTGTAATTTTTGTAAGGCTGAAGAGCCTATAATACCTCTTGATGAATAAAATTCTTCTTTTCTTATGTGTTTTGTCTTCTTTTATCCCTTGCATTTTTTCATATTTTCTCAAAACGAATCTAGGGATCTCGGAACCGAGGAAGAAGAAAATATATCGAAGAAGTCTCTTCTAATTCAGGAGACTTAAGAAAAATAACATAGCTTTGAAAAGAAGAAAATACATTAATTTGTATAGTTTGAGTTTTTCAGCGTTGTAGGGCCGAAGAAACTTGCGTCCCCCGGCGTCTTATAAGCGATAGGCTCCACCGGGAAATATTTCGGAGACGAGGAAAGGGCCGTCCTACTTCGGGGAGAACTTGTGCAGTTTGTCCTGATCTACGAATTCATTCCACCTTAAGACCAAATCTCCTGTCTTGAAGGCGCGATGCTTAACTCGTACGTTGTAGTAGCGAGCAGTTTGTTGTTGGTAAGCGGCTTGATCTGTGCTCGGTCTTGCTTCTCTAGCAAGATGTACAAATTGGTCCAAAGTACCGAGGTATTATCTTCGTCATCGAAGTGTTCGACTCTGTAACTGGTCAGTCCGATCTCCGCTGGGACCATTGCCTCGGTACCGTAGCAGAGGCTGAAAGGGGTCTCCCCATGGGCATTTTCTTCGATGTGCGTAAGGCCCATAGTACCCGCGGTAGTTTCTTGACCTAGCTGCCCTGTCTTCCTTCCAAACGAGCTCAAAGATCTCAGATGACGTCTTGGCTAGCAACCTCGGCTTGTCCGTTGCATTGAGGATGCGCGACCGCGGCAAACTTCATTAGTATGTGGTATTCGTTGCAGAACTCTTTGACTTTGTCGTTCTCGAAATTCGTCCTGTGGTCGGTAATGATGCACCTTGGGATCCCGAATCGAGAGATTACGTTGTTCTGCAGGAACTTTATGGTAGTGGCTGCGTCCGGTTTTCTGATGGGGACGGCCTCAATCCACTTCGTGAAATAGTCTACCACGACGAGGATGTACTTGTGTCTGCCCGTACCATTAGGGAGTTGGCCCACCATGTCCATACCCCACTGGGCAAACGGCCAAGGGGAGGTGAGGGCCGTTAGCTCGGTAGCCAGAAGACGGGGTATGCTGCCGTGGAGTTGGCAGCTCTTGCATCTTCTGACGAGCTTCTAAGCGTCTTGGTGTACCGTCGGCCAATAATATCCTTGGAGCAGCGTCTTCTGGACTAAGGTACGGGTCCCTTGATGCGCTCCATATCTCACACAGGACGTAGTCAGCTTCGTGAGGATCGACGCACTGGAGCAGAGGCTGTGTGTATGACTTCTTGTAAAGGTTTCTATTGCTTCAGATGAAATGACGGGCTTTGGCTCGAAGGCGGCGCGCTTCCTCTCGGTCTTCCGGAAGTGTACCATCCTTCAGGAACTCCACAAGGGGCTTCCTCCAATCCTGGCCTTCTTCTTGAGCAGTGTATACTTGAAGCGTCACCTCTCTGTCTTCCACGCTGGGCCGTGGCAAGACTTCGAAGAGGAAATTCCTCTTATTGTTGGCAGTATAGGAAGAGGCAAGTTTGCTTAGGGCGTCATCTTGGACGTTCAGGTGCCGGGGAATCTGTTCCACTTGGACTTCGTCAAAATTTTTTCGTAGTCTTTTCACCTCGGCCAAGTACTTCACCATGAGCGGCTCTCGGGCCTTGAAGTGCTCGATCACTTGGCCGACGACTAGGGCGAAGTCGCTGCGAATCCGGATCATCTTCAGCTCCACCCCGGAAGCGATTCGCAACCCGGCTAGCAAGGCCTCATTTTCCGCGGCGTTGTTTGACACTCTGAACCCGAGCTTCAAAGAGTACTCCATCTCTGCCTCGTTCGGGCCTCAAATGATAAGGCCAAACCCGCTCCCTTCCTCGGTAGAGGACCCATTGATGTAGAGAACCCAATCGGGAATGGAGTCGGGTACTTCCTCGACCGAGGAGCAGGGTCCGCCGTCCCGTATTGCCGCTTCTTCTTTAGTGGGAATAGTACATTCGACCACGAAGTCTGCTAGGACCCGAGCTTTGATGGCTTGCTGGGGGAGGTATTTGATGTCGAATTGGGACAATTCCCACTTCCATTTTCCTAAACGGCCTGATGAATCGGGAGAGGCGAGAATTGTCCCTATAGGACGCTCGGTGAGGACGAAGATGGTGTGCGCCTGGAAGTAGTGCCGGAGTTTTCTTGAGGCGACGATAAGAGCCAAGACTATCTTTTCTATGGTCGGGTACCTTGTTTTCGTGTCTTTGAAGACATGGCTCACATAGTAGACCGGCTTCTGTACTCCTTCAACTTCTCGGACGAGCACCGAGCCAGCAGCGTGATCGGAGACCGCAAGGTACAATGATAGCTCGTCTCCTTCGATTGGTCGGGTGAGCAATGAGAGAGTTGCCAGGTGCGCTTTGAGCTGCTCAAAAGCATTTTGACATTCTTCTGACCATTCGAACTTTAGGATCTTTCTCAGGGCTTTGAAGAATGGGAGGCACTTTTCTCCGGATCTCGACATGAAACGACTCAGAGCGGCCACTCTCCCCGTAAATCTCATGATCTCAACGTTGCTCTTTGGTGTGGCCATGTTGAGAATGGCGCTAATCTTTTTCGGGTTATCTTCGATTCCTCGGTGGGTAACCATGAACCCAAGGAATTTCCCGCTGGTGACTCCGAACGCGCACTTGGCTGGATTCAACTTCATTTTGTACTTGCGAAAGATGTCGAATGTCTCGCCAAGATCTTTGGTGTGCTCATCTGATGAGGTTGATTTCACGAGCATGTCGTCGACGTAAACCTTCACGTTCTTCCCGATCCGCGGTTTGAACATTTTGTTAACTAGGCGCTGATTTATAGCCCCAGCATTTTTTAGGCTGAAGGGCATCACTTTGTAGCAGTATACCCCCCGGTCCGTGGTGAATGCGGTAAGTTCTTCATCTGCCGGGTTCATACAGATCTGGTTGTAGCCAGAGAAAGTGTCCATAAAGCTGAGCAATTCGTGGCCTGCCGAGATGTCTACTAGCTGGTCTGTCCGAGAGAGGGGATAGTTGTCTTTCGGGCAGGTCTTATTCAGGTCTGTGAAGTCGACGCACATGCGCCACTTCCTGTTTGCCTTTTAAACCATGACTACATTCTCCAGCCAATCCGAGTAGTCAACATTTCGAATGAAGTTGGCTGCGAGCAATCAATCGACTTCATCCTCGATCGCCTTTTGCTTGATCGGCGTGAAACTTCGCTTCTTTTGTCTGACGGGTCGGGCCTTCGGGTCGACCCCGAGCTTGTGCGAGATTACTTTGGGGTCGATCCCGGGCATGTCAGAAAGCGCCCAGATGAACACGTCTGAGTTCCCTCGGAGAAAGCGGATCAAGTCTTCGCGCCACCTGTTAAAAGGGATCCGATCTGGACGGTTCGTCCCTCATTCCCCTCGACGAGGGGGATTTCTATTAGCGCCCCCACCGGGGCTCCTCGGATTTCTTTCTGTTCGTCGCGAGTGTCCAAGGACCCCTGTAAATCATTTGCGCCTTCGAGGTCGTCGCTCTGCTCTCCGGTAGTGGATGTCGCGGTGAAGCAGATCTTGGCGATTTACTAGTTCCCGTAGGCCCGGCCTATTCCCCCTTGATCTAATGGAAATTTGATCGCAAGGTGGTAGGTCGAGATTTGAGCCCGGAGGGCGTTTAATGTCGGGCGTCCCAGGAGGATGTTGTAAGATGAGAGGATCTTAGCGACGATAAATTCCACCGGCACGTTCCTCATATGGCCTGCTTCCCCAATATTGAGAAGGAGGGTGACCACTCCCTCGGCCCGGATGGAGTGGTTGGTAAACCCTGATATGACGTGAGAGGTTGGCCGTAGGTCGGACGGCCCTAGCCCCATACGCTGAAAGCAGTCATAGAAGAGGATATTTGCCGAGCTTCCGGAATCGACCAATATCCTCTGAACCTCGTAACGGTGGACCCGTGCCGTAATCATGAGAGGGTCTTTGTGAGGCAAGGATATACCGTGGGAGTCTTCATCAGTGAAGATGATGGGCTCGGCGGTCCTGCATTTCTTCTGGGGAGGGTCGCTTGTTCCCTCGCCGGGTAGGAAGCGGTGAGTCTCGTCGGCTCCACGGGCAAACCCCGAGGAAAAGACCATAATTTGGCCGATCGTTAATTCGCCGGGAGGGGGCTGGTTCTCGTGCTGCCTGTCGCTTGTCCCGCAGGTACTTCGCCAGGTGGCCAGAGCGGATCAACTCCTTCATGTAGTTGCGGAGTTGTTTGCAGTTTTTGGTCGGGTGGCCATGCGACCGATGGAAGGCGCAGTACGGGCCCCGGATACCTTTAGCCTCTCTGTGGGTGACCGGCGGGAGCTTAAAGAATCGCTCACCCTTCGCCTCCTCTAATAACTCGGTCTGCGAGATGTTAAGAGGAGTATACTCCTGGAACTTTAGGGAGTATAGTTTTGGCCGGTCGACCTTCTTCTTCTCTTCTCTGCCCCTCTTCTTTTGGTCGGCTTGGTCGCTCTGGGGCAGGTTGGCGTTCATCTCAGACTTGAGTTGGATCTCTCGCTCGGTCCAACCTTTTACCTCGGCCATGGTCTTAGGTTGCGCTAATGCAAAAGAGCGGACCCAGTTAATTTATTGCATTGTCGGCGCCTATGGGGCATATGTAAGTGTAACTACAACTGGTATGGGACGGTTATGGAAGCACTTATATTAATGTTATAGGTAAGGCGTCAAACACTGTCCATTTATCTCGGGTACCAGTCGAGACATGCTTGATAGAGATCATGTCTCCAGTTCTCGCGTAGACTTGTCATGGACCGACTAGTATTTGGATTCATGGTTGGTATTTGATGTAGACCACGGAGTGTAGGGTAGTTTGAGTGTGAGTTCAACGGAATCTCAGGAGTCTCATTGCCGGCATATACAACGATTCTGGAAGTCATATGGGTGATATTACTAATTATTAGCGAGCGTTTCGGGCCCGTGTTCCCTTGCCCCTAGGGCCCTACCCTTGGGTTGGGGATATTCCTGCGTGGTTGACTCTCACAGTTGGACTGACGATAGGTTTAGCGACCTGGACAGTGAGACTTAGAGACTGATAGGGTTAGTGATATTGACATACATTGCTTACTGATTTGATATACTTACTTTACCGTTTATCTGTACCGATTATTTCACGTGCATCATCATTCTATATTTACTGCTTCATGTTCATCATAATTGCACGTGTTTACTTTTGCATTTATATATATTGCTATTGTGTTGCTCTGACGACCTGAGTATGCATGCTCAGAGGGAGAAGTGGACTTAGCTCGGATTAGCACCTGTCGTACCTTGAGGATATTGCGGACATCTAGATCATCGACGTTAGCGCTATCTTTCCTTTGACTCTATCTGGTTAGTTTTATATCTGTTTTGATTTAGTGACTGCATTTCTCATTACATGTGCATTGATTACTGATTACCATGTAAAGCTAGAAGCCGAAGTGTGACTACAACAGGATATTTTCTCGACCGTAGGAGCATGGCTGGCCTTGTCAACCCCTCGTATTCCGTATTTTGGGAAGCGGGGCGTGACAGATTGCGCTAATGCAAAAGAGCGGAGCCACTCTTTGTGCCTAAGACCCGACCTTAAGGCGGTGATGATAGTTTCATCCCGGTGCTCGGGAACCTCAAGAAGAGCGTTGTAGAAGCGAGTGACTATCCTTTAAAGGATTCCTTGTCCCCGCTCTTTATGGTGAAGAGGTAATCGATGGTTCTCTTCTGTCGTCTGCTTCCGATGAAATGACCGAGGAACTGGGCGGCCATCTCATCAAAGGTAGAGATGAAGTGTGGCGTGAGTCCTCGAAACCAGTCCCGCCCAGCCCGGATGAGGGTGGCGGGAAATGCTCGGCATTGAGCAGCGTCAGAGTTATCCTGGAAGCTCATGCCCTCCGTAAATACGTCCAGATGGTCTTTTGGGTCGGATTTCCCGCCGAAGAGGGCCATCTTAGGAGGCTTGTTCCTGGACAAGACGTGTACGGTGAGCAACTCCTCGGTGAAGGGCTTCGTAAGTGATTCGGCAGCGTACCTGCCCCCTTCACCGGATGGATGACCCTCCCGATGTATACCCTCGATTTTCTTTTCGAGGGCGTCGAGGCGGTCGTGATACCTCGAGAATTTGGCACAGTAAGAATGGTGGCCCTTCCCGCTTGTGGTCTGCGCCAGGCTGCGACTCCGATTCTGTTCTATCAAATTCCTTAGGACCCCTGGCGAGGTCCTTCTTGAGTTTTCGCGGCGAGTGCTGTTCGTGCCTGGGAGCAGGCGAGCTGACCGATACCTCCTCAGGAGGGACGGGAACGCGACGGGCCTCGGGGCGATGGGCTCTTTGGCGAGACCTCGGCGTGGAGCCCAGCGGGCCATTGAATCGGTCGCCGCGGGGGAGGCGCGATCGCCGGAGTGAGCACGACGTTGTTCGGTGGTGCCAACATGGGCGGTGTGTCACGACCCGAAAGTACGGAACATGACCGGCACTTAGACTACGAACGTCTCAAGACGTACGTACTCTAAGTAAGCCGAACCCAGAAATCCAAACCAAGAAAAGAAGTAGAGAGTAGGAAGAACCATATCAAATCTGAGCAACATAATATACAACGCCTAAAGGCGAGGATCACAACAGAAAGGAAACTCAACCAGCCTGAAACCCATAGAAATATAACACGCGACTCTAAGGTCGAAAGAATAAACATCACTGGTCTCTATCTCAAATAAGTACATGTTTGGTTGATGGAACTTCTAGATACAACTGAAATATAATATACAATGTATAATGATGGGTACGATACAATAAAACCCACCGACTAGCAAGTCACCCGAAAGGAACAGTGCCCGCAAAGCCGTAATGAAACCTGTACGGCAACACCTGCAAGAAACTGGGGCACAACGGGGGTGAACTGCCAACTCGTGAGTAGAAAAAGATCTACGAACAGAAAATCGCATGTATGACGCAATCCTAGGTCATACGATCATAATATATAGTCCTCAAATATATAACCAGCAATCTATAACCATGACTAAGGTAAATATCTAACCCAAGTGTAAACCCATGTGCCTGTGTCAGTGCATCAGGTGGCAATATATCATATGAATGATGTATGAATGCATGAAACAGAATGCATGTACTGAAGAAAACTGCTTTCATAAATTTGTGAGATTTCTGTATTTCAAAATGAGGTATCATAATGAAATCAGCATAAAACAGTGCCTAGCATCGGCACAAAACATAAATCTCAATATCTCAATATCTCTGTATCACAATCTCTGTACCTCAATATCTCAAATCTCAATATCTCAATCATAAATCCAGGGCGCCGTCGGTCCAGATCGGCCCCTACCATCCATCTCATGACTACGACGGTATCCTCCGGATATCCGACGTGTCGGGTAATATCACCGATCGGTAGTGCTCCCCTGCCAGGCTCAACGCCATCATCTGCGATCCTCTTGCCCCGGGGTACCGCATCGGGCCCACCATGTACCCGAAACGGTTCCTCCACTCCTCGAATCGGGTCTCGAAATCCATCAGCAAACTCATGGTGGACGACTCATACATCATGGGAAAACCACACTTTTTATATTTAAAAAGAGAGAAAGCAGTTTATGTAAGTTTTGCAGTTTTCCCCCAAATCCAGAAAACATCATGGAAATCCGAATCATCAATAGCATGTAAAACCATGAGTATAAGCATGAGAATCCATGAATGCGGAATATAATGAACAACAGTATGCATGAAGTGACAGGTAATAACTACAATGTCAAGCTGGCATATAAGGCAAGCATACTAATATCATATCACTACTAGCTAACAAGCTAAATCAAGCAATAATATTTTCTAAGTGTTCGTGACATGGCAATTACCGATGAAGATGTGTGTGCGACAGCAAATAAGTGTACGTGGTACATACGCATCATCGGTAATGGTGCTGGTGTCCTAACAGCATGATAGCAATAATGGAATTTGAATCATAATAAATATGCGATGCAGAGCAACAATAATAATATGCGGGAGCTGAAATACTGAACACCAAGATTGCTAAACTGCAGCTAATGTCATAAGAGTCACATAGCTACACCACTAAGGCTGAGCTAAAGCTAACAGGGTAAGGGAAACCGCCTAACCTCTAAGTCGATACATATATATATATAGTCGGTGATCCCGCCTCGATAATATCACATCCGATAGCATATCTTTATAATCAGTTATTCCCAAATCAAGAGTGCGGATCAAACATCAAATTGTAGCTCGTACGTAAATCCGTCGTACGGCATCCCCAAATCTGGGTACGGGTCAATATCATATCACTCATCTAGTATCCTTTTTATCAAGATCATCATCTGGGGTACTGACCTATGTCTAGTACAATGCTAATATCATCACTATAATCAAGATCTGACTACTGATCGACAGTCCCGTATAAATCGATATCATCATCACATATCATCACAAGGAGTAAACACCGCCAAATGCGGCCTATCATAATTTTCTGGTCATATCATATCATATCATATCTCATAATATAATCACGTGTCGATCACTTAATATATGTGTCACCATTCCTATGGCATCAACATCCCCAAAATCCTCTAAATCAACAAACGTATCTCAAGTATGAATTTTATCATATCACCGATATCATAATCTCATATCAAACCCATCGACTCACATCAATCCTAAGTATCATCCTCAAATCCGCAATGAACACATAATCCCTAAACCCATGTGACCACATATCTATATAGAATCCCAAAATCTCATATGAAATAAGAATGTATGCAAGTATGAATATGTGTGTATGTTACCTAGGGTTTCGTAACCTAAATCATCCAAGTCCACCAATTATCCATCCTAAACATCAATAATTTCCCGAAACAACATATAATATTTGTAGGTGTGTATACGCATCCGTATACATCACCTCGGACTGCGGGGGTGCTATACGCCATCCACCCGACTTCTCCCCATAGATATAAATCTACTCACCTTGTTAAATATGCCGGTGCCGATGTCTCCATTTGCATCTCCAACGCCTCGACGCCACGTGGGGTACCTACAAGGATATCACACGCTAAAACACATGAAAACTATGTCGGAAACCAAAATGGTGCACGCTACGCCCATAGATAAAAACCTATGGCCTCACGTGCAAACACAGCCAATATCCACTGCCGTTGACGTCCAAACGCCACCCGACAGAAACGAATCATCGAATACCAAAAATCCATACGGAAAACAGGTCGTAAATCATACGCCAACTCATGAAAAACAACCCAGATTCCACCCAAACTGGAAACAGTCAAAACTAGACATACAGGGGGTCAAGTTTACATGAAATAGGGTTGTGCACGCAAAACGAGGAGGTTCCACCCTGGTCTGGCCGCAAATTGCGGCCAGGGGGATTAAATCTGCGGCCAGGGTATGGTGGTTTGGGCTAGGGTTTTGGGTAGTGGTTTCAGGGTGCCTGCACAGCTCACTGCCAAGTCAATTTTACTCTAGGAGGTCCCGGGTGAAAGCAGGTCTCAGAAAGGTCACAAAATCGACGAAAACGCTAATTTACACCAAGTCGAACAACTCTGGTAACTAACTAGAGATCTGGGGTTTCTTGGTTACAATGGTCTCAAATACACCAAATAAGACTATACTAACATTCCAAACTATCTCTTGGCCAAATCTCACTCAAAATCCCTAAACTAGCACTAGATTATAGATATAACAGTAAATTTCAGCTAAACAACTCTAACTTAACAAGATAGGAGTTGGGTTGTGAGATTATACCTCAAGGGGGGTCCTAGAAGGAAGGAGAAGGGAAGATCAAGATGAAGGAAGGGTTGTGTTGCTGCTGAGCTGCTCCCGTGGCTGTTTTCTCTTTGCTGATGTTGCTCAGGTTACTGCTGCTGCTGTAGTTATTTTGTTTCTGTTGCATTGGTGTTGTGTTGTTGTGGTTTTGGTGTTGTGGGAATGGTTGTGGTGGTGTGGTAGTGTTGTATGTGGCTGCAGGGGTTTATGGTATTGCTGGGGCTGGTTTTGCAGCTGCTGCTGCTTGCAACTGCCAAGGCTGATGTTGTTTTTGTGTTGCAGTAGCTGCTGCAGCAGTGAAGGGGGTGGTATATGTGGTGAAGTTGAAGTATCTGATGTTGGGTTGGTGTTGTTGGTGGGGTTGCTGCTGAGGCAACAGAGGTCTAGGCTGATAGGTGCTGATGATGCTACTGCTGATGTGATGAAAATTGAGCTGATGTTTGTGCAGCAACTGATGTTTCTGATGGGTTGCTTTGGGAGGGGCTGAAGTGTGCTGTTGTGAGTATGTAGGTATAGGACCATGGTGTTAGGGTGATGGCTGCAGCTGATGCTAGGGCTAGGATGGCTGCAGCTGATGGATTGGGGCTGTTGTAGGTGGCTGATGTGAGTGTGTAGGTGGCTGATAGGAGTGTGTAGGCGGCTGATGTGGTGCTAGGGCTGGTGTAGGGCTGCTGAATTTGTGCTGATGTGTGTATCAGCTGATGTTGCTGTTGTGATGGCTGAAGTTGTGGCTGGTGGGTGTGCTGATGCAAGGTTTTAGCAGCTGCTGCTGCTGGAATTTCCTTAAGTGGGGTGTGTGTCATTATGTGAGGGTGAGAGGGAGAGATGTGAGGGAAAACAAGAACTTTGAAATGAGATGGAACACGACCCATCCTAGAGCTACCTTTCTCTCTCTCTCTCAAAGCTAGCACACACAAGCCAACAAATCCTTTCTCACTACACTAGGTCAACTAACACCAATCACCCTTAACCAAGCTAAGACCCTTAATTAAGCCAATTAACCTAATCAAATGGTTCAACCCACCATGGTTATCTAAGCATGGTTCAACCTAGGCTACCATGACCAAAACATGAAACAAGTGTAGAAAACGTTATGTGCAACATTTTTGCACAAAAAGCCAAAAATCCACTTAGTGATTGTTAATCGCGATTAACACCAAAATAACATATAATCCATCATAAAAACTGCAAAAATGGCATATTTCCACAAAATAAGCTATTTTAGAATTTCTTTAATTTTCTCCAGAATTTTTTCACCATTTATCGGTATTTAATTATACCGACTATTAAAATATTCATTAAAAATTAATATTAAATTATGAAAATTCCCAAAAATAATATTCTATTTTTTTGAAATGTTACACGGTGTCATCTGCCCCTCTGCGGAGGTCGTGATCCCTGGGAGGGGGAACGGCGATCGGGGGGCTGGGCCCGCCGTTTGGACATGGACAGGGCATCCACTGTGGACGCGAGCTTGTCGATCCTTGCCGAGAGGGCGTGGATGGCGTTCGGAAGGGGAGTAGATCCATCCGTACCTCCGTTGTGGGGAAGGTGGCGGCTTGTACTGGGATCGTCACGGTTTTTGCTCGTCATGAAGTCGAGAGCGAAAGATCAACTTTCGAAGGGTGGAAAAAATTGCGTTCCCACAGACGGCACCAACTGATGGAGTCCTGGATCTCCTTCAGATGTTGCCCTCCGTCGATCTGTCGCGAGCGTCGATGATGGGTTAAGATTAGTGTTGAAGGTTGTCTCCTTGGACGTGTGTTTCTCAATGGGTTGATTTGGATGTGAAGCCGAGCTACCTGCAAAGAAGTCTCGGGGTGGTTGTACCACCGTGGACCCTCCGACGATCAAGTTAGCTGAGGAATTTGAGCAGAGTAGCGGCTTGTTGGATTGAAAATTGCCTTATCTGAGTCGTCTGAGAGATGGGTTTTTTTATAGTGGTCGCTTAGAGCAAGCTGGCGTGAGATCTTCACCGTCGGTTACGCCCCTGACGTTACGCCTGCGTGAATGACGGGATCCCCCCATTAATGACGAGATACGCTCGTTAATGGGGGGATACGACGGCGTGGAACGCGGGATGTTGGGTGGCGGATATCTCGCTTCTGACGAGATACGCGGAGCTGTGGCAGAGGCGCTTGGGCTCTGCGTTCTTGGTTGCTTGGTAGAACCGGAAAGGCTTAGCTAGGCGAGAGGCTCAGAGGCGAGCGGGAGGCCGAGGAAGCTCGGTTCTATGATAACTCAGAATCGAGCTGGGAGGGCTGGGGAAGCTCAGGATGTAGGAGGGCTCGGAGGCGGGCCGATGGTTATTTGTAAGGCGAGCATATGAGTATTTTGGGAGGCTATCGAAAGTCGGGTCAATCCTCGGGACGAAGGCCCGGGGAATGCCTTCAACGTATCGCGTTTGCTCCTGTCTCGTGAGCCCCGAGATATGTCATCTACCACGTGTCATGATCTGGAGAATTTTCACTTATGAGTATCATCAGTTATAAAAACTTAAAAAGGAAAAAATTAATAAGTCTCTAAGATTGAACTTGGGTAAGGTTTACCAAGTACCGATGCTCTTACCAATGGCGACAGCATCTGCACTTTTGGATTGAGCAAGATATAAATACTTATATAAAACATCATTGCAAATCAATACTCATATATATGTTAATCTCACTATGTAGGTTGATTGCCTTATCTCCACCAACCCTAGCTACGCCCCCTGAAGGTAAGTATCAACAACACTGGTAAGGTTTAGAGATACATCACACACACCCTCTCTCACCCCTCCCTCTCTCCACTCTCTCCCTCTTAAAAACATCCCTTTCTACATTGAATTCTTTGCAGCCGCCCTCATGTTTTGGTCCACCCTTTCCAACTCTCTTCATTTGCGGTGAACTTTTGGTTATTTTATTTCAATTGAATGTGAGAGAGCCATAAGACCCTTTCATTTTCTGATTATAATAATAGAGATATGCAACTCAAGATTATCTTAATTAATGTATATCAAAGTTTAGTTGGCTATAGATCATGGATCTAATTGGTGAGAATCCTGAAATTGCTCATTTTGGCCTTTAATTTTCCCTTGATAGTTCAGAATAAAGGCATGGGTTACCAACCAAAACTGTCTTGAAAGTTAGGACCACGCACAAGATCATGTTACTTCCTTAAATGATGTAAGTTGATGTTTATTTCCAAGATGTGAGAGACATGGGACCCAAATTCATGCATGTTATGTAAAAAGGGTAAATTGCCAAAAAGCCTTTGGCCCGTTCAGAACTTGTGTAAAAGCCTCCGGCCCTTAGGCCTTGTCAAAATAATCCTAGGGTCATTTAAATCCTTGGTATGCTAATTGCCTATAACATCTAAGCCGTTGCTTACAATATCTAAGCAGTAAGCAGTTGTCTATAATATCAAGACGGTTGCTTGTAATATCTAAGCAGTTGCATGTACCATCTAACCAGTGTGAGGGATATATGGACCTAAATGAAATTCAGCCTAGAGGTTTTCTCACAAAGATTTTCAACCGTAGGCTCTTCCCAGCAATTTCGAAAATTACAGGGTTTTTTAGACAATACGGAGCGGGCCAGAGGCTTTTTGACAATTTACCCTATGTAAAAAAGAAGTGCCGTGCTTTGGGGTAGAGGCTTGTTGGGTATATGTGAGCCGAAACCCAGGCCCGAAGCCTATGTCGAACCAAGCCTATGTTGAGAAATGAACGGTCCAAGATTAACCAATTAATATATGGCAAAATCCTTGGAAAGCAACTAATATATAAAGTGCTCGATGCCTCCTCACCCCAAAACCCTAATTACTTTCTTTCTCACTTCTAGGGTTTTGCTTGCAGCAGCAGCAGCCAGTCCAGGTAATTAAAACCCTAAGCAAATCCTGTGTCCTCTTTTTTCTTGTTTTTCATTTTTCTCCCTCTTCCTTTGATTAAAAGAAAGAAAGAAAGAAAGATATATCTGCCAAATTATAAATGCAAATCTTTTTCTTAGTAGGTCAGGAAAGCAAACTATCCTTTTAAAGATTGAAATGGGAAAGTCAAGCAAGAAGTCTAATGTGGGAGAGGTAGGTATCAACAAATACAAAACATCATTAATTCCATTCTTGAACCCCCCAAATTTGTTGTAGTTTCTGATCATCATATTTATCTCCTCGGCTCGCAGGTTCCTCCGGCCGGAGTCACTGTCCCTCCTGTAAAATCAGCTAAAAAGGGTGTGTATCTTCTTATTTGAAATAGGTTAAATATTATATAACATCCTCGGCGTTTTCGAGATAACACCAATAAACTTTAAATATGCCACAAAACCCTCTGAACCTGCAATGCTATTTGAAATTGTTTGGTTTTGTTTTAATTTAAAGAAGACTTTAGGGTTTGAATTAAGAAGATTTGGTGTTTTAAAAAAAAATGTTAGGTCGTTAGCGGAAGCTGCTTCAACCATCTGATCTTTGGTTATCAGATGGAAGGAATTAAGCATGCCTAGGTAGGAATTAAGTGGATGCTCCTGCTCTGTTGTCAGCCTAGATGGTAACTAACTTTAGGCCAACAAGTTAGATCATACAAATTGCGTATTTCTTAAGATTTTAGACTATACACACTCAAGATCATGCACATCTATTAAAATATGTATTTAATTTCATGTATATGCAGTAAGTTTTAGATTATATGTATTATGTATATTTTGCTCTTTTTATATTACAGTAAAATACTGTGTATGCACTTTGCCTCGTAACACCCCTAGTGCTTTAAAATATTGCTAAAAATCCATGAGCTCGATATCTAGTGTATCTTGGCATGCAAAATTCTTAGAAAATAACAATTTTTTATCTACAGGCAAGAGAGGTTCTGAACAACCGACGGCTAAATCAGCAAATGCCAAGAAACAGAAAGTAGAGGTAGTTGGACAGGGGAGAAAGAAATCAAAGAAGCCTCAAGTTCTGGAGAAAAAGAAACCTGAAACCAACAGTTCGGAAGACGTCACCTCATCAGATTCTGAAGAGGTAGTTTTTAAACTGCCCCTGCCCCATGTGCAGCGAATGCTTTGCCTTATATTTTATCTTTGAAAGAATATGCACTATAGGTTTTAGTTAGTTTGACAGCTATTTCTTGTAACACACCATCTATTTTAACTACGCTTTATTTGGTAATATGTGCCTTATAGCCATTTTCCGGGTGAAAAGAGTGAAAATTTTCTTGTTCCACACAGTGGATTTACATTTATGAAGTATATTGGATATTTCAGGGGTGGACGTTTGATGTTTTTGAACAGTTAGTTGGACTAGTTACATATATTTTCCTCTTTAAGAACTTGCATGATTGATTATAAGTTTTTCTTACTATATTAGAGGCCATATTAATCGAATTCATGTTGAATTTGTTTTTCTCTCTACAGCGTGCCTTATTCTTTGTTTCATCAATTTGCACAAATTTATTTCTAGCAACATATTTTAACTTTTCCCTATTTTCTCTTTTTTCCTGTTCAAATACAATACAATCCTTCTATAATCCTGTTATTGATTTGTTTTTACATTCTTCAGGAAATAGTTAAGAAAGTTTCCGTCCATGCCAAAAAGTTACCACCCACTCTCTCTAAGAATGGTACAACTGCTGCCGTCTCAAAGAAAGGGCAACCGCAGAGCAATTCTGAAAGTGATTCCGATTCCAAGGTGAGCTTTTACTCTTTTTTATTCACTCTGCCCAACTGTATCAAGAATATGACATGAGGATTGTTAAATGAATGGAAAAGAATCGGTATAGTAACAAATGAGAGATATCTTAATCAACTTCTACCAGGTTATAACATCATTGACTTGCAAGCATTAATCCTGAAAATAACTACATTTATCTGAGCACTGGTGCACGTTAACTTTCCACCCAATCCAATTTAGGTCAATCCTCTTCCTAGATGGACTTTGTCTTTGGCTATGCAGGAAGATGGGATTAGAAAATAATGCTATATTTTGTTGCTACCTCATAATTACATGGTTAACTCTGTTGATTGATTTGTGTGATCCCGTCAGACAACAAAATCCATGAAGATCCCTATAGCTCTTGGTTCCCACCCAATAATCTATCACTTAGATATTAAAAATATACTAAATATTAGCTATTTGCTTAAGTAGTTCAATTTGGTAAACATAATCTATTAGTCATGTATGGATGACCACTATTTCGGAGTAAGTTGACGCCGAAATATGATTTAATTAATATATTGATCCTACTCATGAATAGTGTATTTAATTAAAATATTTAGAATTATTGAAGATCTGTTATATTTTATGTAATTTCATCCATCCTTCACATACCTCACACTTATGAAGCACAAACATGGACATGACACTAACATGAGGACACACCAAATTTCCAAAAAAGGGAACAATTGTACACACTACACACGCGTGCGCACCCACTCTCTCACACATTGATTACACATATCCACACATATTACTTATACATATCGACACATATTAGTTATACATATAGTAGACTTATACTAGTGTTCATATCATAATCTATAGTTACTTGGTGATGGTGTATGCACATACACTTGAAGATGGATGAAATTTTCTTTATCTTGTTTATACTTTGGTCGCTCTTTTGGTTATTTTTAGTTGCCCATTCACTATTTAACCCACCTTCTAGAAGGTGTGATTTGTTAATTAGTTTTTATTTTACATGTATTTTTGCTCTGATTTGGTCATTAAAAGTGTATAACGATGTCTATTAATTGGGCTCAAATTGTACCGAGAAGGATGCCCCGTGAATGAATAAATTTGTTTACATACCTGGGAGTTCAATTGTTGATTGTTTAGAGGCCATTGTCTGTGGTTGAGAAGTTCGATCACTCCTATGATTTCTCTATTTTCCCTTCATCAACATCATCTTTAGGCTCAGGATCAAAATAATCCCTAAGAACCCAGAAGAAGAAAGATAATAGAGAATAAATTATTGTTGTTGCGTTGAGATTAGCCACCGTCGTTCAGTCAATGTCATCGAGAAATGCTGACGCCCTCGCCTCCTATTTAGGAGGCTGCCATCGTGAGGCCGTTGCTATCTTTCCTATGCTCGTAAGATGTTACCTCCGTTGAGAACCTAGAAGAAGAAAGATAATAGAGGAGAAATCTTCCACTGAAGTCTGAACCGTAGGTCTCACGTATTAGATCAACTGTCCACACTAAACCAAGCAAGCTTGTCGGTATATAATTATATGAGCAAGTCTGATAAGCTTAGGATCCATTGTGATACCGAAGAAGAACTTAAAGTTGCACTCTCTAGATTCAATTGGGTCACAGCTTCGAAATGAGGTTTTCTTCTTGTTTTTTTAACTGTTAACCTAACATGTAGTTTATTGTTGTTTAACATTTAAGGTGAATTCTAGCAGAATTTACTTCCTTGTCAACTTGCATTTTAATTGTTTACGTCTTTGAGAATGTTTATCTATGCAGTTGCAAGTGAAAGAACAAAGACAATAAAAATCCCCATTGGAATCAATGTATAACAAACAAGTTACAAAAAACAAAAAAATTAGTCCAAATGCATCTTTACTTGTTTCTATGCGGCCTGCGCGTCTGCCTAGGCGGCCAGCTGCACCGCTTTTTTCCCCCTTCTAGATTTTAAATCATTGATTGCCACATCCCGTTTCTCTGTATCCAGGTTTTTAAGGATTGTCGTGTTGCCGTATGTGGTCTCAGTCTTTATGTCATGTTCATGTCCATGCTTAGGTTTATCATTATATTATCAAGCAATTGCTTGAAACTGCAACCAAATATATTGCTTTCATAATTCCATGACACTATGTTTTATTTTCTTGGTTTGAAGAATCTATGCACAAATTTACACTACCTGCACATATATATTTAAAAGTAGTAATAGGCTTCCACAATCAAATAGGTAAATGGTAGAAATATATTTAAAAGTAGTTCCAACTAGGCTTTTAGCTCAGTTGGTACCAATTTCCTCTCGAATGTGAGAAGTCGCAAGTTTCATGCCCAAAGGAGTTCAATTTAAAAAAAAAGTTAAAAATTAAAAAAAAAGGTAAATGGTTAGAAATATTTTTTAAAAGTTTTTTGGGTATGAACTCTTCACCTTTACTTGCTCCATGTATATAAGCTGATTTATAGTTCACACCTTAAAAAATAGGGTAAAAGGATACCCTGACCTTTTCTCCATGCACATTAAAAGTAATCCTTCCAAACAAAACAAAGTTAAAAAAATGAGTACGCAATCATTTTTAGAAAGAATTTAAGTACCTATAACAGAAAGCTAAAAAGTCGAGGTAGAAAAGAGGTTCGACAGAGTGCACATGACCGTTTCAGCGGTGCTACCAAAACCCTGACCCCATCCCCTAAAAAAAGAGAGAAGAAAAGGGAAAGAGAAAGGAAGAACAAGAGTTTGAAGCTTCAGTGCATGGTGGTTATTCTAGTTGTTGACTCTAATTTCAGTCGTTCATGTACTTATATCCTTATTGTTCTCCACAATATAGGATGTTGCCCTCAAGAATATTAGTCAGGACATGAGTAGTGATGACGATGAGGATGAAAGTTCTGATGAACTTCCACAGGCACAAGGAGACGAGGTAATTGTGGCATTTATGCTGTCTATTACATTCTATTACATTAAGTTTGTAGTTTATTAGCAATATGACATTTATATGCTTGAGTTAATTTGTCAATTGCAACTTATCAACCTTTTTTCTTCATTTATGCATCCAGCTGAAAAGAGAATCGGACAAAAGTAACAGTTCAGAGGAGGATTCTTCTGAAGGAAGCGATGATGAAAGTGAAAATGAACAAACTATGAACTCGCCAAAGAAGAAGGTAAATATTTTTTGATGTAAACTTCTCTTTGTAAAATGTTTTTCTGAAATATTTGTAACTTCTTTTCGCCATCTTTCATTTCTAAAGAAATAAGTTTCTGATGGTGAAAGCTTACATCACTTCTACATTGCACAGATAATCTTGAAGATTTGTCAGATCATATTTATCTTGCCGTTAATTTAGGAATTGCTTTAGCAGTATTCATCTTTTTTTAATCTTTATGCTTTTTTAGGTGAAGATGGATAAGAAATTTGATCACCAATATTTGGTTAGAAACTTTCACTTCAGATTGATTAGAACCTTCTAGCTATCAGCTTGTTGGACTGTTGGAGTTTCTTTATAAAATAGAGTGGTGAGCGGTATAATAAGAATTATTAAGCTTTGTTTTGGTGACTGAGATTAATGAATTGAAATGAGAGAATTAGGACATGCACTGGGGGATTATTGGTCTTGTGTCACCCACTTCTCTTTTTCCAAGTTGGCTCCTAACTAACGAGACAACAATATTTGTCATCTTGAGCAATATTTCCATCTGGTGTTTAACTATTCCATATTTCCCGGTTCGTTGCAGTATATGATGTTCTTAGAAATTACGTTGCAGTATATGATGTTCTTAGAAATTACACGCAAGAGCAAAATCATATGGAACATCCTTAAAAGCATGGTGGAACATCATTATATACTGAACAATGCTGTTTGTTATCAACTTTGTTTTTGTCAACATGTAGGCTGTCCAAGAAATAACTACAACAAAGCCTTTGCCCTAAATGGATGGGCTTGCTACATACATGACTCCTTTTTCACATCCCTTTTATTCCACATAGGTTTCTTGTTTGATTAGTTCTCTTCATAAGTCTTGTTCATCAACTATGATCTATCAATTTATTAACTTGAACACTTGATGATCTCATTTGCACATGCCACACCATCCTTTATATGAGATGGAAACCCATAATAACTTGTGACTTTTAGTTTCTTTTTTTTATTATTATAAAATAAGCATTGTTGCTTGATTATGTTGGGATTGGACTGGTATGTTTAGGATGATTGAAACTGTTTTCAGATTCACAGGTTTAGAGTGCTTTTAGGATGATTGAAACTGTTTTCTGATTCACGGGCTTGAGCTTTCTATATAAAAAAAATAACTTTCAAGTTAATATATATTTTCGTTATGCTAATTAGTTACTGCTATTACGGTGGGGATAATATTTTTACTAAATAGTTGGAACAAGCATTATATATTTGTAAGAGGCGATTCCGTGAATGATTTAGTGGCTGGTTGAAGAGCTGGTTATGTAGCAAATCGCATGAAGTTGCAACTTGAAACCCACCTACATCTACTCAATTGTTTCTTCACCGGGTGGAGAATCTGGAGGAAGGGAGAGGAGTAGCTGCAATACATTATGTATATAGCCCACCCGATATCCAAAACAGGACATTCAAACCTAGGATAAAATATCGAGATCTGGAAGGGTATCAGATGATCACTTTTGGAACCAGAATCACTCATTTCGGCTGTATCGACCATATAAGATCTGAATTATCGAATTATAAATTGCTGAAAAAAGGAGTTTCTAAAAATTGATAAAAATTCTTCTCTAAATAGTAGAAGTAACAATAAATAATTTGACAAATTGTTTAGTGACCGCTTATAGTTAGAACGGTGGTTTTAATATTAGTAAAATATGCTATAAATTGCTTGATATGTTTTTAAGTTAATAATGAGGTCAAATAAGCCATGATATGATAGATCATCTATTATTAAACATATTAAACCATTAATATTAATACTCAAATGCACTAATCAAATGGTAAATATAGTATTACTTGGTATCACACGGTATCAGGATCGAAACTCAGGTGGGCTATTTTTGGATTGGAATCGGCCATTCGGATCGGTATTGGCTGAGACTTCAAACCTATAAACATAATATGCAATTAAATAAAGGTACTGTTTTTTCCTTTTCATCCCATCGACATTTCTTTTTCCTTTTCCTTTTTCTAATTTTTAGGATATTTGCAGATTGTATATGTTAAAAAAATATTTTTGTGCAATTACTTGTAACCTGATTATGCAGTGTATAATCCATTTACGCGTTCTGCGCTAACCAACCGTATAGAAAACGAATACATGTCTTACAACATTGGTTTTTTAAGCTTCTGAAACAGATATCTTCAAATTGCAACAATTATCATTATTGTAACAAACAATATGTCGGTAACTGTTGGATTATAATTTCCATATAAGTCCAGAGTCGCTACTTAATTTCTTCTCTTTATAAGCTGAATAATTGATAAATTATTAAATCTAGGCAACATCAGATGCTACTGGGATCAAATCTGCTGCACGATCTGAGAAGAAAGAGGTACTTTAACTCAAATGTTGAACTTTGTTTGTGGATTTATCATATACATGTTTAAATCTTGGAAACTAACTTTCCTTATTTCCCCTTCTGATTAGCTCCAAACTCCTGCTGTCAGCCAGAATCAGAAATCTGGTTCTAAAACTCTATTTGTTGGAAATTTGTCGTATGATGTTGGAGAAGATGATGTGTATGTCGTAATTGATTATTTAGCTATATTAGATTTCCTTTTCCTTTTGGGGTTTTCACCTTCTTTTTGGTGCATATACCCATGGGAGGTCCTTTTTCCTTTGTAGGAAGGAATTCTTTAAAGAGGCTGGGGAAATTGTTGATGTCCGGTTCTCCCAAGATGCTGATGGACGTTTCAGGGGATTTGGTCATGTTGAATTTGTTGATGTTGAAGGAGCTCAGAAGGTATGATCTTTATGTTTTCGTCCAAGCCATATCTCAAAATTTTCTCCTTGTACTTTCAAATTTTGAATCCTTGTGTCTGGGAATTAATTAGATGCCAATATTTCTCTTTACAAATTTGGTATTTTGAGTGCCTTTATGTGGTGGTAATATCCTTCAATGTTTTGTAGGCAATTGAACTGAATGGCCAAGAGCTATCAGGACGTGCAGTGAAACTTGATTTTGCTCGTGAAAAGGGTGCTTATACCCCTAACAATGGGTATTTGACCTTGACTATTTAATATAGTTGTACTTTTCTCTTCCATCTAGCAATGTCATCTTGACTATTTTATATCTATTAATTTATTTGATTTATTGATTTTGGAAATAGAAAATACTTTATTAACTCTGTCAAATAGTTAAAATGTCTAGAAATATACCATTCCTTACATTCCTGCTCCTGGTAACTAGGATAGGGATGTAGCACCAAACATGCATATCATGTTAAACTCATCATAGTGATGCTCTTATAGAATTCTAAATTCAGGATTATTTCCATAAAAAAATTACCAAAAAGTTTTTGCAAATAACTACTCAAAGGTTTGAAATCTTTAAAATACTATCATAAGTATGCAATCTCCAAAAAAAAGCTAGCATGACTGACGGTGCCATGTCATCACCAACCGTGCCACATGATTGATGTGTGAAAGTGTTTGTATAGTAACCGCAATCAATAACAGTGTCACGTGTAGCTAGCCGAGATGAGTACGGGTTGTCCTCAGGGATGCATGGAACCTTTAGTCTTGCTTTAGACGAGTTGACTGAAATAAAAGAAAAAGGAGAATAGTTGTAGATTCTAGATCTCTGTTAAACACGAATATAGAATATATAAGAAGAGAGCATGTAGGGTTCGTTAGGATTTAGTAGTCATGGATGACTAATAAAGATTACTCATTTTATCTTTTGATAAATTTAAAACTATATTGATAGTGGTGAATAAGGATTGGGGTTTTTGGAAGAAACTAGGGTTTCCCCACTATTGACCCTTGTCTCTTCATTTATTCATGTCTAGCTCTTAACAAAACAATTGTTAATCTGATTTCAAATTGCGGTCGAGACTATCAATAAATTGATAGCGCGCCCGATTAGGACGTTAACGATTCTTTTGCTAAAGTTTATAAACTTTATATAATGTAAAAGAAGTTAAAATGTTCCCATCCATTGTTCTACCCTAATTCTATTAATCCTATCAAGCGGAGAATTACTCGCGCATGATGGAGATAGAAGAAAAAATGATGGAGATAGAATTCATAATACAGAAATTAAATGCGAAATAATTAATCTAATGATCTACCTTTATTAATCAACTTTACAAGTACAAATCCTATGAGTTTAGATTACAAGAGGAAGAAGAAGTTGCTCTCGATCTCTGCCTCGTAGGTAGTAGATGTTCCGTTGATACTCACATCGCTTTATCACGTCGAATCGCGGACCTGTCGTGGATCATATATTCTTTGACGGTGATTTACTTTGTGTAAAAGGTGATTTCTAGTTTTAGCTATCGGTTCTATTTATAGTCACAGAAAATACAAACCCTAGATGTCATATGTGAGGGTTTGTTGAGAAGATCCTACCCACAAAATTCCAAGCCGTAACTCCTCATATCGGCCGCGGATCCACCGCAATAAGTCGGTTTTGGCCGCGGTCAGGCGGTGGGATAGTGAGATCATTTGATGAAAATTCTTCTGCAACCTTATAATGACACATGGAGATTGTTGTGATATCTGAAATCTTCATATCTTTTCTGAATTTCTGCTCGTATTGATTTTAAGATTTAATTATACTTCATCGGCAGATTTTTGATTCCCGACATCTCTATATCCTGATCTCCTGACCTGAGCCAAATCTTGCACAATATCTTCATGAATAATGTTGTAATATTTGTTATAGAGATATAATTTTAATCATTTTATATGGTAATAAATCTTTTAAGCAATTTGATTAAGATTAGTTGATATGATATGCATAATAAAAATATTATATAAATATTATATGCATATATTTTCCTTCATAATATTAATTATAATATATATACATATGGTAAATAGTATTTTTGCAGATAAACCCAAATATATTTTATATTTATAATAAACACCTTTAGATATTTAAGAAAAGTAAGGAAAATGTTATATCAAACGTGCGATATTTTCGACTGAACAAATACCCCAAACTTAACTTTGATCGTTCCGAGCAAACTAGTTATTCAAGAGGGGGAGAAAAAAAATTAAAAATCTAAGTAGCACACTTTCGTAGGCAACACGATTGAACTAAGCACGTGCAACAAGCCGTTAAACCTCTAGGTGTCCCTAGTAGGAGGAATGTTGTCTCCTGAGGGTTTTCAGCGGTTTACACCCATAAAATCCTATAATAAAAGAAAGAAGATGAAAATTACATACAAAGATAATGACATTTAAAAGAAAAAACTTGAAAATAAGAGTTTCCAACTACACCAGTTTTTCCGTTGCCATGAGCCCTATCTTAATGGCCGTGAAAAGATGTTAGAAATCACATCATCCCTCAATAAAACACCGTCTTTGGTCTTCCTACTTTTCTTCCAAACATCGATCATATACCCTTACGTGTATGTAAAAGACATCCTTACACTTAGAAAATTCAATTCAAGCTATCATACTCTTGTCCATCTTCCAAAGTATTTTATAGTCGGTGAATATTTTAGATGGAATTTCTCACATCCTTCATGCGACCATTAATACTTTTTGAGGTACTAACCAACCGATTACAAAATATGCTCGCCCATTTAGGCATAATATCCTCGTCTTGCAATATCTAAGGCTTAGCAGTGGCTCCCAAACCAGTTGGTCTAAGGCACTAGGTGATAAAGCACCCTCGCTATATTTTTTTACGCTAGATTAAGCAATTACAAACCGGTGTTTATTTTTCTTCACCATTTTTCTTCATATTTTTATTTTTCTTCATACCAAGGCTTTTAGACCAGAGCATTTCAAGGTATCCTCTACTATCCCATGTTTCATGTGTGCAAGTGCGTATGGTAGGGTATCAACGTTCAAATGTTTGGCCGCAAGAATAAGGATTATTTTTCAGACTTATTTTTATCCTCAGATTAGTAATTTCCTTCATCTTACTGACCCTTGGGACAACGGCTAATAACTACTTATTACTAGTTTCGTTTAAGAAAACATCTAACTTTCTTGCTTTTCTCAAACTATTCTTATCTTTCATATATAATTTTTCACTTTCAAACTTTCTTTATCAAAAAATAAAATTTTATGCTTATATTTATGATAATGTAAAATAATGCGTGAATAAACCCAGACCTCCCCCAAACCTGTTTGCAGCAGTGTCCTCATTACTGTCATCTGTTAAGCTTAAAAAAACTATAGACTTGGGAGGAAAAGTTAGTAACGGGGACAAGAATAATGATAGTGAAATCCTTCCCTAAACTTATTTTTGGCTCACAATTTTGTAAAAAAATTTCTTTCAAGAGCCAAAATATTTCTCTCTCCCCTAAACTTGAGTAAAATAGTATTAAATATTTAAAATTATGAGAGGGTGAAAGTTATTGGTCAATATATAGTTTTACAAAGACCAAAAGTCAACACCAACCATTCAAATATTTTATCAATGTAGCACCAAGATTGGTAGAAGAACATGTCACCTATAGACGTGAAGAAGTGGGGAGGGGATCAGAGGTGGAATAGAACGGGTTTACGTCTCGGTTTGTAGAGACGAAACAGTGATGGTGGATTACCCGCATTCTCGTTCTTGATAAGAAGAAGGGGTGGTGGTTCAACTTTTTTGTGTTGGGGTTGATTCATCACAACTCTCGTATCTTCTAAGAATACGAGTTATTCAGTGAAGATTTCTTCAAAACCTTCATCGATATCCCGAATAATAATCTCATCGGAAAGAACGGATGATACTCGGACTCCATAAAAGGTTCATATTTAGCGTAAGATGTTGACCCGGACAGCTCGATAGAAGGGTCCGTATGTGTATAATAAATAGCAGGGTCAAACAACAACGTACTAGTGGAGTTAAGATCAGTATCGTGAAGCTGTTCAAATTCGATGTCGGAATCCATCGCTTCGACAGAAAATACGTGAGCAGAGGGTTCAGAGGGTTCACTTCCCAACTTCTAAATGTTAAGCTTAATTGACATCTTCCCAAAGGATAGAGTTATAGAGCCGTTTCGACAATTGATTATTGCGTTGGAAGTCGCAAGAAAGCCGACCTAGAATCACCGGAATTTGGTTTCGGGGGTTTGCTACAGGCTGTGCATCTATAAAGTCCACAGGGAATATAAATTCCCCGACTTTGATTAACACATCCTCTAGCTCATCCCTAGGTTGGGTGATAGATCGATCTGCCATCTGGAGAGTGCAGTGTGCAGGTTTCAACTCTCCGAACCCTAATTGCTTTAAACAAAATACGGAAGCAAGTTAACACTAGCACCTGAATCGAGTAGAGCATGATTAATATTTTTACCCCCAATAAAAATAGATATTGTAGGACACCCGGGGTCCTTTCGTTTTGTGGGTATTTGTTGGGTAAACGCAGTGCTCACATTACTCGCTAAGAAAACTTTTTTAAGCACTTGAATTTTTTTTTTCGTAATGCACGAGTCCTTTAGGATTTTCGCATAAGACGGAACTTGTTGAATAGCATATAGGAGAGGAATATTTATGTTTAACTTGCTTAAAAAATTTCACAGTCTTCTCCATTTGTGGACTTGGTCTGTTGCCCCTTAACCTGTGTGGATAAGAAGCTTTATCAATAAGGGTTGGGTCCAATATTGGAGAAGATTATAGGGATGGAATGGATCCCAGAATTGGAGTTGGGATCGTTTTAGGTTGACTCGAGGAAGTGGGCGGAGGGTTCGAGCTTAGGGGAAACGGAGAATAGGCTCGGAAGGAGGAGTAGAAGAAGTAGAAGCCGGGGTATCATTAATATTATTGACATCAACGTCATCAACATATTCACCCACTTGGTTGTTTAGCACTCTTCCCGATCTCAACGTGGTAACGGCACACATTATGGTTTTGTGAGTGGCCAGGATTCGATAGCGGTTGAGATCGAAGTTTCTCTCTCTCGCACTTAACACGACATTTACAATTATGAGAGGGTTACCACATAATTGTAATGGTTTTGTGAGTGGCCAGGATTCGATAGCGGTTGAGATCGAAGTTTCTCTCTCTCTCGCACTTAACACGACATTTATCTGTGCAAGTTGTGCTTCTATCGATTTTATGCTTTCATCGTGGGAAGCGGTGTTCTGCATTAATGTTTGGATAGAATACGTTAAAGTATCCGTCGTTTGCATGGAATGTTTAATAAATGTATCCATGATTCGTTCGAGTGCGGAGAGTTTTTCGGTACCAGTCGTTTGGAAAGAATTATTATAAGGTGTAGAATTGTTGGACGGATTTTGAGAAATTTGCGATTGAAAAGGGTGCTGATTTGATTGCGGTGGTTGCTGTTGCTGTGGAGGTCTTTGATAGTTGCTTGGGAACTGGTTTTGATTTTGAGGTTGGTTTTGGTTCCAAGCAAAATTAGGATGATTCCTCCATTCTTGATTGTATGTGGAAGAATAAGGATCGTTTCTAGGTCGTTGCTGAAAAGCAGTATTAGTTTGTTCTTGATCTTGAAACGGTGGACTTAAAGGACGTTCTTCCGTCAAATGTGATGGGTTGGAACAGTAACCACACGGTTTTGGGGAGCGTAACCTGGTTTAGGGAGGCTGAAGAGTTATTATAAGCAGCATTAGTTTGTTTTCTATTGCATCGAGTTTCCTTTGTATCGCGGCCATTTCGGCTTTCACCGTGATGGAAATATCGAGCTGATGGATACCCCCTAGATGATGTTGGCCTAACGCTTTCCCATTGTAAAGTTTGTTCAGCGAGATCTTTCAAAATTTGCCAAGCTTCACCACCGTCTTTGGACATGAAATGGCATTGACTGATAGTTTCAAGCATCTGCTTTATCGCTGGATTAATATTCTCATATATAATTCGGCACAGATCCCATTTATTGATTCCGTGATGAGGACATTGGACAAGCAGATCTTTAAACCGTTCAAAGCATTTCCAAAATAGTTCATTGGAAAGTTGGGTAAACTGGTTGATCTCGTTCCGAACACGGACGGTTGCTATATCGAATTCATCTCAATTGGCAATAGAGTGTGCGGCAGTGTTATAAAGCCACTTTTCTGCTAGATCGCACAAAGTGAAAGGGAGAAGACGCCACTGAAAGTTGTGAAGTGCCCATCATTGCGTATACGTTTTCGAATTTGGTGATAAAAAACGTATGCGTCTTCAGACTCAAACCCATGAAATTTAGGCAAAAGGTTGATGAAGTGGGGTTTAATTTCAAAATTATCTCCATTGACTGGTGGAAGGGATAGACAAGTAGGAAGGGAACCGCGTATCGGGTAGCATTTTTCTTGAAGAGATGCGCGGTGGATTCTGCGCACTTACAGGTGGTAGCAGAGTGGTGGTAGTAAAATCTGATGGAGAACTGTCCATCTCGGTCGATGTGGTGGGTGGAGGGGAAAAGGAATGAAGTACCGACTTCGAAGTCGATAGCAGAAACGCGGACGACGGGCACTAGAATCCCGTGTCCAGCCGAGCATGCACTAAGCAGGTTTAGCGCACGTGGCAGCGTGTGTGAGAACTATTTAAAATGGTTTGTTTTAAAAAATGTCGGATGTGAGACGAATCACACAAATTGCACAATCAACCTTTAGAACTATGGTCACCTAGGTCAAGTCACTAGACCGCTTCTAGAATTCCAAAGGACAAGCCGCATGATCAATCCTCTACCACCTTTTTATCGCCCTTGTGGCCAGGTAAGCGTCCGGTAAGTGGGAGGTATCCGCTATACGAATCACCGAAAATAGTGGGCCTAATTAAGTAACCACTTTCCGTAGTCACACTTGCCTTAGGCACCATAAAAGTAATGCGGATAAGCGATATATTACCCATGACCTTTGTCCTAATTGAGCACGACGGTCCTTAGAGCTTGGGCTAGATATTTTTTTATTAATGTAGGTTTATGCGGATGCTCGTTTTGTGATTTGTGAGGCCTACGAAGGGTGATGAAATCCCTACCTAATCTGGATTTGGGTTATTGCTCCTTAAAATCCATTTTAAAACATGCAAAAACAACCTGAAAATACAAAAAAACACAAAAAGATTTTTGAGCAGCGATATTTTGCAAAGAATCCTGCAGAAAAATCAAATCATTAGATTTCAGAGGAGAGAGAAAGATGTGAGGAAAATACCAGAGAAATTTGGCTAGGCAAGTCCACCAAGTGGCCGCGGTTCCGCGGCTAAATCAACAATATTGTGGCGGTTCCGCCGCAGAAAAGGTTCTTTAGACAATTTTTTCACGGTGGCCTCCTTTGCTCCTCTAGTCGTCTCTGAAGGTCTCTGAATCTCAAATTTCTCGTTCAAGTGACTCCAGACTCTTTCGCAAAAATCGCACGCTAATCGTTAAATACACAATTTGCTGTTTTATTTTATTTTTATGATATGGATCGAATAAGAATTCAACACGAATAGCAAGAAAAAAAATTATGCACGTATCTCCGGTAACGACGCCATTTGATAAATGTGTGAAAGTGTTTGTATAGTAACCGCAATCAATAACGGTGTCGCGTGTAGCTATTCGAGATGAGTACGGGTCGTCCTCAGGGATGCGTGGAACCTTTAGTCTTGCTTTAGACGAGTTGATTGAACTAAAAGAAGAAAGGAGAATAGTTGGAGATTTTAGATCTATGTTAAACATGGATGTAGAATATATAAGAAGAGGGTTTGTAGGGTTCGTTAGGATTTAGTAGTCATGGATGACTAATAAAGATTACTCCCTTTATCTTTTGATAGATTTAAAACTAGATTGATAGTGATGAATGGGAATTAGGTTTCTTGAAAGAAAATAGGGTTTCCCCACTATTGACCTTTGTCCCTTCATTGATCTCTATTCATGTCTAGCCTTTAACAAAACAATTGTTAATCTGATCTCAAATCGCGGTCGAGACTATCAATAAATTGATAGTGTGCCTGATTAGGATGTTAACGATTCTTTTGCTAAAGTTTATAAATTTTATAAGATGTAAAAGAAGTTAAAATGTTTTCTCATCCATTGTTCTACCATAATCCTACAAAACCTATCAAGCGGAGAATTACTCATGCATGATGGAGATAGAAGAAGAAAGGATAGAGAAGGAATTCATAATGCAGAAATTAAATGTGAAATAATTAATCTAATGATCTACCTTTATTAATCAATTTTACAAATACAAATCCTATGAGTTTAGATTACAAGAGGAAGAAGTTGCTCTCGATCTCTGCTTTGTAGGTAGTAGATGTTCCGTCGATACTCACGTCGCTTTATCACGTCGAATCGCGGACCAATCGTGGATCACTTGTTCTTTGACGGTGATTTACTTCGTGTAAAAGGTGATGATTTCTAGTTTTAGCCCTCGGTCCTATTTATATTCACAGAAGATACAAACCCTAGATGTCATATGTGAGGGTTTGTTAAGAAGATCCTACCCACAAAATCCCAAACCCCAACTCCTCATATCGGTCGTGGATCCACCGCAATAAGTGGGTTTGGGCCGCGGTTGGACTGTGGGATAGTGAGACCATTTGATGAAAATTCTTCTGTAGCCTTATAATAACACATGGAGATTGTTGTGATATCTGGAATCTTCATATCTTCTCTGAGTTTCTGCCAGTTTTAATTTTATGATTTAATTAGACTTAATTGGCATATTTTTGGTTCCCGACATCTCGATATCCTGATCTCCTTACCGGAGCCAAATCTTGCATAATATCTCCATGAATAATGTTAGTAATATTTGTTATAGAGATGTAATCTTAATCAGTTTATATGGCAATAAAATTTTTAAGCAATTTGATTAAGATTATTTGATATGATATGCATTATAAAAATATTATATGCATATATTTTCCTTCATAATGTTAATTATAATATATATACATATGGTAAATGTTATATCAAACGTAAGGAAAATGTTCTATATTTATAATAAACACTCTTAGATACTTAAGAAAAGTAAGGAAAATGTTATATCAAACGTGCGATATTTTCGACCGAACACATCACCGCAATGTCATTTAAATTGCCATATTATCCTAAAAATTTCAAAAAAAAACCCCAAAATATCATCCTTCTTCCTCCAACTGTGCCCCATCACCGCAGTCACTTAAGTTGCCATGTTATCCTATTTTTTTTATTTAAAAAAAGCCTAAAATATCCTTCTTTCTTCCTCTAATGCCATTTAAGTTGCTATTTTCAGTCATTTTAGCCCAAAATAAAATGTGTTACCTAATTTTATGTTTTAATCTATCAATAAAAAGAATGATAGTATGTAATGCTAAACTTCTACCATTCAAATGCCCCTTTTGCTTTCAGCAGCCCTGCTAGCTAGCTAATGAAATAGTCACCGCAATTGTGGTTGGCTATTCACGTCTTAAATTTCTTTCATGTATTTTTGTAGTAGGAAAGAACCCTTGGTATCATGTTGACAATCAAAGTAACCAAGTTACATATTGTAATTGCAGCAAGGATGATAATTCTCACCAGAAATCTGGAAAAGGTCAAAGTCAGACCATTTTTGTAAGAGGATTTGACAAGTCGGTGGAAATGGATGAGGTAATCTCTTATTCAATTCAAGTGTTTTAAGCCTGGCTCTTATTTAAGCTGACTTTGAAACCAACCACAGATTGAAGGTTCACTTAAAGAATATTTTGGTTCATGTGGGGAGATCACCCGTGTTTCGCTGCCAAGGGATTACGAAACCGGTGGTTCTAAAGGGTCAGTCTCATTTCCTGATCTTCTGCTTATTGTTTGTCCGCTTTCTTAAGGAGAGACAATGTTGATGTTGGTACCTTGCTTCGGATATCTCTAAGCCGTGTTTGTGTTTCAGAATTGCATATTTGGATTTCAAAGAAGAAGATGGCTTCTCAAAGGCTTTAGAGCTAAATGGCAGTGAACTTGGAGAGAGCACCCTTACGGTGGAGGAAGCGAAGCCAAAGGGTGGGGGCGGCGGCGGGGGAGGACGTGGTGGCAGAGGAGGACGTCGTGGAGGTTTTGGTGGTGGACGTGGTGGCAGGGGCAGCGGACGTGGTGGCGGTCGAGGTTTGTTTTACTTTATCGGCTTTAGTTATGAGTGAGATTTTATTTCCAACCTGATCATAGTTGTACCAACACGACCTTCACGTCCTGCATGCATGTTCATGTGTAATGATTGATTGATTGGTAAAAATGCTTTGCAGGGAGGAAGTGGTGATGATTAGAATTTGTGCAACATGAGTATTCGGGCAGCAGCCAAGTTCAATCCATTTGAATCCCTACCCAGAGCTTTTACTTTTCTATCAACTTTTCAATTATCTCTTATTGTTGGATGATTTGTTTGCCCGCAACTTTGAAATTGGTTATTGCGGTTGGTATTTTTGCTTGAGAAACTTTTAGGTAAAATATTAATGTTTAATTTTCTAGGTCGTCGTAGAGGTATATTTTTGTGCCGTCATGTTTTGTATGCGAAAATTTCATCCATTTCTTAGTTTTCCCATCGCAAGGTCTTGCCGAAATATTTATGTGAATTTCAATGTTTATTGGGTACTAATATGCCCTGAACTTTAAAAGGGGAAAAGAAATGGAAAAAGAAGGATGTTAACATATTGCATTTCTTCCATAATATCGGGACCACGGCAAATTAACGTTATACGGAAATATCCCCATTCTTTGACCTACTTCATTTTCATGATATTCTTGATTAAGAAGTACTAGCATGATTTATGGATACTTGATAACTATATATAGATGTTAGATTGACAGATTCATGGATGAAAGAGGCTATAGGTGGAAATTTCCTCCTATGGCCTTCATTATTCTTTTTCTATATATATAGCATGAAGTTGCAATCGTTATAGGTTTGAATTCATGAGTTAATAATGTAAATCATCTTAGGTTCTTGGATTTATGAGTTAGTAATGCAATTGTTCTGTAATACCCAAAACTATGTCGATAGATCCCCATTACCCATACTTATCTCCATTCGTCGAATTTCCCATCCTCATGTGAATTATTCATTTTAAGTTCTAGAGTTTGATATAAATGCTATCACGAATTCATGTATACTTGATAAATTATATGTTCATGTCAGATTAATGAGTTTAAGGTATTCAAGTGGTTCATGTCAGGTTTATGGATTCAAGTATTCAGATGATTCATGTCAGGTTCATATCAAACAATATAAATGCAAACAATCGAATTCAGAATAACATTAGTATAAACAAGAATTAGTATAAACAAGAACAGGAAACCAGTAAGGAATAAACTTATATAAAAGCAGTACTTAGATTAAACTATATAATTCGAGTCAACCTTGGGAAAACATTATGCACCGTAGATTAATTGACTACGGGCAAAATAGTCTTTGAATCGGTACTAACGCACAGTTACTAAGTCTACCACTAAATTAATTAAAATAAAAAGGCAATGAATATTCAGAGAACATATATTTATAAAGTAGCAAACTAGTGTGAGTTTTAATATGTATTTCAATCAACATGTAATAACTAAGGGGAGTAGAATATATAGAGGTATTAAAACAAGTAGTATATAATGCATGAAGACATGTTTTATAGAATGCGTAAATAACTCAAAATACTGATAAAACTCAACTTGTCACGGTGTACTCTTTTTAAGTAATTCTTGCTCTACTCATGTTAACTGTGCACTCTTTTATATTATTTTACTCATTCTATCTAATTTATATGACCGAGTATTATATACTATATATTGTGTTCACACAAAATAATATGTTATTAAAAAGAATAAACTGTCGCTTTTATCAAATTCAATATTTCACTTCACATCTGTACATTTTTTTACATTCATAACTATATTTAATACCACTTGATTAATTAATACAGTTTATCTGCATTACCAATTTATTATTGTATTTTAAATAATAATTTTTAATACTTACTAGTAACAATAATTTTATAATATCTTTATATTTATTTTACAAATTATCCTATATATTGAAATTGACCATATTAGTATAATCATAGCACACAGGGCTGTCCTTCATTAACCTCATATATATATATATAATCCTTCGAGTTTGAATTATATATTGATATTGATATACTATTCATGTTTTTGATAATCGGAACAATAAATGTGCATAAACAGGGAGAAGAAGAAAGGAAGAAGAAAAAACATCACAGATTTAAGAAAAAATCTGCTTCTTCAGCTACTTGTTATAAGTGTGGAAAAGTTGGTCATTTTGCCAACAAATGTTATACAAAAAAGAAAATTAACGAGATAGAAGACGAAGAATTAAGAAAGTCATTATATAAAATAATGATTAATTCTTCAGAATCTTCTGAACCTTCTGAATTTGAATTAACAGATTCTTCATCAGATGATGAAAAAATTTGTGATAAGGATTGCTCTAATAAATGTTGTAATATCAACAATAAAGAAAATTACTGGAAATCTATAGTTGAGATGAACGATCTAAGTATTAATGTTATAAGTAAAGATGACAAAAAGACCATTCTTAAAATTATTGAAGATGAACATATCAAGCCAGAACTTAAAACCAAATTGGTTGAAGTTCTTCTTAAAAAAGAAAAGGAGAAATCTCCTGCTATTGATAATGTTTATAGATTATCAGAGGTCTTTAAAAGACAACAATTAAAAGAAGATAAGCCTGTAACCATTGCTGCCTTACAAAAGGAGGTTAATAACCTAAAAACAGAAATAATAGAATTAAAAATTCAAAATAAAGATATTTTACAAAGAATCTCTGTTATGGAAAGAAACACTATTATACAAGGTGAATTTTCAAATAATGAAGAAGAATTTACTGAGGAAATTACTAGAGAAAGAGAAGTTATCCCAGATAAATTCCTGCAAACCATTGATTTAGTATTAAATCAAAAATGGTATATTAGAATTACTCTAATAATAAATAACGATTTGGTTATACCCAATATTATAGCCTTAGTTGATAGTGGTGCAGATTTAAACTGCATAAAAGAAGGAATTATTCCTATTAAATATTGTGAGAGGACTACTCAAACTCCGAGTACAGCTGATAATAGTACTCTAACTACACCATATAAAGTGTCTAATGCAAATATTTGCAATGACGATATTTGTCTTCCCTTTCCTTTTATTATTGTAAAGGAAATATCACAACATGTGATATTAGGAACACCTTTTCTTAGTAAAATAATGCCTATCAATAAAATAGACTCACAAGGCATTTACAGCCTTTATAAAGGTAAAGAAATTATGTTTCAGTTTATAACTGATCCAATGATGAAAATTTTGAATGAGGTAAAAGACATTTACCTTAAAGAAAATCAAATAAATTTCATTAAAGAAGAAATAGCTTCTTTACAAATAAATAAACAGTTAGACTCTAGCTTAATAAAAGCTAGGATTAAAGATTTAGAAAATGAATTTATAACGCAAACCTATAGTAACTTTCCTAATGCATTTTGGGAAAGAAAGCAACACATTGTTAATCTTCCTTATATAGAAGATTTTTTAGAAGAAAATATTCCTAATAAGGCAAGACCTTGCCAAATGAATCAAGAATATCTTGAATTATGTAAAAAAGAAATTAGTAGTCTTATAGACAAAAAGCCAATTAGGAAATCATCTTCTCCATGGAGTTGTACAGCATTTTATGTTAACAATGCTGCTGAACAAGAACGGGGTATACCACGTCTTGTTATTAATTACAAGCCTTTAAACAAAGTGCTCAAATGGATAAGATATCCTCTCCCTAATAAAAGGGACCTGCTTAATAGGATAAGCAAAGCAAAAATCTTTTCAAAATTTGATTTAAAATCAGGTTATTGGCAAATACAGATTCATGAATCTGATAAATATAAAAATGCTTTTACAGTACCTTTTGGGCATTTTGAATGGAATGTTATGCCATTCGGATTAAAAAATGCGCCATCAGAATTTCAAAATATTATGAATTCAATTTTTAACCTTATACTGAATTCATTCTTTCATATATAGATGATGTCCTTGTTTATTCAGAAAACATTGATCAACATTTTAAACATTTGAATGTTTTTAAACATCTTATTATAAAAAAATGGACTAGTTATATCTGCCCAAAAAATGAGGTTATTCCAAACAGTTATACGGTTTTTGGGTCATAATATTAACAATGGAACTATTATTCCAATTGAAAGAAGTATTGAATTTGCTTCTAAATTTCCAGATTATACTCCTAATGTTAAGCAATTTCAAAGATTCTTGGGCGCTTTAAATTATGTAGCAGATTATTATAAGAATTTAGCTACAGATGCAGCTATTTTATATAATAGGCTTAGAAAAAATCCGTTACCTTGGACAGAAGACAATACTAAAGTCGTTCAAAAAATTAAAGAGACGGTAAAAAATTTACCATGTCTCCATATTGCTAACCCTAATTGGAAGAAAATTGTTGAAACTGATTCTTCGAACATAAGATACAGAGGCATTTTAAAACAAGTAGATCCTACAAATAATAAATAAATTCTTGTGAGATTTACTTCTGGAAAATGGAACCCGGCTCAGTTGAATTATTCAACTATTAAGAAAGAAATTCTTTCTATTATAAAATGTATTTATAAATTCCAGGATGATTTATTAAATCAATTTTTTTTATTAAAAATAAATTGTAGTGCAGCTAAATCTGTGATACAAAAAGATATTAAAAATTTAACATCAAAACAAATATTTGCTAGATGGCAAGCTGAATTAGCTATATTTGATTTTGATATTGAAAATATTAAAGGTACTAATAATTGTCTTCCTGATTTTTTGACCAGGGAATTCTTCCAAGATTCTGCATATGCAGACTCCCTCGAAGGATCAAGGCCCAGGAAAGGGCAGAGGAAGGAGAAGGAATAATATTCCTAACAACTCCCCATATGCAAATTGGCTAAAAATGCAAAAGCCAAAGTCTATGAAAATAGACATGGAATCTGAAGCGTCATACGCTCAATCAGAATGGAAATTGCCTCATAAAATGGCAAGGAAAAATACTTCTCATATGAGTATTTATAGCGCTCAAAGCGAGGCTGAAACATCTTTAACAGGAAATACTCCTGGATTATCATTCAAAAAAGCAATTGAAGATGCGAATGATAGTTATATCTCAAAAAATAATTCTGAACAAATTATTTGTTTAGAAAGGAATAATATTCCTAAAATGGATGATCCATGGTCTTTCAAAGAAAAATATATAGAGACCATTTCTTTTGCTGCGGCAGCAGGAAAGAAAAGACAAGTATATGAAGCCTTGTTAATAGTTTCTGGTTCAGAGGAAATAAAACACTACTACCCAAATGGACAGAAGGAGGAGAAATTATAAACTTCTCTAAAGCTATCATTAAAAAGATTTTCAGCCCTCATGAATGGGCTTTACACCCTAATAGGGCAAGATCGTTCAAATTAGGAGATGAACGACATGAAAGTAATTATTGGGATTATATCCAAGCCTTTGAAAACTTTTTATATTACGAAAACCCAGCGAAGAAACATTCCTGGTTTATTATTATAAAACCTGATGTTATAAAAACAGGTATACCAGTTTGGTTTATCCAATTATGGCAAAAAATTGGGGCAGAATTAGCCATACTTCCAAAGTCAATCTTTGATTTATTTGTTCCTTGGATAGAATCACATCCAAGATTTCATAATACTGATGATGACTCCATTATAGAAGGAGAAAGCACACTTCATTACTTTATAGAAAATGAAATGCCATTTATATTTAGATGGACAATTATTTCTAAAATTAATAATAAAAACATTCCTGTTCTTTCCAGAAAATTTCTCATCAAATGGTGGGCTGGAATTATAGAAGAAGAAAAGATAGTTAGTATAAAAGCAACTATCAAGAATAATAATGATATTCTAGACAAAAAGATTAACGAAGAATTAGCAACGGAAAATCCGATGCAAAAATTGAAAACATCTTTTCAAAGAAAGTATCCTAATATTTCTGAAGAAGATCTTATGAAACGCTGCTTAGAGCATATGAAAAAGCAGTTTGAACAGACATTTGACAACTCAGATACAAATTCCTCTACGTCTGAGAAAACTACCAAATCGGTAGAGATGAAAGAATGCTTTCAAGGACAATCCCAAGACTCAGAAGAAGATCTAAAATCAGCGGATCAGCTTTGGGACGATCTTATGGGCCTAAGATTGAGTCAAAATAAAGGTAAGGGCCTGCTGAAATAAAGAAGAAAAAACTTTTACTAAAAGGGACGACTGTAAGACTCTAGCACACGAAATTTAGTAAAAGTATTTTTCGGCCCAAGGTTTTTATAAAACCAGCAGTATTACAGCCCCTGGTATTCATCAAAACCAGCATCAAAACCAGAACACAGGTTTCTTTTTATAAAAGGTGTCGGCAAAAGACGACAGATAAAGGTGACAGCTTATCCTCCACTAAAGAAAGATGAGGACACCTAAGAGCCTTTATGAAAGACGACAGATAAAGCTGACAGCTTATCCTTCACTGAAGAAAAATGAGGACACCTAAGGGCCTTTATGAAAGGCAAGAAGGACGCATAAGCCCTTGGGGGAATCTCCCTCTTGTTTAGAAAGATTATAGTGTCTTTTGTACCTCTTTTTATAATGTGGTTGTTTAGATTCTATTCTTTTAGTTTTTCTATTATCTTTCTGATTCATATACGGATCTTCCATCGCGAATTGGCTACAAAATTCTCCCAATTCGTGTTTACCAGTTAATCTCTGGCTTCTTAATTGATTTCTTAATTTTATGTCATTACATAAGGATAATCCTTCTTTAACACAGGTGCTTATTAAGCGTCTATATGTAAAAGTATTGTAGGGTATAACCCCATCATACTGCGTTCTAAGATTTGTCCGAACTCTTTCGGCAAATAGATTTGGTAAGCCATCAATGAATTTAGCTTTCCAATGAGAGTTATTTGCATCTTCCAATTGCATAACTCTGCTAAGAAAAGTATCTTTATACCATCTAAAATGTGTTAATGTAGGACATCTTAGATTTTGTAATAAAGTCCTTACTTTCTCAGCTTGATTACTTACATCCCCAGTAAAATGATCGAGAATAGTAAGTATTAAGGTATAAACAGCATCAGACACAGGAGAATTATTCTCCATTTTTGCTGCGCTAAAAATTTCAATTTTTTGTGGAGGAGATAAGCAATGATCCCACCAGCCTTTTAAAATTCCTGTAAATCCACATGAGATAAATCTTGCAACATCAGCATCTGAGTTTCCTTGTTGTTTTGATACTGTTGCATACATCATCATACGATGTAAAGTATCATGGATTTGCTTATCAGCTAATCCATCAATGTTCCATTCATAAATGGCTCGTCCTAAAAACGAATTTGTTATAACAGCTTCGTTTTCTTTATACAGGACATCTAAAGGAGTTGGCCTTTTTATAATAATGCTTTTCTAAAGTTCTTAGTGTGTATTTTATGGTATTTATGATATTATCATCAGACATATTAATCTGATCATCTGATAAGTCGTTTATATCAGAGTCCTTTTCGATACCTCAGACTGTTCTCCATATATAATATTTAATCTAGCATTATTAAACTTTTTCTCAAGAGCATTTATAATATCTAAAGATATATTTTTATCTTTGGATAATTTATATCCTGAAATATCTAAAGCTGGTCTTATTGGTATATAATTTTTTTCATTTATTGTCTTTATAACAGGACTTTCTATAACTCCCATAGCCTGTAGTTTATTAATCAGGCTTTCTAAAGTAGATTCTACTCTGGTTAATTGTTGACCAACCACTTGAATATAAATATTAGAAAAATTATTTTGTTTAAAAACCTTTTGAAGTTCCTTTAAAGTATTTTCCATTTTATCTTCAATAAGTGGCTTTATAAAAGCGGTTGCCTCTAAGTTAGAGGTAGATATTCCAGATAACCTTAATGGTTCAGTTGGTGGGTATATAGACCTTACAGTTTTTCCAGTTTGGGTGGTCCATTGTTTATAATGTTCCTCTAAAACATTAATTTTACTTTCTTGTTCATTAAGAAAGTTTTCAAGGAACCAGTCTACAAAATATTTTAGACATTGATTTTCTTCAAGGTGTCTATAATATTGATCTTTATAATGATACATTTGATCTTTAGAAAAGGTTTTTGCAAACCATTCTCTAAAAGCAGTATGCTTATTTTTTATAAATTCCTTATTAAGGATTTTTCTTAAATTACTATCTGGTTTTAAATCCATAAAATTATATATGAAAACTCATTTCTGATGAGGTAGGAGAAGTTTTATCTTCCTTCTCATATATAGGGTGGGATATATTTTCTTGGGAAATATTTATCCTTTTAACTTCTCTATAAGAAGAGTTCGGTCTAGAAAAAGATCTTCTTAACATAGAAGAAGGGGTGCTACCTTCTATATAAGGTTTTCCTGAAATTCTGGCTATATTATTAGATCCAAATGTCACTTCAATATTTCCATCGTCAGTCTGTATAATCTGATCGATGTCTGTATCTATAATAGGTGCAGGTGGAACTGCAGAAGTTATAACCCATGATTCAGGAAAGACAATTTCTTCCCATTTTATAATTCTTTTAGTAGCAACACCAGAGAATAAAAGATTTGTTTCAATTACTGTGGTTTTACCATTTTCAGTCTTAGCTTTTACCTTAGGCGCCATAGTTGTTAAAACTTTATAATGGATTCTATAAACTATTGATATAGTTTCGGATCCTTTCATGAAATTATAACCATGTGTTTTAAGATTTAAAGTTACTGTCTCAAGTATATTTGGGTCAGTCAAGGATAAAGTTAAATTGGGATAAATATCAAAATAAACTGTTCCATGACAAAGACTTGTTTGCATAATTCCCATTAGGGAAGGGATACAGTCTAGGCATCTAGCATCTCTCAAATATATTAATATAGAGGCATTTAAGCCTTGGAGAGTAAGAGGTTTAAAGGCCACTTGAATTAAACCAATATGAAGATATTTATATTGTTTTTCAAATCTATAAACGTCCTTTTCTGAAAGGAGTTGAATTGTCTGTTCTGTGCTATCCACAGAGATGGTCTTTTCCATACTTTTGATGGAAAGTCTGGACGATAGATCAAACGTCCCTATGTTATAAATTTCTTTTGCTGGAACATTTGGAATGGTCCATTTATTCAGCTGTTCCTCATCTGAGAGATACTCAAGTAAATTTGAGTTTTTTTATGTGTTTGCTCTTATTACGAGCAATCTTAGTAGATATAGCAGTAGATGAAGCTGGTGTAGACATATGAAATTTCTTTTTCAAGATTTCGATACCATTAACTTAGCAGGATAAGATGTTCTTCTATTATATGCAATTCTGTATATTCTTTTTCTGCTTTACTCTAAATATATCTAACTGTATTTTCAATTAAACGACTGTCAACGATTTATGGGCTGTCACTATGGCCAATCACTGGCTTAATATGGGATTCCCTACGCGACTTTGATGTCGTTCCATAATTAACTATACATAAAGATATTTCTAAAGTAGATTAGAAAAGAATTATACCTGATTGCTTGGCTTAAAACAACATCTTACCTTGTATGTTAATGGATCTCCATCTTGAAGAAGAAGAAGATTAGCCAATCATGGCTCTGATACCAACAACAACATATTTATTTATATGTTAATTAGACAAGAGAGGAACTCACTTGCAGAGAGGAAGCTTCTTTATCAAAACAAAATATTTATTTATATATTGAGATTAATGGAGGAAAGAGGCCATAGGAGGGAATTCCCTCCTATGGCGTCGAAAAATACCTCCTCCACCAATTTTTCCGACGATCGGCCCCCATCATCTTCATCGTCATCATTTAAGATGTGGGTACACCAAATTTCATGTGATTCTACAACTTTTTCACCGTTGATTTAGTGGGTTCAAAATTAACGGTTTACCGACAATAGAACTTTTTACATTGCTAAATCAACGGTGAAAAAGTTGTAGAATCACATGAAATTTGGTGTACCCACATCTTAAATGATGACGATGAAAATGATGGGGGCCGATCGTCGGAAAAATTGGTGGAGGGGGTATTTTTTTGACGCCATAGGAGGGAATTCCCTCCTATGGCATCTTTTCTCCATTATTCTCTTATATATTTCACTCAAACAAACTACAACAGAAGAAGGCTATCAGAGAGATTACAAAAGGTAGAGAGTGATTTATTTTTCAATGCCTCTACATTTGAGGAGTCGTTCTTATTTATAGAGCAGAGACATTTATTTTCTTCAAGGTGTCTATAATATTGATCTGGTATCAGAGCAGTCTAACTATTTATTTATTTGTAAAGAAGCTATTTCTTCTAATAACTGGAAAAATGCTTTTACAGTATGGTCTTCTGTCCAAGGTAACGGATTTTTTCTAAGCCTATTATATAAAATAGTTGCATCTAAAAGCAGATTCCATGTCTATTTTCATAGACTTTAGAAAGGAAGAAGAAAAAACATCACAGATTTAGTTTTTCTATTATCTTTCCGATTCATATACGGATCTTCCATTGCGAATTGGCTATAAAATTCTCCCAATTCGTGTTTATCAGTTAATCTCCGGCTTTTTAATTGATTTCTTAATTTTATGGCATTACATAAGGATAATCCTTCTTTAACACAGGTGCTTATTAAGCGTCCATATGTAAAAGTATTGTAGGGTATAACCCCATCATACTGCGTTCTAAGATTTGTCCGAACTCTTTCGGCAAATAGATTTGGTAAGCCATCAATGAATTTAACTTTTCAATGAGGATTTACAGATTTAATTAATTTTCTATTATATTTCGTAATCCAGAATTTGATTGTATGAGAGGGGTGCAAGATTTTGTATGACGAAAAATAAAAAAAGACCAGTTTGCTTTAAAGAGTATAATCAATTTAGTAGTAAATAGCGTTAATTAATTATACTCCTTATATTTACTCCTTAAAGCAAATTGCTCTTATATAATTTTATGGATTTAAAACCAGATAGTAATTTTTCATAAATTCCTTAATAAGGAATTTATGAAAAATAAGCATACTACTTTTAGAGAATGATTTGCAAAAACCTTTTCTAAAGATCAAATGTATCATTATAAAGATCAATATTATAGACACCTTGAAGAAAATCAATGTCTAAAATATTTTGTAGACTGGTTCTTTGAACACTTTCTTAATGAACAAGAAAGTAAAATTAATGTTTTAAAGGAACATTATAAACAATGGACCACCCAAACTGGAAAAACTGTAAGGTCTATATACCCACCAACTGAACCATTAAGGTTATCTGGAATATCTACCTCTAACTTAGAGGCAACCGCTTTTATAAACCCACTTATTGAAGATAAAATGGAAAATACTTTAAAGGAAAAACTTTATAGTGGATTCTATAAACTATTGATATAGTTTCGGATCCTTTCATGAAATTATAACCATGTGTTTTAAGATTTAAAGTTACTGCATCAAGTATATTTGGGTCAGTCAAGGATAAAGTTAAATTAGGATAAACATCAAAATAAACTGGTCCATGACAAAGACTTGTTTGCATAATTCCCATTAGGGAAGAGATCCAGTCTAGGCATCTAGCATCTCTCAAAGATGTTAATATAGAGGCATTTAAGCCTTGGAGAGTAAGAGGTTTAAAGGCCACTTGAATTAAACCAATATGAAGATATTTATATTGTTTTTCAAATCTATAAACGTCCTTTTCTGAAAGGAGTTGAATTGTCTGTTCTGTGCTATCCACAGAGATGGAGATGGAGGAATTTATGAAAAATATTGATCTGTGCTATAATATTGATCTAATAAGGAATTTATGAAAAATAAGCATACTGCTTTTAGAGAATGATTTGCAAAAACCTTTTTTAAAGATCAAATGTATCATTATAAAAATCAATATTATAGACACCTTGAAGAAAATCAATGTCTAAAATATTTTGTAGACTGGTTCTTTGAACACTTTCTTAATGAACAAGAAAGTAAAATTAATGTTTTAGAGGAACATTATAAACAATGGACCACCCAAACTGGAAAAACTGTAAGGTCTATATACCCACCAACTGAACCATTAAGGTTATCTGGAATATCTACCTCTAACTTAGAGGCAACCGCTTTTATAAACCCACTTATTGAAGATAAAATGGAAAATACTTTAAAGGAACTTCAAAAGGTTTTTAAACAAAATAATTTTTCTAATATTTATATTCAAGTGGTTGGTCAACAATTAACCAGAGTAGAATCTACTTTAGAAAGCCTGATTAATAAATTACAGGCTATGGGAGTTATAGAAAGTCCTGTTATAAAGACAATAAATGAAAAAAATTATATACCAATAAGACCAGCTTTAGATATTTCAGGATATAAATTATCCAAAGATAAAAATATATCTTTAGATATTATAAATGCTCTTGAGAAAATGTTTAATAGTGCTAGATTAAATATTATAGATGGAGAACAGTCTGAGGTATCGGAAAAGGACTCTGATATAAACGACTTATCAGATGATCAGATTAATATGTCTGATGATAATATCATAAATACCATAAAATACCCACTAAGAACTTTAGAAAAGCATTATTATAAAAGGCCAACTCCTTTAGATGTCCTGTATGAAAAAAACGAAGCTGTTATAACAAATTCGTTTTCAGGACGAGCCATTTATGAATGGAACATTGATGGATTAGCTGATAAGCAAATCCATGATACTTTACATCGTATGATGATGTATGCAACAGTATCAAAACAACAAGGAAACTCAGATGCTGATGTTGCAAGATTTATCTCATGTGGATTTACAGGAATTTTAAAAGGCTGGTGGGATCATTGCTTATCTCCCGCACAAAAAATTGAAATTTTTAGCGCAGCAAAAATGGAGAATAATTCTCCTGTGTCTGATGATGCTGTTTATACTTTAATACTTACTATTCTCGATCATTTTACTGGGGATGTAAGTAATCAAGCTGAGAAAGTAAGGACTTTATTACAAAATCTAAGATGTCCTACATTAACACATTTTAGATGGTATAAAGATACTTTTCTTAGCAGAGTTATGCAATTGGAAGATGCAAATAACTCTCATTGGAAAGCTAAATTCATTGATGACTTACCAAATCTATTTGCCGAAAGAGTTCGGACAAATCTTAGAACGCAGTATGATGGGGTTATACCCTACAGTACTTTTACATATGGACGCTTAATAAGCACCTGCGTTAAAGAAGGATCATCCTTATGTAATGATATAAAATTAAGAAATCAATTAAAAAGCCAGAGATTAACTGGCAAACACGAATTGGGAGAATTTTGTAGCCAATTCGCGATTGAAGATCCGTATATGAATCGGAAAGATAATAGAAAAACTAAAAGAATAGAATCTAAACAACCTCATTATAAAAAGAGGTACAAAAAACACTATAATCCTTCTAAACAAAAGGGAGAAGAAGAAAGGAAGAAGAAAAAAAATCACAGATTTAAGAAAAAATCTGCTTCTTCAGCTACTTGTTATAAGTGTGGAAAAGTTGGTCATTTTGCCAATAAATGTTATACAAAAAAGAAAATTAACGAGATAGAAGACGAAGAATTAAGAAAGTCATTATATAAAATAATGATTAATTCTTCAGAATCTTCTGAACCTTCTGAATTTGAATTAACAGATTCTTCATCAGATGATGAAAAAATTTGTGATAAGGATTGCTCTAATAAATGTTGTAATATCAACAATAAGGAAAATTACTGGAAATCTATAGTTGAGATGAACGATCTAAGTATTAATGTTATAAGTAAAGATGACAAAAAGAGCATTCTTAAAATTATTGAAGATGAACATATCAAGCCAGAACTTAAAACCAAATTGGTTGAAGTTCTTCTTAAAAAAGAAAAGGAGAAATCTCCTGCTATTGATAATGTTTATAGATTATCAGAGGTCTTTAAAAGACAACAATTAAAAGAAGATAAGCCTGTAACCATTGCTGTCTTACAAAAGGAGGTTAATAACCTAAAAACAGAAATAATAGAATTAAAAATTCAAAATAAAGATATTTTACAAAGAATCTCTGTTATGGAAAGAAACACTATTATACAAGGTGAATTTTCAAATAGTGAAGAAGAATTTACTGAGGAAATTACTAGAGAAAGAGAAGTTATCCCAGATAAATTCGTGCAAACCATTGATTTAGTATTAAATCAAAAATGGTATATTAGAATTACTCTAATAATAAATAACGATTTGGTTATACCCAATCTTATAGCCCTAGTTGATAGTGGTGCAGATTTAAACTGCATAAAAGAAGGAATTATTCCTATTAAATATTGTGAGAGGACTACTCAAACTCTGAGTACAGCTGATAATAGTACTCTAACCACACCATATAAAGTGTCTAATGCAAATATTTGCAATGACGATATTTATCTTCCCTCTCATTTTATTATTGTAAAGGAAATATCACAACATGTGATATTAGGAACACCTTTTCTTAGTAAAATAATGCCTATCAATAAAATAGACTCACAAGGCATTTACAGCCTTTATAAAGGTAAAGAAATTATGTTTCAGTTTATAACTGATCCAATGATGAAAATTTTGAATGAGGTAAAAGACATTTACCTTAAAGAAAATCAAATAAATTTCATTAAAGAAGAAATAGCTTCTTTACAAATAAATAAACAGTTAGACTCTAGCTTAATAAAAGCTAGGATTAAAGATTTAGAAAATGAATTTATAACGCAAACCTATAGTAACTTTCCTAATGCATTTTGGGAAAGAAAGCAACACATTGTTAATCTTCCTTATATAGAAGATTTTTTAGAAGAAAATATTCCTACTAAAGCAAGACCTTACCAAATGAATCAAGAATATCTTGAATTATGTAAAAAAGAAATTAGTAGTCTTATAGACAAAAAGCCAATTAGGAAATCATCTTCTCCATGGAGTTGTACAGCATTTTATGTTAACAATGCTGCTGAACAAGAACGGGGTATACCACGTCTTGTTATTAATTACAAGCCTTTAAACAAAGTGCTCAAATGGATAAGATATCCTCTCCCTAATAAAAGGGACCTGCTTAATAGGATAAGCAAAGCAAAAATCTTTTCAAAATTTGATTTAAAATCAGGTTATTGGCAAATACAGATTCATGAATCTGATAAATATAAAACTGCTTTTACAGTACCCTTTGGGCATTTTGAATGGAATGTTATGCCATTCGGATTAAAAAATGCGCCATCAGAATTTCAAAATATTATGAATTCAATTTTTAACCTTATACTGAATTCATTCTTTCATATATAGATGATGTCCTTGTTTATTCAGAAAACATTGATCAACATTTTAAACATTTGAATGTTTTTAAACATCTTATTATAAAAAATGGACTAGTTATATCTGCCCAAAAAATGAGGTTATTCCAAACAGCTATACGGTTTTTGGGTCATAATATTAACAATGGAACTATTATTCCAATTGAAAGAAGTATTGAATTTGCTTCTAAATTTCCAGATTATATTCCTAATGTTAAGCAATTTCAAAGATTCTTGGGCGCTTTAAATTATGTAGCAGATTATTATAAGAATTTAGCTACAGATGCAGCTATTTTATATAATAGGCTTAGAAAAAATCTGTTACCTTGGACAGAAGACCATACTAAACCTGTTCAAAAAATTAAAGAGACAGTAAAAAATTTACCATGTCTCCATATTGCTAACCCTAATTGGAAGAAAATTGTTGAAACTGATACTTCGAACATAGGATACGGAGACATTTTAAAACAAGTAGATCCTACAAATAATAAAGAAATTCTTATGAGATTTACTTCTGGAAAATGGAACCCAGCTCAGTTGAATTATTCAACTATTAAGAAAGAAATTCTTTCTATTATAAAATGTATTTATAAATTCCAGGATGATTTATTAAATCAAAAATTTCTATTAAAAATAGATTGTAGTGCAGCTAAATCTGTGATACAAAAAGATGTTAAAAATTTAACATTAAAACAAATATTTGCTAGATGGCAAGCTGAATTAGCTATATTTGATTTTGATATTGAATATATTAAAAGTACTAATAATTGTCTTCCTGATTTTTTGACCAGGGAATTCTTGTAAGATTCTGCATATGCAGACTCCCTCGAGGGATCAAGGCCCAGGAAGGGGCAGAGGAAGGGGAAGGAATAATATTCCTAATAACTCCCCATATGCAAATTGGCTTAAAACAACATCTTACTTTGTATGTTGATAGATCTCCATCTTGAAGAAGAAGAAGATTAGCCAATCATGGCTCTGATACCAACAACAACATATTTATTTATATGTTAATTAGACAAGAGAGGAACTCACTTGCAGAGAGGAAGCTCCTTTATCAAAACAAAATATTTATTTATATATTTCACTCAAACAAACTACAACAGAAGAAGACTATCAGAGAGATTACAAGAGGTAGAGAGTGATTTATTTTTCGATGCCTCTACATTTGAGCAGTTGTTCTTATTTATAGAGCAGAGGGAGATTCCCCCAAGGGCTTATGCGTCCTACTTGCTTTTCATAAAGGCCCTTAGGTGTCCTCATTTTTCTTCAGTGGAGGATAAGCTGTCAGCTTTATCTGTCGTCTTTCATAAAGGCCCTTAGGCGTCCTCATCTTACTTTAGTGGAGGATAAGCTGTCACCTTTATCTGTCGTCTTTTGCCGACACCTTTTATAAAAATAAACTTGTGTGCTGGTTTTGATGAATACCAGGGGCTGTAATACTGCTGGTTTTATAAAAACCTTGGGCCGAAAAATATTTTTACTAAATTTCGTGTGCTAAAGTCTTGCAGTCGTCCCTTTTAGTAAAAGTTTTTTCTTCTTTATTTCAGCAGGCCCATACCTTTATTTTGACTCAATCTTGGGCCCATAAGATCGTCTCAAAGCTGATCCGCTGATTTTAGATTTTCTTCTGGGTCTTGGGATTGTCCTTGAAAGTATTCTTTCATCTCTACCGATTTGGTAGTTTTCTCAGACGTAGAGGAATTTGTATCTGTGTTGTCAAATGTCTGTTCAAACTGCTTTTTCATATGCGCTAAGCAGCGTTTCATAAGATCTTCTTCAGAAATATTAAGATACTTTCTTTGAAAAGATGTTTTCAATTTTTGCATCGGATTTTCCGTTGCTAATTCTTCGTTAATCTTTTTGTCTAGAATATCATTATTATTCTTGATAGTTGCTTTTATACTAACTATCTTTTCTTCTTCTATAATTCCAGCCCACCATTTGATGAGAAATTTTCTGGAAAGAACAGGAATGTTTTTATTATTAATTTCAGAAATAATTGTCCATCTAAATATAAATGGCATTTCATTTTCTATAAAGTAATGAAGTGTGCTTTCTCCTTCTATAATGTAGTCATCATCAGTATTATGAAATCTTGGATGTGATTCTATCCAAGGAACAAATAAATCAAAGATTGACTTTGGAAGTATGGCTAATTCTGCCCCAATTTTTTGCCATAATTGGATAAATCAAACTGGTATACCTGTTTTTATAACATCAGGTTTTATAATAATAAACCAGGAATGTTTCTTCGCTTGGTTTTCGTAATATAAAACGTTTTCAAAGGCTTGGATATAATCCTAATAATTACTTTCATATCGTTCATTTCCTAATTTGAACGATCTTGCCCTATTAGGATGTAAAGCCCATTCATGAGGGCTGAAAATCTTTTTAATGATAGTTTTAGAGAAGTTTATAATTTTTCCTCATTCTTTTCCATTTGGATAGTAGTGTTTTATTTCTACTGAACCAGAAACTATTAACAAGGTTTCATATACTTGTCTTGTCTTTCCTGCTGTCGAAGCAAAAGAAATGGTCTCTATATATTTTTCTTTTAAAGACCATGGATCATCCATTTTAGGAATATCATTCCTTTCTAAACAAATAATTTGTTCAGAATTATTTTTTGAGATTTAACTATCATTCGCATCTTCAATTGCTTTTTTGAATGATAATCCAGGAGTATTTCCTGTTAAAGATGTTTCAGTCTCGCTTTGAGGGCTATAAATACTCATATGAGAAGTATTTTTCCTTGCCATTTTATGAGGCAATTTCCATTCTGATTGAGTGTATGACGCTTCAGATTCCATGTCTATTTTCATAGACTTTGGCTTTTGCATGTTTAGCCAATTTGCATATGGGGAGTTGTCAAGGATAAAGTTATAGAGGTATTAAAACAAGTAGTATATAATGCATGAAGACATGTTTTATAGAATGCGTAAATAACTCAAAATACTGATAAAACTCAACTTGTCACGGTGTACTCTTTTTAAGTAATTCTTGCTCTACTCATGTTAACTGTGCACTCTTTTATATTATTTTACTCATTCTATCTAATTTATATGACCGAGTATTATATACTATATATTGTGTTCACACAAAATAATATGTTATTAAAAAGAATAAACTGTCGCTTTTATCAAATTCAATATTTCACTTTACATCTGTACATTTTTTTACATTCATAACTATATTTAATACCACTTGATTAATTAATACAGTTTATCTGCATTACCAATTTATTATTGTATTTTAAATAATAATTTTTAATACTTACTAGTAACAATAATTTTATAATATCTTTATATTTATTTTACAAATTATTCTATATATTGAAATTGACCATATTAGTATAATCTTAGCACACAGTGCTGTTCTTCATTAACCTCATATATATATATATATATATATATATATATATATATATATAAAATGCTTCGAGTTTGAATTATATATTGATATTGATATACTATTCATGTTTTTGATAATCGGAACAATAAATGTGCATATACTTATCTTTATTATCTTGTTTATTTCATAATACTTTATATGATGAGTTTGATCGTTTTGAGATTGCATTTCAGGATATGAATACCTCACGGCACAAGTGTATATAGGAGGATGGAGAAAATTGGACTTAAACAGTATATCTAATGGAGGTTGGAGGATTCGGACGAAAGCTTCTAAATTTGCCAAATTCAGGCTATGAATAGCTAAGAAGACGAAGTTCGAAATTAAAGCGTCAAAAGTCGAAGTTCAAATATTAAAGATCAAAGATCGACTTCAAGACGTTCGTGAGTGCGTGTTCGAGTTTGAAGTATCAAGTGTCGAAGCAAATTGAAGATCAATCGACCAACGCAAAGTTCAGGTAAAGTGCCAAAGGTTCGAGAGCTCAAAAAGTCGAAAATTCAAGAATCGAAGATTTAGAATATCGACATAGGAATCTTTGTAAGTATTCTTTGAATCATGGGTTATATCATTTAGGGCTCTTGACACTCACACACACATGCACAAAAGTTTTACATTGCATAAATATCGGGGTTTTCGAGTTTAAAGTTTTCTTTTTCATAAAACCCCAAATATGTGTTTTTGTGGATAGCAGACGTCTGCCTTTTTGAGCTACAGGCGTCTGCCCTTTGGAAATTTTCAAATGTCAGAAATATCCGAAAAACAGAGACGAGACAGACATCTGCTGGTCATTTAGGCAAACGTCTGAAGAAGGTTTTTGGAAAATATTTTTTGTTCATCAGACGTCTGGGTTTCAGTCTTTGGTTTAAAATATTTCGTCAGACGTCTGCCCAATTATGCTGCAGATGTCTTCTGTAACATTTCCGAATTTTAATAGATTACTTTATGATTTAAATAATGATATAACGAGTTTTATTAAAATAATAACATTTATCGATTTGAGTTTTCATAAATTGATACATACATATGTATATGTACCTATAAAATTCTAAGCAAGAATTTTATCAACTCATTTCTACTTAAGGTTATCATCTTAAATAACCTAGCATTCTTAACATTTCTCTTTTTCTATTCTTTTCCTCTATTAAAATTTTCCATTTTTGATGAGAGAAAGAAGCATGGAAGGGGAATTTAAAAATAAGGTATGGGCCATTCACCCCTCTCATCTCTCCTCACTCCTTTCATCCTCTCATCTCTCTTTTTCCTCCATCTTCAAACGTCTCACGCTCTCTCAAACACTTCAACCCAAATCCTAAACTCAAAACTCATGCTCATCTCCATCCAAGCAAGCTCCCTTCTCAAGTTAACCAGCTCGAACCCTTCAAGTCTCCAAGTGGCTTCATCAAAACTTGAATCTCTTCTTTAAAATTCCATCATAGGGGAAAAGATCCTTCCTTTGATACGTTTAGAGTCTATAGTTTAGTAAAAGATCATGTTTTGGTAGTGTTAAGATTCATGTCTATGTTAGATTTATGATTTGATCTTTGAAATTTTTTAAAGTATCAATTTGAGCTTTTTAGACAACCACGGAACTATGCGTGAGATCCGGAGCCCCAGAACCATGTTTTGGCCGACCTAGCCCCTCCCCCGTCAGCCCCACTGTAGAATCAGGGCTCGAGTTTTGTTTTGTAGCTTGATCTAATGTTAACTAAGCTATTGTGATAATGTCTAAATTTCCCATATTCGCTGAGGCAAAATATGAAAGTGTTTTAGTTGGTTTTTGACGATATTATAAGCTTTTCAAAATTGAGAATTTGTATTTCTAATTCTTGATTCGTTCTTATGCGTTAAATGGAGATGTCGGGGGTAATTCTATGTAATTAGCACACGACTACCACACGCGGGTCATAGGTTCTAACCTATGGACGTTAGCTCGTTATATCGATGCATATTTTGATTCTTATGTTATTGAGTGGTTATTTCAATGCTAGGTTGGGCAAGAAGGTCGTATGATATGACCAGCTCGATCGTATGCAGTGAGTAGATTATATCTACGAGTGGGGAATCAGGTGGATGGTGTATAGCATCCCGTGAAATGTAATTACTTTATGTTAATGATATGCTTATTGTTCATGCTACGTGTAATTAGACTTGCCGTTAGTTAGCATGACTAGTTGGTCTAGCTTTAGTCGGCTTAGCTTTAGTCGGCTTATTGTAACCACACTTGATAGAACACTAGTACAAATACTAATGATTAACATGTTGCACAATCACAGACTCGCATGTTACACTACTCATTATTAATACTGCTATACCATATAGAACTTGCCATGCTTACATATGATAGTAGGATTAACGTTATAGTAGGATTGATGTTATAAGTACGATTTATATTATGTGCCCGGACGGGACTAGATGTCCGTACTGATGGTTGGACGAGTACACGACCGGAGGTCCGCACCAGTCGTTGTGCGTGTACGAGACTTGATATCCGTATCGATTGTTGAGCGGGTGCGTGGATGAGATGTGTGCACCAGTCGTCGTATGTGTACGTGATCATATGTCCATACTGATGATATTCCAATATTGTTGTGTGTATGTAGACTAGATGCCCGTACTATATATTATCGAAATGATTATGTTGCTCCACGGCAGCGCCCCGGCCGTCTATCCGAGGCCAAAATGCGGAATCAAAATTTTCTTAACTTTTAAACTGGCGCTACCGCGGACAATATATCCGGATCGTAACCATTAACCGATACTAGCTAACAAGAGAAAGGGTGAGAGATATACCGAGTGATCCGAGTCCTCCGGTCTTCTCGTCGTCGTCCCGATCTCCCGCGGAAATCCCGGTCATCGCATCCTTGCCGGAAGGGCACCACACCGTCTGCAACTTTTACGGGCTCCCACCTCAATACCGAGGCAACTCGGGCGTGAAGTTGGCTGGCCGACGCGCCCAAGATTTGCTGTAGAAGTAGTGTAGAGTCTATGTCTCTTTGGAGTAGTAGTTGCCATGGTGATGGAGGGATGAAGAACATTGAAGAGAGCTTGAAATAGTGTAGCAAGAAAAATGAGAGGTGAATAATTTTCTCATGCAAATGAACTCCTCTCTTTTTCTCCCCTCATCCAAAGAAATGTGGCCGGCCATATGAGATGAGGAAATGGTGGGGAAAAACCAAACTCATGAAGGGAGGTAAGTGTAGGAACAAAGTTGGTGACCACAACATAAAGCAAGTCTCACATCACTAAACCAATCAATCATAATCCTTTCTCATCACCATAAAGCAAAGGAAAAGACTAAGAAAGCATCTCATCATGAAAAACTATCATGATGCCACCAATAAGCAAGAAACCCCCTCCACAAATGTTATTTGCAAACTTGCAAATAACACCCTCCATCAAAAGGTCCGGCCGGGAAAGAACAAAGGAAAACCGGCCGGAACGGAATGCAAACTGGCAACTCCAGAAAACTGGTCCCGTAATAAATTACAGGAAAACCCCTATACTGTGCATACACACCCGCATCTGTATTCCGTCCGGATACAAATGCAATGAGACAAAATCTACACTGTACTAAACTAGGATTCGGCTTAAACCAAAGCCGGCTAGTATTATCCGTCCGATCCTGATCCGTGCAATACCGCACGTATCAGATCGAACCCTGCCATATAACTATACGACCACTAGTACAAAACTGTCCGATCCTGATCCGTGCAATACCGCACGTATCTGATCGGACCCTGCCATATCTCCATACGGTCTCTACAGCGTTTCGCCCGAAAGCTTGAGTAACTGTAAGTGTGGTGGACTCTAAAGACTCGTCAATACTATGGCCGTGGATTTAACCACTAGCACGTCAGAGGTATTAGCCAATATGTGACGGGCCACCAGCTATTGACCAAAAGGGACGTCGATGAGCGAACTCATCCTGACACCCTACTGAGCCTGTCAGTGACAATATCCGTACAGTCCGGTCCGTTCGTCTATGAGCATCGCATGTCGGGCCTAGGGGGTTGGTAAAAGTCAGACCCCTAAAAGCGGTACAAGTCGTGTCGGAGTGTAGCCCAGAACGCCCTGAGATACTACTGGAATACCTACCAGTAAATCTCCTGCCTCGGCCGAGGGCTTTGCGTAATGGCTCTCCTAGACACAGCGCGACCTCACCCCCAATACCGGGAGAGACGAACCCCTGAAGATCCGCTCACTGCCTCCATGTGGCTCGGGACTGTACCCAACTAAAACCTGTTTGCACGACTCCTTTGAGCCGTGGTAGGGTAGTAATCAAAGTACAGTGGGAACTCACACGAGACAAATGACGATCCCCAGGTCGATGAACTAACCTATACACATGTCACCAGGGAACTGCTATCTGACGTCAGGTATAAGACCAACTAGCATGTTCCCGGCGAGTCCTGTCCGGTGTACTCATAACCCAATGAGCACCTGTATACATCTTAGGTGAACCAACTGACACCAGTGGCTTGTGAGACCGGCCACCGTCCCTCGTCGGGGTCTCGACTGTATACACTAGTCTACTCTGGAGAATCGATGCCCTGTCTCGAAACTCCCACGACTAGAGACCTTTTAAGGATGTGCTTATAGACCACCAGCTCACACGTATATGATCGCCATCATACTGCCGGCAGTCAAGCAAGAATCCTAGGGGCTCTATCAGCGTGTAATAGTGACCTGTAAGGTCACCTGAAGCAGTACACGATGATAAAGGTAAACCAGATAGCATACTATCATCTCGAGTAAGACTGTCCTACCGGGATAGGTCCTCCCTCAATCATTGCAATCACGTGCCTGTGATCCAATAATTGACTCTGAGGGCACTATCTCCAACAATCTCCCACTTGCACTCAAGGCTAATTATTGCGATGCCGCATACTCACAGCCCGTGTGATACCGAACACCCAACTCCTCTACTAGTCAGTCTCACAAAGCTTGTTTGCGAAACTATTGCGTTCGAGGAATAGCCTCATTGAGTGGATCCGCTGTGATGTTTCTTTCTATGTCTCTCTATATCTCAAGTTCGCGGAGAAAGCCATCTCCCGAAATGAGCAATACCTGTCTTGGAACGTCTGGATGTCTGATGGGACCTAGTTCATAAATGAACTCCAAATCCAGACTTCTTAGACTGTATCGTCAACTGAACTTAATCAGTATCCTGCACCATGCCTTCCCTCAGTATCCACCTGGACCACATGTCCAATGTACTGCCCCTCGTCAGAGGGAAAACTATAACTCTGACAGCCACTCTGCCATCCAGGTCACCTTGGAAGCCTGGAATGATAACCGTCTCCTAAAGGAGGCTGCCGTTATCATATCCCTAGAACATCAACTTATGTTCTAAAACTGCTTCCGACTGTTTCTCCAGGATTGGATCAATATCAACTTATTGCATCTACTGCAAGAACAACATCTGGTGTGGTACTTGACATCTCATGATTGACTCAATTGCCTAAGCAAGTGATCTGCCAATCATGCACATCCCTCTCCCCTTTAGTCTGTAAGACACCTTTAGAGAGGGTGACTCCATTACCTGCAGGTACACTACCATGCCAGGAGTCGTCCATTCTAAATACTCTTAGAATGCTGTCTAAGTATCCAGATTGGGAAACCACCCAAATCTAGATCTAAAACCATAGATCTAGTAACCAGTATGTCAGATATTATGTCCAAGTCCCATGTGGAGAAACCACTGTGTGACGACCAAAGTATAACCGATCGTAGTATAGGAGTTTCTTTTCCTACTATGTGTATGTTACCCAAAACCAGGACATCACACCCTACTACCTTCTTAACAGATCCATCCCTTATTCTGATGACGTCAAACCTATGACTGTCACATCAGAAATAGATGATCTATCTCCGCTATATCTACTTTAGTCTATAAATAGACATAAGCCTGATGTCCACCAATGCTTCCGCTGCTCCCACTGACTACGACAACCCTCTGGCAGAGTCATATAGACGTGCACTTCTAAAGCTAGCTTAGAACGACGCTATACTCATCCTCCCACCGGGTCTCGCAGCCTGGAACAACAGCAATGGCAAGTGTGGGTAAACAAGAACCTCCCTGCCACCGTCCTTGAGGCTACCGGAGTACCTCTCGGGTGCCTGAGGTTACCCACCTTATCTGCGGAGTGGCCAATGGAATGTCAAATCAGATTAAATCTTTAGGTTCCTTATCAAATCTTCAGTAATCGTTTGCGGTTCTGGAATCACTTCCAGTTCTACCATACTCCCACTACTGTTTTTGAAAAAATCCATTTTTTAATAAAACTGTGGCGAGTCTAGAACAATATTTCTATTGATCTGTCAGATGGTAGAAAGTCAACCCTCGTCATAGCCTGGGTCAACCTACAAACAGCCATTACAGAAACGTGCCTTGAGTTGTCCAGTGTCTGGTTTTAAGCATAAGTTGGACAACTCCCCGTACCTTAACATCGTTAAGATATGAACTGTTCTATATCCAATATAGAACCATAGGCACTGATTTAATTGAACCAGATTCAAATCATGCAGCTATCTCCAGTGCATGTAAACTAAATGGAGAGAGGCCGATCAGCGTTACTCAACTTAGGAATGCTTCCAATTATGAGTAACCTGAAAGAGAAGCAATTTCTCTTTATCTTTACTATCAACCGAATACCATACACAAGTATCTACATCTTCGATCACTTTGAAGAATCCCGATACTTGCTACACCTGGTTCTCTACTCTATTCAAATACCTATAACTCCTCAAAACTTAGACCCTGTGTTTCTACGAAACACATGTCTAAGAACTAGAGAAGTTAAAAGTAAACAGAATATAGTATGAGGGCCAACCCCTCTGTCCTAATGGACACTGGACAACATACAATACTCTGTATAAGTCCGCTGAGTCTAACAACTCTTTCACTGTGTGTCGTAGGTTGAAAACTGTACTTATGGTTAAGAAGAATTACACCGCTGTTTAATGCTCCTTACCTAACCATCCACTGATATAGGTAAATGTCATCGACATAACTTCAAAAAGTATATCTCACTCTATAAAAATAGACGTACAGATATATCAATTTGAAATTGGTGCATAACCGCGGATATTCAAAACCAAATAATTGCCGTCCGGCAAACAACCCAGGTGACTTCCTCAAATATCACCGATTACAACGAATCCCGATATAATGAGGATGATCACCCAATTCCCAATAACTTACTCCCACTCATCATCTGTAAAACCATACAGATGTGAGAATCATACCTGGTAAATACATACCCTGGAGTAAGTGTCTAATCGGGAAATCAGTTTTCCATTAACAGTACACAGTGAAACTGAAATATCGAAATGTTTCGTTGGGGTATCCTGGTATTCCTAGTAATGCCTCTTCCATTATCCAGATTCACAACTGTAACCGTATAATTCTTTGCCACCTCTCCAAATCCCTTTATATGTCTTTAGTCATTACCTTCTGCACACCCCTTAGGCCAAATGGTTTTCTTCCTTCCCTACTGTTCGGCACCAGCCGATGGTTTGGAAGAAGACTATCCAATAAGCATAAAGGGTGTACTGTCCTAATCCTAGGAGCACTCGCAAAGTGAGAGAAGGTGAAGATAAAAGACAACCGAATAAACCTTATTCCTATTTCTCCTGAACCAGAATCCATCCCCGAACTGGAACAAGTTCCTTTCGAGTTCGTATATAACCATACGATGGAGTATCCAAATAAACTGTGGATCTTCGTAGTGATACGGAGTGTCCTGGAGAAATACAAAGGTGATTTAGGATTGGCGAAGAAATACTTGGTTCGGTCGTGAATAGCAGTCGCAATTTACTTTGCGCTCTTACTAATCCCTTGCTTTGTCTTAATCTTAATACCTTCTGCACACCGTTTAGGCTAATTGGTTTTCTTCATTCCCTACCGGTCGGCACTAGCCTAAGGTTTGGAAGAAGACTATCAAATTTGCGTAATAGGTGTGCTATCTTCTAAACCAAGGAGTACTCACAACTTGAGAGAAGGTAAAAGGGAAAAGACAATTGGATAATCCTATCCGTTTTCTCCAGAACCGGAAACCATCCTCGAATTCCTTCGAGTTCGTATATAACCATACGATGGTTTTGTCCAATGGAAGTGGACGTTCGTAGTAATACGGGGTGTCCTGGAGAAAAGGGTAAAAGTAGGAGTGGCAATGAGGTCTGCAACTCTGACAATCCAAAAGCCTGTGTTAAGAAGGTTCGGTCAACTTGGTCACTGAGTCATAGTCCAGGGTCGGGTCAATGGTCGCTGCCAAAGAGAGAGAGAAAAGAAACACTCAGCGTGCACTCTAACCTAGATCAGAATGGTTATCACTTTGTCTAATCTGGAAACCTCCCACTGTACCTCAAATTCTCCTCCAAACCTGAAAGAAGAATTAGTCGGGGTCACCCGAGGAGTAAACTAACTCATCAGTGGGAATCGGGATCCAACTATCATCGCATGATAACTTGACGGAATCCACTCAAGTCACCACACTCCAGAAGGTATGCGCATGCCTGGCAAGTTTCAGTTCTTTTAAAACTCCCGATGTGATTTTTACCCCAAGCGGTTTATGACCTTGACTAGGTCAACAAACCATAAACCGCCAGTCAAGTTCAACCCGTCATTATTCTGGATTGCATTAAACCCACCCGTACGTGCCCTTGACTAGGTCAACAAGGCCGCACGACTGTCTTAACCAATCCCACTTATGCAACAAACAAGTACCACTCAGCTACCGAACACTACGTCTTGACTAGGTCAACAAACGCAACACGAATACTAAATAACACCTGTAGGAAATGACGGAGGGCTACGGCTGGTTTTTGGCGAAAAACCTTTAACGTAATGAACTTGATATCGTTGAAGGAACTGCATAGCCTTTTATAAAAATATAGTGACGAAAACCTTTGCTAAAGAGGTCACTCCCGGTGAAGGGATCTCGGCTCTTTCCCCGTAGAATGAGGTGCAGGATATTCCAACTGAATACCACGATGCAAAGCAAAAGTAATCGGCTATAGTGAAGTTAATGCCCTGACGCAAACTTCTGTCCAAGGGTCACTCCCGGTGAAGGGATCTCGGCCCTTGCCTCGTCGAATGAGGAGCAGGATATTCCAAATGAATACCACGATGCAAAACAAAAGTGAACGTCCTTGCAATAACAGCTTTTTGAAAAGTGTTCCAACAACATCAGAATAGGTTTGTTTATCTTGCATTGATCCGAATCAACGCAGTCCCATCAATTGATCACACCACAAAGAACGAAAATATACTGATGTACGTATATGCCATCCGCATTCGCCACTGGGTCCCGTCATTACCCGTTAGGTTAGCTAACTAACGACAGAGCGGGGACTGGACTAGCGCGGATGTAAAACATATACAACATCTACTAATATATATACCAATATATTATATTCGCTCAAGGCGTGATAAGAATGCAACATCACAGAAATGTACAGCATCACAGAACAATACAGATATCTGAAAGCCCCGGGTTTCACAGAGCCGCTGCTGAAACCCGACGTTCCCCTGGTCGTGTGGATAGCCTGTGCAATGAAAACCTAGACCCCTACGGGCGCGGCAAGTCACCCGCCAAAACCTGAAGCGAGGCAGCCCCCTTCAGCACCGTGAATGGACCACCCAGCACTTCATGGAATCCGGTAACTTGGGCACCCCTCCTGGGTCAACCTGTACCCCCTACGAGTGCGGCGAATAGCCCGCCAATCCTAGAGTGAAGCCCCCTCCGTCTCAATGCCATGAGATGCGGGCCCGTTTCTTTCTAGAACCCGGCTATCCGTGCACCCCTCCGCGGGGTAATCCTAGTACAGAAAGTAAAATATACATACACCGGGTACATCGACCGCAACCAGGTCGTGCCCCAAAAGAATAATACAAACAGGCAGTGACGGCAGTCCACATGTCGGACGCTCGCCCCGCAATATCAAATGTACATAAAACAACAAAACTGTACTAGCATTGCATCCAGGCTGTCCCCCACGACCGATCCGCAACAACACAGCATAAACATAGAACATCAACGTGAAAGTCACGTTCGCAAATCCGTCTAACCGGGATATAGCAGTTAGACGGGATTTACCGATCAAGTGACATTCACGGTCGCAGATATAATGTAAATACTGTGAAATAATGTGTTTAAAATATCCGATCGATCAAATAATTAACAAGTGGGCCCCCAAGCAATACTGTAGCACTCACAGAAATTCTGGGCCCAATATTAATATTCCAAAAGCCCTATTTTCAGCCCAGAAAGCAACTGAAGAAAAACGACCAAGTGAACTGACCATAGTGCGGCGGAACCGCGGCCCAAAGGGGGTTTTGGCCGCGGTTCCGCGCTCAACTAAGGAATCATTCTGTCGAATTTCTACAGTAGCCTTATATTTTCCAGTACATCATTTTTCTGCAACCTGAAAAATTTTTTGAGTAAGAAAAAAATCAACAGAAAACTGATGTAAAGAAAACGCGTATTTTTGGAATTTTGGTCGATCGGGAATGCAAAACACATTAGAACAAGCTAGACAAGGTTAATGGCGTGGCTCTGATACCATGTTGCTCCACGGCAGCGCCCCGGCCGTCTATCCGAGGCCAAAATGCGGAATCAAAATTTTCTTAGATTTTAAACTGGCGCTACCGCGGACAATATACCCGGATCGTAACCATTAACCGATACTAGCTAACAAGAGAAAGGGTGAGAGATATACCGAGTGATCCGAGTCCTCCGGTCTTCTCGTCGTCGTCCCGATCTCCCGCGGAAACCCCGGTCATCGCATCCTTGCCGGAAGGGCACTACATCGTCTGCATCTTTTACGGGCTCCCACCTCAATACCGAGGCAACTCGGGCGCGAAGTTGGCTGGCCGACGCGCCCAAGATTTGCTGTAGAAGTAGTGTAGAGTCTATGTCTCTTTGGAGTAGTAGTTGCCATGGTGATGGAGGGATGAAGAACATTGAAGAGAGCTTGAAATAGTGTAGCAAGAAAAATGAGAGGTGAATAATTTTCTCATGCAAATGAACTCCTCTCTTTTTCTCCCCTCATCCAAAGAAATGTGGCCGGCCATATGAGATGAGGAAATGGTGGGGAAAAACCAAACTCATGAAGGGAGGTAAGTGTAGGAACAAAGGTGGTGACCACAACATAAAGCAAGTCTCACATCACTAAACCAATCAATCATAATCCTTTCTCATCACCATAAAGCAAAGGAAAAGACTAAGAAAGCATCTCATCATGAAAAACTATCATGATGCCACCAATAAGCAAGAAACCCCCTCCACAAATGTTATTTGCAAACTTGCAAATAACACCCTCCATCAAAAGGTCCGGCCGGGAAAGAACAAAGGAAAACCGGCCGGAACGGAATGCAAACTGGCAACTCCAGAAAACTGGTCCCGTAATAAATTACAGGAAAACCCCTATACTGTGCATACACACCCGCATCTGTATTCCGTCCGGATACAAATGCAATGAGACAAAATCTACACTGTACTAAACTAGGATTTGGCTTAAACCAAAGCCGGCTAGTATTATCCGTCCGATCCTGATCCGTGCAATACCGCACGTATCAGATCGAACCCTGCCATATAACTATACGGCCACTAGTAAAAAACTGTCCGATCCTGATCCGTGCAATACCGCACGTATCTGATCGGACCCTGCCATATCTCCATACGGCCTCTACAGCGTTTCGCCCGAAAGCTTGAGTAACTGTAAGTGTGGTGGACTCTAAAGACTCGTCAATACTATGGCTGTGGATTTAACCACTAGCACGTCAGAGGTATTAGCCAATATGTGACGGGCCACCAGCTATTGACCAAAAGGGACGTCGATGAGCGAACTCATCCTGACACCCTACTGAGCCTGTCATTGACAATATCCGTACAGTCCGGTCCGTTCGTCTATGAGCATCGCATGTCGGGCCTAGGGGGTTGGTAAAAGTCAGACCCCCAAAAGCGGTACAAGTCGTGTCGGAGTGTAGCCCAGAACGCCCTGAGATACTACTGGAATACCTACCAGTAAATCTCCTGCCTCGGCCGAGGGCTTTGCGTAATGGCTCTCCTAGACACAGCGCGACCTCACCCCCAATACCGGGAGAGACGAACCCCTGAAGATCCGCTCACTGCCTCCATGTGGCTCGGGACTGTACCCAACTAAAACCTGTTTGCACGACTCCTTTGAGCCGTGGTAGGGTAGTAATCAAAGTACAGTGGGAACTCACACGAGAAAAATGACGATCCCCAGGTCGATGAACTAACCTGTACACATGTCACCAGGGAACTGCTATCTGACGTCAGGTATAAGACCAACTAGCATGTTCCCGGCGAGTCCTGTCCGGTGTACTCATAACCCAATGAGCACCTGTATACATCTTAGGTGAACCAACTGACACCAGTGGCTTGTGAGACCGGCCACCGCCCTTCGTCGGGGTCTCGACTGTATATACTAGTCTACTCTGGAGAATCGATGCCCTGTCTTGAAATTCCCACGACTAGGGACCTTTTAAGGATGTGCTTATAGACCACCAGCTCTCACGTATATGATCGCCATCATACTGCCGGCAGTCAAGCAAGAATCCTAGGGGCTCTATCAGCGTGTAATAGTGACCTGTAAGGTCACCTCAAGCAGTACACGATGATAAAGGTAAACCAGATAGCATACTATCATCTCGAGTAAGACTGTCCTACCGGGATAGGTCCTCCCTCAATCATTGCAATCACGTGCCTGTGATCCAATAATTGACTCTGAGGGCACTATCTCCAACAGATTAAATGGAATATTTGGTGATCATCGTATTATGCGAGATTCCGTACTGGATGGGATGATGATGATTAACCGAATACGGCCTTATTTTACTTTGACTCGTGAAGTCTTATTATTATCCCGATTGGGAGATTATACAGATATACAGGTCTTACCCACTTTCTAAAAATAATGATTCGTTTTATATTTTAAAAGTGATAATGAAAGGATGTGTTACTTGGATTTCAAAATAATAAATATATATTTTAAAAATATCGCAATCTTCTTGTTTTCAAACAACGTTTCTTTCTACTTTAAAATATATATGTAAGAATATTCAAAGTACTTACCTATTTACTGTTCGTTTACGCTACGCTTACTTTACATATTATTCGTTCGCGCTTTATTTATCTTATTAGTTGTGTTACGCTCATATTACTGTTGCGCTGTGATTATTTTACTTGTTTGTGCCATTATATGTTACCCGGTTGTGCTATGTCTAATTCATACAGACTAAAAGGGTACGAATATGACGAGATTTATATTACTGTGGATATGATGTGATATGATATCAATCCTAAGGGATTGAGTATGTATATATATATATATATATATATATATATATATATATATATATATATATATATATATATATAAGAAAGAGGATTATGATTCGGACACGGTGGATATAACCAGGGATCCATGATATATTTTATTGTGTGTTCAATCCATGAGAGATTGAGGCAGGGATACACAAGATGTCGTCCGGTGATATATGTGTGTTCAATCTATGAGTGATTGAGGCAACGAGACACAAGATATTTGCTGGTGGATATATGAGGGATTGATATAGATGCCCTGCACTAAGATAGATATATTATGTATATGTGAGGGACCGATATAGATGCCCTGCACTGATAAGATATATTATGCTATATATATAGTAACCGAACATGACTGGTCTACGAGACAGTACCTGAATATTATTTTCATATATCGAGATACTAAAGGGTATCCAAAGAAGCTATAGTCTCACTATTTTCCACGTGTTTATAATCGACGCTAGATTTTTTTAAGGAAAACCCTTCCAAATCATTTTCAAAAGACGGGACATATACTTTAAACAAAATGCATATTTTTCTGAACAAATCAATGTCCACTACTTGTGCCGTGATATACACATCATACAGATATTTTGAAAGGATTTTATATACATATATCTTTCGGCTACTTTATGTGATTGCATTTGGGTGCGTGCTATATATGTATTATAACCTTAATTGTGTTTTTGCTTGGTCGTGTATTATAGATATTGCACTACGGCTACGGTGATCGTGATTTGACACCGATATATATATATATATATATATATATATATATGCGCGCACGCGCGGGGTGAGTTGTTGATGAATGGTGTTTGATTATCGTTTCATTGCACAGTATTACATTTACTTCCGTGATTCACATGCTTTCAGATATTTGTGGTTATGTTGTGCCCGTATCGGGCCAGATATTGATTACTTGATGTTGATATAATAACGACACACATACTTATATGCTTCACATGGTAGGATAGCGGTACACGAGCTATACATGAGAGCTTTTTATCTTATATTTCATTGCTCGAACTCTAGTTCGATGCATGCTTATTACTCTCATTGATGTACATATTTATCATACTTTAGTTGTTTCACCATTTATCAATGCGATTTCTAGCTTATTATATAATACTATTCACGAGTTGACAACTCACCCTCGTTGTGCAATAGTTCTTTGTAGGTTTGACCGCTTGAATCAGTAGCGACTTATTTAGCACATCTGTTTTTTTGTGGGCGTGGTTGCGTATATTTTTTAGTAAGTGGGTTAGATTTTGTTTCGGATATTGGCTTGTACCTTATTTGTATCTAGAAGTACTCCTTCAAAGACCGGGTCATGAAAACGCTGGTATCAAAGCTAGGTTTTACCATCATTGAGTCTAGGTTTAACTTTCACGAGCCGAAAAGGACACACAACCGGCACAAGAATTACATGAAGTCAAGTGGACCCCATAATAACCTAAGTAAACCAAAATAAGGAATCTAAATCATATATAAGTGGAAAATAGATGATAATAGGTAGAGCTAAAGTTTTAAAGAAGTTTTGTAAAAAGTAAAGCTTATTTCGAAAGATTGTTTGTAAAACGGACATCACCTCCTTTGTAAATTTTGAATAAAACAGGTACAATGATAAGTATATATCAAACATCCCACATACGGGAGCTAAATCAACGCCCAACGACGGAATCACAAACACACAATAATATACGTCGCCAAGAGGCGAAGGATCAACAAGCGTGATGTAAATAACATAATATATATCAAGTCGACTCCATACGAGTACGACTATAACAGAATATACAACTCTAAAGTCTCGACAATATACTAAACTTGGTTTTTGATGGATTACTTCAAGATATCAATAGGTACAATGCAAATGCCGATACAAAATATGACTCACCAACTCAAAATATGCGCAACCACGTCCAAAAGATAGCAAACGTGTCAAATAAGCCACTACGGATCCAAGCGGTCAAACCTACAAAAAACTATGGCACAACGGGGGTGAGTTGCCAACTCGTGAGTAGAATAATATAACAAGGTAGAAGTCGCATCGATAAGCGGTAAAACAACTATAGCATGAACAATGTGTACATCAAGAAGGGTAAATAAACACGCGTTGAAACTAGAGTTCGAGCGATGAGATATAAAGATAGTAAACTCTTATGTACAACTCTTGTACCGCTATCCAAACATGTAAAATATGAATCTGTGTATGGTTATCATGTTAACATCAAGTAAACAGTATCTGGCTCGGTATGGACACAACATAACCACAAGTATCTGAAAGTATGCGAGTCACGAAAATAAATACAACACTGCGAAATGAAACGCTAATAATCATAAATCGTCAATAACTCACTGCAAATATATATATATATATATATATATATATATATATATATATATATATATATATAACGGTGTCAAATTATGATCACCGTAGCCGTAATGCAATATTTATAACACACGACCAACATAGACACAATCAAGGCTATAATATATATATAACACCCATTCATATACAATTATATAAAAGTAGCCGAAAAATGTATGCATATGAAATTCTTTTAAAATAGCCGTATGATATATATATATATATCGATGAGCATGTAGTGGACGTTGCTTTGTGAAGAAAGGTATGCATCTCGTTTAAAGTATACGCATCGCATTTTGAAAATGATTTATTTAAAAAGGGGTTTTCTTTTGTAAAAATATGTGTCAATCATAGAAACGTGGAAAATAGTGAGACTATAGCTCCTTTGAAAATCTCTTTAGAATACATTGGTGTATAAAAATAATATTCTGATATTATCTCGTGGACCGGTCCTGTCCGACTACTATGTATAGCGTAACATATCTCAACAGTGCAGGGCATCTATACCGATCCCTCACATATATATAATATCCATCTCAGTGTAGGGCATCTATATTGATCCCTCACATCTATAATATACATCTAAGAGCATGACATTTATATCGATCCCTCACATATATCCGTAGAAGTATCATGTGTCAACTACCCTCAATCACTCATGAATTAATCACATATATATCACCGGGATACATCTTGTCTTTCCCTTTCTCAATCTCTCATGAATTGATCACATATATCTATATCTCATGGATCCCCGGCCATATTCATCGTGTCCGAATTATCTTTATCTTCATATATCCCTTTATATATATCCAATCTCTTAGGATTGATATCATATCACACCATATCCACAGTAATATAAATCTCATCAAACTCATACTTTTTAGTCTTTGTGAACTATGAATAGCACAAAAGGGTAACATATAACAGTACAAGTGAGTAAAAAAAAATATAGCGTAATATGAGCGTACTACACAACTAATAAGATAAATAAAGCGTGAACGAATAACATGTAAAGTAAGCATAGCGTAAAAGAAAAATAAATAGGTAATTTCTTCGAATATTCCTACTTATATGTTTTAAAGTAGTGTTTCCCCCAATCAGTGCAAAACTCTGTTCAAATGTTGAAATTTGAAATTTGAAATGAAGCAGTGCTTCATAAAAGCGCTCACACTAAATGCGCCAACGCTAAGAGTCAAAGACTCTGATGCAGCGCTCACGTGCAAAGCACGAGAGCGCTAGCGCTAAGCGAGCCAGCACCAAGAGTCAAAGATTCTGATGCAGTGCTCACGTGCAAAGCACGAGAGCGCTAGCGCGCTAGCTGTAAGTCGATGTACTACACCCCACGACTAGCGGGGAGGCGGAAATATGAAAAATGATCTTGTTTTTTGCTTAAACATCGACTAACCGCATGAATCGAAGCTAAACGATAACTAACATCAAACATAGAAGTTCTAAACTACTATGTGAAGGGATTATACCTAAAGAACCGTGTCCTTCGTTTTTACGAACTCCACCTCCTCCTCGGCCTTCTCTAAGTAGTAGACGATCCACCACGAGAGCTATACTCCAAAATTTGCCTCTAAACTTGAGGCAACTAGGTTTCTTTAAGTGCTAATCAAAGTACCTAGATGATATAGAGTGAGGGTTATGGATTAAGTAGTCTAACTAATCCTTGTACTCAACACATGAGAGGGGAGGATTAGGATTTGAAGAGAGGAAGCTTGAGGAGAGAGAAGGTGAGAAGAATAATGAAATGAGAAAATGAGTTATCATAATATATATCAAGCATTATTGTTTTTCAAGAAAAGAAAAGAAAATGATTTACAACCATGCTTGATAAATATCTTATGGTGATTCATCTCCATGAGTCATTAAGCAATTATGAAGCATTAATGACATGGATGAATCATCCATATGACTCACTAATCTCATTCAATGTATATGCCACCTAAACCTCCTTAGTCACCATTTTCTAGAAGCTTCTCGCGCAATTACGAGAACACCCCTCTTATCCGTGAAAACACGGAAAAACTTTAGACTGTATAAATCCAATAACCGGATACTAGTAACTGGCTTAAACCAAAGCCGACTAGTAAAAACTGTCCGAAAGTCGTACGTGCGTAAACACACGTATACGTCCGAACCCTTGTCGTAAAACCATACGACCTCTATATCGTTTCGCCTGGAGTAGGGAAACTCTCTGTGTGGGACTCTAGAGACTCGATTACTACGCTGGCAGTGGGTTTAACCACAGACCGCAAGCGGCACTAGCTGTACGTAACGGTCCCCAGATAGATGTCGATAAGAAGGCCGATGAGGAAACCCATCCGAACTCCTACTGAGTCTGATGTGACAATCTCCATACATTCCGGTCCGTTCGTCTAAAACTATCGCATATCGGGCCTAGGGGGGCGGCAAGCGTCAGTCCCCTAATAGCGGTATAAGTCGTGTCGGAGCGAAGCCCATTACACCCTGAGAAATTACTGGAACCTACCAGCAAATCTCGCTTGCCCTGGCCAGGGACTTTGCGTAATGGCTCTCTGACACAGCGCGATATCAACCCCCAATACCGGGAGAGACGAATCCTGTCTAACCGCCACTGCCTCCAAGTGCTCGGGACTGCACCCAACTGCTACCTGTTTGCACGACTCTTTTGAGCCATGGTAGGGTAGCAATCTAAGAACAGTGGGACACACTCGAGGCGAAGTAGCAGTGTCAAGTCTGCGGACTATGCTGTACTCATGTCACCTAGGAACTGTTCACCGACGACTGGTATAAAACCAACCAACAGTTCCCTGTGAGTCCTGTCCGGTGTACCCGTAACCTAACGAGCACCTGCATATTATCTCCAGTACGACGTACTGACGGCTGTGGGACAGACCATCTCCCCAACTGGGATGAGAAGCGTACACACTAGTCTACTCCGGAGTATCGATGCCCTGTCTCGATAATCCAACGACTAGGGATCTGAATAAGGATGTGCTTGTAGACTACCCAGCCCCACTAGTGTGACTGCCATCACAACGCTGGTAGTCAGGCAAGATCCTAAGAGCTCTATCAATACGTATACTCACATATTAAGATAGAAAAACCAAGTAGCATACTACCATGTTTAGCAAGACTGTTATATACATGTGAATATACCAAGCTTCCATTAAGTAATATACAAACTAGTATGATACAATAATGGCCCCTAGGGCATATACACTAACACTAGCAGCGCCCGCGCTAAGAGTCAAAGACTTTGATGCAGCGTTCACATGTAAAGTACGAAAGCGCTAGCGCTGGAACTAAATGTTCCCTATCCTTGGATCAAAGATCCAACAAAGATGGGTAAAAATCATCAGATTACCTCTGAAAATTAGAGCACCGTTGGATCAAATATCCAATGGTGATTAGAAATCACCAAGATACAGAATAAATTCTGTATGGGAAAATATTTTCCCAATCTTGTTAAAAACAAGAAGATTGCCTTCTGTAAAACAGAAGCCCTTAGACCAAAAGATCGAACGGTGGGAAACATCCCCAAATCAATCAGAGGAAAAATTTTCTTAACTGATTCAACAAATCAGCCTTCCCTATATAAAGGACCGAAGACTTCAAGTCTTACACAGAAGAACCCCTCCCCCCACAAACTATGAGGAATTTCAAAGAGAAGAGCAAGCTCTCGGAAGAAGAATTTCTTCAAGGTAAATAAAATAGAGAGATCAAAGTATCTCATCAAAAGAAGAAGAATCTAGTTCTTTTTCTAGATCATAGATCTATAAGAAAGAGGTCTTTCACAAAAAGAGATCATAGTATCTCATCATAAAAAAATGGGGAGAAGAATTCAATTCTCTTCAGATCATAGATCCATAAAGACAAAATCTTCCACAAAAATACATAAGAGATTGTAACATCTCCTATAAAATAAGAACTTTGTTCTTATAGCTACGAGACAAAACCTCTTATAAATGAGAATTTAATTCTCAGAGCGCAGAACTGACCAAAGCTTCCTAAAAAGAGCATTAGTGCTCCAATTAAAAAAAGAAGCACCATAATGCTCCAAGACTAGCGCACAGCGCCACAGCTCTCCTAACGCTCCAATTTAAAGAAGTGCCTCCGCGCTCCAAGTCTGGCGCTCAGCGCTTCAAGTGCTATTTTAAAAGAAGCGCCCAGCGCTCCAAGTACTATTTTAAAAGAATCGCTCAGTGCTCCAAGGTTGGCGCTCAGCGCCAAGCGCACCACGCGCTCCTCACGTGGGCGCTATTTTATAAAGAGCACTCCGCACTCATTGACCGGCGCTCAGCGCCAAGCGCGCCACGTGCTTCTCATGTGTGCGCTATCTCACAGGAAGCGTGTTCAGTTGATAAAACTGCACTTTTGACATGACATTGTCCTTACTATTTCTATATAATAAAAGGTGTTTATTATAAATATGACACGTATGAGAGTTTATCTGTAAAAATACTATTTTCATATGTTTATATATTATAATTAACATTATAAAGGAAAATGTAAGCATATAATATCTATGTAATATTTAGTCCATTTAAATATGCTTACCTTATTAAATATCTTTGACCAATTCTCTTAAAACTAAAATATCGTGACAAATGGTTAAGATAATATCTCAATAAAAACAAATTCTACCAACATTATTTATTGAGATAATTGTGCAGAAATTATATCAGGACTGGAATCAAAGAAATCTGAGTTGGCAAGATCAAATCTGCCGAAATAGTAAAGTAAATTGAAGAAATCAATTCTGGTAGAGATGAAGAGAAGATTTTCAGATTCCAGATATCAAGATAGTCTACATGTGTCACCAGAAGAGGCCACAAGAAAAATGAACCCACGATATCCCTAACCAACCGAGGATCCGCGGTCAAACCCACCTCATGGCCGCGGTTCCGCCGCACTTCTGAGGAGTTGGAATCTTGGATTTTTTGGGTAAGATCCTAACAGCTAGTTGCCTTATTAGGAATCTTAGGATTCTGCCTCTGTGACCATAAATAAGAACCGAAAGCCTCTTGGAAAAATTATCAAACCGACGCGATCACGAAGTCCACGACGACTCAAGAATCTTGGTTGATCATCGACAGTTCATCTACCTCCTTAAGAAGAGATCCAGAAGCAAACTGGGGTTTTGTAATCATTTTCTAAAGGAACAAAGTGTACTTGATCTTGTTGATTAATAAAGATAGTTGTTTTCTTATATCATTTTATTTTCTACAGTTTTCAATATGATTTCCCTTTCTATCTTTTCTTTTCCCAACATGCGCGAGTAATTCTCCGCTTGTTAGGGTTCGTAGGATTAGGGTAGATTAATGGATGATGAAAATCCTTAAACTCTTTTTACGTCCTATAAAGTTTATAAACTTTATCAAAAGAATAGTTAACATCCTAATCGGGCGCGCTATCAATTCATTGATAGTCTCGACCGCGATTTGAGATCAGATTAACAATTGTTTTGGTAAAGGCTAGACATGAACGGAGATCGATGTCAAGATAGGGGTTAAGAGTGGGAACCCTTTTCCTTCCAGAAACCCTAATCTGCATGCATCACTGTCGATAAAATTTTAAATCTATTAAAGGATAAAAGGAGTAATCTTTAATTAATCATCCATAACTACTAAATCTTAACGAACCCTACAAGCCCCCTTCTAATACAAAACCTACATCCGTAGTTAATCTAGATCTATATCCTGCATCCGTGTTTGACGTAGATCTAGAATCTACAACCATTCTTCACCATTCTTTATTCTTCCTTCTTTCATAATCAACATGCCCAAAGTAAGATTAAAAGATTTAACGTTTCCCTGAGGACGACCCGTACTCATCTCGGTCTAGCTACACACGACACCGTTATTGATTGCGGTTACAACACAACAACTCTAAAAAAATACAAACAATCAAATGGCGCCGTTGCCGGGGATACGTGCGTAATTTATTTTTCTTACTATTCGTGTTGAATTCTTATTCGATCTATATCATAAATAAACAAACCTGCAAATTGTATATTTAACGATTATTGTGTGAATTTTTCAAGAGGATCAGGAGTCACAGACTTGAGGAAACAGAGAAACAGAGACATTCTTCAAGATCCAGAGGAGCACAGGAGATCACATAGCAAAACTCATCACGAGATACCTCTTTATCGCGGCAGAACCGCAGCAAAAAGTCTATTCGGCGGCGGAAGCGCGGCGGAATTGGAGGATTAGGGTTCCAAACTTCTCTGGTAAATTTCTCAATTCTTTCTCTCTACTCTGAAATCCAATAAAATATATTTCCTGCAGGATTCTTTGCAAAATATCGCCGCTCAAAAATCTTTTTGCAAGGTTTTGTAATTGGTTTGTTTATTCATATTTTAATACGGACTTTAAGGGGCAAGACCAAAATTCAGATTATGTGGGGATTTCATCACCCTTCCTATACCCTACAAATCACAAAACGAGCATCCGCATCAACCCTATATTAATTAAAAAATATCTAGACAAGACACTAAGGACCGTCGCGCTCAAATAGGACAGAGGAAGGTCGTGGGTAATCTATCGCTTATCTGCATTACTTTTGTGGTGCCTAAGCAAATGTGTCTAAGGCAAGTGGTTATTTAATTAGGCCCGCTATTTTCGGTGATTCGTATAGAGGATATCTACCACTTACCTGGCATTTACCTGGTCACAAGAGTAGTAAAGAGGTGGGAGAGGATTGATCCTGCGGCTTGTCCTTTGGAAGTCTAAGAGCGGTCTAAAGACTTGACCTAGGTAACCTTAGTTCTAGGGTTGTTTGTGCAATTTTGTGTGATTTGTCTTAAGTCCGACATTTTTCTAAAACAAACCATTTTTAAATCACACACACACTGCCACTTACGCTAAACCCGCTTAGAGTATGCTCGGCTGGACACGGGATTCTAGTGTCCGTCTTGTCCACGTTCCTGCTATAGACTCCGAAATCGGTGCTTCTTCATCTTCTTTTCCCCCACCATCCACCACATCGACCGAGATGGACGGTACTCCATCAAATTATAATACCACCCTGCCACCGCCCGTAGGTGCGCAGAATCCACCGTGCATTTCTCTCCAAGAGTGATGTTATCCTATACGCGGTCCACTTCCTACCTGTTAATCTATTCCACCAGCCAACGGGGATAATTTTGAAGTTAAACCCCACTACATCAACTTGTTGCCCAAATTTCACAAGCTTGAGTCAGAAGACGCATACGTTTTCATCACTAAATTCGAAAATGTATGCGCAATGATGGGTACTTCACAACTGTCCGTGGATGCTATGCACTTGCGTCTTCTCCCATTCACTTTGTGCGATTTGACAGAAAAATGGCTTTATAATACTGCCGCACACTCTATTACCAATTGGGATGAGTTTGTGATAGCATTCCTTAAGAAATTTTACCCAGATCATAAGACCGCCCGTGTTCGAAGCGAAATCAACCAGTTTACCCAGCTTCCCAATGAACCATTTTGGAAGTGCTTTGAACGGTTCAAGGATCTTCTTGTCCAATGTCCTCATCATGGAATACATAGATGAGATCTGTGCCGAATTATATATGAGGGTATTAATCCAGCGATAAATCAGATGCTTGAAACCGTGTGTCAATGCAATTTCATGTCCAAAGACGATGGTGAAGCCTGGAAATATCTGGAAGATCTCGCTGAAAACACTTTGCAGTGGGAAAGCGTTAGACCGCCTTCATCTAGGGGAGGTATTCATCAGCTCGATGTTTCCATCGCAGCCGAAACAAAAGCCGAAATGGCAGCAAAAGCTGAAATGGCAGCGATGCAAAAGAAACTCGACGCTATTGAGAACAAATTCTCATCAGTCTCCCTAAATCAGGTAACGCTCCCCAAGACCGTGTGTGGTTGCTGTTCCGATCCATCACACTTGACGGAAGAATGTTCTATGAATGCACCGTTTCAAGGTCACGAGCAAACTAATGCTACTTTTCAGCAGCAACCTAGAAACGATCCTTATTCTTCCATGTACAATCAGGGATGGAGGAATCATCCTAAATTTGCTTGGAACCAAAACCAAAACCAAAATCAAAACCAGTTCCAAAGCAATTACCAAAGACCTCCTCCACAGCAACAGCTACCACCACAACAGACTCAGCACCCCTTTCAGTCACAAAATTTTCAAAATCCGGTCAACAATTCTGTACCTTCTAATAATTCTTTCCAAACGACTGGTACCGATAACTCCTCCTCACTCACACAAACTTTGGATTTGTTTATGAATCATTCCATCCAAATGTCGGCTAATATGAGGTCTTCTATTGATACCATAAAGAAAGACTCCGCTTCTCACGGTGAGAGTATTAAATCAATAGAAACCTAAATTGCACAGTTGAATGCCGCGATGAGTGCGAAAGAAAAAGGGAAGCTCACATCTCAACCCCTACCAAATCCTGGCCACTCACAAAATCATAATGTGAGTATCGTCACTAGTTGAGATCGGGAAGAGTGCTGGATAACCGAGTGGGTGAACAAGTTGATGACGTTAGTGATACCAATGATACCCCGGCTGCTACTTCTTCCCCTAATTCGTCTAGTCTCCCACCTTCTTCCGAGCCTATTCTCCGTTTTCCACAAGGCTCGAACCCTCAGCCCACTTCCTCGAATCTATCTAAAATGATCCCCACTCCAATTCTGGGATCCATTCCATCCCTACAATCCTCTCCAATGTTGGACCCCACCCTTATTGATAAAGCACCTTATCCAAACAGGTTAAGGGGCAACAGACCAAGTCCACAAATGAAGAAGATTGTGGAAATTTTTAAGCAAGTTAACATAAACATTCCTCTCCTAGATGCTAATCAACAAGTTCCATCTAATGCGAAAATCCTAAAGGACTTGTGTACTAGGAAGAGAAAAGTTCAAGTACCTAAAAAAGTTTTCCTTACGAGTAATATGAGCCACTGCTTTTACACAACAACTACCCAAGAAATGAAAGGACCCCGGAAGTCCTACAATTTCTATTTCTATTGAGGGTAAAAATATCAATCGTGCTCTACTCGATTTAGGTGCTAGTGTTAACTTGCTTCCGTATTCTGTTTATGAGTAATTAGGGATCAGAGAGTTAAAACCGGCGCATTGCACTCTTCAGATAGTCGATCGATCTATCATCCAACCTATGGATGAGCTAGATGATGTGTTAATCAAAGTCGGGGAATTTATATTCCCTGTGGACTTTATCGTTATAGATACACAACCTGTAGCGAACCCACGATACCAAATTCTGGTGATTTTAGGTCGACCTTTTCTTGCGACTTCCAACGCAATAATCAATTGTCGAAACGGCTCTATGACCCTATCCTTCGGGAAGATATCAATTGAGCTTAACATTTACAAGTTGGGAAGTGAACCCTCCGAACCCTATGCTCATGTGTGTTCTGTCGAAACAATAGATTCCGACAGCAGCGAAATTGAAGAGCTTCACGATACTGATCTCGACTCCGCTACTACATTGTTGTCTGGGTCAACATCTAATGCTAAATGTGAACCTTTTATGGAGTCAGAGTATCATCCCATTCTTTCTGATGAGATTAGTATTCGGGATATCGATGAAAGCTTCGAGAAAATCTTCGCTGATGAACTCGTATTCTTAGAAGACATGGGCGTTGTGATGAATCAAACCCCGATCCAAAGAAGTTGAACCGCCACATCTTCTTCTTATCAAGAATGAGAATGCGAGTAATCTATCGTCATTGTTTCGTCTCTACAAACCGAGACGTAAACCCTTTCCATTACACCTCTTATCTCCTCCACATTTTTTCACGTCAATAGGCGACATATTTTTCCACCAACCTTGGTGCTTCGTCGATAAAATTTTTGAATGGTTGGTGTTGACTTTTGGTCTTTGTAAGGCTTTATTTTGACCAATAACTTTAAACCCCCCTCCAATAATTTTAAAATGCTTAATACTATTTTACTCTAGTTTGGGGGGGAGAAAAATATTTTGGTTCTTGAAGATAAGTTTTTACAAAATTACGAGCCAAAAATAAGTTTGGGGGAGAATTTCACTTTCATTATTTCTTGTCCCCTTTCATAACTTTTCCTCCCAAGTTTACAGATTTTGAGATTTAAAAGATGACAACAGTGAGGACACTACTGCAAACAGGTTTGGGGGAGGTTTGTGGTCAAAATGTCATAAGTCACATGTCAAGTTCTACCCATCATTATCTTGTTAATTTGAACCCATCCGTACATATCCTTGACGTTGGCCAAAATGATAATACGACTGTCCCAAACTGACTCATCTATCTATGCAACAAATGAATACCCAGCAGCTACCAAACACTATGCCTTGGCGTTGGTCAAAATACATAGCTTGAATATTACTGAATACCTAAATGAAATGACGGAGGGCTACGAATGGTTTTGGCGAAACCATGAACGTAGTGAACTTGATATGACCGAAGGAACCTGATAGCTTTTAAAAGGAGTGGTTAAAGCTCCGCTATTTAAAAATATCATCTGTATTAAAATAACCGAGTGGTTTCTTTTAAATTGTTCCAACGATTCATCTTTTGGTTTATTTTCTTTGCATTAAAAATAATGCGTCCCATCATTAACCTATCATTGCAGAAAACAACGAAAATACAACGTCCTCTTATGCCATCCGCATTCGCCACTGGGTCCCGTCATCACCCGTTAGGTTACTTAACTAACGGCAGAGCAGGGGCTGGGCTAGCGCGGGTGTAAAATATAAGTGACGTCTAAATAGATATCATATATAGATATTGTACATTCGTCAGACGCAATAATAGGCATTCCAGATCACATATGAACATTATTGGATTTGCAAGCAATCCACGTTTGTTTAGAGCCTGCAACAAAAGACGGATTACACAGTTGTGATGAATAGCTATTACCCCACCCTAGACCTCTATGGGTACGGCAAACTACCCGCCAAATACCCGAAGTGAAGCGGTCTCCCTCAACAACGTGAGTAGGCCACTAAACACTTCAAAGTACCCGGTAGTTTGTGCACCCCACCTTGGGTCTATCCTAGGAGCAAAAACAGTAAAATGAAATAATACAACGGTGGCTACAACCGCAACCTGGATGTGCCCCGCAAAATTATATTACAACATATTACAATTTCTTTGAATGAATGAATATAACAACCCATCACAAACCCCGGCTAATCATCACAACAGTCCAATACAGTTCACAACCACAAACAGTAAAAACCATTACAGAAATGTGCAACCCCCTGCCAACCGACATACTAGCAGTTAGGGGAGGTTTACGAACACATTATACAATCACAGATATAATCAAATTAGCAAACATCGTAAGATTTCGATCGTGCAAACAATTTAGATTCTACTCCAAAACTTCTCTGTGCACCTGAGACTTGAGCAGAAAAATAAACATTCCAGAAAAGACAAAAACATCACAGAAGAGCCACTGGAAAAACTTGGGCTGAATCGGCTCCAACTCGGCCGCGGATCCGCGGCGGATCGGTGGGATCGGCCGCGGTTCCGCGGCTGTATGGCCGATTCATGAACCCAATTTTTTTCAGTGTTCTTATATTTCTCTGTAGGCTATTCTGCAGGTCCCTGAAAAATTTTTAGAGCCTGTTTTAAATTCGACAGTAACTTAGTGATATCGATGTTTTTTCCGGTTCGTTTTGCGTTCGAAATACATACGACTTTGCCAATAAGTTAATTATTGTTTAGCGAGGCTCTGATACTACTGTAAGTCTATGTACAACACCCCACGACTTGCGGGGAGGTGGAATAATGAAAAACGATCTTGTTCTTTGCGTAAACATCGACTAACCGAGAATCTTTGCTAAATTATAACTAACAAGAAACATAGAAGTTATGAACTACTATGATAAGTGATTATACCTAATGAACCGTGTCCTTCTCCTTTTCGTTATCCACGTCCTTCTCGGCCCCCTCCACGTAATAGATGATCCACCCGAGAGCTATACTCCAAGCTTCACCTCTAACTTGAGGTAACTAGATTTCTTAAAGTGCTAATCTAAGTAACCTAGGTGATATAGAGAAGTGTTATGGATTAAATAGTCTTTACTAATCCTTGGTCTCAACACATGAGAGGGGAGGATTATGGTTTGAAGAGAGAGAGCTTGAGGAGAGAGAAGGTGAGAATGATAATCAATTGAAATTGTTTCTCACTTCTAATATATCATGAAGCATATAAAATATCAAAAAATATAAATCAAATGATTTATCATCATGCTTCATTTAATATGTGCAATGAATCATCAAGTATGTGCAATGAATCATCAAGTGAGTCATTAAGCAATAAATGCTTCATTAACTCACTTGAATGATTCATCTCATGAGTCACAAAATCAATTAATGCTAATGCCACCTTAACCCTCAAGTCACCATCCTTCTAGAAGCTTCTCGCGAAATTACGAGAACGCCCCTCCTATCCGTGAAAACACGGAAAAACTTTAGACTGTATAAATCCAATAACCCGATACTAGAAACTGGCTTAAACCAAAGCCGGCTAGTAAATACTGCCCGAATGTCGTACGTGCGTAAACACACGTATGCGTCCGATAAACACACGTATGCGTCCGAACCCTTGTCGTAAAACCATACGACCTCTATATCGTTTCGCCCGGAGCAGGGAAACTTTCTGTGTGGGACTCTAAAGACTCGACTACTACGCTGGCAGTGGGTTTAACCACAGACCACAAGCGGCACTAACTGTACGTAACGGTCCCCAGGTAGATGTCGATAAGAAGGCCGATGAGGAAACCCATCCGAACTCCTTCTGAGTCTGATGTGACAATCTCCGTACAGTCCGGTCTGTTCGTCTAAGACTATCGCATATCGGGCCTAGGGGGCGGCAAGCATCAGTCCCCTAATAGAGGTATAAGTCGTGTCGGAGCGTAGCCCATTACACCCTGAGAAACAACTGGAACCTACCCGTAAATCTCGCTTGCCCTGGCCAGGGACTTTGCGTAATGGCTCTCTGACACAGCGCGATATCAACTCCCAATACCGGGAGAGACGAATCCTGTCTAACCGCCACTGCCTCCAAGTGCTCGGGACTGCACCCAACTGCTACCTGTTTGCACGACTCCTTTGAGCTGTGGTAGGGCAGCAATCTAAGAACAGTGGGACACACTCGAGGCGAAGTAGCAGTGTTAAGTCTGCGGACTATGCTGTACTCATGTCATCTGGGAATTGTTAACTGATGATGGGTATAATACCAACTAACAGTTCCCCGTGAGTCCTGTCCGGTGTACCCGTAACCTAACGAGCACCTGCATACTATCTCCAGTACGACGTACTGTCGGCTGTGGGACAGACCATCTCCCCAACCGGGATGAGAAGTGTACACACTAGTCTACTCTGGAGTATCGATGCCCTGTCTCGATAATCCTACGACTAGGGACCTGAAAAAGGATGTGCTTGTAGACTACCCAGCCCCCACTAGTGTGACTGCCATCACAACGCTGGTAGTCAAGAAAGATCCTAAGAGCTCTATCAATACGTATACTCAGATATTAAGATAGATAAAACCAAGTAGCATACTACCATGTTTAGCAAGACTGTTATATAACTGTGAATATCCCAAGCTTCCATTAAGTAATATACAAACTAGTATGATACAATAATGGCCCCTAGGGCATATACACTAACAATGATGTCCTTAAATTTTACGGACTGTGGGGTCCTTAAACTCATGGACTATGATGTCCTTAAACTTTATGGACTGTGAGGTCCTTAAACTCATAGACTGTAATGTCTTTAAACTTTACAGACTATGACGTCTTTAAACTGTCACGGACTATGATGTCTTTAAATTGTCATGGACTATGATGTCCTTAAACCCAATGGACCGCAACATCCCTAAACTAAAACAATAGAGTCCAAACGCTCTTTTGTTGGATCTAAATGATCTTGTTAAGTAGATCTTAGTCTAAATTTAGACTAACAAATCCTTAACAAACGTTTAAGTTGATATTAGTCTCAAATGAGATTAATGATCCTTAAACCCAACCCAAAACCAAATCTAAGAAAATACGGATTTGGACTAATCCACGTCCTACGAGCGAGAACATAAATTAGTCTCCGTATACAATCCACGGGCAACCAAAAATAGAACAAACATACACGACATGAAGTGACCATCTAGAGAAGGAGAAAGTGGTTACCGCGATGCGGTAGCGTAATGAACTGCAGGGGCTTGCGCCTGCAGGGAAGAGCGTCCCTACAATCAAAAACCCCTTACCATGAGGAGGAATCTGACGAAATCTGCTACAACGGCCGCATCCGTCTAAACCTCCGATATACGGTGCCATAAATCAACTTGGCATCTTCAGAGAGGTGGACGGATAAAACCAAATAGTATCTGCCCCCAAATTCAGGCAAGACAACTTACGCGGTTTCATCTCTGTTTTCGGTGGCGAAAAGATTCTGGCACGTCCGGTAGGACCTTTTCCTCTTTCCACTCCACACTTCATGTGTCGTGTTTTTCCGCGATCAAATAATTGCGGTAAATATGTTTGTGGTTGCCCTTGGGTGATGGGATACTGAAGCCGACATTTCATCTCTATGGAGAATAGCGTTTTCTCCCACCCTAGCAACTCAGGCTCTGTCATGTCCGGTGGAGTTAAGTATGGGTCGCTTGCAGCCTCAAATCTCTGCAATTCGGCTCTTCAAGAAATCAACAGGCTTCTCTTTGGGTCGATGCTCCCACATCCCACCCTCGGTGCCTCAACGTCGATGGAGGAAGCCCAGAGGAAGTCTGTCTTCCACAGGTCGGTTCCCCAAGCTGCAGCTTTGCCGACAGAATTAGTCCTCAAACAACTGGCACCTGCCAAGGACCAAGGTCGACGCAGGGGGCAGAATATTCAATCTCTCAAAGGAAACAGGGGGCATGCTCGGCAAAATCCTGAAGCTGATCAAATCCCGGCCGTAAGAAACGGTCGACGTCGATATCGGCATCATACAAAATGAGCTGGGGCAGTTCTCCGTATGGTTCCGTTTCCACCCCAGTGGTGAGTGTTGTTGTTCCAACTGGGAACAGCTTCAACCTGTTGTGAGGGGTCAGGCAAAATTCTCCCACCGCAATATTGAAGAGATCCCCACAGCCCATGGAGATCCCACGAGAGCAGAAACTAGTTCGCTCTCTAAAACAACTTTCCTCATATATATATAAGGTGTGGAAGCAGGTGAAGGTCTCTGTCGTCAACCGCGGCTCTTCCCCTAGACGTCAGCCAAATTCTGACAAATTCCCTTTCAAATACAAGGGGACTCATCCCAAGACGAATCCTGATACAGCGGTTCCTCCCAAAAACCAAAGCGGCTTCTCACAAAAAATAAAAAAAGAGTCCTATTAAAGGTCGAGTGTCTAGAGCAAACTCCAAACACCCCAAGCCTGGAGGCATGGTAGTTCGCATAGTCTATGTGGTGAATTCTAAAGACAAAATTCGAGCTTTTACTAGTCACTGACCTTAAACTCGATCCCTGACAAAGATTCAACTTCAACGTGAAAAGCTGCAAGAAACGCTCGCTCAGGCGACAACAAACGCTAATCCATCGCCTAAGGAAAATCCTGAGGACACACCCGAAGAAAGAGTAGAGAAAGAGTCGAATATTGATTTCCTAAAGCGCGCTCTGAAAAAGAGAGATGAATAAGCGGCAGAAATGTCCACTAAAATGAACCAGATGGCCCTAGTGATTCAGAATATGGCTGGAATGATGATTCAATCGGAACCATTGACAAATGAACCGCCGGTAGTTGGTCTTAAAGATAAGGATGACATTTCAAATCCTCTGCAAATCTCATCAACGGTTGGGGAGGAAATGATTCCTAAAAGAAAAGCTGGTCACATATATCGCTCAGCAATTCAAACTCACTACGCCAGTGAAGCATCAAATAGGCCAATCAAGACCGGTCGACCGTATCCGGCGTGCTAGGATCAAATGCAATACCCACCAGAATACATACTTTCGACTCTACATATACAAAAGAATTGGGAATCCTCACCAGCACATCGCGCGATTTAAATCCATGTGCGGTAACACTGGAGAGAACGATATACTTCTCCCCTGACAGTTCGTCAGCTATCTGGCGAGCATTGACTTTGAATAGTATGCGGAACTCCCGAATGATTCCATAAATATCTTCAACGAGATGGAGATGCTCTTCTGTCATAAATTCGCTAGTGTGAATAAACGCACTACCGTAACGACGCTGGTCAACGAAAGGGTTGGACCAAATGAGATTTGGGTTCAATATGTTACCCGATGGCGAAATCTCTGGTCAAATGCGAGCAGCGCATCGATGAAGTTGCAGCCATGGTATGCTCATAGCCACACTTGACCCAAATTCAAAGGTGTTCCCGACCTTCCAAGAACTCATGGATAAAATGGCTCGATTGGATCAAATGAGTCAAGACTCTTTCTCATCCGATGATGACGAGTGATGGCGTTTGTCGCCTACGCTCAACAAAAATAAGCGGCTCTGAAGCAACCTGTCGCCAAAATAGCGACGGCGTGGGTACTCGTTCCCCCAGACATATACACAGGGGGCATATTTCTCACTGGCGGAAGAATCTTTATGTAGAATGGTCATTTCTCAAAAGACAGGAAGGATATTAAGGGGGTTACAAACAGATCCTACAATATAGTGGAATGCCCCGTTCAAAAAAAAAAAAAAAACGGTATGTCCACAAGCAAAATGAGCACGGATGAAAACCCGAAAGGGCGTCTTGAGTAAAAACAGTAAGGCTACCGGCGATGTTTGTGAAAACCCGAAAGGGCGTAGACTCGTAAAAAAAATAAAAGAAACAAAAGAAAAATGGTACGTCCATAAGCTAGATGCACACGGATGAAAACCCGAAAGGGCTCCGTGAGTAAAAACAGCAGGGCTACCGGCGAGTTTGTGAAAACCCGAAAGGGCACAATTTCGTTAAAAGACACTTGCAGGGCCCTCTCGAACTTGTAAGGAAAAAACTACCTGCGCGAGAGCGTTACGACTCACAAAGAAGCGACACACTAAGGGATCCCCACGAATCCTAAGGAGAAATTACACTTACGAGATCCTCACGACTCATAAGGAGAACCCTCTTATGAGACCCTCCCGGCTCATAAGATTCAAAAGCCTTAAGCTAAAGGGATCTGAACCCGTTCTTAAGTCGTCATACACCCCAATATTGCACTACAACCGGTTTAATACTGACCCTTGTATACAATCCACGGGCGCAAATAATCATTTCCTTTCCGAGTCCCACCAACGACATGGAATGCCCTCATTTGATGAATAAACACTTGTAAGTCCTCTCGACTTATAAGGAGAAAACACTCTTGTAAGATCCTTACGACTTATAAGAAAACACACACTTAGGAATCCTCACGATTCCTAAGGAGAAAATGTACCTACGAGATCCTCACGACTCGTAGGGAGAAACACCTTTATAAGCCCTTACGGCTCATGAAGTCAAAATCCTTAGTCAACAGGATTCTAACCCTGTTTGCTAAGCCATCTTTGTTTAGATCGACGAAGGCAAATGACGATTCGCTCCTGGCAATGTCCCAGTTGTAGCGATGCTGATGCCTACATCGGTATAAAGTTCTAGTCCTTTCACGGCAAATGATGATTTTCTCCTGGAAATATTCCAGTCGCAGCGATGTTGATGCTTATTGCGTATCAGATCTTGAGTTCCATACTCGGGAGAAAAATGCATGTAAAATAGCCGAAACGATGGAGCAACTTGCAACAAAATCAGCAAGTAAAATATATGCATACAAAAATAGCCGAAATGATTGGGTAAATCGCAATAAAAAGCAGCAAGTAAAAGGAAAAAAACGGCCGAAATGATTGGGCACCGCGAAAAATAGCCGAAATGATTGGGCAATCGCAACTTTCTCAATACAAAAAGCTGAAATGATAGAGAATCGCGGAAAGAAAACAAAAAAATATATATGAAATGAAACTTTTGCCCTACAGGCGAGTCCATACTGATCCCAGTATACAATTCATGGGCATATACAAAAAGGGAACCACATTTCCCCACCAGGCTCTTTTAAATAGAGAGTCAAATCTCAACGGCGACATCTACAGCCTAGAGATCATCAACGGCGTTTCCCCCTCATTCCAGCAGGATACGGACGTGACACCACCAATCGGAGCCACGGCAAAGTCCCTAGTTCCAAGACTCTGCTGTTAACAGACACCCGAATGTCGATCCTCGACACCGTAGAAAACAGAGATAGTCGATCCCCGACACCGTAGAAAACGGAGAAAGTCGATCCCTGACACCATAGAAAACGGAGAAAGTCGATCCCCGACACCGTAGAACGGAGAAAGTCGATCCCAGACACCGTAGAAAACGGAGAAAATCGATCTTCGACACCGTAGAAAACGGAGAAAGCTGATCCCCGACACTAGAAAACGGAGAAAGTCGATCCCCGACACTGTAGAAAACGGAGAAAGTCGATCCCCGACACCATAGAAAACGGAGATAGTCCACCCCGACACCGTAGAAAACGGAGAAAGTCAATCCCGACACCGTAGAAAACGGAGAAAGTCAACCCTCAACTTTCCCATCGAAGCAATGCTTCGACTCGGGAACAAGTCAACTCATCAACCACTTACGAGTCCTCTCGACTTGTAAGGGAGAAAATTTTCTTGTGGGATCCTTACGACTCTCAAGAGAAAATACACACTTAGGAATCCTCACGATTCCTAAGGAGAAAATACACCTACGAGATCCTCTCGGCTCATAGGGAGAAGTCTTTATGAGACCCTCACGACTCATAAACTTGAAAAGTCTTAGGCGACAGAACTAAACCTGTTTCCTAAGCCATCGTTACCCTACAAAGGGTTCAAGATGAACTGTTATCTATCATCTACAGGCTACACTTGCTAAAGTAGCATGCCAACAACACAGCAAAGAAAAGAAAGCGATAATAGGAGATAAAAAAAATGTGTCTTTTATTCATGAATTCAATTGAGTACAAGATACATCATATAAAAGAATAAATAAGAAAAAGAATAAAGGCATGTTATTCATAAATTACAAAATTTCGATCGATACAAAGTTGGCTACTGAGAAGGAAGCGTTTTTAGCAAATCAGCAAGCCGCTCTCGCACTTCTCTCAATTCCTTTGCATGATCAGTCGCCGCGGCCAACTCCGCTTCAATTCGAGCCCGCTGCTGCAAACAGGATGAAAGCTTCTCGTCGATTTCCTGCTGAGCGGCTTCCTGACTCTGCGTAACCTGCTCAGTGAAGTCAAGCTTTTTCCTTAACACCATCCTGAGATATATCGTCGGAGGTTTTCAAAAATATCCTTCAGCTGTGCAGCATTCGCTTCGACCTGGGCACGCAATTGGGCAGACTCAGTGGAAGTCGCCTCACATTCTTTTCGCTTTAGGGTCGCTTATTGTTCAAAATGGCAAAGGAAAGGAGTAGCACTCTACTCAACCCATGCAGCTCGCTTGGAGTTCAGAGCTGATACTTCTGGAGCGGGACGCTTGAGCTTAATATCATGCAGGCAGACCTCGATCTTCCTGCAGCAATTAACCCAAGACTCGACGATGCCTTCATCATGAAAGTTTACGAGCATCGCCAGCAAGGGATTAACCTTAGCAGCAAAGTATGCAGCAGATGCGAGGGCCTCGGTATCAATATCCTCGACGAACTCGCTCAACATTCGCAGGCTCGTCGCATCGCCTCTGGAAGATGGACGTCTAGAAAAGGGCCCTGCCGGCATTAAGATGCGAGACTCAAAGGGAGCTGGAGCTGGTGCAATTGCTGCAAAACAAGTTATGGTCAAATGTCAGCTCAGGAGATAAAGAAGAGGCACGAGCGATGGAGTATACTATACAGGCTGCGGCAGGCGGCAAAGTTGGGAGTACCAGAGGCGAGGCTATTCTTTCGTCCCCTCCTCCGATCCATGGCACTGCGATCAATACATGGAAGGCTTAGTAACATCACGGCTATTCGTAAAAGAAAGAAAGAAACAATAGCTGAAGGATATACTAACCAACACCAGCGGGCGGAGTGACTTCCGACTGAGAGGAGAAATGCGGGTTCAACACCTGATACAGATGATCAAAGAGGACTCCTGCAGAGTAGCGACGATACATGTTCAGTACAAGGAAGACAGTGTTCATAGTTCAACTAAGTAAATCACGAGTCTATACCTTCTAGCATTTGAAAAGACATAAGAGAAGGTAAGGGAACAATAACCGTCATGGCGATCGAAGGTGCTTCTGATGGCACGATCTCAGCATTCGCTGCACCTACAAACAAAACATCATCAGAATAAGCTGAAAGAGGTTGTGAAATAAAAAAGAACAGTGATTCAGGACTTACCTGATGGGTCGCCAACCAAAACCGCAACGGAAGCATCACCGGGCGTTGCAGCTTCTTCGCTCTCATTCAGAGGAGTAGTCTCAGCGCCCATGGATTCGTCCACTGATTCGACGAGGACCGTCGTGATACTGTGATGCCCGCCAATAGCAAGGGACCACAAGGGGAAAGAGCGGCGGTCTGGCCAGTCCCAGACTCCTGAGAGGGAGTAGCCGCTTCGGGCTCTCTAGTCGCCGTCATCTCGCCTGCCATCTCATCGCCAAGACTTGGTCCTGCGGAATATGATGTATGAGAATTTGCAGATCGACTTCTAATAAAAAAACCATGCATTACGTTACCTTGCGAAAGATTCTTTTCCGCCTCCCGAACCGCGCGCGCAACCCGTCTGTGGGCGGTAGACAGGACAGCTGGAGCACCCTCTAAGGGGATAGCGATAAAGGGAGTGGTGCTTGAGCCTGCACCTACAGTCAGAGCGGCGTCACGCTCCTTCGCTGCGCCCTTTCTGCGTTTCTTTTCGGTCTGATCGGTGAGAAGCGATCTCCTCAAGACCTCTGTCAAAAGGACGTCGTCGTCCGAACCAACAGCTGCCTCTGGAGCCATTACGGTGTCCGTCATCGGCTGCTTAAGTGAAGCCTCCTGAGGAACTGTCGAGGGAGCTGGGGCCACAATAGTCGGCTCTAGCAACGTCACTACATCACCGCTCGGGATTGGTACTGCACTCGGAATAACCTGAGTCGAGGTAGTCCCTGTAATAAGATGAAAAAGAAGGGTCAGGCTACCCATGAAGAAAAAGGGAATGAAGGCGCAATAAGCCGAAATATACCGAGACCCAAGGAAGCGCGAAGCCTCTCTTCCTCTTCAAAAGTCTTGAGGGAAGCTGCGAGAGCCTCTTCGGCGGAGATACCTGTTGAAGAAGAAAGCGTCAGTTAAAGTATAATAATTAAAATAGCCGCGGAAAGATATGACCAAAGTATACCTGATTGTGCGATTGTGATTAGTGCTGCTTCATCGCGAGCTAGTTGCTCTGAAACCGCGATGGCAGCCTGTAGATCGGTATCATCTGACACCATAAATAAACCCTCATTGGTCCCGTACTCACTTAGGCCCTCGCTTTAAGGGGCATGAGGTTCCTGACCGAATGCAATGTCCGCAGAAAATATCGACTTCTTCTTCTTCTGTGAGCGGTCGCTGGCAGCCGGCAACAAGAGCTTGCGCTTGGCGGGCAACTTCGGGCGACGAGTCCCGATCTCCGCACCCACGCCAGAATCGGGAGACGCCACAGCTACCGCTTCTATAGGTACGCAGGGTAGGGGAAAATCAGGTATAATGCGCGGGACCACCGCCGCAACAGCTTCTCTCAAGGGAGGACGGACGATGGTTCGTCACTTCAAGGGAACGGCTGGATTACCAGCGGGGACGGTGCCCTTGCGATCAAGCAATAATCGCTTTTCTTCTCTAATAATGGCACCCATCGAATGCTGATACCATGCCACATATGCATTCAAGATTCGCGGAACGCAACTCGGCTCACTGATAAAGAAATTGGAGCCGGTGTTCAACTGCATAAAATGGTGCAATGCGTTGCGAATACCTTCTTCTGTGGCAACTGGCTCAGCTAGGAAGGCCTCGAGCGGGACGCCCTGATTATAGCTTGATTGCCGGGCGAAACGGTGTGGGTTGTACCTCATAAACAGCGCCGAATCATTCTGCCTAAACACCAAAAAGCCCGGCCTGATTGAATACAGGTGCAAAATCTCCCAGGCCTTCAATGTAGAAGCCCCGTCTTTAAAGGTGTTCCGCAGCGGCTGCACCGTCTTAGTGGACTCTTTGCCGATAGTTAAAACCTTATCGACAAAAGTCATGCCATCTCCAACCATACGCGGACGAAGGAGCAAACCCCTAGCCTCCCGCTATGACGAATTTAAAACGGGCGCGTCAACTAGGCGCATAATCCGAGGGAAGTTGTAACTGTTGTAGAAACAAGGTCGTTTATGGGCACCAAAAACGCCAAGTGCGTGCAGCTCGATCCATGACGTAAAATAATGTAACGAGAAAGTGACGGGCTGTACCCCGGGCTGAGTGGTGTCCGCCGCTTAGCCAAGACCATGGTACAGGTGTGCCAACCCAGCAATCCCGATAGCCACTTGCATTCCCACAACCATACGATGGGCTGGGTAAAAGACTGATGGCCTCATATAATGAGGGTGCATTGGAAGCACGAACCAGTTTAGCCATAAGCTAATGAACCCCAGCACGAACGTCTCTTTATTGATGTCCGGAGCAGCAAGCTCCGCGAAGGGAATGACAAGAGCAGCCGGAATAAAGAAACTTTTTAAATCCGTTTCCGCCGTCGGTTGGTTATCCAAACCAAAACCAAACGGATCGTCAAGTGATTGTTACGAAAAGTTGTTTGTAGTTTAACCGCAATCAATAACGGTGTCGCACGTAGCTAGACCGAGATGAGTACGGGTCGTCCTCTGGGAAACGTGGAACCTTTTACTTTTACTTTAGATGTGTTGAGAAAGAGAGGAGGGATAAAGAATTTTATAGAATGGTTTCTAGATCTACGTTCAACAAGAATGTAAAATATAGATCTAGATTATTTTAAAGATGTAATTAATATAATAAGAGGGCTTGTAGGGTTCGTTAGGATTTAGTAGTTATGGATGATTATTTAAAAGTTACCCTTTTTATCCATTAATAGATTTAGAACTAGAATGACGGTGATGCGTGTAGATTAGGGTTTCTGGAGGGAAAAGGAATCCCACTCTAAACCCTTATCTCGACACGGAACTCCGTTCATATCTAGACTTTACCAAAACAATCATTAATCTAATCTCTAATTGCGGTCGGAACTAGCAAAGAATTGCTAGCGCGCCCGATTAGGATGTTAATGATTCTTTGATAAAGTTCCTAAACTTTATAGGACTTAAAAAGGATTTAGTTATTTTCATCGTCCATTAGCCTACCCTAATCCTACGAACCCTAACAAGCGGAGAATTACTCGCGCATGTTGGGAGAAGAAGATGAAAAGAAAGAGAGGGAAAACATAATGTAAAATGCAAAAGAATTAAATAAAATAACTACCTTTATTAATCAACTTGATAATCTACACTTTTATTCCGTAGAAAATGATTACAAACTAGTTGCTTCTCGAGCTTTCCTAAGGAGGTAGATGAACAGTTGATGATCAGCCTGGATGCGTGAGCGTCAGGGGCTTCGTGATCTCTTCGGCTTGATAACTTTTCCAAGAGGCTCTCGGTGCCCTTTTATAGTGCAAAGCCAGAATCTTTAGGTTGGAAACTTGGTAAAATTCAGCAGTGATTGATCTCCCAAAATTTTAGCAAAAGATCTCTCTAGATTGCCGCGGATCCGCGGCCAAAGGGGGGGTATGGCCGCGGATCCACGGTCATTTGATCACAACTCTTCATCAAATTTTGGGGTTTCTGTCTTTGTGACATTTGGCAATCCTAGACACCTTCAGATTTCAGAAATCTTCTCTCGGTTGCTTCCAGACTTGGTCTTCAAGTTTTGCTTCTTAATTTGGCAAGTTTTCTTCAACAACTTGATTTGTTTGATAAATTCTGCATAACAACTTGGAAAATTCTGCACAACAACTCAAATAAAATTTAGTAGACCTAGTTCTAATAGGATTAGGTCAATGAATTTATTTGCATACATTTTTCTACCAAATACTAATTAAAATATATTAACACATGGAAAATAATGTTTTTACACATAAACCCTCATATGTATAATATATTATAATAAAGTCCTTTTTTAATATGAAAATGGTAGGAAAAATGTAATACAAATGTGCAGTTTTATCAACTGAACAAATACCCTCAAACTTATCTTTTATCGTCCCGAGCAAACTAGTTTATTTAAGAGGAGAAAAAGAAAGGAGAAAACTAAGCACACTTTCGTAGGCAGACACGATTGCACTGAGCACGTGCAACAAGCCGTTAAACCTCTAGGTGTCCCTAGTAGGAGGAGTGTTGTCTCCTGAGGGTTTTCAGCGGATTACATCCACAAAATCCAATAACAAAAGAAAGATGGTGAAATTTACATATAAAGACAAGAACCATAAAAGAAAGGCCTTGAAAAGAAGAGTTTCCAACTATACTAGCTTTTCAGTTGTCATGAGCCCTATCTTAATAGTCATGAAAAAATGTTAGAAATCACATCATCCCTCAATAAAACATCGTCTTTATTCTTCATTTCTACCTTTCATCCAAACATTGATCATATAACCCCACGTGTGTGAAATGGACATCCCTACACTCGGAGAATTCAATTCAAGCTATCATACTCTTGTCCATCTACCTTAGTATTTTTTAATTTAATGAATATTAAGATTTGCTCACACATTTTCATGCGACCGTTAATACTTCTTGAGGTACTAACAGACCGATTACTCATGTGCTTGCTGATTCGGTGATAATCTTTTCCTCGTCTTGCACCACCTAAGGCTTAGCAGTGACTCCCAAACCAGTTGGCCTTAGGGCACTAGGTGAAGAGGCACCCTCGCTATATTTTTTTATTGCTGCCTTGGCGATAACAAAACCAGTGTTCATTTTTCTTTTCACCATTTTTATATTTTCTTCATTTTTTTTTTCATTTCCTTCATACTTTGGCTTTTAGACAAGAGCATTTCAAGGTATCCTCTACTATCCCGAGTTTCAAGACGTTTGTAAGTGCATATAGTAGGGTATCAACATTCAAATGTTTGGCTTCCAGAATAGAAACTATTTTTCAGACTTATTTTATCCTCAGATTAGTGACTTCCTTCATCTTACTAACCCTTGGGACAACAGCTCATAACTACTTATTACTAGTTCGTTTAAGAAAACTTCTAGTTTTCTTGGTTTTCTTAAACTATTCCTATCTTTTGGATGTGATTTTTCACTTTCTACTCTTTTGTTATAAAAGAATTTTTTTTTAATTTTTGAAAATGTTGTGCTTATGCAAAGTCCGGATGAGAAAGGGTGAGGGTTGTGGTAGGCTTGTGACAGCCAACGTAGAACTTTGTCACATTCTATGACATGAACCATAATAAGAATATCGTTGGGGCGTCCCCTACTCAGCGACGCGCTACATCGGATCCCGGGTGTAGTGTTAAATATGCAAGGGCTTCTCGGTCGTCGTCCAGATGCGGCGCGCTACATCGGACCCCGGGTGTAGTGACAAATAAGCAAGGGTCGTCGTCTACAGACGGCGCGCTACATCGGACCCCGGGTGTAGTGACAAATAAGCAAGGGTCGTCGTCCAGAGACGGCGCGCTACATCGGACCCCGGGTGTAGTGACAAATAAGCAAGGGTCGTCGTCCAGAGACGGCGCGCTACATCGGACCCCGGGTGTAGTGACAAATAAGCAAGGGTTTCATAGGATTCGTCTAGCTTTCTGGAACATAGGTTCCCTTACGGGTAGACTAATAAAATTTGTGGAGGTGATGATTAGGAGGAGAGTTGGTATTATGTGTTTGCAAGAAACTAAGTGGGTAGGTGAAAAGAGTAGAGTCATCGAGCCTTGGGGTTATAAGCTTTGGTATACGGGTAGAGATAAAAATCGTAATGGGGTAGGCATAATCATAGATAGACGGTTGCTTGAGGATGTAGTTGAGATTAGGAGAAAAGGTGATAGAATTTTACTGGTTAAGCTTATTCTAGGTGGAGAGATCCTTAATGTTATTAGTGCTTATGCACCACAGATAGGTCTTGATGACGCTAGTAAGCGTCTATTCTGGGAGGATTTAGACGAGGTAGTGCAAAGTATACCTAGTGGAGAGAAGTCATTTACTGGTGGTGATCTTAATGGACATGTAGGTACTAGTCGTAGTGGGTTTGATACTATCCATGGAGGTTTTGGTTTCGGACAAAGGAATGAAGTAGGTGACTCGATTCTAGATTTTTCTTTATCTTATGACTTGATCTTAGCAAACACCTGGTTTAGGAAAAGAGAGTCCCACCTTATCACTTTTAGGAGCGGATCAAGTGCTAGTCAAATAGACTTTTTTCTGACGAGAAGAATAGATAGAGGTTGTTGCATCGACTGTAAGGTAGTGCCAGGTGAGAGTGTAACCACCCAACATAGACTTTTAGTTCTAGATTTTCGATTTAGAAGAGAACCTAGGAAGATTAGACGTAAGGTAGAGCCTAAAATTAAATGGTGGCGATTGAAAGAAGGTAACCAAAAGGCTTTTATAGATCGTGTAGTACAAGAAGCGGATTGGCAGTCGGAAGATGATCCAGACAAAACATGGAACAAAATGGTTAGTTGTATCAAGAAAGTAGCTAGAGATCTACTTGGTGAGTCGAGAGGTGGTGCTCCACCATCTAAGGACATATCATGGTGGAATGAAGATGTAAAGGCTGCTATTAAAATTAAAAGGGATTCTTATAAAGATTTGAAGAAAAGTAGAGATGTGGAGAGATTTGAGAAGTACAAAATGGCTAAAAAGGAAGTTAAGAAAGCTGTTCGGGAAGCTAAATCTAAGGTCTACAAGGAGGAGTACGAGAAATTAGACACTAAAGAGGCTGCAAATGATATATACCGGATTGCTCGAATGCGGGGAAGGAAGACTAGAGACTTATGTGCGGTCAAGTGTGTCAAAAATGAAAATCATAAGGTTTTAGTTCGAGATGAGGATATCAAGGAAAGATGGAGAGATTATTTTGACAAATTGTTCAATGAGAGCTTTACTAAGAATTTGGATGGACTTGTCATTCAATCTCAAGATATAAATCGTGATTTCATGCGTAAAATAAGACTTCCTGAGGTTAAAGAAGCTTTGAACAGAATGGGTTTAAGAAAAGCGGTTGGTCCTGACGGGATTCCTATCGAGATTTGGAGATACTTAGGAGAAATAGGCGTTAAATGGCTGACAGATCTGTTTAATAAGATTTGGCAGACAAAAAAGATGCCAAATGAATGGAGGAAAAGTATCCTTGTACCTATCTACAAGAATAAGGGTGACATTCAAAGTTGCTCCAACTACCGTGGAATAAAACTGATGTGTCACACCATGAAACTTTGGGAGAGAGTGATTGAACACAGGCTAAGGAAGGATATTAAGATAACAGAGAACCAATTTGGGTTCATGCCTGGACGATCGACGACAGAGGCGATTCATTTGCTTCGTCAACTTGTCGAGCGCTTTCGAGAGAGGAGAAGAGATTTGCATATGATATTTATTGATTTAGAAAAAGCGTACGACAAGGTACCTAGAGAGGTATTATGGGGGACAATGATGAAGAAGGGGGTCCCCGTCAAGTATATTGACATAATCAAGGATATGTACGACGGAGTAGTGGCAAATGTCAGAACTTGCGGCGGCTTAACAAGTGATTTTCCGATTACTATTGGTTTACATCAAGGATCTGCATTAAGTCCATTCCTGTTTACCATCGTGATGGATGAGCTTACTAGAACTATCCAAGATGAGGTCCCTTGGTGTATGCTATTCGCTGATGATATTGTTCTAGTAAATGAGACGAAAGCAAGGGTTAATGCCAAATTGGAATTATGGAGGCAAACATTGGAGTCTCGGGGATTCTGATTGAGCAGGTCCAAGACAGCATATATGCACTGCAAATTTAGTAGCCAGAGAAGTCAAAACCATATTGGTATAACATTGGAAGGGCAAGAGATATCACCGAGCGACCAGTTTAGATATCTAGGTTCCATTATCCAAAGGAATGGGGAGATCGATAGTGATGTTAATCAAAGGATCCAAGCTGGTTGGTTGAAATGGAGGAGTGCAACAGGGATTTTGTGTGATCGTAACTTTCCGTTAAAATTGAAAGGGAAGTTTTATCGGAGCGCTATTCGGCCTGCCTTATTATATGGTACAGAATGCTGGGCTCCTAAGAAGCATCATACACAGAAGATGCACGTAGCGGAGATGCGCATGCTTCGTTGGATGTGCGGTAACACTAGAAAAGATAAGGTGCGAAATGAGGATATTCATGCAAAAGTTGGTGTAGCACCCGTGAAGGAGAAGATGCGGGAAAACCAGCTAAGATGGTTTGGTCATGTGCGACGCAGACCTATGGAAGCACCGATTCGACGAATGGAGACTCTCGATATGGACAATGGCAAAAGGGCAAAAGGGAGACCGAAGAAAACATGGATGGAGGTGATACGAAACGATATGGTTGCCAAAGGACTCAATGAAAGGATATTGTTTGATAAAAGTGAGTGGAGACAGAGGATTCATGTGCTGGACCCGGCGTGATTCTCATGTTGGTTCATGTAGCCTACCCCATATGCTTGGGATAAAAGGCTCAGTTGTTGTTGTTGTTGTTGTTGTTGTGCTTATGCAAAGTATGATGCAAATTGATGTGTAAATAAGCACAAACCTCCCCTAAACCTGTTTTCAACAGTGTCCTCACTGTTTCTATCTGCTGGATCACAAAAACCTGTAAGCTTGGGGGGAAATTATTAATGGGGGGCAAAAATATATGAAAGTGAAAATTCTCCCCCAAACTTATTTTTGGCTCACAAATTTGAGGACAAAAGTTATGATCAAGAGCCAAAAATATACCCCTCCTCAAACATGACTTAGACAATACGAAGCATTTTAAGAGGGGGTGAGTCATTTGGTCAAAGTAAGACTTTACAAAGACCAAAAGTCAACACCAACCATTCAAAGATTTTATCAGTATATCGTATAGGTTGGTGGAAGAATGTGTTGTATCGAGTCAAGAAAAAGTGGGGAAGGTATAAGAGGTGGTCAGGAAAGGGTTTGAATTTAGAGAAAAGAAAGAATGAGGAGGAATGTGAATGATTAGGAAGAAGGAATGGTGACGGTTCAACCTCTATAGGTGGAGATTGATCAATCACAAAATCCGTATTGTTTAAAAATTCAAGTTCGTCAGCAAAAAGTTCTTCAAAACTTTTATCAATGGTGTGATTGAACATTTTGCTGTCAAAGAGTTTTATGCCAGAATTTATTCTACTTGATTCATAAAAAATCACTGAGGTAGATGACTCGAAAAACTCATCTACCTCTTTTTCAAAAATATCCAAATCAAGTTGAATTTCTGGTATTATTGAACTTGAATTAACGGATTGTGATTTATCAAAACTCACTGAAACTATAGGAATAGAAGAAGAACCGGAGAAAGTAGAAGGTGAAATGGGTAAACAAATTGGTGTGTCGAGTATTGCTGAACCAGATGTGGAAGATGGAGGCTGTATTTCGATCTGATCTTCGGGTATACCTTTATCATCAATTTCAAGACATATTTGGGATTCGGGAAGAATTAAAGGCTCAAGATGATGACCACAAGGAAGTGAAAAGAATTGATGAATTGGTGGGATAAGATCATCCAAAATTTCGGGTTCATCAATCAAAATATCCCCAACGTCAATCACCTCATTCAAGTGATGGGTAAAATTCTCAAACTCCTCATCAAAAGTATGGTTTTCAATCAGTTTTGGTTCAAGAGTGGAGGTGTAGAGATCACAAGGGTTGGGTATGGTTTCACTTGAAAGGGACCCTTCACAGTTGGGTAAATCAAACACTACAAAGTCACACAACTTATCAGACATTGTACTTGATGAATCTATGAAACTGGAGTTGTGGAGTTCAGTTTGGAATGGAGATGTTTGATTAGGAAGGGTGTACAGTTCTGTCTTACTACGCAAATCCTTCATAATTTGATTCGTCAGTTCCATAAATTTTTCTAATGTCTGCTCCAGACTAGTCTTGGGTTGATAAGGGGTTTCAGTATAAGATTGAAATTCCTGTGGATAATTAAAACTCCCAAATGACTGATTAGAAGAACTGTCTAGAGTAGGTGGAAAAGTCGGATTGGATTGATAGGAACAGAATGGTTGCTGAACTTGGGTTGGAGTAGGATCAATATTATGATAAGAAGAATATTGATATGGGTTGGTTCGTTGGCTATATACAAACCGCATATCAAACTCTTCTCCGGACAGTGGTGGTGATGGTTGATATTGGTCCGGATTGAAACTTTGGCCTCTAGACCTAGCTATGTGCTCAGCAATGGACATTCTTCTAGGGGCTTCCTCACTCTGGGTATGAACTGAAACAGGTGTCGGATTACGATACGGTTAATAAGACCTAGATTGAGGTGGCCAACTGTTTCTTCCTGCTTGTTCTATATGATCTCTTAAGGACATGGAAGAGCCGGACGGTATACCGAAGGGATTTCGAAAACAAGAGATATCTGGTTGTGGACAGCAAAGCTCGGCGAGTGTTCTTCTGTTTAGGTCACCCATTATAAGAATAGAAGAAGGGGAAGGGGTAAAAAGGAGAGAAAGTAATTGGTTTGTTTTAAAAAAAAGACGGATTTAGACAAATCACAAAAATACATAACCCTAGAACTATGGTTACCTAGGTCCAGTCTCTAGACCGCTCCTAGACTTCCAAAGGACAAGCCGCAGGATAAATCCTTTACCGCCTCCGTACTACCCTTGTAGCCAGGTAATTGCCAGGTAAGTGGGAAGGAACTACGTCGTGGGCCTAATTAAAAACCACTAGCCTTCGACACACTTGCCTAGGCACTACAAAAATAATGCGGATAAACGAAAGATTACCCACGACCTTCCTCTGTCCTTATTGAGCGCGACAGTCCTTAGAGTCTGGTCTAGATATTTTTTAAATTAATGAAGGGTTGATCTATATGCTTGGTTTGTGATTTGTGGGGCTTAGGAAGGGTGATGAAATCCCCACCTAATCTTGATTTGGTCCTTGCCCCTTAAAGATCCGTATTAAAATATGCAAAAACAAACCGAAAAACAAAACTTTGCAAAAAGATTTTTGAGCGGTGATATTTTGCAAAGAATCCTGCAGAAAATAGATTTTATTGGATTTTAGAGGAGAGAGAAAGGAGTTAGAATCTTACCAGAGAAGTGTGAACCCTAGATCTCCTGTTTCCTCAAGTCCGTGACTCCATATTTCCTCGCAAAAATTCATACAATAATCGTTAAATATACAATTTGCAGTTTTGTTTTAATAATGATATGACTCGTCTAAGAATTCAACACAAATAGTAAAAATAAAAAATTACGCACGTTTCCCCGGCAACGGCGCCATTTGATTGTTACGAAAAGTTGTTTGTAGTTTAACCGCAATCAATAACGGTGTCGCACGTAGCTAGACCGAGATGAGTACGGGCCGTCCTCTGGGAAACGTGTAACCTTTTACTTTTACTTTAGATGTGTTAAGAAAGAGAGGAGGGATAAAGAATTTTATAGAATGGTTTCTAGATCTACGTTCAACAAGAATGTAAAATATAGATCTAGATTATTTTAAAGATGTAATTAATATAATAAGAGGGCTTGTAGGGTTCGTTAGGATTTAGTAGTTATGGATGATTATTTAAAAGTTACCCTTTTTATCCATTAATAGATTTAGAACTAGAACGACGGTGATGCGTGTAGATTAGGGTTTCTGGAGGGAAAAGGAATCCCACTCCTAACCCTTATCTCGACACGGAACTCCGTTCATATCTAGACTTTACCAAAACAATCATTAATCTAATCTCTAATCGCGGTCGGAACTAGCAAAGAATTGCTAGCGCGCCCGATTAGGATGTTAATGATTCTTTTGATAAAGTTCCTAAACTTTATAGGACTTAAAAAGGATTTAGTTATTTTCATCGTCCATTAGCCTACCCTAATCCTACGAACCCTAACAAGCGGAGAATTACTCGTGCATGTTGGGAGAAGAAGATGAAAAGAAAGAGAGGGAAAACATAATGTAAAATGCAAAAGAATTAAATAAAATAACAACCTTTATTAATCAACTTGACAATCTACACTTTTATTCCGTAGAAAATGATTACAAACTAGTTTCTTCTCGATCTTTTCTAAGGAGGTAGATGAACAGTTGATGATCAGCCTGGATGCATGAGCGTCAGGGGCTTCGTGATCTCTTCGGCTTGATAACTTTTCCAAGAGGCTCTCGGTGCCCTTTTATAGTGCAAAGCCAGAATCTTTAGGTTGGAAACTTGGTAAAATTCAGCAGTGATTGATCTCCCAAAATTTTAGCAAAAGATCTCTCTAGATTGCCGCAGATCCGCGGCCAAAGGGGGGGTATGGCCGAGGATCCGCGGCCATTTGATCACAACTCTTCATCAAATTTTGGGGTTTCTGTCTTTGTGACATTTGGCAATCCTAGGCACCTTCAGATTTCAAAAATCTTCTCTCGGTTGGTTCCAGACTTGGTCTTCAAGTTTTGCTTCTTAATTTGACAAGTTTTCTTCAACAACTTGATTTGTTTGATAAATTCTGCATAACAACTTGGAAAATTCTGCACAACAACTCAAATAAGATTTAGTAGACCTAGTTTTACTAGGATTAGGTCAATGAATTTATTTGCATACATTTTTCTACCAAATACTAATTAAAATATATTAACACATGGAAAATAATGTTTTTTATACATAAACCCTCATATGTATAATATATTATAATAAAGTCCTTTTTTAATATGAAAATGGTAGGAAAAATGTAAAACAAATGTGCAGTTTTATGAATTGAACATCAAGCTTGGCGAACAGCGCAGTTTACTTCGATAAGGTTTCCGGACGAAGAAAGCGAGCGATGAAGTTTGCGTAGCTGACTCCATACCCTCCGGACTTCAGAAATAGACTTTCGTAGATATTCAACACCTTGATCAAGCTCGGGAATTGATGTTGAATGGAGTTCTCCGAGGTAAGACCCATTACCATTGATTTGTTGGCAAAGATGTAGTCTTCCGGATGAAGCAGCTCCTCGTAGTGTTCTCCCCTAACGGGTAAGCCAGAGATCTCTGCAAACTCCTCTAAAGATATTGAGACTTCTCGATCCGAAAAAAGGAAGGTGTGGGTCAGAATATTCCATTTCTCCAGAAAAGCCTTGACCCACCATGCAGGAGGCATGGAATATTGGAGGAGAGACGCATAAACGGTGGGGTACAACCCAAGCCTCAGCTACAACAATCTCTTGGCTGACAAAATGTAGCGGGCCCTCTGCAAATACTCAGCTGGATGGCGAGGAGTTAGGCCTATCATGTACGGCTGTCCCCAAGGGCACGACTCGACCTGACATATACGCCGCCCTAGAGTATCCAAAGCCGTCGGCGGCTGTACGGGTATCATGGCCATAGAGGGTTGAAGGCAACCCTCTGAGGTCCAGTTGACCTCCTCCACGACATAATTCACCGGAGGTGCGTCAGCATAAGGGATCGCCGAAATGGGTTCCGAAGGTGCTGCGCAAGAAAAGCTCCGCCGACCCCTGATAATTTGATTGTACCACATGCCCCATAATTGAAGATTCTTTTGCTCTTGGTCGTGATCTTTGATCAGTACAAAGACTTCCCTATCCACAGGCGCTTCAGGGAACCCGCTTTCCGAACGAACAAATGGGAAGGAAACGTCGAAAGACATAGTATCTGCGCGAAAAAGAACAAAAGTTAGCCGTCAATGCTATTGTTTAAGTTCTGGCACTTGGTACTTTAAATTCGTGCCACACTGCAATGCAGTGGAAAGGGACCAAGGGGGACCCACACAATCTAGATGATGGCTCATCATTAATAAAACAGTCTCATCATTTGATGAGACGGTCATTAAATGAGGAAATCCTAAAAGGATTCTCATTTAATGAGGGCCCCTTGGGCCAAGGGGTAAATTTCTCTTGAGAGCAGCGCTCTACAACAGATATGACATCTGTCATAATTAATGATGAAGGGAATAAAATTCCCCCAAAAAATTCTAAAGAGCAATGCTCTGCGAAGAAGATGGAATAATTCATCAAAAAAAAGCCCTCAAAGCAAAGCTTTACCGAGTTAAAAACTCGGAGATCTTTAAGATCTGCAAGATGAACTCTAAGAGTTCTTTCTTAATGGGTTAAGAGACCCTAAGAAAGATCTCTTTAGATCTATGATTTCAAGAGAGCAAAGATCTGTTAAGAAAACCCTAAAAATTTCTTTAGATCTATGATCTGAAAAGAGTAAGGCTCTGTTAATGGGTGAAACCCTGGATTATGAAGTAATCCCTTCAAAGATTTAATCATTACCTAAAATTTTCGACAGGGTTCCATCTCTAAGAGAGTTCTTAAAACAAAGAGCTATGCTCTGAAAGAGAATTAATTCTTAGAAAAATAGGAAAGAAGATGAACAGAGGTCATCTCAAGGGCCAAAGACCCTATTTATAGGCACTGAGAGCGGTTTCAACTTCTAAGTTGATCCAATGGCGGAGATGCTGCCACCGCTGCACTCACGTGTAAGCCACGTGAGCGCAACGGTTGGGGGCATTTGTTTCCTCTAATCAGAGCAAAGCTCTGTTCAAATTTTTAAATTTGAAATGAAGCAGCGCTACATAAAAGCGCTAGCGCTAAATGTCAAAGACTGATGCAGCGCTTACGTACAAAGCACGGGAGCACTAGCGCTACCAGCGCCAGCACCAACAGCGCCAGCGCTAAGAGTCAAAGACTCTGATGCAGCGCTCACGTGCAAAGCACGAAAGCGCTAGTGCTAAGCGCGCTAGCACCAAGAGTCAAAGACTCTGATGCAGCGTTCACGTGCAAAGCGCGAGAGCGCCAGCGCTAAGAGTCAAAGACTCTGATGCAGCGCTCACGTGCAAAGCACGAGAGTGCTAGCGCTGGAACTAAATGTTTCCCATCCTTGGATCAAAGATCCAACAAAGATGACTAAAAATCATCCGATTACCTCTGAAAATTAGAGCACCGTTGGATCAAAGATCCAATGGTGATTAAAAATCACCAAGATACAGAATACATTCTGTATGGGAAAATATTTTCCCAATCTTGTTAAAAACAAGAAGACTGTCTTCTGTAAAACAGAAGCCCTTGAATTAAATGTCCAACGGTGGGAAATATCCCCAAATCAATCAGAGGAAAGATTTTCTCAACTGATTCAACAAATCAGCCTCCCCTATATAAATGACCGAAGACTTCAAGTCTTACACAGAGGACCCCCCCACAAACTTTGAGGAATTTCAAAGAGAAGAGCAAGCCCTCGGAAGAAGAATTTCTTCAAGGTAAATAAAATAGAGAGATCAAAGCATCTCATCAAAAGAAAAAAAAACCTAGTTCTTTTTCTAGATCATAGATCTAAAAGACAGAGGTCTTTTACAAAAAAAGATCATATCAACTCATCATAAAAAAGGGGGGAGAAGAATTCAATTCTCTTCAGATCACAGATCCATAAAGACAAATTCTTTCACAAAAAAAACATAAGAGATTGTAACATCTCCTATAAAATAAGAACTTTGTTCTTAGAGCTACGAGAAAAAGTCTCTTATAAATGAGAATTTAATTCTCAGAGCGCAGAACTGATCAAAGCTGCCTAAAAAGAGCATTAGTTCTCCAATTAAAAAAAGAAGCGCCTTAGCGCTTCGAGACTGACGCACAGCGCCGCAGCGCTCCTAACGCTCCAATTTAAAGAAGCGCCTCAGCACTCCAAGTCTGGCGCTCAACGTCCAGTGCTCCAAGCGCTATTTTAAAAGAAGCGCCCAGTGCTTCAAGCGCTATTTTAAAAGAAGCGCTCAGCGCTCCAAGGTTGACGCTCAGCGCCAAGCGCACCACGTGCTCCTCACGTGGGCGGTATTTTATAAAGCGCGCTCCGCACTCATTGACTGGGGCTCAGCGCCAAGCGCGCCACGTGCTCCTTACGTGTGCACTATCTCACAGGAAGCGCGTTAGCGCTCTAAGTCTGGCGCTCAGCGCCAAGCGCGCCACGTGATCCACATGTGTGCGCTGAGAGAACATAAACTGTTCTTTAAATAAAGCCCCAGATCCATAATGAGTGCTCAACATTCAATAAAAGACAAAAAAAGGTTGTCAGAACCCAAACCAATGCTCAACATTATTAAATATAAAAGAGCTGTGCCTAATTAAATGTCCAACATTTTAACTGAGTGGGCCGAGCCCAAATTGGCCACAGATCCCTAATGTAGATTAATTGAGCTCATATGCTCATAAATCTTTTTAACTGATCTTAGTCCCAAACTTGATTACAGATCTCTCAACCAACATTGGTTCAAGGGTACATCTCTTCATACCTCTGATATATGTCGTTGTAATTCCTCAACGTCTTCAGAGAGATGGAGGGTCCCAATAACCAATAACTTTTGGTGCATCCCTAAACGGTTGAACCATAACCATACAGACTATGATGTTTTTAAACTGGACTATGATGTCCTTAAACATTATGAACTGTGAGGTCCTTAAGCTCATAGACTATGATGTCTTTAAACTGGACTATGATGTCCTTAAACTTTACGGACTGTGCGGTCCTTAAACTCATGGACTATGATGTCCTTAAACTCATAGACTGTGGGGTCCTTAAACTCATGGACTATGATGTCCTTAAACTCATGGACTGTGATGTCTTTAAACTTTACAGACTATGACGTCTTTAAACTATCACGGACTATGATGTTCTTAAACCCAATGGACCGCAACGTCTCTAAACTAAAACAATAGAGTCCAAATGCTCTTTTGTTGGATCTAAATGATCCTGTTAAGTAGATCTTAGTCTAAAATTAGACTAACGAATCCTTAACAAACGTTTAAGTTGATCTTAGTCTCAAATGAGATTAACGATCCTTAAACCTACCCAAAACCAAATCTAAGAAAATACGGATTTGGACTAATCCACGCCCTACGGGCGACAACATAAATTAGTCTCCGTAAACAATCAACGGGCAACCAAAAATAAAACAAACATACACGACATGAAGTGACCATCTGGAGAAGGAGAAAGTGGTTATCGCGATGAGGTATCATAATTAACTGCAGGGGCTTGCGCCTACAGGGAAGAGCGTCCCTACAATCAAAAACCCCTCACAATGAGGGGGAATCTGACGAAGTCTGCTACAACGGCCGCATCCGTCTAAACCTCCGATATACGGTGCCATAAATCAACTTGGTATCTTTGGAGAGGTGGATGGATAAAACCAAATAGCATCTTCCCCCAAATTCAGGCAAGACGACCTACGCGGTTTCGTCTATGTTTTCGGTGTCGAACAAGTATAACGAAACGTCGTTTGAAAATAAGGAGGCTACGGTATTTTTTAAAACATACATATTTACCCCTTTGAAATCCAAGTAACACATCCTTTCATTATCACTTTTTAAAAATATGAAATCCATTGTTATTTTTAGAAAGTGGGTAATATCGTCATATCTGTATAGTCTCCCAATAGGATAAAATAGTAAGACTCCACGAGTCAAGTAAAATAGGGCCATATCGGGCCAATCATCATGATCTATACTCAGCACATCATCCCGTACGGAATCTCGCATCGTACGATAACTATCACGTATTCCATTATATCATATCATAATAATGATCGGTATGGATATCTAATCTATGTACCCAAACACATTGCATAACTAGTACGGATATCAAGTCTACGCACACATATAGTAATAGAATTGTTTACCGCTGAAAACAGAGACGAATTGGGATGGATCGTCTTCTCAGAATTTGGAGGCAGATACTATTTGGACATATCCATCCACCTCTTCGAAGATACCAAGTTGATTTATGGCACCGTATATCGGAGATTTGGATAGATACGACCGATGTAGCAGACTTTATCAGATTCCCCCTCATTTGTGAGGGGTTTTGATCGTGGGGACGCTCCACCATGCAAGCGCAATCCCCTGCAGTTAATTACGTTATCGCGTTGCGATAAAAACTTTCTCCTGCTCCAGGAAGTCACTTTGTATCGTGTTATGTTTTGTTTATTTTGGGGTTGCCCGTAGATTGTATACGGAGACTAGTTTATGTCATCGCCTGTAGGGCGCGGATTAGTCCAAATCCATATATATATTTTAATGACTTGGGTCAAGCATTTACTTGACGGGGTCTACGTTGGTAACTTGGTTTGCCAACGGGAATAAACATATGAGGCATTTCTCGCATTTCTGAGGTCCATCGATTCATATGAAATTTGGGCTTTATCTAAGAGCCGTTAGTCTTATTTGAGACTAAGATCATCTTAAATGTTTTGGGTCAAGTATTTACTTGACAGGGTCTGCGTTGGTAGCTTGGTTTGCCAACGGGAATGAACTTAGGACGTATTTCTCATATTTGTGAGGTCCATCCGTTCACGGGAAACTTGGGTTTGACGTAAAAATCGTTAGTCTTATTTGAGACTAAGTTCGACTTGTGAACAAATGAGCATATGAGCTCAACTGATCATTAGATCATATATGAATAACATACGGTAGTCAGTATTAAGACAGTCCATAAGATAAAACATATTAGTCTAAGGACATTTCGGTCCATTATTAGTTTAGGGACATTTCGGTCAAATATTCCCATGTTTGGGACAAATATTAGTTTAGGGGAATTTCGGTCCAACATTTTCATGTTTGGGACGAAGGAAGAGAATTTGTTGGTTGTTGGGACCTGCCACGTCTCTGAAGACGTTGAGAAATTACAACGACATATATCAAAGGTGTGGAAAAATGTATCCTTGTATTTGAGAGAAGAGATCATGATAGATCTAAGAATCATTAGTCTAATATGAGATTAAGATTAACTTAGAAGATATGTGATGATAATTATTAGTCGTATATAGGACTAAGATCAGCTTGGATATCATTGATGAATGATCATTAGTCGTATGTGGGACTAAGATCAAATTGGATATCACGAGCATATGAGGTCGATTGATTTAAGAAAAAACTTAAGTTTCACAGACTTACCCAATTTGGGCTAAGATTGGATTTCTATACCACCCAGCAGTACTAAGCACTCAGTCACGTAGCACTCACGTGAATATCACGTGAGGCGCTATGTTTCTTGAGCGCTCACGTGCGTTTCACGTGAGGCGCTGAGTTCTTAGATGATCACGTGTGTTTCACGTGAGGCGCTGAGTTCTTGGACCTTGGGCACTCGTGTGTCTTTCATATGAAGCGCTTTCTTCATGGTTTCTTTTGAATGCTCAAGATACATCTTCATAAAAGAGGTCTGCAGATCTCCATGTGTATCCAACATTAACCATACTACTACAGGGAATGGATTTGGTCATTGTACAAACCGTGACCAAAACAAGATATAGTCATGGTTTAAACTGTGTCATAACCGTTACCATAGAACCTGTCACCATAAACCTTGTCGCGGTTAAACCCGTGATCATATTGTTATTTTGGTCACAGTTAAAACCGTGACCGATTTGATGCATAATGAAGAAAAAAATTAAAATCCCCCCAAATGCTCTCCACTCTCTAATCTTTCACCCCTCCACCACCATCTCTCATAACATCATCATCATCAACATCATTCTTTTCAAGAACCCCATCCTTACCCCCTCTCCTCTTAGAGATTTGTCCCAACCCCAAAAAGCTCAACCAACTCCACCCCTTGATCATCCAAATAAAGCTCATCTCCCTCCCAAGAAAGTAAACACCACCCGCCGATGCATAAATTAAAATATAATAACAAAAAAAAACACAAAGAAAATTACCTGATGATGAGGCTTAGACCGAGCAGCAGGCGAGATGGCGAATCAGCGAGGAGACAGGAGAGCTTGTCAGTGACCTTTTCCTTCCACGAGAGTATCGTGCTTTCGAAATGAGATCTGAAATGGATCAGAAGAGCAACGAAAAAAATTAAAATTATACTTACCTCTTGACGACCGGCGGCGAGGGCATTGACAGGGGCTCGACTACGGAGGTGACGACCAACAACGAGCTCCAACGGCGCTGGCGATGATTAGATCAAGCTCAAACGGATGCGACGAAGACGAAGCGGTGGCCATGGTGGCATAGCGAAGACTAGGAGGCGAGGAGATGCAGTGGGGATCGAGCGCAGCGGGCAATCGAAATGCGATCGAAAAATTTTGGGGGAAAATTTTTGGGGGGGAAATGAAAATTAGGGATGGAGCTAAATTTTTCTGGGAGTGAAAAAGAAGCGGCTCGAAGGGATGGGGGAGGGGATTTGGGTTTTTATGGATCCGGGCTTGTGGGGCCCGCTGCTTGTAGGAAATGGTAACGGTTTTAGCCATTATCAAAACAACAAAACCGTTACTATAAGTTGGTCACGGGTTTAACCACGACCAAATGCTCAGTACTACTGGACACATTTGTAATAATGCCAGTATGGCGTCACCAAAAATATCTTGTCCTGACAAATAAGAAGCTCGTTTAGTTATCAGTAGTTTCAAGATGTCATTTTCATCGCTATTTGAAAGTAGATCTGATGATGACTCTAAAGCCACAATAGCCACTTTTGGGGCAGAGATGTACAACTTCATCTCGGAAGAAGATTTGCCTACTGTCCTGGAATGGCAAGAGTTTTGTTTCAGCAGCATGTTGCAAAAGCAACACAAAAAGAAATTAAAAATCGGTCCAGCACGGATTGAAATAGGAGCCGGTTCGAACCTCTAGACGTTTTAAGATATCGCAATACTCCGCCGCAACTAAGCCATCTGTAATAACAATATCGTTACCCATGATTAAAATTAAAACAAACATAAGAGTCCATTAAATTCTACCATTTATACTCACCTTTACACTAGAAGTAGAGAAGCATCCCTTGCATCAAGCTTCTGAGAAATTTCATCCAAGTAAATATCGATTACAAGAAATGCAAATAGATAATGTTTCAATCGATCCATCCATAGAGTACAGACATATACGAAAGGCTTTTATCTGCACAGGGTCCATTACACCTACAGCACGACTCATGAGTAACTCTGAAGACGACTCAGGAGAACAAGGGATGTGCTTCTCTATTCAAAGTCCACCAGCATTAGTAGTGCACACAGAACTAGACAATTTTGCAGCCTTGGAGATAAATGAAGAAATCGAGAGATGATGGAGGTTAGGATCTCTTTTAGATGTTGTTCTCCGTCGTTCTGTCGCGAGCGTTGATGAACGGCTGATATTGGTGTTAAGAGTTGCTTCATTGAGCGTGTGGATCTCAGTGGGTTTGTTTTGAGGTGAATCCGAGCTATCTGCAAAAGAAGTCCCAGGGTGGTTGACCCACCGTAGACCCTCCGACGGTCAAGTAGCCGAGGAATTTGGGCAGAGTAGCGGCTTATTGGAATAAAATTGCGTTACATGAGTCGTCTGGGAAAAAGGTTTTTATAGTGGTCGCATGGAGCGAGCTGGCGCAAGATCTTCACCATCGGTTACGCCCCTGGCGTTACGCTTGCGTGAATGACGGGATCCCTCCATTAATGACGAGATACGCTCGTTAATGGGAGGATACGGCGGCATGGAACACGGGATGTTGTGTGTCGGATATCTCTCTTCTGGAGAGATACGCGGAGCCGTGGTAGAGGCGTTTGGGCTCTGTGTCTTTTGTTGCTCGGTAGAATCAGGGAGGCTTAGCTCGGTGGTAGGCTCAAAGGCGATTGGGAGGCTAAGGAAAATCGGTTCTGTGATAGCTCGGAGGCAAGCAAGGAGGGCTGAGGAAGGTCAGCGTGTAGAAGGGCTCGGAGGCGAGCCAATGGTTATTTGTATGGAGAGCATAGGAGTGATCAGGGATCCATCGAAGGTCGGGCCATACCTCGGGACGATAGCCTGGGGAACACATCCAATGTGTGGTGCTTGTCTTCATGAGCCCCGGGACACGTCATCTGCCACGTGTTATGATCTGGGGAGCTCCCACCTATGAGTATCGTTATTAGCCCCCCACTCCCGTCCTGACCTATTTATGGGTCGGGTCGAGAGTGGTCTGGATCGGTTTCCCGGGCTCAGCCAGTTGTCAAGAATTTGTCAGTGCAGATTTCCATGGCGAATCGTCGTAGGGCGGTTGTGTCGTTCAGATCTTTGAGCCCGCGTGTCGTATTTCGGGCGCTTGGATCTCTACGCGTATCTTGGATGATGTCAGCGGATCAGGGGAAAGGATCATGCATTTAAAGAGGGGTGCTGATTCGCTTGCGCGTCCGACGCGGATTAGCGGACATGACAGGCTGTCGCTGTCGCTGTCGCCTGCACCTGAAGGGATGTCTCCAATAGTCGTTCGACACGTGGGGCGTCAACGACTGGTAGACACGAAGCTTTGTTTTGGTGGGGAACGTTCCGAGCCGTTGGATGCGTCCCCTAAGCAGTATAAATAAGGGTGGGATCCCCCAAGGGTTCATACTTTCGCCACTATTTTCCCTTGCTGCGAGAGATCGCTCGGCGTTCCATCCTTTAGATCGGATCCTTCGCGTTTTTTCCTCGGAGAACTCCTTCCCTTAAATCAGGTTAGATGTCTTCTTCTGAGAAGTCTATTGAAATAGTTAGGGTAGAGTCTAGGGAGTCTTCCACCTCTTCGGCTGCTGCCGGCCAAGAGGGTTCCCTTATTGCTTCCTCATCGTCGGGGCCGCCCCGTAGAGTCAGGGCTACCTGCGTGACTAGCCGCCCGGCTGCGAAGAGGGTCCATAAGGTGTGCATCGGGAATGCCCACGATGTGCCCTCTGTCTTGAGAGATTTGGATGAGCCTGCCGAGATTCGGTCTCATTTCGATATCCCCTATAACTATTCACACTGTTTGGCAAAGGGGGGAGAATAGACGAACCATGTGCAGGGGAAGAAGATTGCCCTATATTTGGAGGCGTTCCGTGTGGGAATGTGTCTGCCATTTCCAACCGAGATATGCGGGATACTTCGTTGTTTCCAACTCTTGCCGGGCCAGCTTGAACCAAACTCGTGGAAAATCCTTCTCGGGTTTCTGGTTCGGCTGAAGTTTGAAGAGATCCTCTTCAGTTTGACCCTCCTTACTTCCTTTCTCTGCTATAAAAATCATCCCGTCACCAGCAAGAATGAGCCGAGCTGGGTGTATTTTTCCTTTAAAAAACGCAAGGGTGGGGTGGCCGGGTCGGGTATGGTGGTCGTTCCTTCTTCCATCCATGACTGGAAGGAGAAGTTTGTATTCATCGGGCCTGAGGGTGAGGACTGGCCAGTGCCTGTTCAGTGGCACATGGCCGACTGCCCACGGGCGAAGCAGTCGTCCTCTCCCGAGACGAGGGCGGTATCCATGTGGGAGCCGATCCAGTGGGCCGACATCTTTCTTTCCGAGCAGGTCCTTAGCTGGGCTGGGTTCAGCCACGTGTGCTTTGTGGGTAAGTTAGGAGATTGGAAGACCTGTTTAGACTTGAATAATTTACTTTTTGCCCTTCTTGTATCACTAACTTCTCTGTACTTTCTCCCTTTGCAGGACACATGGACCGGTCCAAGATTCTAGCTGCCATATCTACTACAGCCCGGAAGAAGGCCGGGGGCGTGGTCTTTTCCAGAGCATGCCCGAGCTCGCCCCTGAAACCGTCCCCACCAGCGAAGTCCTCCGCAGCGCCCCGGGCCTCCGATGACCGTCGCGGGGGCAACCAGAAGCACGCCCGAGACCCGAAACCCCGGGCGAGGGAGGAGGAGGAGGAGGTGACCGAGGTCCCCCTCAAGAGGAAAAGGACGGTCTTCTGCACGCCGTCGACTTATATCCCCGAGGGGATTCCGGTGCAGGAAGAAGACGTCTGCTTCGTGGTCTCCTTAGGGCTTTCCGTCGCCGACAGCTTGCTCACGGACATGGAGCAGTCGGCCGGGGGAAAGATTCCGCGGGGGACTCTAAAGGCTCAAGTGTCCGCCATCGCTTAGGAGGCTGTTCAGGTTGGTATTCGTTTAATTTGTCTTAATTGCCTTTTTTTTAGCCCGGACACTTCTAAATCCATCTGTTGCTTTTCTTAGATCCTCCAACACTGCGCCCTCATCGTCAACATGGAAGCCGAGGAGATCTCGCCGGTCATGAGGAAGGTGGAGGAATCGTCTTCGGAGGCTGAGAATCTGCGCCTCCAGCTGCTGCAGGAGAAGGAGAAGACGGCCGCCCTTGAGACCTGGTTGGCCGCCGGGGAGCTCCTTGTTTACCGCCGAAAACAGAGATGAAACCGGGATGGGTCGTCTTGCCTGAATTTGGGGGTAGATACTATTTGGGTTTATCCTTCCACCTCTCCGAAGATGCCAAGTTGATTTATGGCACGTGTACCGGAGGTTTGGACGGATGCGGCCGTTATAGCAGACTTCGTCAGATTCCCCCTCGTTTGTGAAGGGTTTTTGATTGTGGGGACACTTTTACCTGTAGGCGCAAGCTCCCGTAGTTAATTACGTTATCGCATCGCGATAACCACTTTCTCCTGCTTCAGAAGTTCACTTCGTGTCGTGTGTGTTTGTTTTATTTTTGGTTGCCCGTGGATTGTATACGGAGACTAATTTATGTTGTCGCCCGTAGGGCGTGGATTAGTCCAAATCCGTATATCTTAGATTTGGGTTTCGGTTGATTTAAGGATCATTAATCTCGTTTGAGATTATGATCAACTTAAATTTTTGATAAAGATACGTTAGTCTAATTTGTGACTAAGATATACTTAACAGGGTTTTAGGATCATTCAGATTCAACAAAAGAGCATTTGGGCTCTATTGTTTTATTTTAAAGACGTTACGGTCCGTTGTTAGTTTATGAACCATCACGCCCCGCTCCCAGTGTACGGGCAGAGGGCGTGACTGGTCGCTACGTATTTACTCTGAAGTAAATACGCTAAGCGTATCTAAGCATATAAAAAATGCACAAGAGACAAAAGATATAACTGAACAACAACTTTATTTATTAACATTCTTTTGTATAATGCATGGAAAAGTAAACACATCTGAATGAAAGCAATGCCTAAACAGTGGCATAACAGCAATGGAAAATAAAGAATGTAAAGGAAATGTACAAGTGTAACTACAGCTCGGGATCTTCAATAAACTGGTCCAAGTCTTCAATGCTAGGCTCGATCTCTGGATGGTCCGTATCACCTGACGACATTCAAAGAGGAAGAAAGAGAATGTCGTCAGCAAACAAATCTCTTGGTAAGTCCTAAAGATGAGGGAGAAATAGAATAGACAGATGAGGGAGAAATAGAATAGACAGAGAGAGAGTATATATTTTTTATAATGTTGTATTTAGTGTTAACGTTGTTGTTTGTAGCTTGGTACAGAAGGATGCTAATGTATACGAGAAGAGTCTCTATATTCCAGAGACTAAAGGCAACTGGATGTACAAGGCTCCGTTAGAAATCCTGGAACAACGGCGTTGTATTCAGGTTATGTGTCTTAAATCTTGTAGTCTCGTGCCACTTCTAACACCTTCCATACCAATCTACCCCTTAAACCCCATGATGTCTTGATTATATTGTTGTATTGTATTGCAACTTGTATTGTCTTGTAATATAGATTGTATAATTGGATGACTTGACGAAACCATGATATCAGTAAATGGATATAACTGGAGAATCATATAAATGGAAGTATATACATGGTTCGGTTCAGTCAATACAGATTGAATAGATTGAATATATGTATTCATGGATTTATGTTGAATTGTAGATTGTAGATTGTACTTGAATCATATTCAAGTCAGATTATTTATAATGAGACTCAGTCTGAGTCAGAACAATTAGAAAAGAAATTGAAGTCCTGATTGTTTTGATGTTATCGGTAACCGCTGCACATAGGCAGCAGGATTTGTGTCTTTTTCAAAGACGATTAGCGCGTTGATAACACCGTTTGTTAAGTTGTTTACCTTCAATAGGCAATCACCCACTTCTCTGGCTCCCTGAGGCTCAAGAGATTGGTCCCGCTTAAACCTATGTTTACCAGGGTCCTTAGGGTAATTTATAGAACTTGAGGGGGATTTATGTAAAAATAATTTTGTAAAATTTTCAAAATACACCCCAAGTATTTAATTATCGTCTTTAAAGTTTTCATAGATGTGGATTTTATATATGTGACATTGCTAGTGAAAATAACCTATTTTCATAATATAGGGTATTTAATTGTAACATTGAACTTGTATGGAAACTCATGACATTTTCATGTAAAGTGATTCTTGTGATTTAGAAAAGTTGGAATATTTGATATTATAACAAAAATAGATATTTTGATAATACATATATATTTATATATTTTAAAAAATTTTTAATTTGTTATTTTCTAGAAATCTCATTTTCTTAAGATATTTGTATTTTAAATTTCTCGAGACCGAATGCTCTTTGCGGAGGTAGCCCAGGGATGTGCGATAATATACACCATCCCAGTCGGATTCCCCAAAATTGGGTTGTAGCGGCGCTTTGCAATGATTTGTAAAAATACATAATTTTGTAGAAAACGGTTTTAATAGCTAGTGGTATTTATATGTAAAGTTTCGTTTTCTCGTATTCTATATTCCCGAAAGGTATTGTGCTATGTTGCATATGTATGTTGTGAAGAGGTAGGTTATTACCTTGTGATCTATTTTAAGGTATAGCAAGATTAATGATGTTTTAAAGTCGAAAGTATACTACATGGTATTTTACTGAAAAAGAGCGGTAAAAGTTGCAAAATAAAATATTTTGCTATGAAATTTATTCAACATATTTTGTTAATGATTAATAGTCAAGATGTAAGAGTTTTGTATGGTTGTGTTAAGGAAAATTGAACTTTACAAAGAAAACCGAATCGGAAGTCGGATTTAACTCCGCTTCCATCGGGTTTTAGAAATACGTGTTTTAAGAATAGGAAAGAGGAGAGGGAGGAGGGACTTACGGGTGTAGAGTGAAGAGAAGAGGGAGAGGAAGACGTAGGAGGTGCTAGTGCATCGTTTCGTCGCCGGAAACTCCTCGTATCGCCGTCGGAAGTTCACCGGAGTTTCGCCCTTTGCTAATTCCACTTGTACACAAAAGTTCTAGAGAATTTTCTTGATAGTTCGGACAGAATTTGTGAGTGAGGGGTGTGTGTTTAGGGGTGGTATTTATAGGGTAAAACTAGGGTTAGGGTAGGTGAAAGGTTGTATTAAAAATGTATTAAAAATATGGTTTAATGGGGTTTTAAAGAGTTCTGTTCATGTGCAGGAAATTTAAAGTATATAGGGAAGTTAAGAAGGCAGAGAGACACAAGTTCACAGAAGGGTCAACTCGGATTCAGACAAGTCAACCCGGCCGATTCGGCCGAGTCGCCGGCCCGAGTCGGGCCGGGGCTCACTGTAGAAGGTCCGTCGTCGTCTGGTTAGCACAACGGGGTTGTTTGTTTTTAGTGTGACCTTTGGTTTTACGGGTTTAGCTCGTGTAGACTCTTGGGATTCTAAAAATTTAAAAAGAAATCAATATTAAAAATAATGCGGGGGATGAGATTTGAACTCTGATGCTTTGGTTCAGTAGTGCAAGGTCTTACCAGTGATCTATAAGTTCCTTCTTGCTATTAAAAGGCAAAACAAACTTATAACTTGTGCTCAGACAAAAGAACCCCTTTCTATATTTTTTGAAAAATTTGTACAGAAAGTTGTACAGGAAGTTTTGGGTTGTTACAAGAACATTTCGATCCGTAGATCACCATTTTTGAAGTGAGAGTTTAGTTTAAGGACGTTACGTTCCATTGTTAGTTTAAGGACGTTTCGGTCCGTAGATCACCATTTTTGAGGGGAGGGTTTAGCTTAAGGACGTTACGGTCCGTTGTTAGTTTAAGAACGTTTCGGTTCGTAGATCATCATTTTTGAGGTGAGGGTTTAGTTTAAGGACGTTTCGGTCCGTAGTAGTTTGAGGACGTTACGGTCCGTAGATCACCATTTTTAAGGTGAGGGTTTAGTTTAAGGAGTTTCGGTTCGTAGTAGTTTGAGGACGTTACGGTCCTTAGATCACCATTTTATGCCCGTGTATTTGTTATCAGATAGGATGCATGGCTATGATGTGGGATACACCTAGTTGGGGTGTGGTTTGGTTTAAGGTATGCACATCAACTTAAGAAGTGCACCCAAAAATAGTTGGTTATCGGGACCCGCCACCTTTCTGAAGACGCTGAGGAATTACAACGACATGTATCAGAGGTATGGAGAGATGTACCCTTGAACCAATTCCCGTGTCTGAGGGAAGAGACCATGGTGGACATTATTAGCCATTTTTTGGGGGCGACTAAGATTAACTTAGGAAATATGGGATGGACATCATTTTGGATGTCATGGGTCATGTTTGGGAAACAATGTATCCATAGGCTCACTTGATATGAATTAGGGATTTAGCCAACTTGGGCTTGACCCACTTTTATTTGAAAGGAGTGCTGAGCACTGGTTTGGGCTTAGTCCCTATTTTTCTTGCAAAAAGTACGGAGCACTCATGTAAGTTCTGACGCTCACACTTTACTCTCTCTTTTCTTTTATCTTTATATGGAGTGTTGAGCACTGTTTATGGCACCCATGTGTTGAACACGTGGGTAACTAGGCGCTGCCTAGTGAGTGTCAAACACTTTTATGTTCTATGGCGCCTACGTGAGGGTCCCGTGGGACGCTGGGCGCCAACCACCGAGTGGTAAGCACTCCTTATTTTGTGGCGCCCACGTGAGGAGCTGAGCACCAGCCATCGAGTGCTGAGCACTCTTTATTTTATAGTGCCCACATGAGGGGCACATGGGGTGCTGGGCGCCGCCCACTGAGTGCTAAGCACTCTTTATTTTATAGCACCCATGTGAGGGGCATGTGTGGCGCTGGGTGCCAGCCACTGAGTGCTAAGCACTCCTGAGTTCTCTCTCTTCTTCTTTTTTTGAATGATCTACTGGATCTTTGTCAAATTTTTATTTATCTAAAATTTCCTGGAAGAGAGTTCTTCTTCCTTGAGAATTTAATTCTCCGTTCTTTCAAAGCTTGCTCCTTTTTTTTAAGCTTATGGGGGGTTCCTCCTCTTTAGCCTTGAATTCTTGGGTCCTTTATATAGTAAAGACAAGTCTGTTGATTAGTTGAAGAAATCTCTCATTAAGAGATCCTAATTGGTTTGGGAATTTTACCCACCGTTGGATCTTTGATTCAAGGACTTCTATTTTACAGAAATTATTTTTCTTGTTTTTAACAAGATTAGGGAAATATTTTCTCATACAGAATTTATTCTGTAGCTTGGAGATTCTTTAATCACCATTGGATTTTTAATCCAACGACACTCTGTTTTACAGAGAGTAATCTTTCTTGTTTAGAAAGATTTGAGGAATATTTCCTCAACAGAATTTAATTATGCACTCTGATAATTTATCATCTCCGTTGGATCTTTGATCCAACGGCTCTGTTTAACAGAGAGTAGAATTTAATTCTACCAAGCGCCGGCGCTCACGTGCTGTGCACGTGCGGCGCCAATAAGAGTTTTTTAACTCTGGCGCTGGCTCCCTCATGGCAAACACGTGAGGCGTTGCCTCTTGAGTTTTGAACAGAGTTTATCTCTTTTAAGACTTTTTAACTCTGGCGCTGGCTCTCTCATGGCAAACACGTGAGGCGCTGCCTCTTGAGTTTTGAACAGAGCTTTACTCTTTTATTGGGGAAACAAATGCCCCCCACTGCTGCACTCACGTGGCTCACACGTGAGTGTAGCGGTGGCATCTTTTCCACCTTTGGATCTTCTCGGAAGTGAAACCGTCTCCCTATGCCTATAAGTAGGGCCTTTGGCCCTTGAGATGACTGCTGTTCATATTCCTTAGACTTCTTCTTTCTGAGAATATAATTCTCTTTCCAGAGCTTAGATCTCTGCCCAAAGAAACTCTTTTAGAGTTAGAACTTTGCCAAAAAACTTGGTAAGGATTATGATCGAACCCATTAATAGAGCTTTGCTCTTCTTAGATCGTAGATCTTAAAATTGTATTTTAGGGTTTCTTAATCCGTTAATCAGAGCTTTGCTCATCTTTCATGAAGAACTCTTAGAGTTCCTAGGATTTTTCTTGCAGATCTTAAAGATCTTGGGGTTTTACCCTGTTAAAAAGTTTTTCTTTTGAGGGTTCTGGTAGATTACCCCATTGTTTTACAGAGCATGGCTCTAAGAAATTCTTGGGGAATTTTATTCCCTTCTTAATATTCTTACAGATATGAAATCTGTTTGTAGAGCACAACTCTCGAGGGAGTTTAACTCCTTAGTCCAATGGTATTTCTCATTAAATGAGAATCCTTTTAGGATTCTACTCTTAATGAGTGACTGCCCCATCAATGATGGGGCGTCACCTTAATTTTGTGGGCCCCTCTTTGTCCCACTGCAATGTAGTATAAAAAATTTTAAGTATCAAAGAACGTTAAAGTTCTGAATCATAACGCCAATAGCTGAACCTTCTTCTTTTGTGTAGGTGCAATGTCCTTCGACTCTTCCTTCCCTTTCGTACATTCAAAGAGCGTCTTTACCGACGCGCCCGTGGATCGAGAAGTCTACGCACTTATTAAAGATTATTACCCGGAGCAGAAGTCTCTTCACTTGTGGGGGTCGTGGTATAATCAGATCATTCGGGGTCGGCGCAGTTTTTCTTGTGCAGCGCCCTCAGAGCCAATTTCAGCGATTCATTACGCCGATTCCCCTCAAGTGATTTATGCCGTAGAAGAGGTCAACTGGACTTCGGAGGGTCGCCTTCAGCCCTCTATGGCATCAATACCCGTACAGCCGCCGATGGCTTTGGATATTTTGGGGCGGCGCATATGCTAAGGCGAGTCACGCCCTTTGGGGCAAGTCTATATGACAGGGTTGACTCCTCGCTAATCAGCCGGCTACCTGCAGTGGGCTCGGTATATCTTGTCGGCCAAGAAGTCACTACTGCTGATGTTTGGGCTGTATACTGCCATATATGCGTCCCTTTTCCAATATCCCGCGCCTCATGTATGGTGGGTTAAGACTTTTCCGGAATAGTAGAACATCCCAACCCACACATTTCTTCTATCGGACCGGGAGGTCTCAATTTTCGTGTAGGAGTTTGCGGAAATTTCTGTCTTACCCGTCAGAGGAGAATATTATGAGGAGATACTTCCCCCTGATGAGTACAACTTTGCCACCAAATCAGTGGTGATGGGCCTTACTCCAGAGAATATTGTTCAACACCGGTTCCCAAGACTAATCAAGGTGTTGAACATTTATGAGTGTTTGTTCTTAGAGTCTGGAGGGCACGGAGTTGGCTTTGCAGATTTCATCGACCGTTTTCTTCTCCCAGATGTCTTGTCAAAATAAGCCGCGAAATTCACTAAGCTTGATGACCCGTTCGGTTTTGGTTTGGATAACTTGCCGACGGTAGAGGCGGATTTGAGGAATTTCTTCATTCCAGACGTTCCAGTCATCCCTTTCACAGAGCTTGCTGCTCCAGACGTCGACGAAGAGACGTTCTTTCTGGGATTCATCGGCCTGTGGTTGAATTGGTTTGTGCTTCCTACGCATCCTCGCTATATGAGACCGTCCGTCTTTTATCCATCCCATCGCATGATTGCAGGGACGCGTGTGGCCGTTGGGATCGCAGGGCTGGCTCATCTATATCACGACTTGAGCTTAGCGGCAGACACGGCTCAGCCGGGGGTAAAGCTCGTACATCTTCCGTTGCACTACTTCACGTCGTGGATCGAGATGCACGTGCTAGGCACTTTAGGTGTTCACAAACAACCCCACTTCTATGACAGCTACAAGTTTCCTCGGGTCATGTATCTGGTTGACGCTTCTGCGTCAGACCCGTCGCAGCGAGAGGCTCAACGACTGGTTCTCCGCTCGCGCATGGTTAGGGACAACATGACCTTTGTCGATAGAGTCTTGACTATCGGCAAGGAATCTACTAAGGTGGTGCAACCGCTGCGTGACACTTTCAAAGGCGGGGCTTCCACGTTGAAGGCTCGGGAAATCTTGCACTTGTATTCTATTAGGCCGGGCTTTTTAGTATTCAGGCAGAACGCCTCGGCACTATTCATGAGGTATAACCTGCACTGCTTCTCCTAACAGTCGGGTTATAATCAGGGTATTCCTCTCGAGGCATTCTTAGCCGAGCCGGCTGCTATGGAGGAGGGTATTCGCAGCGTGCTGCACCACTTTATGCGATTAAATACAGGGTCCAATTTTCTCATTAGCGAGCCGAGCTATGTGCCAAAATCTTTGAATGCTTACGTAGCATGGTACCAGCATGCGACGAGTGCTGTTATCAGGGAAGACAGGCGGCTATTGCTCGATCACAAGGATGTAGTCCCCGCTGGCAATCCATCTGTCCCTTTAAAGCGACGGACTGATGTCCGTCCCTCCTAAAGAGAAGATATTACGACTGTGGTCCTACGAGCTTTCCCTGAGAAGCTTCAATCGGGTGTTCCCGCAACTGCGGTAGCCGTGGCGTCCTCAGAATCTGGCGCTTGTACGGAAATCGGGACCCGCCGCAAGAAGCTGCCTGTTAAGCGCAAGCTCTTATCATCAGCCGCCGGTGTCCGTTCGTAGAAAAAGAAGAAGTCTCTATTTTCTGCCGATGTCGTATTCGGCCAGGAGCCACATGCTCCCTACAGTGAGGGCTTGTGCGAATAAGGCACCAATGAGGATTTATTCGACACGCCTGCGACCGATACTGACCTACAGGCTGCCCTCGCAGCTTCCGAGCGACTGGCTCACGAGGAAGCGGCGTTGATCTCTATTGCGAAGTCGGGTATACTTCAGTTATATTCTTCTGCGGATATCCCTTTTCTCTTTATTATGCTTCTATTAACGCTTTCTTCTTCAACAGGTATTTCTGCCAAAGAGGCTTTTGCGGCTTCCCTCAGGACGTTCGAGGAGGAAGAGAGGCTCTGCGCTTCTTTGGACCTTGGTATAATTCGTTTCATTACGCCTTTACTCTTTTTTATTTATGATCTAACCCTTCTCTTCGCCCTATTGCAGGAACTACCACAACTCAGGTCATTCCGAGTGCAGTGCCAATCCCAAGTGGCGATGCAGCAAAACTTCTAGAGCCAGCTTCTATGGTCATGGCCATCCCCAAGTCACCACAGGAGGCGTTGCTGAAGCAGCCGATGATGGACGCCGTGGCGGCTCCGAAGGCAGAGCTCGGTTCGAACGACGACATCCCCCTATCGGAGGTCTTAAGGAGGTCAGTTCTCACTGCTCGGACTGAAAGGAAATGTGAGGAGCACGCGGCGAGGGAAAGCGATGCTGTTTTGGCCGCAGGTGCAGGCTCATGCAGTATTCCATCTGCTGACATTCCTTCAGCGGATGTTCCTTCCGCCCTGTCTACTGCCCATAGACAGGTTGCACGTGCAGCTCGGGAAGAAACTGAAAAGATACTCTAAGGTAACGTAACTCCTAGTCCTTTATTAGAACTTGGTCCTCGAATTCTGTCATACACATTTCCTTTTAAGCAGGGCCGAGTCCTGACGATGATATGGCAGGTGAAACGCCGATGATTATAGAGCCCGAAGTGGCCACTCTTTCTCGGGAATCTGGGACTATGCAGACTGCTGATCTTTCTCCTTGTGGCTCCTTTGTATCGGCGGGTGTCGCAAGTAATACAACGGCCCTCGTCGAGTCAGGGGATGAAGCTATAGGTGCAGAATCTATTCCCCCGAGAAAGTGTGAGGAAGCCGTTACACTTGGTGATGCTTCCGGTGCGGTTTCGGTTCCTGATCTATCAGGTTGTCCTTGGGTTGTTGTTTTTGAGTTTTTTCAATCCTGTTAATCCCTTCTAATGATATTTCGTTTGTCTTGAGCATAGGCAGTGTAAACCCTGAAGCTGTACCTGCTGAAGAAGTGTCACCAGCCGCTATTTTGACGGTCGTTGTCCCTTCGCTTTCTTCTGCGCCTCCTCAAATCTTGGAAGGTTTGGGTTTCTCACTTATTTGTTTTACTGTGGATACAATCCTCCTTGTATTAATTGTATATTGTCGTAACTCTGTAGGAGTACTTTTTGACCATTTGTACCAGGTGTTAAACCCATACTTTTCCTTTCAGTCGGAAATCGTTCCACCTTCTGGTATTGGTCAGTATATTCTTCACCTAATGTTTCCCCCCCTTTTTTATGAGTAGACTTATATTTTCTAAGCCTTCCTTATATTGACCACAGTATCATGGGTCGGAGGAGGAAGCGAAAGAATAGCCGCGCCTCCGGTATTTCCTATTCTTTCGCCTGCCCCAACCGGTACGATAGATTCTATCACTCAGGTGTTTTCTTTGTCTCTCGAGTCAAAATTTGACCGTAATTAAATTTGCAACGATTACACCGGCTCCAGCTCCTTTTGAGTCTCGCATTCTAATGCCCATGGGGCCCTTCGCTAAACGTACATCCTCCAGGGATGCCGAGAATAACCGGCGAACGTTAAGCGAGTTTATCGAAGACCTCAATCCTAAGGCCCTCACTTCTGCTACGTATTTTGCCATCGAAGTCAATCCAATACTGGCGACGCTCGTGAAATTCCATAATGAAGATCTCGTCTGTTCTTGGGTTGATTATTGCAGGAAGATTGATGCTTGCCTGCACGAGATTGAGCTTAAGCATCTCGCTCCTGAGGTTTTGGCCTCGAACTCTCAGTGGGCTGCGTGGGTCGAGCAGAGTGTTCCTTTCATTCGCCATTTTGAACAAGACGCGGCCCTGAGAAGAAAGGAACATGAGGCGGCTTCCAGAGAATCCATCCAATTGCACGCCTGGGTTGAAACGAATGCTGCGCGGCTAAAAGCTATTTTCAACAACCTCCAGCAATGTATTTCGGATGGGTTGACGCTAAGGAGGAAGCTTAACTTCACCGAGCAGGTCATGCAGGACTGTGAAGCTGCCAAGCTAGAAATCGATGAAAAGCTTTCATCCTGTTTGCAACAACGGACTCAAATTGAAGCGGAGTTGGCCGTTGTAGCTGACCACGAGAAAGAATTGAGAGGAGCGCGCGAGCGGCTTGTCAATTTGTTGAAGTCGCCTCCTCCTTAATAACTGTCGTTGTACCCTCTTCATTGTACTAACTATAAACTTCTAATTTATGAATAACATGTATTAATTTCGATTCCTGTATGAAATGTATCTTTCATTCACTTGAATTGAATAACAGACATTTTTATTTCATACTGGCATTTCTCTTTTCTTCCCTGTCTTGATCTGGTGTGAAGTAGTTTATATACTCATTTCGGAATTTGTAGTTTATTCACACATTCCAGAGTCTCTAGTTTATGAACCCATTTCAGAGTTTATAGTTTACCTTCTTTTGTCTTGTAGGAAAACATGTCCTAACGTCACAGTTAACCCCTGCTCTTCACGACAGAGGTCCGTTAGGGTCTGTGGTACTAGGGTTTTGTCCATCGTACCATCGCATTGGCTGATGCATTCCCCGATATGCAGAATTTACGCTACTGTTCGAGTAGACCGCGACTGTCGTGTCTTTGATCCCTTCAGGGGATGGACAAGATGTCTTCAAGTAATCTCCTCAGGTCATATTACCGTCGGAAGAGCAAACATTAGGAATTTTCCATAATACTGTTTACTTGAGGTTAGGCTCAGTTTGGAAGCCCCGATGAGTCATAACTGTTGGGGTAAAAATTTATACCCCGGTTGACCAAGTCAAAATCAAAGTCAACCCCAAGCCAAGTGGGACCAAGCCCAGATCAAGCGAGCCATTGCCCGGGTCATGCCCGAACATGAAGCGGCCGGCCTCCCCCATGCCAAAATAAAAATTTTGTAACAAATAATTTTGGTGTATTTATTTTATTTTATTTTATGAATAAATGTAAGAAAAATGGGCATAAAGCCAAATTTTTGTAAAGCCCATGACTTATGTGCAAAAGAAATAAGCACATGAGGCATCAGATGGGCAAAATGCCATTTTGTAAAGCACAAGGGGCTATATGTAAAGTTTGTAGCCTATAAAGGCAAACATGATGAAAATATCTAGAAGAAAAAACTCTTTCATTTCTCTAAAACTTTTGGGTTCTGTGCCTCCTTCTCCTTCCTCAAGGTTCTAAACCTTCCTCTTTCTTTTGAATTAAATCAAGAGTTTTACTCTTCCTTTATTCTAAAAATAAATAGTTTTTCACCACAAAACCCACAAAGGGGAGCTCAGATCTTCCATTAGATCTCAAAAAGGGGAGATTTTTAAAATCTCACCACTCTTGTTCTCCAAGATCCGACCAACAAAGAGGAGGAAGAAGGAGACCCATCTCCGAAAATCCCACTTTGGAAAAGATCCAAGACTCAAGAGAAGATCCCAGGCATAAGAGAGAAGAACCTTTGAAGATTTTTAGGGAGTTCAACTCCAAGAACCAAATCCTCAAAAGAGTTTAACTCCTAATTCAGTTCTTTTGGAGTTTAACTCCACTCAAAATTCTCTTTTGGAGTTTAACTCCGATTTCTGGGGGTAAAAACCCTTCCTTTCGCTAGCGCCCAAAGCGCTGGCGCTGGCGCCCACGTGCCGGGCACGTGAGGCGCTAGCGCCCGAGCGTCCACGTGCCGGACACGTGAAACTCTAGCGCCCAAAGCGCTAGCGCCCGAGCGCACATGTGCCGGGTACGTGAGGCGCTAGCGCCCATGTACCGGGCACGTGAGGCGCTAGCGCCCGAGCGCCTATGTGACAGAAACGTGAAGCGTTAGCGTCCAAAGTGCTAGCGCTAGCGCCCAAACGCCTAGCGCTAAACCAAGCGCCCAAGCGCCAGCGCCCAGCACCAGCGTGCTGGGCACGTGAGGCGCTGGCGCTCATGCGTCCTTTGGACGCCATTTCCCTTCATTTTACATGTACTCCACACTAAAAATACCTCCCCCGTTAGAAAAAATTTCTAACGGGGCGCTGTCCCGCACCCCGCAAGGGGGCTGCTAGCCCCCTTGACCCCCAGCCAGCTATCCGGGTAGCGGAACCCCTGTAAAAACTCCGCGAGGCCCCCAATATATCCAAAACCCCTTCAAAACATAACACTGCATATTGAGTTCACATGATATGTTTGACCCGTCAATCAGAGGTTCTCTCGCTCCAAAGGCGAGGGGTAATTAACGACAGCATAGTCCGCGGCTGTCTGAGATTCGAATCCCCACAATCAATAAACCCTAGCCCACTCTAGGCAGGGGGATCTGTAATGCGCCTGTCAAGCGCACACGTATTCCCATCTTAATGGGGTGACGAATAACACCCTACAGATTCTGGCACGCCTGGTGAGACCTTTCTCTCCTCCCATACATCGGGTCAAGTGTTCATGTGAACTCATTTAACATATATACCGATGTTTCTAATGAAGTAATGTTCCTTTTATGCAGCAATCAACTTTCAACGACAATGTCTCACAAGATGAATTCAGCTTCCAACGCGATCCCGATCTCGTACGTGGTCAAGATCAATGCTCTTATGGTTCTCCCCGCAAGCCTCAGTTGACAGTGGGAGGAATTGCCCTGCCAGTTTGGTTCCGTCATCATCTACCCTGCCAGAAGCGCTCATTTGGAAGAAATCCTGGCAAAACAGATGGCCAAGCCAGTCTCAAGGGGCAAGAGACCGAATGTTGTGATCGCTAAGGCACCACAACCGAAACTTAAGACGGTGTCTGAACGACTCTCTGGTGCTCCAGCTGGGGGCAAGACTTCCGGTACAAAGGGCAACATCAAATGTTGTGGACGAGCTCAGGCGATGACTCCAACAAATGCACAATCAGGCGTATCTCCAAAGCCCTCCATCGTCCGGTCTACGACGGCTTCTTGAAGAGCCGTAACCAGCCAAGTGCTCAAAACAGAAAGGCTGAGACAGAAGCGGCTCAGCTATTGAGCCAACAAGAGGGCCAGGACTCCGGCCAAGTGGAATCTTGTGAGATTCCAAGAGCAGAGTCATCCTGCGACGAAGGCTGAGTCGGCCGTAAAAATCAGCAATTCCTTCGGACCTCTGAGGTGGGTTTAGAAAAATGCCATGACCGCCAGAATCATGAAGACAGCGGTCCGAACGTTGCTACAAAGAGACGTGTCCCATCCCCAACAGTAAAAGTATGAAACTGTCTCTTCAAGAGTCTACCAGGCGCTCTGTGCCGCGCGAAAACAGTGAGGCACAACCAAAAAGGAAGCGTCAGCACCATTCAAGAATCCGGCCAAGCCAGCTGCCTTCAGTCGATTGCCCGTTATCGAAACAGGAGGGTCAAGACAGCGATCCGTGATATCAGCCACCGATAATAAAAAGACGGCCAGATATGTTATGCATACGGTCTATATGGTGGGTGGGCGCCCCAGCGGCAACCTTCGCAGCAAAAGCAAGGATAGGGCCACCACATCCCATGCCCAATTTGGCTTGAATGTGGTTGCCGCTTCCCAAGAACTGCCGCCTCCGCTGGATGATGAAAACCCTCTCGATAAGGATGATAGGAAGGAAGACCCCTCAGTCCATGTAGAGTCAAGCTCAGATAGCGAGGAAGAGCCAACTTTCCGCCCCACGACTGCGGAGCAAGAGCTTCATCAAGAGGTTCGAAAACAGCTCAGGAACAAAGATAAAGAGATGGACAAGCTCTATTCGAAAATTGACGACCTAACGAACGTTGTGATGCAGCTTACAGCTCAAATTGCTCGAACGTCTCCCAATCAAGCACAATTCGCTACTTATGAGTCGGATGATGACAATCCGAAGCGGCAGATGCTTGTCCTTTTGGGTCCAAGATTGGTCGAGCCGCACGAAAGACGGCCACATTCCGCTTCTGGGGACGCCTTGGCCCCAGTTAGCACTATCACTCTAACACAAGATCGGATAATGGATTTAGTCACCAGTAAGGTTAAAATATTGGTGGTCGAAGCCGTAGCTCAGAAAGAAATTGGCAGTAGTGGGTGTCCATATCCCGCACAGTACGATCTGATCAAGTTTCCGAGCGGTTACGTCATTCCTAAGTTCGGATGATTTGACGGGACGGGAAATGCAAATCAGCACGTCGCCCACTTTAAAGCATCATGCGGAAATACAGTGGGCATGATGCACTCTTTCTTCGTTAGTTTGTCAACAGCCTGACCGGTGTCGCATTTCACTGGTATACGAGTATACCAGACGGGTACGTCATTACCTTTGCCCAAATGGAGTCTCTGTTTCGGCAAAGGTTCATGAGTGTCAGTGATAAAATCTCCATTGCTGACCTTGTGAGGACCAAGACGGGGAAGAATGAAAGCAACACCGACTTTATCGCCCGATGGCGTAATCTCAGTCAAGTTCGAACCGCCCTGGAGCAGGACCAGTCCGTCAGCCTTCTCATTGGGAACCTCAGCAATTGGATGGTCTCATTCTTGTGTATAGCAGGCTTCAAGACGTTTCAAGAGTTAACCAAGAAAGTCCAAATGCTGGAACTCTCGAACCAAGAGTCTACCCCGGACTCTCAGAGAGACAAGACTTGGAAAAGCAAGCGGGACAACAACCGTAGAAGCGGGAGTTCCAGCAGTACCAATGTCTTCAATGTGTCCGACAATGAAGACAAGAGAAAGGCAGGCGATTCCAAAACCAACCAGCCTCGAAAGCCATTGCTGGGAGGAGAAGGGCTTTTCCTAGGGGAGAAAAAGAACAAGGTTTACTCTTTCAGAAGGGACAAGGTCAGCAAGATATTCAAAGATGCCTTGAACAATGGTCTACAATTGCCGGAGTCAAAGAGACCCCACGAAGTTAAAATGACCGGCAATCCCCTGTATTGCCCGTACCACAGAGTAGTGAGCCATGCGATAGAGGATTGCTATATCTTCAAAGACTGGGACAAGAAGCAGTATCAGGTTAGAGAGATCGATCCGTCCAAAAGTGTGTTGGTGAACAATCAAGTTGCAACCACCAACTTTATACAGACAGAAGCTGAAGCCTTCTGGGAGCAAACAGCCGAACCCGCTGCCCTGGGAAATGAAACGGACTCACTGAAGCCTCCGTGGGGTATGCACATATCTAATACGACGAAGAAGATGATAAAGGTACTTCGGAAAGAGCCCAGGACGGAATGGGAAGGGCAGAAGAAGCCTGCTATTCCATCTGCCAATGCGGCTCCATCAGGCTCAAAATCCAAAAAGCTCAAGAAGAAGAAAAGTTCGGCTCGGCGCGAAAAAGAGTCTGCAGGGAGATAGACCATTCAAAAATATATCGATTCCCTCGAAGATTATGAACAGAAGGAAAGAACTCCGATTCTCCTCCCTATAGAAGCGGCTAAAATTCTGGAAGAGTTAGAGAAGACTCCAATGAAGAGATCCCTATAGTGACATGCTACGCCATCCATCTTGGAAGCAAATCTGAGGAGGAGCTCCATTTTCCCGAAGAGGATAAGGAGCTCGCCCCAAGGGCCAACCAAATCCAGCTCAAAAGCGGCAGGGCTCTGCCGTCAAATCAGGGCAACGCCCTAAAAGGAAAGGAAAAACATGTGGCTAATGAGGAAGATGGCAGAGAACCGGCTAATGAAAACTCAAATCCTTCCTCGGTGGACTATAATGTCTTCGCTCATCTACGGAAGCTTCCGTCTCTCCTGAGCATCTACGATGCCTTGGTCTTATCTAAGGAGCTTAGAGATGTTCTCATTCACGCTCTACAAAACCCTGAGCAGTATCAGGCTCGCTTTGCGGAATTTAATATGAAAGAAGCCCAGTACGCTTTGCATGCCGCCGCAGTCACGTTTAAGGACGAAGACTTGCTACTGGGAATGGCTGAGCATAATTGGCCGCTTTACATGACCGGGTACAGCAACGGAGATCGGATTAATCGCATATTGATTGATCCGGGGTCCTCTGTGAACATCATGAACTTGCGAACTCTGAAGAGTTTGTCAATGGACGTCCGACACCTATCAGAGGAAAGGATTGTCATTCAAGGCTTTAATCAAAACTGCAAGCAAGTTCTAGGGTTTATAGCTTTGCCAATCAAATTTGGGGATCTGCAAACTGAAGCAAAGATATACGTGATCGACGCTGACACGTCTTATAAAATTCTCTTGGGACAGCCGTGGCTCCACGATTACGGCATCGTTCCGTCAACTCTCCATCAATGCATGAAGTATAATAAAAATGGCGAAGAAAGACGCATTGACGGAGACATCCAGGCGTTCGGTGTGCATGAAGTCTGATATGAAGATTCTCGGTACTTTGTGAACCTCCAAAGTGCTGAGCCACAGCTAACCAAAGACAGAACAACCCTGAAACTCAAAAGAAAGTCTGAGCCGGCTGTCACTTTCAAAAGCAGAAACCCCCATGTGCGTTCACGTTTCGGCAGTGACACTGATGAGTCCGACGCTGGAAGTCCGTCCTTCCTTAAAACCCACCCTCATTTTGGTAGCGATACGGACGAATCTGATACTAAAGGCCCATCTGACAGCAAAATCCGCCCTCGTTTAGGCAGTGACACTGAAGAATCAGAAGAAGAGGATCCGTCTTGCAACGGCTATGCAAATCAGGCTATCGTGCGAACAGCGAAGCTACGAGAGACCTTCGAAGTTGCAGACGGGTCCCTAGCCATCACAAGGGTGCCGGAGCAGATGTGCAAAGAGCTCGAAACATTGTCATTCTCTACCGTGGACCAGCTGAAAACTTTCTACATTCCCGGGAGGAAAAGTGGACAGAAGGGCATCCTGTTTTATGGGTCAAATCCTGTTATGCAACCGGACGATTTTTCTGTCGCGTGCCTTCTCTATGAGAGAGGCATAAGGGCCGTCCTCAATCCAAGATACTATGCGCCTGAGATGCGGGAATAATTCAAAAGGTGCGGATGCCGGTTATATCAAATGGAGTCCGAAGCAAAGTTTTATGAAGGGCTATGGCATCCGCCTCATGTCCGAGCATTCAGCGATGGAAGAATTCCATATAAACGGGGCATAGGTTTCATCCAGCCTGATTCCAAGGCATACTACATGATCCATGTTGGTGAAGCCAGCGAAAGATCAAATGATGATGACAAGCTAGCCGAACCAGAAGAAGCTCCTCAAGAGCTCGAAGACGGTGGACAAGCAACCTTTGACGAGCTAACCGAGATTGACTTAGGAACGCCTGATAATCCAAGACCGACCTACATCAGCTCACTCTTGTCAGATGGAATGAAAGAGCGGATAATCGCCATACTGCATGAGTTCGTCGACTGCTTCGCGTAGACATACAAAGAAATGCCTGGCCTTTCCCCTGAAGTGGCGGTGCATAAGCTGGCTATATCTCCTAACGCTAAACCAGTCAAACAAGCTCCTCGAAGAATGAGAAGGGAACTGGAAGAAAAAGTCATCGAGGAAACCAAGAAACTCATCGATGCCGGCTTCATCATGGAAGAGAAATATGCGGACTGGATCGCATGCATAGTCCCAGTGAAGCGGGCCATGCCGGGTCGAGCCCGAACATGAAGCGGCCGACCTCCCTCATGCCAAAATAAAAATTTTGTAATAAATAATTTTGGTGTATTTATTTTATTTTATTTTATGATTAAATGTAAGGAAAATGGGCATAAAGCCAAATTTTTGTAAAGCCCATGGCTTATGTGCAAAAGAAATGAGCACATGAGGCATGTGATGGGAAAAATTCCATTTTGTAAAGCTCAAGGGGCTATATGTGAAGTTTGTAGCCTATAAAGGCAAACATGATGGAAAAAAAAACAATTCATTCTCCCCAAAATTCTAGGGTTTGAGCCTCCTTCCCCTTTCTCAAGGGTCTAAAACCTTCTTCCTCTTTTTTTTTTGAATTAAATCAAGAGTTTAACTCTTCCTTTCTCAAAAATAAATAGTTTTTCACTACAAAATCCACGAAGGGGAGCTTGGATCTCCAATCAGATCTCGAAAAGGGGAGGCTTTTAAGTCTCACCCCCTTTCTCCAAGATCCCACCGATCAAGAGAAGGAAGAAGAAGACCCATATCCAAAAATCTAACTTTGGACAAATCCAAGGCTCAAAAGAAGAGCCAAAGATTCCTAGGAGTTTAACTCCTTTCTAGATCTGTTGGAGTTTAACTCCATAAATTAGTTTCTGTTAGGAGTTCAACTCCAAAAACCCCTTGGGAGTTCAACTCTCCAACCTAGAGGCTATGCCCCTTTCCACGGGTGTTTCCTGTAGTCACGTGTGCGCCATATGACCCCAGGTGCTAAAGCGCCCATCGGTCACGCGTGCGCCACGTGACCCCGGGGCGCTAAGGTGCCCAATGGTCACGTGTGCGCCACGTGACCCCGGGCGGTAAGGCGCCCAATGGTCACGTGCGCGTACGTGACCCCGGGCACTACAGCGCCCATGTGCGCGCACGTGACCCCGGGCACCATGTGCCCACATACCATGCACGCGTCTTTATAATGCTTCACCCCATTTTTTATATGCACTTCACACTAAAAATACCTCCCCCGTTAGAAAAAATTTCTAACGGGGCGCTGTCCCGCACCCCGCAAGGGGGCTGCTAGTCTCCTTGACTCCCAGCCCGCTATCCGGGTAGCAGGACCCCCGTAAAAACTCTGCGGGGCCCCCGATACATCCGAAACCCCTTCAAAACACAACACTGCAAATGGAGTTCACATGACCTGTTTGACCCGTCGATCGGAGGTTCTCTCGCTCTAAAAGCGAGAGGTAATTAACGGCAGCTTAGTTTGCGGCTGCCGAAGATTCGGATCCCCGCATTCAATAAATCCCAGCTTACCCTAGGCAGGGGAAATCTGTAATGCACCTGACAAGCACGCTCGTATTCCCATCTAAATGGGATGAAAAAAAAACACGCTACAGATTCTGGCACGTCCGGTAGGACCTTTCTCTCCTTCCATATCTCGGGTCAAGTGTTCATGCGAATTCATTTAACATATATGCCGATGTTTGTACTGAAATAAATTTTTTTCGTGCAGAAATCAACTTTCAATGACAATGTCTCCTAAGATGGATCCAGCTTCTGATGCGACCCCGATTCCGTACGTGGTCAAGATCAATACTCGGGTGGTTCTCCCCGCAAGCCTCAGTCGACAGTGGGAGGAACTGCCCCGCCAGTTTAGTTCCTGTAGGGTGTTTTTCGTCACCCTATTGAGATGGGAATAAGCGCGCGCTTGTCAGGCGTACTACAGATTCCCCCTGCGTAGGGTAGGCCGGGGTTTATTGATTGTGGGGATCCGAATCTCCGGCAGCCGCGGACTAAGCTGCCGTTAATTACCCCTCGCCTTTGGAGAGAGGGAACCTCTGATTGACGGGTTAAATTGGTCATGCGAACTCAACGTGCAGTGTACGTGTGTTTTGTTTTAGAGGGGGCTTGGATATATCGGGAGACACGCAGAGTTTTTACGGGGGTCCCGCTACCCGGATAGTGGGCTGGGGGTCAAAGGGGCTAGCAGCCCCCTTGCGGGGTGCGGGGCAGCGCCCCGGCCCAAATTTTTTTTGAGAGGGTCAGTGTTGTAGAGTATGTGTGTGTATATATGCATATATATTAAATAAAAAAAGGGACGGGCTTCCAAAGGATGCGTGGCAAAAATCGTAAGCGCTTTGGGTGCTAGCGCTTTGAGCGCAGGAGCGCTAGCGCCATACGTGCCAGGCATGTAGGCGCTAGCGCTCTGAGTGCAAGAGCGCTAGTGCTTTGAGCGCTAGCACCCCACGTGTCAGCACGTGGGTGCTTGGACGCTAGCTCTTTGGGCGCTAGCACTCCATGTGTGTAACGTTTTAGAAATCGTTTTGCGAATTTTCCTGTTTTAGGGCAAAATTGTCGGTTTTTCCCGTTTTAACCCGATTTCAATCAAACGACCGTATAAGCTTACCGACACCTAGTTTGGCTAAAATAATCCTTTACCCCACATTGACGATTTATTTAATCAGCTCCAGGGTGCGAAACATTTTTCGAAGATTGATTTGCGTTCGGGTTATCATCAGATGCCGGTTCGGAATGATGACATTTCGAAGACTGCTTTTCGTACGCGCTATGGGCATTATGAGTTTTTGGTGATGTCGTTCGGACTCACCAATGCGCCAGCAGCGTCATGGATCTGATGAACCGGATTTTCAGGCCGTTCCTCGACCAGTTCATTATAGTGTTTATTGATGACATACTGGTCTACTCTAGGAGTCATGAGGAGCATGAGCAGCACTTGGGGATTTCTTTGCAGATATTGAGAGAGCACCGGCCGTATGCTAAATTCTCAAAGTGCGCATTTTGGCTTGATAGAGTTGACTTCCTGGGTCATGTGGTGACTGGTGATGGTATTCTTGTGGACCCGAGGAAGATCAAGGCTGTACAGCTTTGGCCCAGACCTGTATCGGTGACGGAGGTCCGCAGCCTTTTGGGCTTAGCTGGTTATTATCGCCGTTTTGTGCAGGATTTCTCGAGTATCGCTGCACCACTGACTGGACTGACCCGGAAGGGAATTCCTTTTCTCTGGACTAATGCGTGCGAGCAGAGTTTTCAGCAGTTGAAGACTCGGTTGACGAAAGCACCAGTTCTTTCCTTACCTTCTGGATCGGGCGGCTATGTTGTTTATTGTGATGCTTCTCGAGTGGGGCTCGGCTGTGTTTTGATGCAGCATGATAGGGTGATTGCATATGCTTCTAGGCAGCTGAAGAAGCACGAGCAGAATTACCCCACTCACGATCTTGAGATGGCAGCGGTAGTCTTTGCGTTGAAGATTTGGAGACACTACTTGTACGGAGAGTCATGTCGGATCTTCACGGATCACAAGAGTTTGAAGTATATCTTCCAGGAGCGAGATCTGAACCTGAGACAGCGCCGATGGATGGAGCTAGTGAAGGATTATGATTGTGAGATCCTTTATCACCCGGGCAAGGCGAATGTGGTAGCTGATGCTTTGAGTCGTAGGCCCGTGGGTAGCTTGTCCCAGTTGAGCGCAGTTCAGTGTCAGTCTTCTGCAGATTGGCAGCTCTTGTGTGATAGTAGAGTGAAGTTCGAGTTCACTTCCGCTGGGGGACAATTTGCTCATGTCCGCGCCCGTCCACTTCTATTTGATCGTATCCGTGATGCGCAGCCCAGTGATGCCCGTTTGATTGAGATTCTTGAGCTTGTTCGGCAGGGAAGAGTTTCGGAGTTCATGATTGATGACCAGGGTGTGCTACGATGCGGGACTCGCTTGTGTGTACCAGATGTTGATGGGTTGAGACGCGAGATCCTAGAGCAGGCACATCAGTCGGCCTTTAGCGTTCATCCAGGTTCCACCAAGATGTACCGTGACTTGAGGGACTTCTACTGGTGGGAAGGGATGAAGCGTGATATATCGGACTTCGTTTCGAGGTGCCTGACTTGTCAGCAAGTCAAGGCTGAGCATCAGAGACTGGCTGGAGAGTTGCAGCCTTTACCCGTTCCGGAGTGGAAATGGGAGCAGATTTCCATGGACTTCATTGTGGGTCTACCCAGGACCAGTCGGGGGTATGACTCCATTTGGGTTATTGTAGACCGGTTGACGAAAGCGGCTCACTTTCTTCCAGTGAAGACCACTTTCGGTTATGCTCAGTATGCTTAGTTATACATAGATGAGATTGTGAGTTTGCACAGTGTTCCCATATGCATAGTATCCGACAGAGGCACCCAGTTTACTAGCCGTCTTTGGAAGAAGCTTCAGGAAGCCTTGGGTACCCGGCTGAGTTTTAGTACCGCTTTTCATCCACAGACCGATGGCCAGTCGGAGCGGACTATTCAGACTCTGGAGGATATGCTCCATGCATGTGTGCTTGATTTTGGTGGCAGTTGGGATCGTCACTTGACGTTGATTGAGTTCTCTTACAACAACAGTTTTCAGGAGACTATTCAGATGGCACCTTTTGAGGCTTTATATGGTAGGAAGTGTCGATCGCCAGTCTGTTGGAGCGAGCTTGGTGAGAGTTTGGTTTTGGGACCCCAGCTAGTTCAGGAGACCACGGAGAAGATCCAGCTGATTCAGGATAGGATGAGAGCAGCCCAGTGCAGACAGAAGTCTTATACCGACCGTCGTCGTCGCAGACTTGAGTTCGCAGTGGCGGATCATGTATTCCTGAGGATTTCTCCGATGAAGGGCGTTATGCGATTTGGGAAGAGAGGGAAGCTTAGTCCCAGATTTGTAGGTCCTTTCGAGATCCTTGAGCGAGTGGGTTCTGTTGCTTATCGTTTGGTGCTCCCGCCCAGTTTTCCGGATGTTCACCCTATTTTTTATGTGTCGATACTTCGTAGATACCTTCATGATCCTTCTCACACGATTCATCACGAGACCGTTCAGTTTGAGCACGATCTTTCGTTCACCGAGCAGCCGGTAGTTATTTTGGATCGGCAGGTGAAGAAACTTCGGTCAAAGGTCTTGCCATCTGTGAAGGTTCTTTGGTGTAGCCCGACTAGTGAGGAGATCACTTGGGAGGCCGAGAGCGAGATGCAGAAGAAATTCTCTCATCTTTTTGAAGGTACGCTTAGTCTGAAATTTTAATTCGGGGACCGAATTTCTATAAGGAGGGGAGATTGTAACGTTTTAGAAATCGTTTTGCGAATTTTCCCGTTTTAGGGCAAAATTGTCGGTTTTTCCCGTTTTAACCCGATTTCGATCAAACGGCCGTATAAGCTTACCGACACCTAGTTTGGCTAAAATAAAGCTTGTGCGCGAACTTTGGGAGTATTTGGGAGGTTCTGGTTCAGATAGATTTTTTCCCAAATAAAATATTATTTTTAGCTGTATTTTGTGCACGTAAATCGGGAAAATTTTTCTTTTGTGAATAAATTAATTTTGTCACTAGAATTAATTTAGAAGGTTCTTTTTAAATATCTAGATTTTTTTTGGTGACTAAGGGTTTCTTTTTAAAATCAAAAGAAATGGATGTAAAGGTGGCATTTTTCATTTAATGTTGCATTTATTGCTTAAGACTAGAAATTTCTTCATTTTAATTACAGAAAACCCCCCCTCTCACCCCTTGGCCGAGCCTCATCCCCTCCATTTCTATCCTCAAAAATTCCAAGCTCATTTCTCACTCTTTTTCAATCAAAAACACAAAGAATTCCAAAAATAAATCCAAAAATTCCTATATAAAAATTAAACCATTTTTCCTTCACTAATCCTTCATGGATCTTCAACAAAGCTTGATTTTTGATGCTAAGATGTTGGATTAAGTTCCATTTTGTGTTCTTGGGGAGGTATAATTCTTATCTTAATCCTTATATTTTTTCTTTAATCTTAAACTAGCTAATTTAGTTAACTATTTATGTTCTTAGTTTAGCTTTTAATTCATGATTAATTCATTATATTTGGTTTAAGAAATTCATGTTAGGGTTAAATTTTGATTTAGTGATTAGTGTTTATTTGAAGTGTTAAATTGTGTTTTGGAAAAGATTAAGCTGGTAGAAATGTTAATTTTTGCTAATGATTATTTTGTTTAATTAAGCAAAGTTGCTTACTAGATTTTTGCTAAAACATAATTAGCGAGTGTTAAAAATATAGGATTGGTTTAGATAGCTTAGTTAGGCTATTTTATGGTATTTGTAATCGTTAGATATGCGTTATCTTGAATCTAGTGCGATATATTGCGATAGGTTGCTTACTAGATTTCGGGGTTTTTCCGACGTAGGGTTCGTTTGGTAGTTGCGAGGTTATATCTAGTGTATTCCTCGTAATTTTTGTGTTGTGTTGCGCGACTCGCTTGTGGGTTGAGACGCGAGATCCTAGAGCAGACACATCAGTCGGCCTTTAGCGTTCATCCAGGTTCCACCAAGATGTACCGTGACTTGAGGGACTTCTACTGGTGGAAAGGGATGAAGCGTGATATATCGCACTTCGTTTCGAGGTGCCTGACTTGTCAGCTAGTCAAGGCTGAGCATCAGAGACCGGATGGAGAGTTGCAGCTTTTACCCGTTCCGGAGTGGAAATGGAAGCAGATTTCCATGGACTTCATTGTGGGTCTACCCAGGACCAGTCGGGGGTATGACTCCATTTGGGTTATTGTAGACCGGTTGACGAAAGCGGCTCACTTTCTTCCATTGAAGACCACTTTCGGTTATGCTCAGTATGCTCAGTTATACATAGATAAGATTGTGCGTTTGCACAGTGTTCCCACATGCATAGTATCCGACAGAGGCACCCAGTTTACTAGCTGTCTTTGGCAGAAGCTTCAGGAAGCCTTGGGTACCCGGCTGAGTTTTAGTACCGCTTTTCATCCACAGACCGATGGCCAGTCGGAGCGGACTATTCAGACTCTGGAGGATATGCTCCGTGCATGTATGCTTGATTTTGGTGGCAGTTGGGATCGTCACTTGCCGTTGATTGAGTTCTCCTACAACAACAGCTTTCAGGAGACTATTCAGATGGCATCTTTTGAGGCTTTATATGGTAGGAAGTGTCGATCGCCAGTCTGTTTGAGCGAGCTTGGTGAGAGTTTGGTTTTGGGACCCCAGCTAGTTCAGGAGACTACGGAGAAGATCCAGCTGATTCAGGATAGGATGAGAGCAGCCCAGTGCAGGCAGAAGTCTTATGCCGACCGTCGTTGTTGCAGACTTGAGTTCGCAGTGGGGGATCATGTATTCCTGAGGATTTCTCCGATGAAGGGCGTTATGCGATTTGGGAAGAGAGGGAAGCTTAGTCCCAGATTTGTAGGTCCTTTCGAGATCCTTGAGCGAGTGGGTTCTGTTGCTTATCGTTTGGTGCTCCCGCCCAGTTTTTCGGATGTTCACCCTGTTTTTCATGTGTCGATGCTTCGTAGATACCTTCATGATCCTTCTCACACGATTCAGCACGAGATCGTTCAGCTTGAGCGCAATCTTTCGTTCACCGAGCAGCCGGTAGTTATTTTGGATCGGCAGGTGAAGAAACTTCGGTCAAAGGTCTTGCCATCTGTGAAGGTTCTTTGGCGTAGCCCGACTAGTGAGGAGATCACTTGGGAGGCCGAGAGCTGTTAATCGATGTACAACACCCCACGACTTGCGGGGAGGCGGAAATTTGAAAAACGATCTTGTTCTTTGCTTAAACATCGACTAACCGCATGAATCGAAGCTAAACGATAACTAACATGAAACACAGAAGTTCTATACTACTATGTTTAGGGATTATACCTAACGAATCGTGTCCTTCGTCTTTGCGAACTCCTCCTCCTCCTCGGCCTTCTCGAAGTAGTAGACGATCCACCCGAAAGCTTTACTCCAAGCTTAGCCTCTAAACTTGAGGCAACTAACCTTCTTTAAGTTCTAATCAAAGAAGCTAGGTGATATAGAATGAGGGTTATGGTTTAGTTAGTCTAACTAATCCTTGTACTCAACACATGAGAGGGGAGGATTAGGGTTTGAAGAGGGAGAGCTTGAGGAGAGAGAAGGTGAGAATAATAATGAAGTGAGAATAGTGAGTTATCATAATATATATGAAGCATTAAGATTTATCATAAAAAGAAAATCAAATGATGAATAATCATGCTTCATAAATATCTAATGGTGATTCACATCCATGAGTCATTAAGCAATTATGAAGCATTAATGACATGGATGAATCATCCATATGACTCACTAATCACATTCATTGTATATACCACCTAAACCTCCTTAGTCACCACCTTCTAGAAGCTTCTCGCGCAATTACGAGAACGCCCCTCCTTTCCGCAAAAATACGGAAAAACTTTAGACTGTATAAATCCAATAACCGGATACCAGTAACTGGCTCAAACCAAAGCCGACTGGTAAAAACTGTCCGAAAGTCGTACGTGCGTAAACATACGTATGTGTCCGAACCCTTGTCGTAAAACCATACGACCTCTATATCGTTTCGCCCGGAGTAGGGAAACTCTCTGTGTGGGACTCTAGAGACTCGACTACTACGCTGGCAGTGGGTTTAACCACAGACCGCAAGCGGCACTAGCTGTACGTAACGGTCCCCAGGTAGATGTCGATAAGAAGGCCGATGAGGAAACCCATCCGAACTCCTACTGAGTCTGATGTGACAATCTCCATACAGTCCGGTCCGTTCGTCCAAGACTATCGCATATCGGGCCTAGGGGGCGGCAAGCGTCAGTCCCCTGATAGCGGTATAAGTCGTGTCGGAGGGAAGCCCATTACACCCTGAGAAACTACTGGAACCTACCAGCAAATCTCGCTTGCCCTGGCCAGGGACTCTGCGTAATAGCTCTCTGACACAGCGCGATATCAACCCCCAATACCGGGAGAGACGAATCCTGTCTAACCGCCACTGCCTCCAAGTGCTCGGGACTGCACCCAACTGCTACCTGTTTGCACGACTCCTTTGAGCCGTGGTAGGGTAGCAATCTAAGAACAGTGGGACACACTCGAGGCGAAGTAGCAGTGTCAAGTCTGCGGACTATGCTGTACTCATGTCACCTGGGAACTGTTCACTGACGACTGGTATAAAACCAACCAACAGTTCCCTGTGAGTCCTGTCCGGTGTACCCGTAACCTAACGAGCACCTGCATACTATCTCCAGTACGACGTACTGACGGCTGTGGGACAGACCATTTCCCCAATTGGGATGAGAAGCGTACACACTAGTCTACTCCGGAGTATCGATGCTCTGTCTCGATAATCCAACGACTAGGGACCTGAATAAGGATGTGCTTGTAGACTACCCAGCCCCCACTAGTGTGACTGCCATCACAACGCTGGTAGTCAAGCAAGATCCTAAGAGCTCTATCAATACGTATACTCACATATTAAGATAGAAAAACCAAGTAGCATACTACCATTTTTAGCAAGACTGTTATATACATGTGAATATCCCAAGCTTCCATTAAGTAATATACAAACTAGTATGATACAATAATGGCCCCTAGGGCATATACACTAACAATCTCCCACTTGCACTAGGGCCATGTACTGGCATATCGAAGACCGATGATCTCGAGTAGCCTCTCGAACTGAATCTGAGGTAGGGCCTTCGTGAATGGATCAGCAATGTTTTCTTCAGAAGCAACTCTCCGAACCTCGATCTCCGGACGATCAATGATCTCCCTGATCAGGTGATACCGCCTTAAGATGTGTCTGGATTTCTGATGGGACCTTGGTTCCTTTGCTAAAGCTATAGCTCCGTTGTTGTCGCAATACAGAGGTATTGGATCAACTATGGTAGGAACCACCTGAAGTTCTGTTAGGAACTTCTTCATCCAGACTGCTTCTTTTGCGGCATCGCAAGCAGCTATATACTCCGCTTCCATCGTCGAGTCAGCAACGGTGTCCTGCTTGGAGCTCTTCCAGCACACCGCCCCTCCATTGAGGGTAAAGACATAACCCGACATGGACTTGGAATCGTCCTTATCACTCTGGAAGCCGGAATCAGCAAAGGCCTCCAACCTGAGGTCTTTTCCGCCGTAAACCAAGAACATCTCCTTAGTCCTTCTCAGGTACTTGAGAATGTTCTTTACTGCTATCCAGTGCTTCTCCCCTGGGTCTGACTGATACCGGCTTACCACGCTCAGTGCGTAAGTTACATCTGGTCTGGTGCACAACATCGCATATATTATAGAGCCTACCGCAGAAGCGTAGGGTATAATAGACATGCGTTCCCTTTCCAAATCAGTCTTGGGAGACATCTCTATAAGGAGGGGAGATACACTAACAAGAGCGAGATGCGGAAGAAATTCCCTCATCTTTTTGAAGGTACGCTTAGTATGAAATTTTAATTCGGGGACCGAATTTCTATAAGGAGGGGAGATTGTAACGTTTTAGAAATCGTTTTGCGAATTTTCCCGTTTTAGGGCAAAATTGTCGGTTTTTCCCGTTTTAACCCGATTTCGATCAAACGACCGTATAAGCTTACCGACACCTAGTCTGGCTAAAATAAAGCTTGTGCGCGAACTTTGGGAGTATTTGGGAGGTTTTGGTTCAGATAGATTTTTTCCCAAATAAAATATTATTTTTAGCGGTATTTTGTGCACGTAAATTGGGAAAATTTTTCTTTTGTGAATAAGTTAATTTTGTCACTAGAATTAATTTAGAAGGTTCTTTTTAAATATCTAGATTTTTTTTGGTGACTACGGGTTTCTTTTTAAAAACAAAAGAAAAGGGTGTAAAGGTGGCATTTTTCATTTAATGTTGCATTTATTGCTTAAGACTAGAAATTTCTTCATTTTAATTACACAAAACCCCCCCTCTCACCCCTTGGCCGAGCCTCATCCCCCCCATTTCTGTCTTCAAAAATTCCAAGCTCATTTCTCACTCTTTTTCAATCAAAAACACAAAAAGAATTCCAAAAATAAATCCAAAAATTCCTATATAAAAATTAAACCATTTTTCCTTCACTAATCCTTCATGGATCTTCAACAAAGCTTAATTTTTGATGCTAAGATGTTGGATTAAGTTCCATTTTGTGTTCTTGGGGAGGTATAATTCTGATCTTAATCCTTATATTTTTTCTTTAATCTTAAATTAGCTAATTTAGTTAACTATTTATGTGCTTAGTTTAGCTTTTAATTCATGATTAATTCATTATATTTGGTTTAAGAAATTCATGTTAGGGTTAAATTTTGATTAAGTGATTAGTGTTTATTTGAAGTGTTAAATTATGTTTTGGAAAAGATTAAGCTGATAGAAATGTTAATTTTTGCTAATGATTGTTTTGTTTAATTAAGCAAAGTTGCTTACTAGATTTTTGCTAAAACATAATTAGCGAGTGTTAAAAATATAGGATTGGTTTAGATAGCTTAGTCAGGCTATTTTAAGGTATTTGTAATCGTTAGATATGCGTTATCTTGAATCTAGTGCGATATATTGCGATAGGTTGCTTACTAGATTTCGGGGTTTTTCCGACGTAGGGTTCGTTTGGTAGTTGCGAGGTTATATCTAGTGTATTCCTCGTAATTTTTGTGTTGTGTTGCGCGATCGGGACGATCGGGGTCCAGAATTGGTGTTTTGTAGTTTAGCGACCCCAATTAGGGTTTTGGCCGGTATCGTGCGCGATAGATGCGCTAAGCGCGCAGTGTAATTTTCCGTGCGTTTTCGTCGCGTTTCGTTGTCTTTTCGTCATTATAGGATATTTAGCTTATGTGTTGTATTTATGAAATTTTAGGTTCGCAAGCAGGGACTTCGGATGCTGCTGACAAGGGGAAGCAGGTGGTTGGATTTTCATAGCTCGAGACCATCTGTGAGTAGATTTAACATCTACGGGGAAATCGCCCGTATGACGTTATGCGTCGGGGCGAATCTGATATGATAGCTGCATGTATTTGCATATTACTTACTTTCATATGAATGTCATTGCATAGCATTATCTGTTGTACTTGACTCGTACCTTTAGATATAACATATTACTGACGGTTCATGTTGCATGAGCACTAAATTGTATGCTACACCCACACCGTCTGTAATTGCCATGACACGCACAAACACCTACATATGTGATATGGTAGTGGATATGAATGATTGGAGTAGTAACTCTTATTCTATTGTGCATATGAAATACTGTGGACACATATATACGTGATATTGCATTGGGCAGGAATAGTTAAGGTAATGAACCTTATTCCACTTCACTTATATCTTGATATATTTACTTATACATCATGCATATATATTGACATGTACACCCTCGTACTTGATTACATGTAGATAATTAAACCTTGCTACACTTACATGTACACTTCATATGATACTGCATTTATTTTCGAAGGAATTAGGAACCGCATGATATGTTTTAAAGCTAGATTCAATTTAAAGAGCGGTTTTCCCTTTATATGCTCATATTGATGTTTTATGTTGCATATATCAGTTTTATATAGATTTTACGCATTGAGATATGGATTTCATATGATTTATGGATTTGAGAACCGTGGGGAATATTTTCAAGAAAACTATGTATTGTTTGAAAACCCGGTTTCTCTTGATATGATATTTGATGCGTCCACCATGTGATTTCTCGGTTCTGAGATTTGGCTTGTGATACCCGATTCGAGAAGAGGGACGCATCGTCTGCGGGTACATGGTGGACCCGGTATGGTACCCCGGGGCGAGTGGTGATTTCGTGGTGTAGACGATAAGCCTGACGGTGGGACCACTACCTACCGGTGATTGTATTTGGACTCGGCGGTTATCATGGAGATACCGACCGGAGTGAGGTATGACATATCGTCAGGGGCAGTCATGGTGACAGCGCCTGAGTTATAGGGATTTACGTGTCGATTCTAGACACGGGTTTCATGATGTTTCGAGTGTCGGTGTTTGACACTCAGGTTTTCGTGAGACATACAGGATGTGAGGGCCGATCTGAGGATGCGGTGCCTGAGGATTTGCGATTTGGTGTGTCAGTGAGGGACACTGGTGTTTTTCCATGTTGATAATTTTTGCATGAGATTTTATATTATATCATCCCACACTCAGGATTATGTTGATATGCATTGTTTAATGTAGTTGTAGTACCCTGATGATGTACCTTTACATGATTGTTGCATATTCACTTATCATACTTATGCTATCGGATTACTTGTGATAGATAGATCGCTGTTCGTGCATACTTGCGATTACTGTATGATGTTATTTACTATTCACGAGTTGGCAACTCACCCCCGTTGTGCCACAGTGTTGTGCAGGACATACCCTCTGAGTAGTCGCGGCAGGGCATCTTATCATCTCTACTTTTGCGGATACCGCTACGGTTGGCTGTGGGGCATTGCTTTTAGGTGGGTTGCGGTTATCTGTTTGTACATTGTATATTTTTTTGTTGGATCTAGTATTCTCCATCTACCACTATTGTATATGACTTAGAGACGACTTGTGAGGATTCAGTGTTATATTTTGTGGTGACTTTGGGTGCTGTGCTCGTGGGAGCCGGTTTTGTTGAAAAGTTTTACTTCTTTATGCAGTTTTCTTTTATATTTTTTCACTTCGGCGTCGTATATATGTTGTGGTGGTTGTCTCTGCCGTTGGGCGTGATTTTCTCCCGTTTGGGATGCCTTTATTATTATCTATGTTGTACCCGTTTTCGGGGTTAGTTTTTACAAAGGAGGTGCTGCCGAAATTTTTAAGAACGAAAACTAAACTTAAAGATTTTTACTTGAAAAAATTCCGAATGTTTAAAACTATGTTTTCTCCGTTGATCCAGTTTTGGGTGGTTTAGATTTCTGGGTTTCGGCTTACTTAAGTTGCGTACGCCTTTAGAAGTTACGTAGTTTAAGTGCCGGTTACGGGCCAAATTTGGAACGTGACAAAGTTGGTATCAGAGCGCTAGGTTTTTACCTTTCGGAGTGTAGGACGACCTTGGTATGATGGAGTAGGTAACTTAAGCAGAGTGACGTAGCGTGTGTATGTTCCGCGGCATACTTACGACACGGTAATCCGCCTAAGTGACCTTAGGACTTATTGATTGATATACATCTTTGTGATTCGATTTCCGTTTCCTTATCGAATCTTGTTTCAATTTCCAGCCTATATGCCGCCGAAGACTGCGAGGGCACAGAGAGCGGCCGCGAGGGCCGAGTCCAGAGTCGACTCGTCTGAGGCGAGGGTTGACCAGGGCGATACGCCTGTGGTACCGGAGCACATTGCATTGATTGGAGCTGGTATGCAGGATCTGCGCCAGATTGTGGGGACTTTAGTAGAGGCCATTCGAGCACAGGGGCAGGCTGTTGTTCCACCCGTTGCAGGGACCACGATGGTACCTACTGATCCGGCAGTCATAGTTGCATCTCCAGAGGTTATTACCGTGTCACTGACGGAGTTCATGAGGCTGAGGCCTCCGGTGTTTACTGGCACAGATGTTACTGAGGATCCGCAGTCGTTCATCGACCGGATGGAAAGGATCTGTCGCTCACTCCGATGCTTCGACGAGAGATGGGTAGAGTTTGCGAGTTTCCGGCTGGAGGGTATGGCCCAGAAGTGGTGTGAGTCGTTGGAGAGGGGCAGAGCCGCTGGTCTTGCTCCTATGACCTGGGCTGAGTTTGTGACGTCATTTCTTGCCCGTTTTCTTCCACCGAGCGTCAGGGATGCGCGAGCGCGCAGATTTGAGTCGTTACGTCAGATACCGGGGATGACGGTGTCGGAGTATGATGTTTTGTTTACTGAGCTGTCGGTGTATGCTCCGTACCTGGTGGCGACTGAGGAGATGAGGGTGAAGAGGTTTGTTCGAGGCTTGCTTACCCAGTTGTTCCTAGCCATCAGCATTCATCATTGCGACACGTATGCGGCAGCTGTCGATGCAGCCCTATTGGTGGAGGAGAGTCTAGCTGAGTCATCGGTTGTTCCAGAACCGAAGAGGACTCATACGGATGAACCAGCACGGGGACCGAGGTTTGTCCACAGAGGTAGAGTTCCTTCAGACTCGGGGAGTAGCAGAGATGTGGGACGTGGCCAGTTATTCAGTTCTTATTCCCAGGAGGGCCAGCGACCGTCTTATGGATGCTTCGGTTGTGGCAGTTTCGGTTGTGGCAGTTTGCATCATCTTGTTCAGAATTGTACTGTGGTGCGTCAGAGAGGGCCAGCAGTACCGCAGGTTACCTTACCACCTTCTCCGCTTCAGAGAGCGTTGCCTTTTATTCCTGTTGTTGCGCCGCGTCAGACTCCTGCTCAGAGAGGTCGTGGTCGCGGTGGTTTTGTGCCGAGAGGACGAGGTGGCAGAGGCAGAGGACAGCCAGTAGCCGGTAGAGGGCAGGCACGGGTTTTTGCCTTGACTCACCAGGACGCTCAGGCGTCCAATGCTGTAGTTTCAGGTACCCTTCCTTATGTTCTTTTGATGCACATGTTCTTTTCGATCCGGGATCTACGCATTCGTATGTTTCTACGCATAGGCCGAGAGTCGTGTTTGCTGGATCGGCCGCTAGTAGTGACTACTCCTGTGGGAGAGTCGTTTGTTGCGCGGCACGTGTTCCGATCATGTGCTGTCCGTTTAGGAGACAGAGATCTGTCCGTCGACTTAATCCTTCTTGAGATATTGGACTTCGACGTTCTGCTGGGCATGGATTGGCTAGCTACTTGCTATGCGTCCGTGGACTGCCGCGAGAAGACAGTTAGATTTTGTTCTCCCGGCGAGCCAGTGTTTGTTATGCAGGGAGACCGTGGAGCCGCCCCTCACAGTTTGGTTTCTGTTCTGTGCGCTAACCGGCTTTTGAGGAGGGGATGTCGGGGATTCTTGGCTTTCATTCATGATACTGGAGCTACGGTGGAGTCGTTGGACCAGGTTTCTACCGCGCGAGAGTTTCCCGATGTCTTTCCCGATGAGTTACCTGGGTTGCCGCCAGAGCGCGATATTGAGTTTTGCATTGATATGATTCCTGGCACGGAGCCTATTTCTATACCGCCTTATCGGATGGCTCCGGCAGAGCTTAGAGAGCTTAAAGATCAATTGCAAGAGTTGCTTGTTTTGGGACTTGTGCGTCCGAGTGTTTCGCCGTGGGGAGCTCCTGTTCTGTTCGTCAAGAAGAAGGACGGCAGTTTGAGGCTATGTGTAGATTATCGTCAGTTGAACCGAGTTACGGTGCGGAACAGGTATCCTTTACCCCGCATTGACGATTTATTTGATCAGCTCCAGGGTGCGAAATATTTTTCGAAGATTGATTTGCGTTCGGGTTATCATCAGTTGCCGGTTCGGAATGATGACATTCCGAAGACTGCTTTTCGTACGCGCTATGGGCATTATGAGTTTTCGGTGATGTCGTTCGGACTCACTAATGCGCCAGCAGTGTTCATGGATCTGATGAACCGGATTTTCAAGCCGTTCCTCGACCAGTTCATTATAGTATTTATTGATGACATACCGGTCTACTCTAGGAGTCATGAGGAGCATGAGCAACACTTAAGGATTACTTTGCAGATATTGAGAGAGCACCGGCTGTATGCTAAATTCTCAAAGTGCGCATTTTGGCTTGATAGAGTTGACTTCCTGGGTCATGTGGTGACTGGTGATGGTATTCTTGTGGACCCGAGGAAGATCGAGGCTGTACAGCTTTGGCCCAGACCTGTATCGGTGACGGAGGTCCGTAGCTTTTTGGGCTTAGTTGGTTATTATCGCCGTTTTGTGCAGGATTTCTCGAGTATCGCTGCACCACTGACTGGACTGACCCGGAAGGGAATTCCTTTTCTCTGGACTGATGCGTGCGAGCAGAGTTTTCAGCAGTTGAAGACTCGGTTGACGACAGCACCAGTTCTTTCTTTACCTTCTGGATCGGGCGGCTATGTTGTTTATTGTGATGCTTCTCGAGTGGGGCTCGGCTGTGTTTTGATGCAGCATGATAGGGTGATTGCATATGCTTCTAAGCAGCTGTAGAAGCACGAGCAGAATTACCCCACTCACGATCTTGAGATGGCAGCGGTAGTCTTTGCGATGAAGATTTGGAGACACTACTTGTACGGAGAGTCGTGTCGGATCTTCACGGATCACAAGAGTTTGAAGTATATCTTCCAGCAGCGAGATCTGAACCTGAGACAGCGCCGATGGATGGAGCTAGTGAAGGATTATGATTGTGAGATCTTTTATCACCCGGGCAAGGCGAATGTGGTAGATGATGCTTTGAGTTGTAGGCCCGTGGGTAGCTTATCCCAGTTGAGCGCAGTTCAGTGTCAGTCTTCTGCAGATTGGAAGCTCTTGTGTGATAGTAGAGTGCAGTTTGAGTTCACTTCCGCTTGGGAACAGTTTGCTCATGTCCGCGCCCGTCCACTTCTATTTGATCGTATCCGTGAGGCGCAGCCCAGTGATGCCCGTTTGTTTGAGATTCTTGAGCTTGTTCGGCAGGGAAGAGTTTCGGAGTTCATGATTGATGACCAGGGTGTGCTACGATGCGGGACTCGCTTGTGTGTACCAGATGTTGATGGGTTGAGACGCGAGATCCTAGAGCAGGAACATCTGTCGGCCTTTAGCGTTCATCCAGGTTCCACCAAGATGTACCGTGACTTGAGGGACTTCTACTGGTGGGAAGGGATGAAGCGTGATATATCGCACTTCGTTTCGAGGTGCCTTACTTGTCAGCAAGTCAAGGCTGAGCATCAGAGACCGGCTGGAGAGTTGCAGCTTTTACCCGTTCCGGAGTGGAAATGGAAGCAGATTTCCATGGACTTCATTGTGGGTCTACCCAGGACCAGTCGGGGGTATGACTCCATTTGGGTTATTGTAGACCGGTTGACGAAAGCGGCTCACTTTCTTCCAGTGAAGACCACTTTCGGTTATGCTCAGTATGCTCAGTTATACATAGATAAGATTGTGCGTTTGCACAGTGTTCCCACATGCATAGTATCCGACAGAGGCACCCAGTTTACTAGCTGTCTTTGGCAGAAGCTTCAGGAAGCCTTGGGTACCCGGCTGAGTTTTAGTACCGCTTTTCATCCACAGACCGATGGCCAGTCGGAGCGGACTATTCAGACTCTGGAGGATATGCTCCGTGCATGTGTGCTTGATTTTGGTGGCAGTTGGGATCTTCACTTGCCGTTGATTGAGTTCTCCTACAACAACAGCTTTCAGGAGACTATTCAGATGGCACCTTTTGAGGCTTTATATGGTAGGAAATGTCGATCGCCAGTCTGTTGGAGCGAGCTTGGTGAGAGTTTGGTTTTGGGACCCCAGCTAGTTCAGGAGACTACGGAGAAGATCCAGCTGATTCAGGATAGGATGAGAGCAGCCCAGTGCAGGCAGAAGTCTTATGCCGACCGTCGTCGTTGCAGACTTGAGTTCGCAGTGGGGGATCATGTATTCCTGAGGATTTCTCCGATGAAGGGCGTTATGCGATTTGGGAAGAGAGGGAAGCTCGGTCCCAGATTTATAGGTCCTTTCGAGATTCTTGAGCGAGTGGGTTCTGTTGCTTATCGTTTAGCGCTCCCACCCAGTTTTCCGGATGTTCACCCTGTTTTTCATGTGTCGATGCTTCGTAGATACCTTCATGATCATTCACACAAAATTCAGCATGAGACCGTTCAGCTTGAGCGCGATCTTTCATTCACCGAGCAGCCGGTAGTTATTTTGGATCGGTAGGTGAAGAAACTTCGGTCAAAGGTCTTGCCATCTGTGAAGGTTCTTTGGCGTAGCCCGACTAGTGAGGAGATCACTTGGGAGGCCGAGAGCGAGATGCGGAAGAAATTTCCTCATCTTTTTGAAGGTACGCTTAGTATGAAATTTTAATTTGGGGACCGAATTTCTATCTGGAGGGGAGATTGTAACGTTTTAGAAATCGTTTTGCGAATTTTCCCGTTTTAGAGCAAAATTGTCGGTTTTTCCCGTTTTAACCCGATTTCGATCAAACGACCGTATAAGCTTACCGACACCTAGTCTGGCTAAAATAAAGCTTGTGCGCGAACTTTAGGAGTATTTGGGAGGTTTTGGTTCAGATAGATTTTTTCCCAAATTAAATATTATTTTTAGCGGTATTTTGTGCACGTAAATCCGTAAAATTTTTCTTTTGTGAATAAATTAATTTTGTCACTAGAATTAATTTAGAAGGTTCTTTTTTAATATCTAGATTTTTTTGGTTACTACGGGTTTCTTTTTAAAAACAAAGAAAAGGGTGTAAAGGTGGCATTTTTCATTTAATGTTGCATTTATTGCTTAAGACTAGAAATTTCTTCATTTTAATTACACAAAACCCCCCCTCTCACCCCCTGGCCGAGCCTCATCCCCTCCATTTCTGTCCTCAAAAATTCCAAGCTCATTTCTCACTCTTTTTCAATCAAAAACACAAAAAGAATTCCAAAAATAAATCCAAAAATTCCTATATTAAAATTAAACCCTTTTTCCTTCACTAATCCTTCATGGATCTTCAACAAAGCTTGATTTTTGATGCTAAGATGTTGGATTAAGTTCCATTTTGTGTTCTTGGGGAGGTATAATTCTTATCTTAATCCTTATATTTTTATTTTAATCTTAAACTAGCTAATTTAGTTAACTATTTATGTGCTTAGTTTAGCTTTTAATTCATGATTAATTCATTATATTTGGTTTAAGAAATTCATGTTAGGGTTAAATTTTGATTAAGTGATTAGTGTTTATTTGAAGTGTTAAATTGTGTTATGGAAAAGATTAAGCTAGTAGAAATGTTAATTTTTGCTAATGATTATTTTGTTTAATTAAGCAAAGTTGCTTACTAGATTTTTGCTAAAACATAATTAGCGAGTGTTAAAAATATAGGATTGGTTTAGATAGCTTAGTTAGGCTATTTTAAGGTATTTGTAATCGTTAGATATGCGTTATCTTGAATCTAGTGCGATATATTGCGATAGGTTGCTTACTAGATTTCGGGGTTTTTCCGACGTAGGGTTCGTTTGGTAGTTGCGAGGTTATATCTAGTGTATTCCTCGTAATTTTTGTGTTGTGTTGCGCGATCGGGACGATCGGGGTCCAGAATTGGTGTTTTGTAGTTTAGCGACCCCAATTAGGGTTTTGGCCGGTATCGTGCGCGATAGATGCGCTAAGCGCGCAGTGTGATTTTCCGGGCGTTTTCGTCGCGTTTCGTTGTCTTTTCGTCATTATAGGATATTTAGCTTATGTGTTGTATTTATGAAATTTTAGGTTCGCAAGCAGGGACTTCGGGTGCTGCGGACAAGGGGAAGCTGGTGGTTGGATTTTCATAGCTCGAGACCATCTGTGAGTAGATTTAACATCTACGGGGAAATCGCCCGTATGGCGTTATGTGTCGGGGCGAATATGATATGATAGCTGCATGTATTTGCATATTACTTACTTTCATATGAATGTCATTACATAGCATTATCTGTTGTACTTGACTCGTACCTTTAGATATAACACATTACTGACGGTTCATGTTGCACGAGCACTAAATTGTATGCTACACCCACACCGTCTGTAATTGCCATGACACGCACAAACACCTACATATGTGATATGGTAGTGGATAGGAATGATTGGAGTAGTAACTCTTATTCTATTATGCATATGAAATACTGTGGACACATACATACGTGATATTGCATTGGGCAGGAATAGTTAAGGTAATGAACCTTATTCCACTTCACTTATATCTTGCTATATTTACATATACATCATGCATATATATTGACATGTACACCCTCGTACTTGATTACATGTAGATACTTAAACCTTTCTACACTTACATGTACACTTCATATGATACTGCATTTATTTTCGAAGGAATTGGGAACCGCATGATATGTTTTAAACCTAGATTCAATTTAAAGAGCGGTTTTCCCTTTATATGCTCATATTGATGTTTTATGTTGCATATATCAGTTTTATATGGATTTTACGCATTGAGATATGGATTTCATATGATTTATGGATTTGAGAACCGTGGGGGATATTTTCAAGAAAACTATGTATTGTTTGAAAATCCGGTTTCTCTTGATATGATATTTGATGCGTCCACCATGTGATTTCTCGGTTCTGAGATTTGGCTTGTGATACCCGATTCGAGGAGCGGGACGCACCGTCTGCGGGTACATGGTGGACCAGGTATGGTATCTCGGGGCGAGTGGTGATTTCGTGGTGTAGAAGATAAGCCTGACGGTGGGACCACTACCTACCGGTGATTGTATTTGGACTCGGCGGTTATCACGGAGATACCGACCGGAGTGAGGTATGACATATCGTCAGGGCCAGTCATGGTGACAGCGCCTGAGTTATGAGGATTTACGTGTTGATGCTAGACACGGGTTTCATGATGTTTCGAGTGTCGGTGTTTGACACTCAGGTTTTCGTGAGACATATAGGATGTGAGGGCCGATCTGAGGATGCGGTGCCTGAGGATTGGGATTTGGTGTGTCAGTGAGGGACACTGGTGTTTTTCCATGCTGATGATTTTTGCATGAGATTTTATATTATATCATCCCACACTCAGGAATATGTTGATATGCATTGTTTCATGTAGTTGTAGTACCCTAATGATATACCTTTACATGATTGTTGCATATTCACTTGTCATACTTATGCTATCGGATTACTTGTGATAGATAGATCGCTGTTCGTGCATACTTGCGATTACTGTATGATGTTATTTACTATTCACGAGTTGGCAACTCATCCCCGTTGTGCCACAGTGTTATGCAGGACATACCCTCTGAGTAGTCGCGGCAGGACATCTTATCATCTCTACTTTTGCGGATACCGCTACGATTGGCTGTGGGCCTTGCTTTTAGGTGGGTTGCAGTTATCTGTTTGTACATTGTATATTTTTTTGTTGGATCTAGTATTCTCCATCTACCACTATTGTATATGACTTAGAGACGACTTGTGAGGATTCAGTGTTATATTTTGTGGTGACTTTGGGTGCCGTGCTCGTGGGAGCCGGTTTTGTTGAAAAGTTTTACTTCTTTGTGCAGTTTTCTTTTATATTTCTTCGCTTCGGCGTCGTATATATGTTGTGGTGGTTGTCTCTGCCGTTGGGCGTGATTTGCTCCCGTTTGGGATGCCTTTATTATTATCTATGTTGTACCCGTTTTCGGGGTTAGTTTTTACAAAGGAGGTGCTGCCGAAATTTTTAAGAACGAAAACTAAACTTAAAGATTTTTACTTGAAAAAATTCCGAATGTTTAAAACTATGTTTTCTCTGTTGATCCAGTTTTGGGTGGTTTAGATTTCTGGGTTTCGGCTTACTTAAGTTGCGTACGCCTTTAGATATTATGTAGTTTAAGTGCCGGTTACGGGCCAAATTTGGGTCGTGACAATGTGTCAGCACGTGGGCGCTGGGACGCTAGCGTTTTGGGCGCTAGCGCTTTGAGCGCAAGGACGCTTGCGCTTTGGGCGCTAGCGCCCCACGTATCAGACGTGGGCGCTCGGGCTCTAGCGCTTTGGGAGCGCTTTGAGCGCAAGGGCGCTAGCGCCCCACGTGTCAGCACGTGGGCGTTCGACGGCAAAAGGGACTTGGTCCCTGCAATGGGAGTTGTACTCCCAGAAATGAGCACTTATTATTTTGTGTGTGTGTATATATACGAGCAGTTAAACTCCTAGGATGTTTTGAAGCTGATGAAGGGGCTTCTCTTCTTGAGCCCTGGATCTTCCCCAAAATGGGGTTTCTGGGGATTGGTCTCCTTCTTCTTCCTTTGTTGGCTAGATCTTGAAGATCAAGAAGTATGAGATTTTAAAAATCTCTCCTTTCTGAGATCCGATGTAAGATCTGAGTATCCCTTTGTGGGTTTTGTGGTGAAAAACTATTTTGTTTTTTAAAAGGAAGAGTAAAACTCTTGATTTAATTCCAAAGAAAGAAGAAGGTTTTAGAACCTTGAGAAAGGAGAAAGATCTCAGATCTGGATTCATTTTTTTGGAGAGAGAAAAAGTTGTTGGGATGTTTTCATTATCCTTGCCTTTATAGGCTATACACTTTACATATAGCCCCTTGGGCTCTATAAAAATGACATTTTGCCCATCCCATGGCTTATGTGCCATTTCTTTTTGCACATAGGCCTTGGGCTTTACAAAATTTGGCTTTATGCCCATTTTCTTACATTTATTCATAAAATAAAAATACAAGAAATACAACAAAATTATTTATTACAAAATTTTTATTTTGGCATGGGGGGAGGCCGGCCGCTTCATGTTCGGGTTCGCTCCGGGCATTGGCCCACTTGACCTGGGCTTGGGCCCACCTGGCTTGGGGTTGACTTTGATTTTGACTTGGTCAATCAGGGTGTAAATTTTTACCCCAACAAATTGCCCCCATCAATAAATGCACAACACATATGTGGGTCGTGTGCATGAAATTGATGGATTTTCTTTCACGTGGAGGAGATTTGATTTGGTTCCTGCTTTTGGAAAGCTGGCACTGCCCTTTTTACGACATGGACGGTCGATTCTGCCTTTTTTGCGACTTGGACGGTCGATGCTGCCATTTTAGCGACGTGGACGGTCGGTGCTGGCATTTTAACGACGTGGACGGTCAGTGGTGCCATTTTAGCGACGTGGACGGTCGGTTCTTCCCTTTTTGCGACTTGGACGGTCGGTTCTTCCATTTTAGCGACATGGACGGTCAGTGCTGCCCTTTTTGCGACTTGGACGGTCGGTGCTGCCATTTTAGCGACGTGGACGGTCGGTTCTGCCCTTTTTGCGACTTGGACAGTCGGTGCTGCCCTTTTAGCGACTTGGACGGTCGGTGCTGCCCTTTCAGCGACTTAGACGGTCGGTGCTGCCCTTTCAGCGACTTAGACGGTCGGTGCTGCCCTTTCAGCGACTTAGACGGTCGGTGCTGCCCTTTTTGCGACTTAGACGGTCGGTGCTGCCCTTTTTGCGACTTGGACGGTCGATGCTGCCCTTTTTGCAACTTGGACGGTCGTTGCTGCCTTTTTTGCGACTTGGACGGTCAATACTACCCTTTTAGCGACTTGGACGGTCGGTTCTGGATTTGACTTGCTCCGATTCTTGCAGTGTCATGGATGAAGTTGACTTGTTTTCGAGGTGGAATTTGATTCTTCCAGGGAGGTCATTAGTTGTTTTTCTGATTTGATGTGATTTGGATTGACATCAGCACCGCTACATCGGAATATGGTACCAGGAGCGAATCATCATTTGCCGTGAGGGAATTTCCCTCGTTCCCAGTTTAACGACCTAGGGGTCATCTGTTTCCAGTTCAACGACTTAGAGGCATCTGTTCCCAGTTTAAAGACTTAGGGGTCTATTGAATTGGAGTTTGGAATTTTGGGATTAGGGTAGGCCTCAGCGTTGCTAACACTGAAGCACATGTGCAAGGAGCAATTCATCATTTGCCTCGGGGGGACTTAGGATTTGGATCTTGTTTGGCATCAGCATTACTGCACTGGAGCAATGCCAGGAGCAACTCATCATTTGCCTCGGGAGGACTTGGGATTTGGGTTTTGGTCGGCATCAGCACCGCTAACTGTAGGGTTCCTAGGCACTCTAATGGAGTCTCACAAGTGATCAAACATGCACAAATCAAAATTCCTTGTGCCTACAAACCCTAATACGGATCGTTAACTAGAAATCAAGGCGATGCAAGCAAGTAATCGAATTAAATGCTAAGGGAAAGTGACTACAACCTTTGTAGATCCGGTCCACCACTTCCTAAGCTCCGCGATGATCTCCCTCCGCTGTCCAAATCGAACCCATGACTCTAGCATTGGCATCATCGAAGAATGGGCGGGCTTGATCGTCGGTTCGATGCCGAAGATGATCTACGTCGAGGCATCACAAGAACAAGCTCCAACTTCACCAAGCCTTGAAAACTTATGAAGGAAACACCCTATACAACTTGGCAAGAGGTAGAGGATGAAGAAATAGGAAGTGGGTAGATTTTAGATTTGGATTTGTCACTCATTTTGGCTAGTTGCCATTGATGGTGCAAGCTTTCTTCAACTTGAAGATGAAGAAGAAGATGATATGATAATAATTAATAATGAGATAAATAAATCAATACTTATCATATATTAACCCTTGGTTAGTTGTAGAGAATGGACCATGGTTAACTTGAATGGTTAGGGTTAAGGATGAGATAAGAATGGTGACTTAGTCAAAGTTTCAAGAAACTTCAACTAAAAACAAAAATAGCAACCATTCTTTTCTCATCTTTTCCAAAATGAATAAGATAAATAAATAGATAAATAAGTAAATGGAAAAACAAAACCCTAACCATTAGTTTAACCATAGTACATTCTTTACACTAACCCTAGCTTGCATGTATCATCAAACATGATACAATCTTGTGCACAAAAGTATATCACATATACAACTTGTGCATTTTAAGTGAGAAAATCCATTTAAAGTGAACCAATAATAGTTAATGCAAAGTAATATATCAAATATATAATTATACATTAAATCATTAAATCAACACTTGATTCAATGATCCGGTCATATCGCATATAACCGGCTAGTATCCAATGTATCGGCTTATCGAATCAATCCTTGATTCGATAACTAGGTTATATCGCATACAACCATTCGACACATTCATCGCTAGAATGAAATACGGTATCACATACACGCATTATTCTCGGTCCCGCACATATCTCATATGCGCTCCTATTTCGTTTCGCTTGAGCCAGGAAACCTCTGTGTAGGACTCTAAAGACTCGTCAATACGCCGGCAGCAGATGATGATCATATCAAACACCCACAAGCCGCAAGCGGTCTGCTAAACGTAACGGCCACCCGGGTATTGAGCGATCAGAAGATCGACGAGCAAGCCCGCTCATACTCCTGTGAATCCAACTAGTAACACTTACCGTACAGTCCGGTCTGTTCGTCTGATATGTCGCATATCTCGCCTAGGGGTGGTAAACGTCAGACCTCAATAGCTCGATAAGTCATGCCGACGTGAAGTCCATGACATGTGTGAAACTACTGATAACTCTTACCAGTATATCACTGCAACCCTGGCCAGGGATTTCCTGTTATGGCCAGTCGAGCATAGCGCAACATCAACCCCCAATACCGGGAGAGACGAATCCCCTCCTATCGCTCATTGCCTCCATGTGAATCGGGACTGTACCCAAAAACCACCTGTTTGCACAACTCAGTAGAGTCGTGGTAGGGTGGAAATCAAAGTACAGTGGGAGACACACAAGACTCTATGACGATCTCGGGTCAACAGACTAAGCTGTACCAGTGTCACCAGAGAACTGCCATCTGACGTGAGGTATAATACCATCTGGGAGTTCTCGGCGAGTCCGTTCAGTGTACCCAGTCTCCACTGAGCACCCGTATACCATCTCTGATGTCAAACACCAATGGATATGGGATCATCCATCGCCCATCACATGGGTTGAGAAGATATACGCTAGTCTACTCTGGAATATCGATGCCCCGTCTCGATATTCCCACGACTAGGAACAATGAAGGATGTACTCATTGACTACCCAGGTCCCACTAGTATGATTTGCATCATAGTCCTGGAAGTCGAGTACACATCCTAAGGGCTTTATCAACATGTAATCAGAGAGACAGAAAGTATACATGTTAAGATAAAGAGCAACCAGATAGCGTACTATCATGTCGAGCAAGAAAGTCCTACCTATATATGTCCCAGCATCCACTACAATATACATCCAATGTACAGTAATGGCCTCTAGGGCATACATATAACTAACAATCTCCCACTTGCACTAGGGCCATCTGTAGCAGTGGTCGCAGTATCTAATACTCAACCATCCCATATGAGTCTCTCTCTGGGAAAAGGCCTTCGTGAGTGGATCCGCCGTGTTGTCCTCTGAGTGTACTCTCCTAACCTCGATCACCCCGGAGATCAACTATCTCCATGATCAGGTGATGCTTCCTCAGAATATGTCTGGGTCACTGATGGGACCAGGGTTCCAGGGCCTAAGCCACATTTCCATTGTCATACAATGGCAGGAACCTAGTTCATCTTATGAACCAATATACACCCAAACTTCCTCTTTGGTAGTATCTTCAATAGCGATGTTACCAGCCTTTATCGTCTAGTTTGCCACGGTATCTATCTTGGAAATCTTCCAACATACCGTCCCTTTACTGAGGGTAAAGACAATGCCTGTGACTGACATTCAGTCATCTTTATCACCCTGGAACTCTTCCAGTGATTCTCCCCAGGATCTATTGATACCATCTCACTTCATCTAGTGAGAACCCTAATATCCCTTTAGATCTATCTCATAGGTCCAAATCTCAGGATTTAGGAGGTATCACTTTGATCCTATTTGGAGAATGCTTGTGATAATAGGAGATTGACCGATCGTAGTATAGGAAACTCTTTTCCTATCAAGAGTATGTTGTCTACGTACAATACGAAGATGACCACCTTACTCTCTACTACCCTTTTGTATATACAAGGTTCGTCTACCATTTTGATGAAGTCAAACAATTTGACTATCACATCAAAACCGACGTTCCAACTCCGCGATGCCTGCTTCATTATGTAAAGCAACTTGCACACGTTTCCGCTGCTCCCACTGTTTACGAAGCCCTCTGGCTGTGTTCTTATAGACGTTCTCTTCTAAATCATTATTTAGAAAAGTAGTCATGGCACCCAACCACCAGATATCGCAGTCATGGTATGTAGCCGTGGCAAGTAGGATCTGGATGGACTTAAGCATATTCCATGGAAAAGGTTTCATCATTATCCGTGCCTGGTCGATGACGAAAACCTTTAACAAGTATAGCTTTGAAAGTCTCAACCTTTCCATCTACACTAAGTAATCTTCTCAAGATATACTTGCTCCTGATGGGGATTTAACCCTTCAGATATAGCAACCAAAGTCCATACTTTGTTGGTGTATATGGATTCCATCTCAGATCGCTAAGCATCCAGCCATTCTTACAGAGTCCCTACTCTCGATGGCCTGCTCGAAACTAGTTGGGTCATCATATCATGATGCATTTCTCGCTCCCACTGTCATCGAGAAACCGAGGTATCTCTCAGGCGGATGAGGAACCCTACTAGATCGGCGGAGAGGCTGAGGTTCGTCGGGAACTATAGAATCCTTTGGTTCTGTCAAATCATCAACTGCAGTTTTGTATAGCTGAAACCTTTCCAGTTCTACAGAACTGATCCTGCCTCGATCTTGTCCGGATTTTGCTTTTGACATAGGCCGGACAATCCCAAATCTTAACTCGCTTAAGAGATGGGTTCTTCCCATACCATATCTCATATGGAGTGGTAGGCACTGATTTGATTCAAACCTAATTCAATAGGTATGCAGCTTCTCAAGTGCATAACTCCCAAAAGGAAACAGGTAACTCAGTAGTACTTATCATAGAGCACACCTTATCATATAGGGTGTGATTGCCCCGCCCTGATATACCATCGTGCTATGGTGTATACGGAGGAGTAATGCTGAGAGAGAATCTCATTCTCCTTTAGGATAGTCCAGGAATTCTATGCACAAGTATTCTCTTCCCTGATCTCATCATAGGACATAATACTTATACCCGTATTTTGGTTCTCTACTTCTAACTTATATTCTGTGAATATCTCAAAAGGTTCGGACTTATGTTTCAACAGGAACATATGACTGAATCTTGAGAGATTATCAGAGAATACAATGAAGTATAAAGAACCATTCCTGGCATGTGTAGACAGGAGACTTTACATACATCATCATGTATCAGTCCCAAGAGTTCATTAACTCTTTCTCTGCTTCCAGTAAGCAGAGCTGGTGTCATTATATCTTTGTGACATGACTGGCAAGTTTCACAAGATGTAAATTCAAACTGATTTAAATATACATCTAAATGTAACTTCAGCTAGTCGGGTCGCATTGATATGACCTAGTCTACAATACCTCAAGAAGAATTTGTTCATTTCTGAACTCTTCCTCTTGTGTGTGTTTAGTATACAAGGAACTGTAGTTTGATTTAGAACGTCAATGCTTTTAGATAATGTGCCTGAACCGATCAACTTTTGATATAGGAAATGTTCAAAACATTATCCAACAATACAAAATTATATCATTTCTTTACTAATAAAGAGACTGATATGATTTTGTATATTAGGTTCGGTATCTAATAGCATTTGTTCAGAATCAATGTATTGGTAATACAGGGTGACAGTGACCAACAGACATGGCTGCAACACTTGCCCCGTTTTCTGTCTCATGAAACTTATCACCCGTTCTCAGTTTTCTACCTTTTTGTAGCCCTATGTAACAGCTTACATATCTGGGATCCTGATCCGGTATCATATACCCAGGATGCAGAGGATATTGAGAAACAGTTCTTTGTAATGAACACACCCGAAGGAGATGCATCATATGCACTTTCTTCGTTTGGGCGGCATAGGAATTCTGGTATTCCCCAATTTCCTGCTCGGTCTTATAACAATTATAAGTCGGAGCGGGACCAACGTTCCCCAGCTCAGTATAACAAGCGAGTTCGGTCAATACATCCATATTATTATCTTGATTAAGGCGTGATATGGTCGCTACCTGGAGAGAGAGAGAAGAAAACACTCTGCGTGCGCTCTTGCAAGATCAGATTGGTTATATTTTATCTAATCAGGATGGCTCCCACTGTTTTTATCAAATCTTCCTTCAAACCCTAAAAGGAAAGACTAGCCGGGATTAATTACACTCTACAAGTTCGCCAATCTTTCAGCCAGGCCAGTGTTGGTACTTTGAGGGAGGTTCCCCGTGCTTTCGCACGGACCTAATTACAGTAAACCTCGTTTTCCCAGAGGCGTTGCCCCGTTGACACCTTTCTAGACACCTACTTGATCGGCTAATTGCAAAGTGCAAAACTCTCCCAGGAGTAACAATTACTCGCAGTGGGTATCGGGATCCAACTATCATATAGAAGGTATGCAATCTCATTGCAAGTTTCAACACTTGAAACTCCCGATAATGGTTTTTACCCCTAGCACTTATGACCTTAACTAAGGTCAACAAATCATAAGTACCAGTCAAGTTCTACCCGTCATTTCGTGATTAATTAGACCCACCCACATGACCCTTAACTAAGGTCAACAAAGTCACGCGACTGTCCTAACTAATCGCATCATATGCGGTGTAGGAAGACATCACTTAGCTACCGTACACTGTGCCTTGACTATGGTCAACAAACACAGCACGAATACTAAGTACTCTACTTCCTAAAATGACGGAGGGTTGCGGCTGGTTTTTATGAAAACCTTTAACGCTTTGAACTTGATCTCGTTGCGGAATCAAATGGTTTTAAATGGAATGTTTTTGAGTCTTTTCTAGTTTTGCTAAAGGGGTCACTCCCGGTGAAGGGATCGTCGGCCCTTTCCTCGTCGAATGAGGTGCGGGATATATCATATATATCACTGTGCAAAGCGGAAACTATAGAAGTGATCAAATGACAAACCGAGGGTTGTAGCATCTGCCAGTTATTGCTAAAGGAGTCACTCCCGGTGAAGGGATCTCGGTCCTTTCCTCATCGAATAAGGTGCAGGATGTTCTATAATGAACACCGCGATGCAAAGCAAGAACTGTAGCTACCTGTTTTATTTTGAAATTCGATTCCACAAAATCAATTAGGTTTATTTTCTTTCATTAATCTCATTAATGAATATCCCATCATTTAAATTACCTAAACATCACAGATAAATATGACGTACACTTATGCCATCCGCATTCGCCTCGATGTCCCGTCTGCACCGTTAGGTTAGGTAACTAACGGCAGAGCGAGGCAGGGCTAGCGCGGGTGTAAAACATAAGCAACTTCTATATAATATATCATATATACTATATACTACATCTATCTAAACAGAGCATAGAACATCGCATGATCACATCACAGATAACGCAGCAGAAAGAATCATATGAAATATTGGATATACTAGGACGTCCGTGTTTTCAATACGAGCCAGTATAAAACAGGGATTCCACGGTCGTGATGAATAGCCAATCCCACACCCCTAGACCCCTACGAGAGCGGCAAGCAACCCTACCAATTCTAGGGTTAGGAGACCCGGACTCGACTCCTCGAGTTGGTCTCCTACTGGGCCCCAGAACCCGGTTACTTGTGCTCCCCTCCTTGGGTCTATCCTAGTGCAGAAAAGTAAATAATATACATCAACGGTGACAACTTCCGCAACCTGGAAGTGCCCCAATAAAAGAATATTACATATAAGTTTTTACATGAATGAAAATGAAAAACACTCATCTCACATAAAACCCCCCCGGCTATTCAAACACGACGATCCAATATAACATATCCAGCAACACATAACATCACATGTCATCAACGTAAGTAAATATGCGCATCCCAATTGTCGTTGACATATAGCAACGAAACCGGCGATAACACATATTACACTTACGGTCACAGAAAAGAAAGTGTAAAACTACAACAGTTGGAATCCGCAACCACCTCAGACATCGCATGCCTGACCAAATGAATTCTTTAGACATCGCATGCCTAACAATTATAAACCCCGCATTTTAGTCTCATTATCGAAAACTCTTTTCAATATCAAGTCGGGCAATTCAACAGGATTCCCGACATTCTGATCGAATGCTCGTCGCAAACTTCAGTAGACGGACGCACTCCCGATGCCGTCGACAAAGTGCACCAAGGCGGAACACCGCTACCGCGAGCACCCGAACGGATGCTTTCGGCGACGGGGTTCTCCTACAGTCACTTGGTCGGGGCTATGGAGTGAGGCTGTCTATTAAGTTTAGCCGGCGAGTATCCGCGTACGCTACGTGATTGCGACGGACTTTTGATCACATCAAAATTCCGTGGCAACCGATCAAGTGAGACTAAACTGTTATGTTTATAATATTCATTCCGTTATCTCATAACTATTTGCGAATTCCAAGTATTGTATCACATTCCGGATAAATAGAAAATGTTGAACTTTCCGATCGAACAGTCGAACAACCAAGTTTTCCCGATACAGCTTAACACATGAAATAAGTCTAACAACATTCAGTTCGTGCCTCAGTACCAACGGTCCAGCCGTAGAAGGGTCAAGCCAACGCCTCACATGTGGCACGCCGTACTGCCCCAAACCCGAAGGTTCAAAGGGCAGTTCAAGACGGTCACATAATCGAGTTAAGGTTTGTTGTCTTCTAGAGGGTCCATCGCGTTACTTGCACTACTTAGAACGTCGTTAAACTACGGAAAAATCCAACACTTGGAAATTTCCCGACAGGAGAAAAATTGGGTATTTATATCCGGTCGAACTTTTTAACATATTCTAAAATTTATCCGGAAATGCAGACAGACAGAATTAGACAATCCGATCGATACACCGAGTCCCCAAAAAAACCTAGAAAATACAACTCCGGAAAAAATTATTAAAAATTCCCAGAAAAACCAGCACAGAAAACTAAGAATTACTGTGCAAAAACATCTGTCTGAAGAGACCAACTTGCCGCGGAACCGCCGCATTAGGCATGCATATGCGGCGGTTCCGCCGCACTATTAACGACTCAGAGCCCCCGATTTAAACAGTAATTCTTAGAATATTGCACTGAGGTTCTGAATATTTTTAATCTACAAAAATCCACATTTTACAGAATTTTCCAGAGAGCATTTTTAAGTCGGGGTTTTGGGTTCGTTCGGACTTCAAACTCCGTCTGGACTTCGCCTAAGGCTCTAGCTAGGCTCTGATACCACTGTAGGTCAGGCAGCCACCCCATCCAATAGGGTCGCCGTGGCACCAATGGGTCCCTCAGCCGCTACTTTTTACGCATGCCCCCTCGCGAGGACTACAACCCGCCGGAACACCTTCCGGTCTCGGGACACCCTAGGGTAAGAGCCTATACTGGTAAGAGTTATCAGTAGTTTTACACATGTCATGGACTTCACGTCGGCATGACTTATCGAGCTATTGGGGTCTGACGTTTACCACCCCTAGGCGAGATATGCGACATATCAGACGAACAGACTGGACTGTACGGTAAGTATTACTGGTTGGATTCACAGGAGTATGAGCGGGCTTGCTCGTCGATCTTCTGATCGCTCAATACTCGGGTGGCCGTTACGTTTAGCAGACCGCTTGCGGCTTGTGGTGTTTGATATGATCATCATCTGCTGCCGACGTATTGACGAGTCTTTAGAGTCCTACACAGAGGTTTCCTGGCTCAAGCGAAACGAAATAGGAGCGCATATGAGATATGTGCGGGACCGAGAATAATGCGTGTATGTGATACCGTATTTCATTCTCGCGATGAATGTGTCGAATGGTTGTATGCGATATAACCTAGTTATCGAATCAAGGATTGATTCGATAAGCCGATACATTGGATACTAGCCGGTTATATGCGATATGACCGGATCATTGAATCAAGTGTTGATTTAATGATTTAATGTATAATTATATATTTGATATATTACTTTGCATTAACTATTATCGGTTCACTTTAAATGGATTTTCTCACTTAAAATGCACAAGTTGTATATGTGATATACTTTTGTGCACAAGATTGTATCATGTTTGATGATACATGCAAGCTAGGGTTAGTGTAAAGAATGTACCATGGTTAAACTAATGGTTAGGGTTTTGTTTTTCCATTTACTTATTTATCTATTTATTTATCTTATTCATTTTGGAAAAGATGAGAAAAGAATGGTTGCTATTTTTGTTTTTAGTTGAAGTTTCTTGAAACTTTGACTAAGTCACCATTCTTATCTCATCCTTAACCCTAACCATTCAAGTTAACCATGGTCCATTCTCTACAACTAACCAAGGGTTAATATATGATAAGTATTGATTTATTTATCTCTAACACTGAAGCGTAACGCCAGGAGCTACTCATCATTTGCCATTGTCCGTTGGGGAGCGATGGCTTAGAAGACAGATTTAGGTCCCTATCACCTAAGGCTTTTCAACTTTATGAGCCGTAAGGGTCCCATAAAAGCATTTCTCCCTACGAGTCGAGAGGATCTCACAGGTGTATATTCTCCTTAGGAATCGAAGGGATTCCTAAGTGTGTTGCTCCTTTGTGAGTGGTAAGGATCTCACGCCGGGATTTTCTCCTCACAAGGTCGGGAGGACTTTGCGAGTGTATTTTATCTTCTTTCACAAGTTTGCGCCATTTCGGGTTTTCACAAACTCGCCGGCAGTCCTGCTGTTTTTACTTATGGTGCCCTTTCGGGTTTTCATCTGTGCCCGTTTTGCTTGTGGACATACCTTTTTTTTCTTCTTCTTTTTTTTTTCTTCTTTTTTCTCTCTTTTTTTTTCTTTTTTTCTTTTTTTTTGAGATAGAGTTCGTTTACGCCCGTGGATTGTATACGGTTTTGCAGGATGTATAATCCAGACCGTAGGGCCGGTGTGCTCAATTCGCCTGCGACTTGGAGTTTTCACGCGTAGTATTTCTTGAGATATCGGCCATTGATGGGTGGCATGGGCCTTTCTCTCTCGGCACTTATTAGTTGGTAGGATCCTCCATCGAATACTTTCTCGATGACGTATGGTCCTTCCCAATTTGGCTTGAATTTTCCTTTAGCATGTCGATTTGGGATGATCGGTCTTTTGAGGACCAACACCAATTTGCCTTTCTTGAAAGCGCGGAGACGAGTCATCTTGTTATATGCCCGTGACATTTGGGCTCGGTACAGCTCCAGATTTTGCTGTACTGCAAGCCTCTTTTCTTCGAGGGCGTCGAGCTCTTCAAGCCGAAGGAGCATGTTTTCCTCCTCCGTCAACTCATGCTGAACGGCCATTCTCAAGCTTGGAACTTCGACTTCGAGGGGGAAGACCGCCTCCACTCCGAAGAGCAATGAGTACGGAGTCGACTGAGTTGGAGTATGGTGCATGGTACGATATGCCCACAATGCCTCGTGAAGTTTGAGATTCCAGTCCCTCTTGTTGGCTGAAGCATTTTTCTTTAGGAACTTGCATAGAGTCTTATTGAAGTTCGGCTAGCCCATTGGCTCTTGGATTATAGATGGAGGAATATCTCCAGTCTATCTTTTGCTGGTAGCGAACCTTGAGACTTTGAAGCTCTTGAAAGAAGGCCCGTTGTCAGAAATGATTCTTCTTGGTGTACCGAAGCGGTATAGAATATTATGCTGGAAGAATGTCAGAATATCTTCTGTCTTGACTTCCTTTAGAGGGACAGCTTCAACCCATCTGGAGAAGTAGTCTGTTGCGGCCAGTATGAACCGGTGGCCTCTAGATGATGGAGGATCAATTGGGCCAACTATGTTGGTTCCCTAGACTTCGAAGGGCTACGACGCCACCGTAGGATGCAATGGATTGGGATGCTTGTGAATGAAATCACCGTGAACTTGGCAGATACAACATTTCTTTGCATGCTCTCTGCAATCCCGTATCATGGTGGGCAAGTAATACCCAAGCCATCTAATTTGAAGCCGTATTTTGGGGCCGGACTGGTGAGCCCCGCAGACGCCTGAGTGAACTTTCTTCATAACTTTCTGGGCTTCGGCTGATGACAGGCACCTGAGCCAGAGTTGGTCATATGACCTACGGTATAGCGTGTCATTTACAAACACGTATCGGAGAGCTCTCTTCTTCAGCCGAATCCTTGCAGATTTTCCTTCAGGCAGCTTGTCGTATCGGAGGTACCCTATGAAGGGTTCTCTCCAATCGGGCTCGTCTTGGATGGTCGAGCTTCTTCGGCAGGACTGCTCTTCTGTCCCGCGCTTTCCTCTTCTCGTAGAGAGACAGGGGGTAGAATTTGCCGGCTTCTGACTGTGATCAGAATTTCGTCCATATCAGGATCTGCCAGCTCCTTGGCTAAGAGAGCGAGTACGTCAGCCTTTCCATTCAACGATCTAGGGACTCTCATTAGTTCAATGTGAGTGAACCATTTCATGAGTTCCACCACTCGGCTTCTATACCGAGCTAACTCGGGTTTGTATATCTTATAGTCGCCACTTACTTGGTTGACGACAAGCTGGGAGTCACCGTAAACCCACAGCCGAAGGATTTCCATTTCTACGGCGAGCTCCAGAACAGCTATCGGTGCTTCATACTCAGTTTCATTGTTTGTTCGAGGCTTGGTGAGAGCGAAAGAACGCCGTAGGGTTCCCATTGATGGCGTGATGAACACCAATCCTATCCCTTCTTTTATCTACGGGATGCTTGATTTACTGGAGGTCCTTATTGATGAGGCTCCATCGAAGTAGAGCTCCCAAAATGGCTCATCTTCCTCGAGGTGCAGCACTTGTTCATCGGGTAACTCACAATTTAGTGGCGACGCTTCTGGTATAAGATGAGCGGCGAGGAAGTCTGCAAGTGCTTGCCCTTTCACTGCTTTCTGAGGAGTACAAACTATATCAAACTCAAGTAGGATGACAGCCCATCTTGATATTCTACCGGCTAGGCTTGCTTTGGTCATTAAGTGTTTGAGTGGGTCGACCCTAGAGATCAGCATAACCCGATGAGCGAGCAGATAGTGTCTCAGCTTCTTCACAGCGAACATCAGAGCCAGGCATTGCTTTTCGATCGGGGAATAGTTGTGTTCCTGTAACACCCGAGCCTAATGCTGCTGTTTTTCAGTTACTGTTTGAGCATGAATGTGGTATCATTTCATTTAGCCTGCTTGATTGTCTCTTACTGTAAAATTGTACCTGGCAAAGTCATTTCTGCATATAACAAATTTTAGCATCTAAAATAAAATTAAAAATATCCATCTTGGCCTACTCGACACCCCTAGCCTTGTGGTAGCGTCCATGTATTGTGTTCTCGTTCCGTTCAGTGAAACGGGCGAGTTTGGACGGCTACGCGCGCGTACACGTGTCCGTTTTGGGGGTATGCTTTTTAATCATAAAACAATTAATTTTGAAATTTGGAACCCGCTTAAAATCCTATTATTTCAATTTCGAATTTTTGGACCCGACCCGGGCGCGATTTGGAAATGTTTTGTTTGGCGCCAAAATCCCAAATTTTAATAATATTTAAACCTTAATATATTCTGCAACTTATATATTTTCACTGTGATAATTAAATCTTTTAAATATTTTTTTAAACCTCCAAATCATTCCCTCAGCTAATCACGAGATCCTTTATCTCCCGTGGGCCCCACCTCTTCAATCTCTCTCTCTATCTCTCACATCTCTTTCTCTCTCTCCGTCACCGTTTCTCTTTCTCTCTCTCTCTCCCTTAAATCTCTCTCTCTCTCTCTCTAACCTCATTCTCTCTCTCTCTTATAAATTTCCCCTCCCTTATTTTTCAAAACACAACCTGAGAACCCAACGAGCCTCGAACCCTAGCCACCGCCTCGTCCCCTGTCGCCGCCGCAACCCCGTCGCCGGCACCACCGTCACCCTCGCCCGCGCGTCCTCGTCTCAACCATGACCCTCGTCCTCCTTCCCGTGCGCCTGCACCCTCGCAGCCACCTGTGCACCCCGCTGCTCACCACCCGCGACCACCTGCGCCGCCCGTGGTCGTCACGGACGATCACCAGACCCCCGGTGATCTCCTCTTTAAGTCCTCCTCTCCTCCTCTCCTTCTTCCCTCCTTCTCCCTTTTCTGTTCAAGTCCGATTCTTGATGGCCGTAGTTCATCGCAGGCAAAGCACCGGAGCTCCGTCGACGTGGTCGGCAGTCACCATCCCTCCACAGATCCTCGTGAGCCCCCTCGTCTCAATCCTTCTTCTCTTCCCTCTTCTTGAGTCTCCTTTTAGCCGTTCTTTGAATTCTTGATTTTTTAGTTCGCTGTTCGCCGGAATCCGGCCGTGCCGTTGACGTGTCCCGACGATCCAGCGAGGTATCCCGACCCGCGTGGTTCCATTGTTCGTTGTTTGGGTTCAATCCGTGAACCGTGCGTCCGTCGCGAGTTTCCCCGCCGACGTTACGTTCCGTTTTTCCGGTTCACGACCCGTCGAGGCAAGTACCCCTTGAAACATGCTATACAATATATTTATATATGTATTGACACCCTAAACTTGTAAAATTAGCTTGGTACAATCGTTTTCCATTTCGGCTACAAAATTGCATTATATCATTTACTGTTAAACATGGAATTTACAGTTTGCCAATTTGAACCTAATAATCAAATCTACCTGTTCAACCACATTTTACTGTTAAATAGATGGTGGCATTTATCCATGTAGTTCTGTTACATTCAAACACTCGTATGCATTTGACTTGAAATAACTGTATTGAACCGATACCTAAACTATTGCACCGCTAAGGGTGCTTAAACCTGTTAACATAACCAAACGGCTATATCGTCTTACTGCACTCTTGTAAATTGAATGAAACTGCTTATTCTGTAATTCATTGCTTATCTCAAGTTGTTAATACCCATGTTTGTTTATATATCTGATTGGGAGCACACTCACGATATTGTTTACATCTTGACCTGACATTGCTACACATATGTATATTGATACACTTGACATGGTACCCTATACTGTTGACTCGACCTGATATACCATGACCCGACCCGTTACCTGATCTTGTGTCTAATGCCAACAAACCTGACATGTAGTCCTCATGGACCGTTCCTGTTGTCTATCCAGACAAACCTGCTTTTACCTAATCCTGTGTTGGCATTAGTTTTTGATTACTGAATACCTGACTCGACATACATAACTTGGGGGTATGGGGAAATCAAAGGTGAAACCGACTTGTAACTCAACAGTTCGATACCTGTTCTGATTAGTCCTACGGGCTAGGCCAGCCCCGGAGTGATGATGCTGACATCACTCGCCCATCCTGCTACCTGTTACTGCCTAGCGGCACGTCTCGGATTCAGCCCCGAGGATCTTGACCGTGGTCCCGGGCATGCACGGGATACTATTGAGTTACATCGACGAATCATCAATTGATTTCAAAGACTTTAGAATAGAAAACCTAATAGAACAGTTTAGTTACCCACTGCACACTACCCTCCACTGCTTGTTTCACATTATCCTTTTATTCATGTTCATTTGGCATTGCCTGTTACACTATTCATATTATATTTCTTGATGACATGACGCGCTGACGTCTGGGTTTTGCATGGCCCAGATTCCGTACCGCTGTCGCAGTCCAAGCAGGAGTACTTCAGCCAGCAGGCCGAGCTATAAGTTCAGTAGTAGTTAGTTTTATTTCCTGCATTTATTTCCAGATGTGAGCCCGCATTATGGGACATACTTTCAGTTATTTGTATTGGATCATTGCTTCCGCATTTATTTATTATTGACTCATGTTATTCTGGATAATGGACATGTTTTAGATAGTTTTATCTTGTTCTTGATATCTCTACAGCCGTAATTTGACTGTGGATGGATACTTCCTACCCACAAGTAGCATGGTTGGCTATGTCACGTGCCCAATCTAGCGTACTCTAGGAAGCGGGGCGTGACATGGTTTTCTTGGTATCAGAGACATAGGTTAGTTGGGTTGATTCTTTTGTAGTTAGGTATTGTACCCAATACACGAATCAGAATACCAGTGTTTAGGAAACATGTCCTGCCACCTTGCCGTTTACCATTCTTGAATCACATTCTTCCTGATTATATCTTTTACGAGATGCAAACTTCCTTTGCATATCGACTCGAAAAACCTGATTTCTTGTTATCTCTAGGACTTAGGCGACTTAGGTAGAGTTAAGTAATTGTGGCTATGATACCGCAGCATAGTTACAATGCGGTACTCTACTTAAGTATCTTGGAGTTCTAGCCTTGATCTATATATTGAATCTATCATCATGCTAATGTTGGGTGTTTGTGATTTCAGGAATAAGGCAGATACGAATTTCAAGACGTACCAGAGGCGTGTGGACGAAACCGCCATGCTTAGAGTGATAAGAGGAATGCTGGAAAATCAAAAGAGACAGACCGAGCTGATCCAGCAGCAAGCAGACTCGTTTCAGGAAGGTTTGTAGATCGTTCAGTAGTCTGTATACAACGTTGGAGCTAAACCAGTTGACCGAGTAGGGACCATGGCAGACTTCAGGCGTTTGGGTCCGTCTACATTTACTGGTTTGGAGGAGCCGTTGCCAGCCGAGCAGTGGCTAGTTGACTCGGAGAATTTGCTGATTGCGGCACAGATTCCATATGACAAAAGAGTTGATGTGGTACGCATTCAACTAGTGGACTACGCCCGAGAATGGTGGCTTGTTGAGAAGACCCGCTTGCCCAAGCCGATCAAGTGGGCGGATTTTTCTAAGAGTTTCCTGGAGAAGTTCTTCCCGCGGACTGCACGGGAGGAAATGGAAGAGAAGTTTATTGGGCTAAGGCAGAATGGAGCACCCGTGGACGTGCATGCAGCAGAGTGGACGAGACTCAGCAGATTCGCTGGACCTTTAGTCGCCAACGATGCAGACAGGGCCCGAAGGTTCATGCGTAGCTTGGATGTGGACATCCAGAGGCAGATTGTCTCCCTGGGTTTGACCACTTTCTCACAGGTTCTTACGGCAGCTCGGGAACAACAGAGTTTATCTGGGATGAAAGGGAGCTTGCACCAGACAGCAGTTGCGGCCAGGAAGCCCGCATTTGTACCTAACCGAGCTCATGGTCGCAGAGGTATTCCAGTGGACCATCGTGGTGTAGCACCCATGAAGAAGCCTGTGATCGTTGATCGAAGAAGGAGCATGATTTGTGACTACTGCCGTTTACCTGGGCACATGTAGAAGGATTGTCGAAGAAGGCTGGGACTTTGTTTGGTTTGTGGAGCGGCTGATCACACAGTTGGTGCCTGTCCGTCGAAGCTTCGTACGAGAGATGATATTCAGAAGCCTCCGCAGAGACCGTTCCAAGGGCAGAAACAGCTGACCCAAGGACCAAATCAGGCTCGAGCTTTTGCCTTGACAGCCGAGCAAGCTAAGGCATCAGGAGAAGTGGTTTCAGGTATTCTACTCGTTCATGGTTTTCCCGCAGTGGCATTATTTGATTCTAGTGCATCCCACAGTTTTATGTCATCCAAATTTATAACTACACACTCGATTACCTGCACGACCCTGTCTAGTTTCTGGGACATACACACTGGGAATGGGAAAACCATATCTAGTAGGGAGTGTAAAGATTGTACAGTTGTTGTGTGCGGATGGGAACTCTTTGCAGATTTCTTGGTGATTGATACGGGTAGCTATGAAGTCGTCTTGGGAATGGATTTTCTTGGCACTTTCCACGCTCACATTGACTGTAGGGTAAAGAAAGTAATTTTTCAGATTCCCGGACATCCCGAGTTTACCTTCACTGGAGGAAGCAGTTCTGTCGGGCCAGTCGAGTTTAGGGCTAGGCCGACAAACAATATTCTTGCAGCAATGGAAGTTGATAGTGGTGAAGAGCCGGCAGTTGTTCGCGATTTTATGGACGTATTTGAAGATATATCGGGTTTACCGCCGAAGTGAGACGTGGAGTTCGCAATTGATCTTATTCCTGGTGCAGCGCCAGTATCTAAAGCATATTATCCAATGGCACCAGTAGAGTTGGAAGAAGTTAAGAAATAGGTTGCTGAATTGCTTGAGAAGGGTTGGATTCGAAGCAGTAACTCGCCTTGGGGAGCTCCAGTTCTTCTAGTAAAGAAGAAGGATGGCACGAGAAGGATGTGCATCGACTATCGAGAATTAAACCGGGTGAATATTAAAAACAAGTACCCGATCCCTCGCATTGGAGAACTTTTTGAGCAGCTTAGCGGCGCGAGGGTATTCTCGAACCTGGATTTGTGATCCGGATATCATCAGGTCCGAGTGAAAACAGAAGATATTTGCAAGACGGCGTTTCGAACTCGGTACGGACATTACGAGTACTTAGTGATGCCCTTCGGAGTAACGAATGCGCCGGCAGTATTCATGGACTTGATGAACCGAATCTTTTCACCGTTCTTGGACCAGTTTATTGTGGTATTCATTGACGATATTCTGGTTTACTCGAAGAGTTTTGAGGAGCATGCTGAACACTTGAAGATCACACTGCAGACGTCGAGACAGGAGAAATTGTACGCGAAGATGAGTAAGTGCGAGTTTTGGCTAGAGGAAGTGAAGTTTTTGGGGCATGTTGTGTCGGGCGATGGAATCGCCGTCGACCCAGAAAAGATTGCAGCAGTTCGAGATTGGCCTATTCCAAAGAATGTTGCTGAAATAAGAAGTTTTCTTGGATTAGCCGGATACTACAGGAGATTTGTGGAGAACTTTGCTCGTCTGGCAGAGCTGTTGACCAAGCTTACGCGCAAGGAGGTACCTTTTGTATGGACGGATAAATGTGCGTTAGCTTTTGAGACGTTGAAGCAGAAGTTGATAACCGCCCCTATTCTGACCGTGCCAGACAATTCCGGAGGATTGGTGATTCACAGCGACGCATCAGGAAAAGGTTTGGGATGTGTTTTGATGCAGCATGGGAAAGTTGTAGCATACGCCTCGAGACAATTGAAGACCCATGAGAAGAATTATCCAACTCATGACTTGGAGCTTGCAGCTGTGATTTTCGCTTTGAAGATTTGGAGACACTACCTTTTGGGCGAAAGAGTCAAAGTTTTTACAGATCATAAGAGCTTGAAGTATGTGTTCACACAGAAGGAGCTGAATATGAGGCAGCGTAGATGGTTGGAGCTGATGGCTGACTACGATCTTGATCTTAAGTACCATCCGGGGAAGGTCAATATTGTGCCGGATGCGCTTAGTCGGTTACCAGCAATTCAGGTGTTAACTACGCAGAAGGAGATCGTTGCAGATTTTCGAAGATTTGACTTGGAGGTTGTGCTACCGCGATCTACAGGACAGTTGATGCAGCTGCAAGTGCAGTCGTCTTTGATTGAGAAAATTAAAGCAGCACAATCGCAGGATCCTGGACTGCAAAAGTTTCGAGAGCAAGTTGAAGCCGGACTACGAACAGATTTACTGGTCCACGAAGATGGTTCGTTGAGGTATGGTAACCGTTTGTGTGTGCCAAAGGGAGATGTTCGTGAAGAGCTTATGAAGGAGGCACACAGTTCGGCTTATTCTGTACACCCAGGAGGCACAAAGATGTACCGAGATATTCGACAGCATTTCTGGTGGGAAGGCATGAAACGGGAGATTGCTCGCTTTGTGGCTAAGTGCTTGGTGTGTCAGCAAGTTAAGGCTGAACATCAAAGGGTTGCTGGTTTATTTCAACCACTTCCGATTCCTCAGTGGAAGTGGGAGCATATAACCATAGATTTCGTGATGGCTGTACTGCGGAGTCCAAAAGGCAACAATGCAGTATGGGTAATTGTTGATCGGTTGACCAAGGCAACTCACTTTATTCCTTTCCGGGTTGGTCAATCAACGGAGACTTTGGCAGAGCGGTACATGCAGGAGATTGTAAGATTGCATGGGGTACCGGTGAGTATCGTGTCCGATCGGGACACTCGGTTCTTATCACACTTCTGGAGGAGTTTACAGGAAAGTTTGGGGACTAGATTGAAGTTTAGCACAGCCTATCATCCTCAAACTGATGGTCAGTCGGAGAGAACGATCTAAACTCTTGAAGACATGTTGAGAGCATGCATGTTGGACTTTAAGGGTTCTTGGGAGGATCATCTACACTTGGTGGAGTTTTCGTACAACAACAGTTTTCAGGCAACTATCCAGATGGCTCCGTTTGAAGCTTTGTATGGTCGTAAATGCCGTTCACCTGTTTGTTGGGATGATGTCGGTGAACGAAGATCGTTGGGACCAGATTTGGTGGTGCAGACAGTTGAGAAGGTTAACACTATCAGGAATCATATGAAGGCAGCTCAAGACAGACAGAAGAGTTGGGCTGACACGTCAAGAAGACCTCTAGAGTTCGCCGTGGGTGATTTGGTGTTCTTGAAGATATCACCGACTAGAGGGGTGATTCATTTTGGGAGTCGAGGAAAGCTTAGTCCTCGATTCGTTGGACCATTTGAGATCTTGGAGCGTGTTGGTGAGGTAGCGTACCGTTTGGCGTTATCGCAGACCTTGGCAAATGTGCACGATGTGTTTCATGTATCTCAACCACGAAGGTATGTTCGAGATGAAACGCACGTATTGGATCATTCAGAGCTAACAGTACGGGAAGATTTGACTTTTGAGTAGCGACCGATTGAAATCGTGGATCGACGGGAAAAGGTTCTCAAGAACAAGGTTATCCCCCTTGTGCTTGTCTCTTGGGGTAATCGCTCGCATGGAGAGTCCACTTGGGAACGAGAAGATGAAATCCGACAGAAGTTTCCTCACCTTTTCTTATAGTTTTTTCTGTATTCTTGGAATTTCGAGGACGAAATTCTTTTTGTAGTTGGGTATGATGTAACACCCGAGCCTAATGCTACTGTTTTTCAGTTACTGTTTGAGCATGAATGTGGTACTCATTTCATTTAGCCTGCTTGATTGTCTCTTACTGTAAAATTTTACCTGGAAAAGTCATTTCTACATATAACAAATTTTAGCATCTAAAATAAAATTAAAAATATCCATCTTGGCCTACTCGACACCCCTAGCCTTATGGTAGCGTCCATGTATTGTGTTCTCGTCCCGTTCAGTGAAACGGGCGAGTTTGGACGGCTACGCGCGCGTACACGTGTCCGTTTTGGGGGTATGCTTTTTAATCATAAAACACTTAATTTTGAAATTTTGAACCCGCTTAAAATCCTATTATTTCAATTTCGAATTTTTGGACCCGACCCGGGCGCGATTTGGAAATGTTTTGTTTGGCGCCAAAATCCCAAATTTTAATAATATTTAAACCTTAATATATTCTGCAACTTATATATTTTCACTGTGATAATTAAATCTTTTAAATATTTTTTTAAACCTCCAAATCATTCCCTCAGCCAATCACGAAATCCTTTATCTCCCGTGGGCCTCACCTCTTCAATCTCTCTCTCTCTATCTCTCACATCTCTTTCTCTCTCCCCCTCACCGTCTCTCTTTCTCTCTCCCCTTTAAATCTCTCTCTCTCTCTCTCTAACCTCATTCTCTCTCTCTCTTATAAATTTCCCCTCCCTTATTTTTCAAAACGCAACCTGAGAACCCAACGAGCCTCGAACCCTAGCCACCGCCTCGTCCCCCGTCGCCGCCGCAACCCCGTCGCCGGCACCACCGTCACCCTCGCCCGCGCCTCCTCGTCTCAACCACGACCCTCTTCCTCCTTCCCGTGCGCCTGCACCCTCACAGCCACCTGTGCACCCCGCTGCTCACCACCCGCGACCACCTGCGCCGCCCCTGGTCATCGCCGACGATCACCAGACCCCCGGTGATCGCCTCTGTAAGTCCTCCTCTCCTCTCCTCCTCTCCTTCTTCCCTCCTTCTCCCTTTTCTGTTCAAGTCCGATTCTTGATGGCCGTAGTTCATCGCAGGCAAAGCACCGGAGCTCCGTCGACGTGGTCGGCAGTCACCATCCCTCCACAGATCCTCGTGAGCCCCCTCGTCTCTATCCTTCTTCTCTTCCCTCTTCTTGAGTCTCCTTTTGGCTATTCTTTGAATTCTTGATTTTGTAGTTCGCTGTTCGCCGGAATCCGGCCGTGCCGGTGACGTGTCCCGACGATCCAGCGAGGTACCCCAACCCGCATGGTTCCATTGTTCGTTGTTTGGGTTCAATCCGTGAACCGTGCGTCCGTCGCGAGTTTCCCCGTCGACGTTATGTTCCGTTTTTCCGGTTCGCGACCCGTCGAGGCAAGTACCCCTTGCTACATGCTATACAATATATTTATATATGTATTGACACCCTAAACTTGTAAAATTAGCTTGGTACAATCGTTTTCCATTTCGGTTACAAAATTGCATTATATCATTTTACTGTTAAACATGGAATTTACAGTTTGCCAATTTGAACCTAATAATCAAATCTACCTGTTCAATCACATTTTACTGTTAAATAGATGGTGGCATTTATCCATGTAGTTCTGTTACATTCGGACACTCGTATGCATTTGACTTGAAATAACTGTATTGAACCGATACCTAAACTATTGCACCGCTAAGGGTGCTTAAACCTGTTAACATAACCAAACGGCTATATCGTCTTACTGCACTCTTGTAAATTGAATGAAACTGCTTATTATGTAATTCATTGCTTATCTCAAGTTGTTAATACCCATGTTTGTTTATATATCTGATTGGGAGCACACTCACGATATTGTTTACATCTTGACCTGACATTGCTACACATATGTATATTGATACACCTGACATGGTACCCTATACTGTTGACTCGACCTGATGTACCATGACCCGACCCGTTACCTGATCTTGTGTCTAATGCCAACAAACCCGACATGTAGTCCTCATGGACCGTTCCTGTTGTCTATCCAGACAAACCTGCTTTTACCTAATCCTGTGTTGGCATTAGTTTTTGATTACTGAATACCTGACTCGACATACATAACTTGGGGGTATGGGGAAATCAAAGGTGAAACCGACTTGTAACTCAACAGTTCGATACCTGTTCTGATCAGTCTTATGGGCTAGGCCAGCCCCAGAGTGATGATGCTGACATCACTCGCCCATCCTGCTACCTGTTACTGCCTAGCAGCACATCTCGGATTCAGCCCCGAGGATCTTGACCGTGGTCCCGGGCATGCACGGGATACTATAGAGTTACATCGACGAATCATCAATTGATTTCAAAGACTTTAGAATAGAAAACCTAATAGAACAGTTTAGTTACCCACTGCACACTACTCTCCACTGCTTGTTTCACATTATCCTTTTATTCATGTTCATTTTGCATTGCCTGCTACACTGTTCATATTATATTTCTTGATGACATGACGCGCTGACGTCTGGGTTTTGCATGGCCCAGATTCCATACCGCTGTCGCAGTCCGAGCAGGAGTACTTCAGCCAGCAGGCCGAGCTATGAGTTCAGTAGTAGTTAGTTTTATTTCCTGCATTTATTTCCAGATGTGAGCCCGCATTATGGGACATACTTTCAGTTATTTGTATTGGATCATTGCTTTCGCATTTATTTATTATTGACTCCTGTTATTCTGGATTATGGACATGTTTTAGATAGTTTTATCTTGTTCTTGATATTTCTACAGCCGTAATGTGACTGTGGATGGATACTTCCTACCCACAGGTAGCATGGTTGGCTATGTCACGTGCCCAATCTAGCGTACTCTGGGAAGCGGGGCGTGACATGGTTTTCTTGGCATCAGAGACATAGGTTAGTTGGGTTGATTCTTTTGTAGTTGGGTATTGTACCCAATACACGAATCAGAATATCCGTGTTTAGGAAACATGTCCTGCCACCTTGCCGTTTACCATTCTTGAATCACATTCTTCCTGATTATATCTTTTACGAGATGCAAACTTCCTTTGCATATCGACTCGAAAAACCTGATTTCTTGTTATCTCTAGGACTTAGGCGACTTAGGTAGAGTTAAGTAATTGTGGCTATGATACCGCGGCATAGTTACAATGCGGTACTCTACTTAAGTATCTTGGAGTTCTAGCCTTGATCTATATATTGAATCTATCATCATGCTAATGTTGGGTGTTTGTGATTTCAGGAATATGGCAGATACGAATTTCAAGACGTACCAGAGGCGTGTGGACGAAGCCGCCATGCTTGGAGTGATAAGAGGAATGCTGGAAAATCAAAAGAGACAGACCGAGCTGATCCAGCAGCAAGCAGACTCGTTTCAGGAAGGTTTTTAGATCGTTCAGTAGTCTGTATACAACGTTGGAGCTAAACCAGTTGACCGAGTAGGGACCGTGGCAGACTTCAGGCGTTTGGGTCCGTCTACATTTACTGGTTTGGAGGAGCCGTTGCCAGCCGAGCAGTGGCTAGTTGACACGGAGAATTTGCTGATTGCGACACAGATTCCATATGACAAAAGAGTTGATGTGGTACGCATTCAACTAGTGGACTACGCCCGAGAATGGTGGCTTGTTGAGGAGACCCGCTTGCCCAAGCCGATCAAGTGGGCGGATTTTTCTATGAGTTTCCTGGAGAAGTTCTTCCCGCGGACTGCACGGGAGGAAATGGAAGAGAAGTTTATTGAGCTAAGGCAGAATGGAGCACCCGTGGACGTGCATGCAGCAGAGTGGACGAGACTCAGCAGATTCGCTGGACCTTTAGTCGCCAACGATGCAGACAGGGCCCGAAGGTTCATGCGTAGCTTGGATGTGGACATCCAGAGGCAGATTGTCTCCCTGGGTTTGACCACTTTCTCACAGGTTCTTACGGCAGCTCGGGAACAACAGAGTTTATCTGGGATGAAAGGGAGCTTGCACCAGACAGCAGTTGCGGCCAGGAAGCCCGCATTTGTACCTAACCGAGCTTATGGTCGCAGAGGTATTCCAGTGGACCGTCGTGGTGTAGCACCCATGAAGAAGCCTGTGATCGTTGATCGAAGAAGGAGCATGATTTGTGACTACTGCCGTTTACCTGGGCACGTGCAGAAGGATTGTCGAAGAAGGCTGGGACTTTGTTTGGTTTGTGGAGCGGCTGATCATGCAGTTGGTGCCTGTCCGTCGAAGCTTCGTACGAGAGATGATATTCAGAAGCCTCCGCAGAGACCGTTCCAAGGGCAGAAACAGCTGACCCAAGGACCTAATCAGGCTCGAGCTTTTGCCTTGACAGCCGAGCAAGCTAAGGCATCAGGAGAAGTGGTTTCAGGTATTCTACTCGTTCATGGTTTTCCCGCAGTGGCATTATTTGATTCTAGTGCATCCCACAGTTTTATGTCATCCAAATTTATAACTACACACTCGATTACCTGCACGACCCTGTCTAGTTTCTGGGACATACACACTGGGAATGGGAAAACCATATCTAGTAGGGAGTGTAAAGATTGTACAGTTGTTGTGTGCGGATGGGAACTCTTTGCAGATTTCTTGGTGATTGATACGGGTAGCTATGAAGTCGTCTTGGGAATGGATTTTCTTGGCACTTTCCACGCTCACATTGACTGTAGGGTAAAGAAAGTAATTTTTCAGATTCCCGGACATCCCGAGTTTACCTTCACTGGAGGAAGCAGTTCTGTCGGGCCAGTCGAGTTTAGGGCTAGGCCGACAAACAATATTCTTGCAGCAATGGAAGTTGATAGTGGTGAAGAGCCGGCAGTTGTTCGCGATTTTATGGACGTATTTGAAGATATATCGGGTTTACCGCCGAAGTGAGACGTGGAGTTCGCAATTGATCTTATTCCTGGTGCAGCGCCAGTATCTAAAGCATATTATCCAATGGCACCAGTAGAGTTGGAAGAAGTTAAGAAATAGGTTGCTGAATTGCTTGAGAAGTGTTGGATTCGAAGCAGTAACTCGCCTTGGGGAGCTCCAGTTCTTCTAGTAAAGAAGAAGGATGTCACGAGAAGGATGTGCATCGACTATCGAGAATTAAACCGGGTGACTATTAAAAACAAGTACCCGATCCCTCGCATTGGAGAACTTTTTGAGCAGCTTAGCGGCGTGAGGGTATTCTCGAACCTGGATTTGCGATCCGGATATCATCAGGTCCGAGTGAAAACAGAAGATATTTGCAAGACGGCGTTTCGAACTCGGTACGGACATTACGAGTACTTAGTGATGCCCTTCGGAGTAACGAATGCGCCGGCAGTATTCATGGACTTGATGAACCGAATCTTTTCACCGTTCTTGGACCAGTTTATTGTGGTATTCATTGACGATATTCTGGTTTACTCGAAGAGTTTTGAGGAGCATGCTGAACACTTGAAGATCACACTGCAGACGTTGAGACAGGAGAAATTGTACGCGAAGATGAGTAAGTGCGAGTTTTGGCTAGAGGAAGTGAAGTTTTTGGGGCATGTTGTGTCGGGCGATGGAATCGCCGTCGACCCAGAAAAGATTGCAGCAGTTCGAGATTGGCCTATTCCAAAGAATGTTGCTGAGATAAGAAGTTTTCTTGGATTAGCCGGATACTACAGGAGATTTGTGGAGAACTTTGCTCGTCTGGCAGAGCTGTTGACCAAGCTTACGCGCAAGGAGGTACCTTTTGTATGGACGGATAAATGTGCGTTAGCTTTTGAGACGTTGAAGCAGAAGTTGATAACCGCCCCTATTCTGACCGTGCCAGACAATTCCGGAGGATTGGTGATTCACAGCGACGCATCTGGAAAAGGTTTGGGATGTGTTTTGATGCAGCATGGGAAAGTTGTAGCATACGCCTCGAGACAATTGAAGACCCATGAGAAGAATTATCCAACTCATGACTTGGAGCTTGCAGCTGTGATTTTCGCTTTGAAGATTTGGAGACACTACCTTTTGGGCGAAAGAGTCAAAGTTTTTACAGATCATAAGAGCTTGAAGTATGTGTTCACACAGAAGGAGCTGAATATGAGGCAGCGTAGATGGTTGGAGCTGATGGCTGACTACGATCTTGATCTTAAGTACCATCCGGGAAAGGTCAATATTGTGCCGGATGCGCTTAGTCGGTTACCAGCAATTCAGGTGTTAACTACGCAGAAGGAGATCGTTGCAGATTTTCGAAGATTTGACTTGGAGGTTGTGCTACCGCGATCTACAGGACAGTTGATGCAGCTGCAAGTGCAGTCGTCTTTGATTGAGAAAATTAAAGCAGCACAATCGCAGGATCCTAGACTGCAAAAGTTTCGAGAGCAAGTTGAAGCCGGACTACGAACAGATTTACTGGTCCACGAAGATGGTTCGTTGAGGTATGGTAACCGTTTGTGTGTGCCAAAGGGAGATGTTCGTGAAGAGCTTATGAAGGAGGCACACAGTTCGGCTTATTCTGTACACCCAGGAGGCACAAAGATGTACCGAGATATTCGACAGCATTTCTGGTGGGAAGGCATGAAACGGGAGATTGCTCGCTTTGTGGCTAAGTGCTTGGTGTGTCAGCAAGTTAAGACTGAACATCAAAGGGTTGCAGGTTTATTGCAACCACTTCCGATTCCTCAGTGGAAGTGGGAGCATATAACCATGGATTTCGTGATGGCTTTACCGCGGAGTCCAAAGGGCAACAATGCAGTATGGGTAATTGTTGATCGGTTGACCAAGGCAACTCACTTTATTCCTTTCCGGGTTGGTCAATCAACGGAGACTTTGGCAGAGCGGTACATGCAGGAGATTGTAAGATTGCATGGGGTACCGGTGAGCATCGTGTCCGATCGGGACACTCGGTTCTTATCACACTTCTGGAGGAGTTTACAGGAAAGTTTGGGGACTAGATTGAAGTTTAGCACAGCCTATCATCCTCAAACTGATGGTCAGTCGGAGAGAACGATCCAAACTCTTGAAGACATGTTGAGAGCATGCATGTTGGACTTTAAGGGTTCTTGGGAGGATCATCTACACTTGGTGGAGTTTTCTTACAACAACAGTTTTCAAGCAACTATCCAGATGGCTCCGTTTGAAGCTTTGTATGGTCGTAAATGCCGTTCACCTGTTTGTTGGGATGATGTCGGTGAACGAAGATCGTTGGGACCAGATTTGGTGGTGCAGACAGTTGAGAAGGTTAACACTATCAGGAATCATATGAAGGCAGCTCAAGACAGACAGAAGAGTTGGGCTGACACGTCAAGAAGACCTCTAGAGTTCGCCGTGGGTGATTTGGTGTTCTTGAAGATATCACCGACTAGAGGGGTGATTCGTTTTGGGAGTCGAGGAAAGCTTAGTCCTCGATTCGTTGGACCATTTGAGATCTTGGAGCGTGTTGGTGAGGTAGCGTACCGTTTGGCGTTACCGCAGACCTTGGCAAATGTGCACGATGTGTTTCATGTATCTCAACCACGAAGGTATGTTCGAGATGAAACGCACGTATTGGATCATTCGGAGCTAACAGTACGGGAAGATTTGACTTTTGAGTAGTGACCGATTGAAATCGTGGATCGACGGGAAAAGGTTCTCAAGAACAAGGTTATCCCCCTTGTGCTTGTTTCTTGGGGTAATCGCTCGCATGGAGAGTCCACTTGGGAACGAGAAGATGAAATCCGACAGAAGTTTCCTCACCTTTTCTTATAGTTTTTTTTGTATTCTTGGAATTTCGAGGACGAAATTCTTTTTGTAGTTGGGTATGATGTAACACCCGAGCCTAATGCTACTGTTTTTCAGTTACTGTTTGAGCATGAATGTGGTACTCATTTCATTTAGCCTGCTTGATTGTCTCTTACTGTAAAATTTCACCTGGAAAAGTCATTTCAGCATATAACAAATTTTAGCATCTAAAATAAAATTAAAAATATCCATCTTGGCCTACTCGACACCCCTAGCCTTGCGGTAGCGTCCATGTATTGTGTTCTCGTCCCGTTCAGTGAAACGGGCGAGTTTGGACGGCTACGCGCGCGTACACGTGTCCGTTTTGGGGGTATGTTTTTTAATCATAAACACTTAATTTTGAAATTTTGAACCCGCTTAAAATCCTATTATTTCAATTTCGAATTTTTGGACCCGACCCGGGCGCGATTTGGAAATGTTTTGTTTGGCGCCAAAATCCCAAATTTTAATAATATTTAAACCTAAATATATTCTGCAAATTATATATTTTCACTGTGATAATTAAATCTTTTAAATATTTTTTTAAACCTCCAAATCATTCCCTCAGCCAATCACGAAATCCTTTATCTCCCGTGGGCCTCACCTCTTCAATCTCTCTCTCTCTATCTCTCACATCTCTTTCTCTCTCTCCCTCACCGTCTCTCTTTCTCTCTCCCCCTTAAATCTCTCTCTCTCTCTCTCTAACCTCATTCTCTCTCTCTCTTATAAATTTCCCTTCCCTTATTTTTCAAAACGCAACCTGAGAACCCAACGAGCCTCGAACCCTAGCCACCGCCTCGTCCCCCGTCGCCGCCGCAACCCCGTCGCCGGCACCACCGTCACCCTCGCCCGCGCCTCCTCGTCTCAACCACGACCCTCTTCCTCCTTCCCGTGCGCCTGCACCCTCGCAGCCACCTATGCACCCCGCTGCTCACCACCCGCGACCACCTGCGCCGCCCCTGGTCATCGCCGACGATCACCAGACCCCCGGTGATCGCCTCTGTAAGTCCTCCTCTCCTCTCCTCCTCTCCTTCTTCCCTCCTTCTCCTTTTTCTGTTCAAGTCTGATTCTTTATGGACGTAGTTCATCGCAGGCAAAGCACCGGAGCTCCGTCGACGTGGTCGGCAGTCACCATCCCTCCACAGATCCTCGTGAGCCCCTCGTCTCTATCCTTCTTCTCTTCCCTCTTCTTGAGTCTCCTTTTGGCTATTCTTTGAATTCTTGATTTTGTAGTTCGCTGTTCGCCGGAATCCGGCCGTGCCGGTGACGTGTCCCGACGATCCAGCGAGGTACCCCGACCCGCATGGTTCCATTGTTCGTTGTTTGGGTTCAATCCGTGAACCATGCGTCTGTCGCGAGTTTCCCCGCCGACGTTATGTTCCGTTTTTCCGGTTCGCGACCCGTCGAGGCAAGTACCCCTTGCTACATGCTATACAATATATTTATATATGTATTGACACCCTAAACTTGTAAAATTAGCTTGGTACAATCGTTTTCCATTTCGGTTACAAAATTGCATTATATCATTTTACTGTTAAACATGGAATTTACAGTTTGCCAATTTGAACCTAATAATCAAATCTACCTGTTCAATCATATTTTACTGTTAAATAGATGGTGGCATTTATCCATGTAGTTATGTTACATTCGGACACTCGTATGCATTTGACTTGAAATAACTGTATTGAACCGATACCTATACTATTGCACCGCTAAGGGTGCTTAAACCTGTTAACATAACCAAACGGCTATATCGTCTTACTGCACTCTTGTAAATTGAATGAAACTGCTTATTATGTAATTTATTGCTTATCTCAAGTTGTTAATACCCATGTTTGTTTATATATCTGATTGGGAGCACACTCACGATATTGTTTACATTTTGACCTGACATTGCTACACAAATGTATATTGATACACCTGACATGGTACCGTATACTGTTGACTCGACCTGATGTACCATAACCCGACCCGTTACCTGATCTTGTGTCTAATGCCAACAAACCTGACATGCAGTCCTCATGGACCGTTCCTGTTGTCTATCCAGACAAACCTGCTTTTACCTGATCCTGTGTTGGCATTAGTTCTTGATTACTGAATACCTGACTCGACATACATAACTTGGGGGTATGGGGAAATCAAAGGTGAAACCGACTTGTAACTCAACAGTTCGATATCTGTTCTGATCAGTCTTACGGGCTAGGCCAGCCCCGGAGTGATGATGCTGACATCACTCGCCCATCCTGCTACCTGTTACTGCCTAGCGGCACGTCTCGGATTCAGCCCCGAGGATCTTGACCGTGGTCCCGGGCATGCACGGGATACTATTGAGTTACATCGATGAATCATCAATTGATTTCAAAGACTTTAGAATAGAAAACCTGATAGAACAGTTTTGTTACCCACTGCACACTACCCTACTGCTTGTTTCACATTATCCTTTTATTCTTGTTCATTTTGCATTTCCTGTTACACTGTTCATATTATATTTCTTGATGACATGACGCGCTGACGTCTGGGTTTTGCATGGCCCAGATTCCGTATCGCTGTCGCAGTCCGAGCAGGAGTACTTCAGCCAGCAGGCTGAGCTGTGAGTTCAGTAGTAGTTAGTTTTATTTCCTGCATTTATTTCCAGATGTGAGCCCGCATTATGGGACATATTTTCAGTTATTTGTATTGGATCATTGCTTCCGCATTTATTTATTATTGACTCCTGTTATTCTGGATTATGGACATGTTTTAGATAGTTGTATCTTATTCTTGATATCTCTACAACCGTAATGTGACTGTGGATGGATACTTCCTACCCACAGGTAGCATGGTTGGCTATGTCACGTGTCCAATCTAGCGTACTCTGGGAAGCGGGGCGTGACAGTTCCGCCCCGACTAAAGTTCAACTGAGCTAGTATAGGGCATTCTCTTTTCCCTCCTCGTTGTTCTGGGCAAGGAGCGCACCGAGTGACTCATCTAGCACGGCAGTGTAGAGAATCAACGGTTTATTTGGAATGGGAGCGGCCAGCACTGGAGGGTGCAACAAGTACTATTTGATGCTTTCGAACGCTGCTTGACATTCGGCATCTCAGATAAAAGGAGCTCCTTTCTTCATGAGCTTTGAGAAGGGCCTACATCTCCTCGATAAATTTGAGATAAACCTTCATATATAAGCAAGCTTTCCTTGAAAAGATCTTAGCTGCGTCAGACTCTTCGGAGGGGGCATCTCTATGATGGCCTTTATCTTGGATGGGTCAACTTCAATCCCTCGATGTCGGACTATGAAGCCCAGGAATTTTCCCGATGACACGCCAAAAGCGCACTTCAGAGGATTCATTTTCATATCGTACTTCCTCAGTCTGGTGAGAACGGTCCTATGATCTTGGATGTGATCGGCCTTGGCTTTAGTCTTGACGACCAGATCATCAACATAATATTCGATGAATTTATTAATTAAGTCATCAAAGATATTGGTCATCGCCCTTTGGTATGTAGCACCTACGTTCTTCAGTCCGAACGGCATCACCTTGTAGTAATATATTCCGATCGGGGTTCGAAATGCTGTGTGTTTCTCATCCTCAGGCGATATCTCGATCTGATTATATCCAGACGAGCCATCCATAAAGGTGAACAACTCGTAATTTGAAGTGTCATCGACCATCATTTCCATGACCGGTAGCGGGAAGTCGTCTTTAGGACATGCCTTGTTGAGGTCCCTGAAATCGACATAAACTCGGATCTGCCTATTTTTCTTCTTCACTGGGATTATGCATGCGATCCAGTCTGCATATTTTTCCTCCCCGATGAAGCCGGCATTGATGAGTTTCTTGGTTTCCTCGATGACCTTTTCTTCCAACTCCCTTCTCATTCTTCGAGGAGCTTGTTTGACTGGCTTAGCATCCGGAGATATAGCCAGCTTATGCATGGCTACTTCAGGGGAAAGGCCAGGCATTTCTTTGTACGTCCACGCGAAGCGGTCGATGAACTCGTGAAGTAGGGAGATTATCTGCACTTTCATTTCCTCTGACAAGAGCGAGTTGATGTAGGTCGGCCTTGAATTATCGTGCGTTCCTCAAAGGTTGCTTGTCCACCATCTTCGAGCTCTTGAGGAGCTTCTTCTGGCTTGGCTAGCTCGTCATCATCATTTGACCTCTCGCTGGCTTCCCCAATATGGATCATATAACATGCCTTGGGATCAGGCTGGATGAAACCTATGCCCCGCCAATCTGGAATCCGTCCATCGATGAGTGCACGGACCTGAGGTGGATGCCATAGCACTTCGTAAAACTTTTCTTCGGACTCCGTTTGATATAACCAGCATCCGCACTTTTTAAAGTATTCCCGCATCTCGGGCGCATAGTATCTAGGATTGAGGACGGCTCTTATGCCTCTCTCATATGGAAGGCACGCGACATACAAATTGTCCGAGTGCACAACATGATTTGACCCGTAAAACAGGATGCCCTTCTGTCTACTTTTCTTTTCGGGGACATAGAAAGTTTTCAGCTGGTCAACGGTAGAGACTGACAATGTATCGAGCTCTTTGCACATCTGCTCCGGCACCCTTGTGACGGCTAGGGGCCCTTCTGCAATTTCGAAGGTCTCTCGTAGTTTCGCTTGCTGCATGGGGGTCCAATCTGCACAGCTGTTGCAAGGTAGGTGCTCTTTTTCCGACTCTTCAGTGTCGCTACCGAAACGCGGGCGCACCTGGGCGTTTTTGCTTCTGAAAGTGACAGCTGGCTCAGATTTGCTTTTGAGCCTTGGGGCCGCTCTGTCCTCAGTCGGTTGCGGCTTAGCATTTTGGTCGTTCATAAAGTACCGAGAATCATCATATCGTACTTCGTGCATACCGAACGGCTGGATGTCTCCATCAATGCGTCTTTCTTCGCCATTTTTAGTATACTTTATGCATTGATGGAGAGTTAACGGAATGATGCCGTAATCGTAGAGCCACGGCCGTCCCAAGAGAATTTTATAAGACGTGTCAGCGTTGATTAAGTATATCTTAGCTTCGGTCTGTAGATCCCCAAATTTGATTGGCAGAGCTATGGACCCCAGAACTTGCTGGCAATTTTGGTTGAAGCCTTAAATGACAATCCTTTCCCTTGACAGGTGTCGGACGTCCATTGACAAACTCTTTAGAGTCCGCAAGTTCATGATGTTCACTGAGGACCCCGGATCAATCAATATGCGATTAATCCGATCTCCGTCGTTGCACCCGGTCACGTAAAGCGGCCCATTATGCTCAGCCGTCCCCAGTAGCAAGTCTTCGTCCTTAAATGTGACTGCGGCGGCATGCAAAGAGTACTGGGCTTCTTTCATATTAATCTCCGCAAAGCGAGCCTGATACCACTCGGGGTTTTGTAGAGCGTGAATGAGAACATCTCTAAGCTCCTTAGATAGGACCAAGGCATTGTAGATGCTTAGGAGAGACGGAAGCTTCCGGAGATGAGCCAAGACATTATAGTCCACCGAGGAAGGACTTGAGTTTTCATTAGCCAGTTCTCTGCCATCCTCCTCATTAGCCACCTGTTTTTCCGTTCCTTTTCCTTTCCTTCTTGGACCAGAGATGATAGTAGCGACCGTTGATATGGTTCGTACTATCAGGAAAAGAATGCGTATAGCCCAAGATCGACAGAAGCATTGGGCTGATACAAAGAGACGACACTTGGAGTTCCATCCAGGAGACCACGTATTCCTGAAGATATCTCCGAACCGTGGAGTGATCCGATTTGGAAGATGGGGTAAATTAAGTCCGAGATACATTGGACCGATCGACATAATTGAACGAGTCGGTGAAGTGACATACCGCTTAGCACTTCCGCCCTCATTGGAAGGAGTGCATAACGTGTTCCACGTATCCCAACTCAGAAAGTATGTGAGTGACCCCAGCCATGTTCTTGATCATTCCGAGCTCACTATACAGCCCCACTTATCTTGTGAGCAATAGCCTGTGGAGATCCTGGACAGGAAAGTGAAGACACTTCGGAACAAAAAAGTTAACTTGGTCCGGGTAATGTGGAGGAAAGACACTCCAGGAGAATCCACTTGGGAAAGGGAAGATGAAATGCGTGCAAGATACCCTCACCTCTTTGTAAACTAGTCCTCAAATAAAAGTTGTAAATTTCGAGGACGAAATTTCTGTAAGGAGGGTAGATTGTAACAACTCCAATTTTGTATACATAGAATTGATTTAAATTCAAAGTATACTTGGGGTATTTAATGTTGCTGTTACCACTTTAAGTATTTATTTTCCCACAATAATTACAAGAAGGAGCTTGTAGCTCATTGGTAACACCTTGCACTGCTGAACCAAGCCACCAGAGTTCAAATCCCCTGCCCCACATTATTTTTATATTGTTTTTGTTTTAAATCCTTTGGAAGCCCAATAGTCCACACACCATAACTCCTAAAAGTTGAACTGTACCTGAAAAAGTAAAAATACCAGTTTTTACCCCACGAGACACCCCGGCACCCCGACTCGGTCGAGTCGGCTGGCGGACCGGCTGAATCGGGCCGGCGCCGCCGGCCGGACTCGGCCGAACTCGGCTGAGTCGTCAACATAAAAATTCCGCCTCTTCGCTTTCTCTAACCCCCTGCACACTTTAAATTATTGGATCGGTTCCCGAGACTTAATTATCCCCCATTTCGAGACTTAATTATCCCCCATTTACTACAATTTTTAATAATTTTCTCACATTTTTACAATTTTTTTAATTAAAAACCCTTCACCTACCCTATCCTACCCTATAAATACACCCCCTACCCTCTACCCTCTCATCCCAAAATCCTGATCCCACTCTCTCAAAATCGTCTCAAGAGTTGTGTACTTTGAAAACAAGTTCGCGGCGAAGCTCCGACGAAATTCCAGCGGAAATTCTGGCGACGTTTTAAGGAACAACCGGCGACGAAGCAACGCCTCGGCAACCCCTTTAGTCCACCCTCACTCCTTTGCTTAATCGAAACCCATAATTCCCATTCTATCCCTTTTTCTTATTCTCTAAAATACGAAATTACAAAACCCGACGGAATCGGAACAAATCTGATTTCCGATTCGGTTTTCTATAAAATTTCAATTCTCACCAATACATCCATGCTTAAATATCTTTATGTTGACTATTAAACATTTAACAAACAATTTGAACAAGTTTCATTACATGAAATGATAGCGTTATCAAATTATCGTATTTTTCACTTAAATACCACAATGTTTCGATTTCACATTTAACCCCTTAACCTTACTATACATTTAAATTAGAGCACGAGGTAATGACCTACCTCCACACACACGCATATACAACCTAAAACGATATCATAAAAAAAAAACTAAACTTAGAATACGATAAAACAATACTTTCATACCATATTCCTAAAAGTTTTAGCTTTGATACACTTTTAAATAAATACCTCTTATTAGGAAAACACGATAAGTTGTGGACATCGATCGTTTATCTAAACCTGACTTTGTGGTGTCTAGGCTAGGCAAGTGAGAAAGGTAACTTTAAAAGGCCCGTCTCACAGTGATTCGTGAGCGGATCCCTCCTTTCCTCACTTGTACTCCTCGCCACAATTGGCGGTGAAGAGGCGATTTGAGGCATCTAACGACTTGTCGTTTAGACCATTTAGCAATAGGCTAGTTGATTTAGAAAACCCTAGAATCTAAAATACGGAAAATTGACATTTTTACAAATAAATACCTTTTACTTTATAAAACCGTTTTCTAAAGGATTTAGTATTTTACAACCTTTGCAAAGCGCCGCTACAACCCATTTTTGGGGAACCAGTTCGAGATGGTGCGGATTATCGCACATCCTCGGGCTTAGTAGTGCGAGATTCAGACCTCCGCAAGGAGCATTCGGTCTCGAAAGGTTTAAAATACGACATCTTAAGAAAATGAGATTTTTGGAATATAAAATATTTATTAAAATTATCTTTGTATAAATATATGTATTTTTATCATTTAAATATCTATTTTATTATGATATAAATATTTCACCTTTTTCTAAAAATCACAAGAATAAATTTTACACTAAAATACCATGAACTTCAAATAAATCAATATTATAGATAAATACCTTTATTTATAAAAACTAGGATATTTTCACTAGAAATATCACAATATAAAATCCACCCTCATTAAAACTCTAAAGACGAGTAATAAATACTTGAGGTGTATTTTGAAAAGTATATAAAAGTGTTTTTACATAAAACCCCCTCAAGTTTTATAAATTACCCCAAGGACCCTAGCAATTATAAGACTTCAATTCACATTTCTGATTGTCTGACTCGGGCTTGAGTCTGATTAATCTGACTTGAATATGATTCAAGTCAATCTATAATCTACAAAATTCCAATTCAATATGAACACATGAATCCATGAATTCAATTATCAATTTATACAACTTGATTGAACCGAACCATGGATATACATATTCCTTTTACATGATTCTCGGTATTCCATTTACATGACCCTACGGTTACAACCGTTTCCTGATATCATGGTTTCGATCAGTCAGTCAATCAATCTTACAATCAATACAATTTACAAGATAACAATATAAACAAGACATCGCGGGGTTTAAGGGGTAGATTGGTACGGAAGGTGTTAAAGGTGGCACGAGGTGGTCAGATTAAGACACCTAACCTATATTCCGTTGCTGTTGTACCGTGGCTTAACGGTTCCTTGTACATTCCGTTTGCCCCGGTCCCTAGCATATAGAGATCCTTCTCGTATACACTGGCATTCTTCTGTACCAAGCTACAAACAACATCGTTAACACAACATTACAAAAATATTATACAACTTTAAAAGATATCTTCTTTTTCTGTCTATTCTCTTTTCTCTGGGACTTACCGAGCGACCTGTTCGCTGACGGCATTCTATTTCTTTCTTCTTTGAATGTCGTCAGGTGATTTGGACCCGGCAGAGATCGAGCCCTCTCAAGAAGACTTGGAGAAGTTTGCCGAAGACCCTGCACTTTAGTTTCATTGTACACTTTTTCTTTCTGTACTTTTCATTTCCTGTTATGCCACCGTTTAGGCATCTTTTTATTTCAGTTGTATTTCCTTTTCATGTATTGTACAAAAGAATGTTAATAAATAAAAGTTGCTGTTTTTTTTATTTCTTGTCTCCTGTGTATTTATTTTATATTGCTTAGATATGCTTAGCGTATGTACCTCTGAGTATATACGTAGCGGACCTCATCGCGTCCCCTTCGCTGTACACCGGGAAGCGGGGCGTGATAGGTTTTGTTGGTGGCCCATGCAGGTCAGAGCTGTATGAATCCCTATCATGCAGTTCTGTTCTGCGTGAATAACCTAAGCAATATAACACAAGAACCAGCAACTAAAACATTCTTTACAATTCATGTTCCTTGAATCTTGCAATTTCATATTCCTTGAATCTTATCATTTCATGTACTTGAATCTGTCCTAACCCAAATTTTTCTTCAGGGTTATGGATTCCCCGAACAACACCAGCACCAATGTCAACAACACACCTCAAACTCCAGCACTACCTCTCACACCAGCTGTTCCTGCGCCACCCACCGAGCAAACAGTACTACTTGAGGCGATCCGTAGCCTTCTTGAGGGACAGCAACAACTCCTGAACCGTCCCGAGACTGACGCACCGGGGGTAAAGCAATTCAGGGCTTTACATCCCAAGCAGTTTTCCGGAAAAGGAAGCCCTCTTGAAGCTGAAGAATGGGCACAAAGTATAGAAGATGATCTGGCAGCAGCACAAGTGCCAGACATAGCTTGGGTCCGTGTGGCGAAACTACAACTCATGGACAATGCTCGCAACTGGTGGAAGGCGGAAGAAAGCCGTTTGGTATAGCCTATTGAATGGAAGACTTTTCGCGAGAAGTTCGACGCGAAATACTTCCCTGTGACTGCCAGGTTTGCCATGGAGCAGCAGTTCATTCATCTACAACAAGGATCGATGTGGGACAAATCAGTAGATGAGTACGACTCTGAATTCACCATGCTAAGCCTGTAAGATATGTCACAACAGTTCAAATTTTAAATATCACATACTACACAGCTAATATGATCTCTAAACAGATTCGCGGCACACTTGATACCGACGGACGAGATCAGAGCCCGTCTCTTTCAACAAGGACTGGACACGGATATTCAGGCTGCTCTAGCTACAGGAAAATTTCTGACCCATGGGGATGCCCTGGAAGCTTCCCGCAGTTATGAGGCAGTGATAAAAGCAAGGGGCGGATCTCAGTCTGCAGGAGTCAAACGCCCTGCCAACCAGATGGCAGGTGGAGCCTCGTCCAGACCACCTTTTGTGCCAAGGCGACCCGGAGTACCGAACCATCGTCCCAGCCCAGCCTTTTGTACCTACTGCAAGAGAGCTGGACATATGATGAAAGACTGCCGGCGAGCCAATCGTCTTTGCTTAGTCTGCGGCTCAGCTACTCATGATACCGGGTCTTGTCCCCAAAGGCAAAACCCAGTTGCTGCACCCAGGCCAGCAAACAATTACCCACAGCGCCCAGCTATCCAAGCACCTACTCCAAGACTTGCACTACCTGCACCACCCAGAGGACCACAAGCTGTACCACCTCCTCGTCAGTGACATCAAGCTCAAAGGAACGTTCCGAGGAATGCTCCTCAGGCCAGGAGGAATGTACCAAAGCGCCAGGCTTTCACGATATCCGTGGAAGAAGCTGAGGCCACTGGCCAAGTCATCACTGGTAAACTTTCCTTCTCAAACTTATCTTCTAGTCTTGTTTATCTACACACTTTCCCTAGACCTAAAACATATCCCACATACCTTAGGTACAATCCTAGTAGCCTCACTACCTGCACTTGCACTGTTTGATACTGGAGCATCCCACTGCTTTATGTCGCAATGGTTCGTCCGAACCCATGCGATTCCAGTCTCACTGCTTGTATCCAGCTGGAATGTCAGTTCCGGAAATGGCGTTCTAAAGGAAACTATGGGATACAGCTTGTGTCCAGTCGTCGTCTGCAGCAGAGAGTTTTATGCTGATTTCAAAGTACTGCACATACCGAACTTCGATGTGGTTCTAGGAATTGATTGGCTTGGAACTTTTTATGCTACCATCGACTGTCGTCAAAGGAGGGTAGTATTCTAGATTCCAGACCATCCGGTCTTCTATTTCAAGAGCGGAGACCGTACCCTGGAGCCAAGTACCTACAAAGCGAATCCAAGAGAAGCAGTAGTTGCAGCAGCTCAAGCGGAAGAAGAAATAAGACCAGAGGTAGTTCGAGAGTTCGACGATGTATTTCCTGACGATATATTAGGTTTTCCTCCCGATCGAGCTCTTGAATTCAGTATTGATTTAGTACCAGGAGCCCAACTGGTAATCAAAGCACCTTATAGACTAAGTCCGGAAGGTTTGAAGGAAGTCCGAACATAGTTGGACGAATTATTGGCGAAAGGATGGATTTTTTCCAGCACTTCAAGTTGGGGAGCACCTGTACTACTTGTGAAGAAGAAGGAAGGTTCATACAGAATGTGCATCGATTATAGAGCCTTGAACGAAGTCACTATAAAGAACAAGTATCCACTCCCGCACATCGATGATTTATTCGATCAGCTAAGTGGATCTTGTGTTTTCTCTAAATTGGATTTTCGTTCAGGTTATCATCAAGTGAAGGTCAAGAAAGCTGATATTCACAAAACAGCTTTCAGAACTCGCTATGGACATTACGAATTTCTAGTGATGCCATTTGGAGTGACCAATGCACCAGCAATATTCATGAACCTAATGAATCAAGTTTTCCGGGAGTACTTAGACAGGTTTGTTGTCATCTTCATCGACGACATCCTGGTGTATTCTAAGAGTCGGAAAGAGCATGCAGAGCACCTACGAATTTTCCTGGAAACTCTTCGACAACATAAGCTCTATGCCAAGTACAGCAAGTGCGAGTTTTGGCTAAAGCAAGTTGGTTTTCTTGGACATATCGTATCAGGAGAAGGAATTTCTGTGGATCCAGCAAAAGTTTCAGCAGTTAGCGAATGGCCTGCACCAAATTCAGTGAAGGATATTCGGAGTTTCTTGTGTTTAGCTGGATATTACAGAAGGTTCATTGAAGGATTTTCGAAGATAGCAACACCCCTGACCAAGCACACACGTAAAGATGAAGAATTTGTGTGGTCAGAAGCATGCGAACAAGCTTTCGTAGAACTCAAGTCAAGGTTGACATCTGCACCTATTCTCGTAATACCGGATCAATATGGAGGATTCGAAGTGCATTGTGATGCATCCGGAAAGGGATTAGGATGTGTTCTACATCAGCACGGTAAGGTTGTGGCTTATGCTTCAAGACAACTGAAGACTCATGAGCGCAATTATCCGACGCATGATCTGGAGTTGGCAGCCATCATCTTTGCTCTCAAGATTTGGCGCCATTATCTACTGGGTGAACGAGTGAACATCTACACAGATCATAAAAGTCTGAAGTACGTGTTTACTTAGAAGGAGTTGAATATGCGGCAGAGAAGATGGTTAGAACTCATGGCGGACTTTGACATCAACTTGCAATATCACCCAAGGAAGGTGAATGTAGTACCTGATGCTCTTAGTCACCAACCATTATCAATGAATCTCACCGCTCAGTGGAAACTTCAACAAGACTTGCATCAGATGGAGATTGAGCTAGTCATGCCAGGTAATACTTCAAATTTGATAAATCTACAAGTTCAATCAACCATTGTCAATCAGATCAAAGCAGCTCAAGCAAGTGAGGTTAAGTTGAAAACGATCAGAGAACAAGTGGAGAATGGACTCAGAACAGACTTCATCATCCATGAAGATAGATCTTTGAGATACGGCAGCAGATTGTGTGTACCAAAAGGTCCTGTTCGGGAAGAGTTAATGAAAGAAGCTCACAGCTCTCCCTACTCAGTACATCCTGGAGGTACCAAAATGTACAAAGATCTACGTCAGAATTATTGGTGGCATGGAATGAAGCGTGAAGTAGCTAGAAGCGTCGCAAAATGCTTGGTGTGTCAGCAAGTAAAGGCTGAATATCACAGGACAGCTGGACTACTTCAACCGTTACCAATCCCAGAATGGAAGTGGCAACACATCACGATGGATTTTGTGACTGCTCTTCCTCATAGCACAAAGGGTAACGATACTATATGGGTCATTGTGGATCGACTCACAAAGTCGGCTCACTTCATCCCATTTTGAGTTGGCCAATCAACTGAGGCACTAGCAAAGAAGTACATGGAGGTAATAATCTATTTAAGATTTAAATTCTTCATAATGTACTAACTCTGATACCCATGAACTCATACAGAAAATTGTGAGACTTCATGGAGTACCGGTCTGCATTATCTCCGATCGTGACACCAGGTTCCGATCGCAATTTTGGCAGAGTCTGCAAGCCAGCTTGGGAACAAGTCTGAACTTCAGCACGGCTTATCATCCACAAACAGATGGTCAGTCGGAACGAACGATTCAGATCTTGGAGGATATGCTCAGAGTGTGTATGCTAGACTTCAAAGGATCGTGGGAAGATCACCTGCATCTTGTGGAGTTCGCATACAATAACAGCTACCAAGCAAGCATAGGAATGGCACCTTTTGCAGCATTGTATGGAAGGAAGTGTCGATCACCATTAAGTTGGGATGAAATCGGAGATAGGGAACTTCTTGGACCATAGATGATAGTAGCGACCGTTGATGTGGTTCGTACTATCAGGGAAATAATGCGTATAGCCCAAGATCGACAGAAGCACTGGGCTGATGCAAAGAGACGACACTTAGAGTTCCATCCAGGAGACCATGTATTCCTGAAGATATCTCCGAACCGTGGAGTGATCCGATTTGGAAGACGGGGTATATTAAGTCCGAGATATATTAGACCGTTCGACATACTCGAACGAGTCGGTGAAGCAGCATACCGCTTAGCACATCCGCCCTCATTGGAAGGAATGCATAACGTGTTCCACGTATCCCAACTCAGAAAGTATGTGAGTGACCCCAGCCATGTTCTTGATCATTCAGAGCTCACTATACAACCCCACTTGTCTTGTGAGTAACAGCCTGTGGAGATCCTGGACAGGAAAGTGAAGACACTTCGGAACAAAGAAGTTAACTTGGTCCGGGTAATGTGGAGGAAAGACACTCCAGGACAATCCACTTAGGAAAGGGAAGATGAAATGCGTGCAAGATACCCTCACCTCTTTATAATCTAGTCCTCAAATAAAAGTTTTAAATTTCGAGTACGAAATTTCTGTAAGGAGGGTAGATTGTAACAACTCCAATTTTGTATACATAGAATTGATTTAAATTCAAAGTATACTTGGGGTATTTAATGTTGCTGTTACCACTTTAAGTATTTATTTTCCCACAATAATTACAAGAAGGAGCTTGTAACTCATTGGTAACACCTTGCACTGCTGAACCAAGCCACCAAAGTTCAAATCCCCTGCCCCACATTATTTTTATATTATTTTTGTTTTAAATCCTTTGGAAGCCCAACAGTCCACACACCATAACTCCCAAAAGTTGAACTGTACATGAAAAAGTAAAAATACCAGTGCTTACCCCATGAGACCCCCCACCACCCGGCACCCCGACTCGGCCGAGTCGGCCGGCGGACCGGCGGACTCGGGCCGGCGCCGCCGGCTGGACTCGGCCGGACGACCGAGTCGTCAACATAAAAAATCCTCCTCTTCGCTTTCTCTAACCCTCTGCACACTTTAAATTATTGGATCGGTTCCCGATACTTAATTATCCCCCATTTACTACAATTTTTAATAATTTTCTCACATTTTTACAATTTTTTTAATTAAAAACCCTTCACCTACCCTACCCCTAGCCTACCATATAAATACACCCCCTACCCTCTACCCTCTCATCCCAAAATCCTAAGCCCACTCTCTCAAAATCTTTTCAAGAGTTGTGTACTTTGAAAACAAGTTCGCGGCGAAGCTCCGACGAAATTCCTGCGGAAATTCCGGCGACGTTTTTAGGAACAACCGGCGACGAAGCAATGCCTTGGCAACCCCTGTAGTCCCCCCTCACTCCTTTGCTTAATCGAAACCCGTAAGTCCCATTCTATCTCTTTTTCTTATTCTCTAAAATACGAAATTACAAAACCCGACGGAATCGGAACAAATCCGATTTCCGATTCGGTTTTCTATAAAATTTCACTTCTCACCAATACATTCATGCTTAAACATTTTTATGTTGACTATTAAATATTTAACAAAGAATTTAAACAAGTTTCATCACATGAAATGATAGAGTTATCAAATTATCGTATTTTTCACTTAAATACCACAATGTTTCGGTTTCACATTTAACCCCTTAACATTACTATAAGTAAAGCACGAGATAATAACCTACCTCCACACACACACATATACAACCTAAAATGATATCATAAAAAAAAAACTTAGAATACGATAAAACAATACTTTCATACCATATTCTTAATAAAAAAATTCCTAAAAGTTTTAGCTTTGATACACTTTTAAATAAATACCTCTTATTAGGAAAACACGATAAGTTGTGGACATCGATCGTTTATCTAAACCTGACTTTGTGGTGTCTAGGCTAGGCAAGTGAGAAAGGTAACTTTAAAAGGCCCGTCTCACGGTGATTCGTAAGCGGATCCCTCCTTTCCTCACTTGTACTTACCTCGCCACAATTGGCGGTGAAGAGGCGATTTGAGGCATCTAACGACTTGTCGTTTAGACCATTTAGCAATAGGCTAGTTGATTTAGAAAACCCTAGAATCTAAAATACGGAAAATTGACATTTTTACAAATAAATACCTTTTACTTTATAAAACCGTTTTCTAAAGGATTTAGTATTTTACAACCTTTGCAAAGCGCCGCTACAACCCATTTTTGGGGAACCCGTTCGAGATGGTGAGGATTATCGCACATCCTCGGGCTTAGTAGTGCGAGATTCAGACCTCCGCAAAAAGCATTCGGTCTTGAAAGGTTTAAAATACGACATCCTAAGAAAATGAGATTTTTGTAATATAAAGTATTTATTAAAATTATCTTTGTATAAATATATGTATTTTTATCATTTAAATATCTATTTTATTATGATATAAATATTTCACCTTTTTCTAAAAATCACAAGAATAAATTTTACACTAAAATACCATGAACTTCAAATAAATCAATATTATAGATAAATACCTTTATTTATAAAAACTAGGATATTTTCACTAGAAATATCACAATATAAAATCCACCCTCATTACAACTCTAAAGACGAGTAATAAATACTTGAGGTGTATTTTGAAAAGTATATAAAAGTGTTTTTACATAAAACCCCCTCAAGTTTTATAAATTACCCCAAGGACCCTAGCAATTATAAGACTTCGATTCACATTTCTGATTGTCTGACTCGGGCTTGAGTCTGATTAATCTGACTTGAATATCATTCAAGTCAATCTATAATCTACAAAATTCCAATTCAATATGAACACATAAATCCATGAATTCAATTATCAATTTATACAATTTGACTGAACCGAACCATGGATATACATATTCCTTTTACATGATTCTCGATATTCCATTTACATGACCCTACGGTTACAACCGTTTCCTGATATCATGGTTTCGGTCAGTCAGTTAATCAATCTTACAATCAATACAAGATAACAATATAAACAAGACATCACGGGGTTTAAGGGGTAGATTGGTACGGAAGGTGTTAAAGGTGGCACGAGGTGGTCAGATTAAGACACCTAACCTATATTCCATTGCTGTTGTACCGTGGCTTAACGGTTCCTTATACATTCCGTTTGCCCCGGTCTCTAGCATATAGAGACCCCCCTCGTATACACTGGCATTCTTCTGTACCAAACTACAAACAACATCGTTAACACAACATTACAACAATATTATACAACTTTAAATGATATCTACTTATTCTGTCTATTCTCTTATCTCTGGGACTTACCGAGCGACCTGTTCGCTGACGGCATTCTATTTCTTTCTTCTTTGAATGTCGTCAGGTGATTTGGACCCGGCAGAGATCGAGCCCTCTCAAGAAGACTTGGAGAAGTTTGCCGAAGACCCTGCACTTTAGTTTCATTGTACACTTTTTCTTTCTGTACTTTTCATTTCCTGTTATGCCACTGTTTAGGCATCTTTTTATTTCAGTTGTATTTTCTTTTCATGTATTGTACAAAAGAATGTTAATAAATAAAAGTTGCTGTTTTTTTATTTCTTGTCTCTTGTGTATTTATTTTATATTGCTTAGATATGCTTAGCGTATGTACCTCTGAGTATATACGTAGCGGACCTCATCGCGTCCCCTTCGCCGTACACCGGGAAGCGGGGCGTGACAGGTTTTGTTGGTGGCCCATGCAGGTCAGAGCTGTATGAATCCCTATCATGCAGTTCTGTTCTGCGTGAACAACCTAAGCAATATAACACAAGAACCAGCAACTAAAACATTCTTTACAATTCATGTTCCTTAAATCTTGCAATTTCATATTCCTTGAATCTTATCATTTCATGTACTTGAATCTGTCCTAACCCAAATTTTTCTTCAGGGTTATGGATTCCCCGAACAACACCAGCACCAATGTCAACAACTCACCTCCAACTCCAGCACTACCTCTCACACTAGCTGTTCCTGCGCCACCCACTGAGCAAACAGTGCTACTTGAGGCGATCCGCAGCCTTCTTGAGGGACAGCAACAACTCCTGAACCATCCCGAGACTGACGCACCGGGGCTGACGGACTGGTCCTACTCCAGCGGTGGTTCGTACTTGACTGTGAGATTACGCCATCGGGCAATAAAGTCGTTGTTGCTTTCATTCTTCCCCGGCTTGGTCCTCACAGGGTCGGCAATGGAGATTTTATCACTGACACTCATGAACCTTTGCTGAAACAGAGACTCCATTTGGGCAAAGGTAATGACGGACCCGTCTGGTATACTCGCGTACCAGTCAAAAGCGACACCGGTCAGGCTGTTGACAAACCGACGAAGAAGGAGCGCATCATTGCCCCCTGTATTTCCACACGATGCTTTGAAGTGGGCGACATGCTGATTTTCATTTCCCGTTCCGTCAAATCTTCCGAACTTAAGAATGACATAGCCGCTCGGGAACTCGATCAGATCGTACTGTGCGGGATATGGCCGCCCACTACTGCCGATTTCTTTCTGAGCTTCAGCTTCGGCTACCAATGTTTTAACCTTTCTGGTGACCAAATCCATTGTCCGGTCTTGTGTTAGCGGGATGGTGTTATTTGGGGCTAAGGCGTCCCCAGAAGCGGAATATGGCCGGCTTTCGTGTGGCTCGACGATTCTTGGACCCAGAAGGACAGGTATCGGCCGCTTCGGATTGTCATCATTTGGCTCATGAGTAGCGACTTGTGCTTGATTGGGAGGCGCTCGAGCAATTTGAGCCGTAAGCTGCATCACAACGTTCGTTAGGTCGTCAATTTTCGAATAGAGCTTGGCCATTGATTGTTCATAATTTTCCGATTGGATATAAAAGTATCAATTCAAATAGTCCCCGGCAACGGCGCCATTTGATTGATCGTAAAATTCGAGACTGTGTAAGTAAATCAACTCAAATGATCCCTGATAACGGTTTCATTTGATTGTAATATTTCCTTATTTGTGTAAATCGAATAAAGCGAATAATTTTCTATGTGTCGGTAATATTGAATAAAATTCACAATCAAAGAATTATATTTGACCGCAATCAATTACGGAGTCAGTTGTAGATCGTAAGCGAGTGCAGATCGTCCACAGGGATTGTGCGATTCGTTTTTATATTTGATTTGCTTGAATTGAAAAGTTAATCGAAAAGAAAAGAAAACATGATTCAAGATTTTATCGATTGATTCAGGTGTCACTAATCTAATCAAGAATCAAGAAACTGATAAACAAATCAAGAATCGGGTTTCGATGATATTTCCAACCAAATGTCAAGAATCTAAATAAGGCTCGTAGGAATCGATCGGATCTATAGACGTGATGTAATCTCAAGATTTCGTGTTCTTGTCCTTCGAAGGATTGATACTAGATCGATGATGATCGACGAGAGTTAGGGCTTTCTTGATGAAACTAGGGTTTCATCATTTAACCCTTGTTCTTTCGTTGATATCATTCACATTCTAGCCTCTAGCAATTTCAAGAAACGATCGTAACTCCCCAATCTCGAGCGATATCAATCAAGAATGCATTGCAACGAATTGGGTCGTCGATTCTTGAACTTGCTAGGGTTTACAAAACTCGTAAGATTCAAGAATCGATTTAAGATATATTACATTATCATTCTATTGATCGTCTCGACTCCTCGACGAGCGGAGTATTACTCAAACATCACAACAAGAATTACAACTAGAAATTTAGATTGAATAATGATGCAAGAATTCAAAGAAAACAAGACAAAAGAATATCACCTTTTATTTATATCAACAATTTGATTACAGTCGCTCAAGAACTACAAGAGGCAGAACTAAATTGTTGACTTGGCTTCGCTCGGCTCCGTGAGTCGCGGATCGGCTTGGACCACTTGCTCCGTTGAAGATCGGCTCAGCTCATAAAAGGTTGCAAGGCTTCTTGCTTGATGGGGTACTCGGGATCTTGTCTTTTGATTGGAATTAGGGTTAGGGTTTCACACAAGCCTTCTCGCTAGACTTGTGGAAGAAGAAGATGAAGAAAGAGAGTGAATGGATCTAAATTGGCTACTAAAATGAACTAGTCAAAGATCAAGTCCTTTTTACAAGTGAGCCTAGGGTCTTATTTATAGATCACCCAAACCCTAAGCCTTTGTGAAGTTCCCTCCAAAAGTTTGTTGAAAGACTTCTAGAAGTAGTTAGTTAGGCTTAGTTTAGGGTTTAAGCTAGGGTTTAGGGAGAAGTTTCTAGAATATAAGGCTAGTTTAGTGTTGATCCCAAAGCTTGCTGATCTGGCAGAAGTATCTGGAGTCTTCTGGAATTTGTTGTGCCTTTTTGAGGTGTGGATGTTGAAATAGGAGTTATGGCCCAAAATTGAGGTGGTGACATTGACAACACGCCGCGGAACTGCGGCACAAGGCGGCTTAGGCCGCGGTTCCGCGGCCAAGTAGGCTCCTTGGGGCTGCATCTTTCTGGTGTTGGCTTTTGATGTCTTCTTCTGTATTTTGTGATATATTGAATTCCTGAATTCCCTTTACATTAATACCAGATTCCAAATCATTGAGTTGGCGTCATGTTTGATCGGTACCATGTAAATTTTTGGCCTTTCTTCTGGATTTTCCTGCACAGATCTCAAAACAAGTGTTGCGCAATATAGGGATGATGCGATGCCATGAAATGTAGTCAATTTCCTTTATAGTGCCGGTTTTAGAGTCTAACACATGCAATCTGATATTTTGCGACAGTTTTGCTAATATGTGAAATATGAATATCGTACACTTCTAAATGAGTGCAAATGATAGGGAAATTGCCGTGTTAAAATTACAATATTTTCGACTAATCAGCCATCTCTTTATATTTGCTCTTGAGCTTTTTTCGAAGCTCTTGAAGCAATTCCTGCTCCATGGTCCTGGGGCGGAAAGTCGGCTCTTCCTCGCTGTCCGAGCTTGACTCTTCATGGACCGAAGGGTCTTTTTGCCTGTCGTCCTCATCGAGAGGGTTTTCATCATCCAGTGGAGGCGGCTGTTCTTGGGAAGCGGCAACCACATTCAAGCCAGTTTGGGCTTGGGATGTGGTTGCCCCATCCTTGCTTTTGCTGCGAAGGTTGTCGTTGGGCCCCCGCCCGCCATATAGACCGTATGGATAATATATCCAGCCGTTTTTTATTATCGGCGGCTGATTTCACAGATCGCTGTCTTGACCCCCCTGTTTCGGTAGCGGGCAGTTGATTGAAGGCGGCTAGCCTGGCCGGATTCTTATGCTGACGCTTCTTTTCTGGATTTGCCCCGCTGCTTTCGCCCGACACAGAGCGCCTGATAGACTCTTGAAGAGACCGTGTAATACTTTTTCTGCTGGGGCCGGGACACGTCTCTTTGTAGCAACGTTTGAACCGTTTTTTTCCTGATTCTGGCGGTCATGGCATTTTTCTGAACCTATTTCAGAGGTTCGAAGGAATTGCTGATTTTTACGGCCGATTCAGCTATCGCCGCAGGATGACTCTACTCCTGGAATCTCACACGATTCCACCTGGCCGGAGTCCTGGCCCTCTTGTTGGCTCGATACCTGAGCCGCTTCTGCCTTAACTTTTCTGATTTGAGCGCTTGGCAGGCTCTGGCTCTTCTGGAAGACGCCGTAGACCGATTTATAGAGAGGCCAGAGAAGATGCCCGATCGTGCATTTGTTGGAGTCATCGCCTGGGCTCGTCCGCAACGTTTGATGATGCCCTTTGTATCGGAAGTCTTGCCTCCAGCTGGAGCGCAAGAGAGTTGTTCAGACACCGTCTTAAGTTTCGGTTGTGGTGCCTTAGCGATCACAACATTCGGCCTCTTTCCCCTTGAGACCGGCTTGGCCACCTGTTTCGCCGGGATTTCTGCCAGATGAGCGCTTCCGGTAGAGTAGATGACGACGGAACCAAACTGACGGGGCATTTTCTCCCATTGTCGACTGTGGCTTGCGGGAAGAACCACACGAGCATTGACCTTGACTACGTACGTGATTGGGGTCGCGTCGGAAGCCGAATTCGTCTTAGAAGACATCGTCGTTGAAAGTTGATTGCTACATGAAAAGAAAACATCAATTCAGTATAGGCAATCGATATGTACATTGATTGAGTTCGCATGAACGTTTAACCCGAAATATGGGAGGAGAGAAAGGTCCCACCGGGCGTGCCAGAATCTGTAGGGTGTTTCATCACCCTATTGAGATGGGAATACGCGCGTGCTTGTCAGGCGTACTACAGATTCCCCTTGCCTAGGGTAGGCCGCGGTTTATTGATTGTGGGGATCCGAATCTCCGGCAGCCGCGGACTAAGCTGCCGTTAATTACCCCTCGCCTTTGGAGCGAGAGAACCTCCGATTGACGGGTTAAACTGGTCATGCGAAATTAATGTGCAGTGTATGTGTGTTTTGTTTTGGATGCGGCTTGGATATATCGGGAGCCACGCAGAGTTTTTACGGGGGTCCCGCTACCCGGATTGCAGGCTGGGGTTAAGGGGGCTAGCAGCCCCCTTGCGGGGTGCGGGGCAGCGCCCCGGCCCAAATTTTTTTTGAGAGGGACAATGTTGTCGAGTATGTGTGTGTATATATACATATATATAAAATAAAAAAAGGTAAGGGAATCCAAAGGATGCGTAGGAAAAAGCGCCAGCGCTTTGAGCGCAAGAGCGCTAGCGCCCCACGTGCTAGGCACGCGGGCGCTCGGGCGCTAACGCTTTGGGCGCTACTGCTCTGAGCGCAAGAGCACTAGCGCTTTGAGCGCTAGCGCCCCACGTGTCAGCACATGGGAGCTCGGGCGCTAGCGCTTTGAGCGCAAGGGCGCTAGCGCCCCACGTGTCAGCACATGGGCGCTGGGGCGCTAGCGCTTTAAGAGCAAGGACGCTAGCGTTTTGAGCGCTAGCGCCCAACATGTCAGCACGTGGGCGCTCGGGCGCTAGCGCTTTTAGCGCAAGGGCGCTAGCGCCCCACGTGTCAGCACGTGGGCGTTCGGGCGGCAAAAGGGACTTGGTCCCTGCAATGGGAGTTGTATTCCCAGAAAGGAGCACTTATTATTTTGTGTGTGTGTGTGTGTGTGTGTGTGTGTGTGTCTGAGGAGTTAAAATCCTAGGATGTTTTGAAGCCGATGAAGGGGTTTCTCCTCTTGAGCCTTGGATCTTCCCTAAAGTGGGGTTTCTGGGGATGAGTCTCCTTCTTCTTCCTTTGTTGGCCGGATCTTGAAGATCAAGAAGTATGAGATTTTAAAAATCTCTCCTTTCTGAGATCTGATGTAAGATCCGAGTTTCCCTTTGTGGGTTTTGTGGTGAAAAACTATTTTGTTTTTAAAAAGGAAAAGTAAAACTCTTGATTTAATTCAAAAGAAAGAAGAATGTTTTAGAACCTTGAGGAGGAGAAAGATCTCAGATATGGATTCCTTTTTTTGGAGAGAGAAAAAGTTGTTGGGATATTTTCATTATCCTTGTCTTTATAGGTTATACACTTTACATATAGCCCCTTGGGCTCTATAAAAATGACATTTTGCCCATCTCATAGCTCATGTGCCATTTCTTTTTGCACATAGGCCATGGGCTTTACAAAATTTGGCTTTATGCCCATTTTCTTACATTTATTCATAAAATAAAAATACAAGAAATACAACAAAATTATTTATTACAAAATTTTTATTTTGGCATGGGGGGAGGCCGGCCGCTTCATGTTCGGGCTCGCTTCGAGCATTGGCCCACTTGACCTGGGCTTGGGCCCACCTGGTTTGGGGTTGACTTTGATTTTGACTTGGTCAACCGGGGTGTAAATTTTTACCCCAACAGTTCCGTCATCATCTACCCTGCCGGAAGCGCTCATCTGGCAGAAATCCCTGCAAAACAGGTGGCCAAGCCGGTCTTAAGGGGCAAGAGGATGAATGTTGTGATCGCTAAGGCACCACAACCGAAACTTAAGACGGTGTCTGAACGACTCTCTGGTGATCCAGCTGGGGGTAAGACTTCTGGTACAAAGGGCAACATCAAACGTTGCGGACGAGCTCAGGCGATGACTCCAACAAATGCACGATCAGGCGTCTTCTCTGGCTTCTCTAACACTCGGTCTACGGCGTCTTCCCGAAGAGCCGAAGTCTGCCAAGTGCTTAAAACAGAAAAGTTAAGGCAGAAGCGGCTCAGGTATCGAGCCAACAAGAGGACTAGGATTTCGGCCATGTGGAATCTTGATAGGTTCCAAGAGCAGGGTTACTCCGCGACGACGGCTGAGTCGGCCGTAAAAATCAGCAATTCCTTCGAACCTCTGAAGTGGGTTCAGAAAAATGCTATGACCGCGAGAATCAAGAAGATAGCGGTCTGAACGTTCCTACGAAGAGACGTGTCCCGGCCCCAACAGAAAAAGTATGAAATTGTCTCTTCAAGAGTCTATCAGTGCGTTTTGTGCCGCGTGAAAACAGCAGGGCAAAACCAAAAAAGGAAGCGTCAGCACCATTCAAAAATCCGGTCAGGCTAGCCGCCTTCAATCGACTACCCGTTACCGAAACGGGGGGGGGGGTCAAGACGGCGATCCGTGAAATCAGCCGCCGATAATAAAATGTCGGCTGGATATATTATCCATACAGTTTATATGGCGGGCGGGCGCCCCTGCGACAACTTTCGCAGCAAAAGCAAGGATGGGCCACCACATTCCAAGCCCAATCTGGCTTGAATGTGGTTGCCGCTTCACAAGAATAGCCGCCTCCGCTGGATGATGAAAACCCTCTCAATGAGGATGATAGGCAGAAAGACCCCTCAGTCTATGCAGAGTCAAGCTCGGACAACAAGGAAGAGTCGACTTTCCGCTCCAGAACCGCTGAGCAAGAGCTGCTTCATGAGCTTCGAAAACAGCTCAGGAGCAAAGATAAAGAGATGGCCAAGCTCTATTCGAAAATTGACGACCTAACAAACGTTGTGATGCAGCTTACGGCTCAAATTGCTCGAGCGCCTCCTAATCAAGCACAAGTCGCTACTCATGAGCCGGATGATGACAATCCGAAGCGGCCGATGCCTGTCCCCTTGGGTCCAAGATTGGTTGAGCCGCACGAAAGCCAGTCACATTCCGCTTCTGGGGACGCCTTGGCCCCAGATAGCACTATCCTGCTAACACAAGACCGGATAATGGATTTGGTCACCATCATGGTTAAAACATTGGTGGCCGAATCTGAAGCTCAGAAAGAAATTGGCCGTAGTGGGCGACCATATCCCGCACAGTACGATCTGATCGAGTTCCCGAGAGGCTATGTCATTCCTAAGTTCGGAAGATTTGACGTGACGGGAAATGAAAATCAGCATGTTGCCCACTTTAAAGCATCGCATGGAAATACATAGGGCAATGAGGCGCTCCTTCGTCAATTTGTCAACAGCCTGACCGGTGTCGCTTTTGAATGGTACACGAGTATACTAGACGGGTCCGTTATTACCTTTGCCCAAATGGAGTCTCTGTTTCGGCAAAGGTTCATGAGTGTCAGTGATAAAATCTCCATTGCTGAACTTGTGAGGACCAAGCCGGGAAAGAATGAAAGCAACACCGACTTTATCGCCCGATGGCGTAATCTCACGGTCAAGTGCGAACCGCCGCTGAAGCAAGACCGGTCTGTTAGTGTATATGCCCTAGAGGCCATTACTGTATCATACTAGTTTGTATATTACTTAATGGAAGCTTGGGATATTCACAGTTGTATAGACAATCTTGCTCAAAATGGTTGTATGCTACTTGGTTTGTTTCTACTTTAATATGTGCATGTGTTTCTTTTAGCATATTGCTTATATATATTAGTGGAGCCCTTAGGATCTTTGCTTGATTACCAGTGTTGTGATGGCAGTTACACTAATGGGGGCTGGGTAATCTATAAGCACATCCTTATACAGGTCCTTAGTCATAGGATTATCGAGACAGGGCATCGATACTCCGGAGTAAACTAGCGTATGCGCTTCTCATCTCAGCAGGGGAGATGGTCTGTCCCACAGCCATTAGTACGTCGTACTGGAGATAGTATGCGGGTGCTCATTAGGTTACGAGTACACTGGACATGACTCGCTGGGAACTGTTGGTTGGTACTATACCTATCGTTAGATAACAGTTCCCAGGTGACAAGAGTACAGCTTAGTCCGTTGACTTGACACTGTCACTTCGCCTCGAGTGTGTTCCCACTGTTCTTAGATTACTACCCTACCACAGCTCAAATGAGTCGTGCAAACAGGTAGTAGTTGGGTGCAGTCCCGAAGCACTTGGAGGCAGTGACGGTTAGACAGGATTCGTCTCTCCCGGTATTGGGGGTTGATATCACGCTGTGTCTAGGAGAGCCATTACACAAAGTCCCTGGCCAGGGCAAGCGAGAATTACTGGTAGTGTTTCCATTAGTTTCTCAGGGTGTTCTGGGCTACACTCTGGCACGACTTGTACCGCTATTAGGGGTCTGACGTTTACCGCCACCGAGGCCTGACATGCGATACTCATAGACGAACAGACCAGACTGTACGAAGATTGTCACATTCAGGCTCAGTAGGAGTTCGGATGGGTTCACCTCATCGGTCTTCTTATCGGCATCTACCTGGGGACCGTTACGTACAGCTAGTACCGCTTGCGGCCTGTGGTTAAACCCACTGCCAGCGTAGCGTCGAGTCTTTAGAGTCCCACACAGAGGGTTGTTCTCCTTTGGGAAAAAAAGAGTAGAGGCCGCATGGTTTTGCGACGGGGTTCGTTCACATCCGCGCACTTGTGCGCGTTTGGTGTCCGGGCGGTTATTACTCGCGGGCTTTGGTTTAAACCAGATCCTAATATTTGTTTTGGGATTGGTTTTGTCTCATTGTATTCGTGTTCCTCGGAACACGGATCGGGTGTGTATGCACAGTTGACAGGGGCAGAGGAACCTCATTAGGGGTGTTGACCGTTGACTTTTTCTAAACCCTAATGAGAATGAGGAATATGATTAATAATATTAATTAAGGATAATTGTGCCATGGTTAGGTTGACAATTTGACTTTAGTTGACAATTTGACTTTTGTTGACCATTTGACCACGATCATTTCTTTTGCAAGATGCTTCTTGATTTTTGCAAATTGCATTTAATGTGAAATGATAATGGTCATTTCAACTAACCATCACAATTTTCTTTAATTATTATTATTATTATCATTCTCTCTCATATGAGAGCATGGTTGCATAATTATTCTCATTCTCTCTTGCTCTTTCTCTCTCATGCTTAGCTCTTCCTCTTCCTCTCTCAAATCTCTCATCTTTCATGTGTTGAGAACCATGAGCTTGTGAGATAAAACCATCAAGACTTCTCTCTACTCATTCTAGGGTTCTTAGTTTAGCAAGCCAAGCACTCTAGTTACCTCTTGGTTGAGGTAGGAGCTCAAGGTAGAGGCCTTAGGGTAGATCTTTCTTCGGCAAAGAGAAGACGAAGAGGAGGAGCCGTCTACACCACTCCAAGGAGCAAGCAAGAAGGAGGACCACAACAAGAAGAGAAGGAGTTCAAGATCTATGTATAACCATCTAACATAGTAGTTAGAACTTGTAGTTAGTATGTTAGTTTTTGTTTAGCAAAGATCCTCCATTTTTAGTCCATGTTGCCTTGTGATAAAAATCTGTTTTTTTTCTATTCCGCCTCCCCGTAAGCACCGGGGTGGGTAACGTGGACTTACAGTGGTATCAGAGCCTAGCTAAACAAAAACTAACATGTTAGCAAAGTGTTTAGAACTTCGATCCGGAAAAAAATCGCAAAATACATCAAAAACTTGTACTTTCTGCCGTTTTTAAAAACAGGTCTAAAAATATTTTCACACACCTGAAAAATACGTCCAGGGTTTTTTAGGAACAACCAAGAAAAATGATCCCATGATTTGACCAGACCGCCGCGGAAGCGCGGCGAAACCAAGCGTTTCGCCGCGGATCCGCGGCCGAGTCGACTCGGTCGCGACTCGTTTTTCCTGCAGTGTGTTCAGTATGATGTTTTGTGATTTTTAAGATGATTTGTTTTTGCCCAGATTCTTCAGAGAACAGTATTGTTTTTGGGGTAGTTTCAAATTGGTATATTGATCGAAATTCTAAAAACTTTAGCTAATTGGTTATATTTGTAATGTGATATATGTACTGAACGTCGACTAATCGCTATACGTCGATTAGTGGGGGTTGTACATATCTGTGATCTATGATGTTGGATTGTGTATATGAACTTGTTGGATTGTCGCGGATGAATAGCCGGGGTTTGTGAGATAAGAGTTTATTTATCTTTCATTTGATGTAAATTGTAAATTGATGTAATATTATTTTTATGGCCGCGCATCCGGGTTGAGGTTGTAGCCGCCATTGTATATTATTTCTTTTACTGTTTTTGCTCCTAGGATAGACCCAAGGTGGGGTGCACAAACTACCGGGTACTTTGAAGTGCCGAATGGCCTACTCACGTTGTTGAGGGAGGTTGCTTCACTTCGGGTACTGGGCGGGTAGTTTTCCGCACCCGTAGGGGTCTAGGGTGGGGTTTGGCTATTCATCGCGACCGTGTAATCCGTCTTTCGTTGTAGGCTCGAACGAAACGCGGATTCCTAGCATATCCAATGTGTTCATCTGTGTTCTGTAATGGCTATCATTGCATCTGACGAATGTATATATCTATATATGATATCTAGTAGGCGTTTCTTATGTTTTGCATCCGCGCTAGTCCAGCCCCCGCTCTGTCGTTAGTTAAGTAACCTAACGGGTGATGACGGGGCCCAGTGGCGAATGCGGATGGCATAAGCGTACGTCATATTTTCGTTGTTTTCTGCAATGGTAGGATTAATTGATGGGACGCATTAAATTAATGCAAAGAAAACAAACCAAAGTTAAATCGTTGGAAAAATTTCAAAACCACTCGGGTCTGAAGTAAAGTTTTATGAAGAGTTACGGTATCCGCCTCAGGTCCGAGCACTCATCGATGGACGAATTCCAGATGGATGGGGCATAGGTTTCATCCATCCTGATTCCAAGGCATGCTACATGATCCATGTTGGTGAAGCCAGCGAAAGATCAAATGATGATGACGAGCTAGCCGAGCCAGAAGAAGCTCCTCAAAAGCTCGAAGACGGCAGACAAGAAACCTTTGACGAGCTAACCGAGATTGACTTAGGAATGCCTGATAATTCAAGTCCAACCTACATCAGCTCACTCTTGTCAGAGGGAATGAAAGAGCGGATAATCACCCTGCTGCATGAGTTCGTCGACTGCTTCGCATGGACATACAAAGAAATGCCTGGCCTTTCCCCTGAAGTGGCTGTGCATAAGTTGGCTATATCTCCTGACGCTAAACCAGTCAAACAAGCTCCTCGAAGAATGAGAAGGGAACTGGAAGAAAAATTCATCGAGGAAACCAAGAAAATCATCGATGCTGGCTTCATCAGGGAAGAGAAATATGCGGACTGGATCGCATGCATAGTCCCAGTGAAAAAGAAAAATGGGCAGATCCGAATTTGTTTCGATTTCAGGGACCTCAATAAGACATGTCCTAAAGACGAATTTCCGCTACCGGTCATGGAAATGATGGTCGATGACACCTCAAATTACGAGCTGTTAACCTTTATGGATATCTCGTCTGGATATAATCAGATCAAGATATCGCCTAAGGATGAGAAGCACACAGCATTTCGAACCCCGATCGGAATATACTGCTACAAAGTGATGCCGTTCGGACTGAAGAACACAGGTGCTATATATCAAAGGGCAATGACCAATATCTTTGATGACCTAATCCATAAAGTTGTTGAATGTTATGTTGATGATTTGGTCATCAAGACTAAAGCCAAGACCGATCACATCCAGGATCTTAGGACCGTTCTCACTAGACTGAGGGAATACGATCTGAAGATGAATCCTCTAAAGTGCGCTTTTGGCGTGTCATTGGGAAAATTCTTGGGCTTCACAGTCCGACATCGAGGGATCGAAGTTGACCTATCAAAGATAAAGGCCATCATGGAGATGCCCCCTCCAAAAAGTCTGACGCAGCTAAGATCTTTTCAAGGAAACCTTGCTTATATACGAAGGTTTATCTCAAATTTATCGGGGAGATGTAGGCCCTTCTCAAAGCTCATGAAGAAATGAGCTCCTTTTGTCTGGGACGCCGAATGTCAAGAAGCGTTCAAAAGCATCAAACAGTACCTGTTGCACCCTCCAGTGCTTGCTGCCCCTATTCTAAATAAACCATTGATTCTTTATACTGCCACGCTAGATGAGTCACTCGGTGCACTCCTTGCCCAGAACAACGAGGAGAGAAAGGAAAATGCCCTCTACTACCTCAGTCGAACTTTAGTCGGGGCGGAACACAACTATTTCCCGATTGAAAAGCAATGCCTGGCTCTGATATTCGCTGTGAAGAAGCTGAGGCACTATCTGCTTGCTCATCGGGTTATGTTGATCTCCAAGGTCGACCCGCTCAAACACTTAATGGCCAAGGCAAGCCTAGCCGGCAGAATGGCAAGATGGGCTGTCATGTTACTTGAGTTTGACATAGTTTATACTCCTCAGAAAGTAGTAAAAGGGTAAGCCCTCGCCGATTTCCTCGCTGCTCATCCTATACCAGAAGGGTCACCGCTCAATTACGAGTTACTCGACGAACTAGTGCTGCACCTCAAGGAAGGTGAGCCATGTTGGGAGCTCTACTTTGACGGAGCCTCATCAATGAGGAGCTCCGGCAAATCAAGTATCCCGCAGATAAAAGCGGGGATATGATTGTTGTTCATCACGCCATCGATGGAAACCCTACGACGTTCTTTTGCTCTCACCAAGCCTCTCACAAACAACGAAGATGAGTATGAAGCTCTGATAGCTGGTCTGAAGCTCGCCATAGAAATGGAAACGACTATGGGTTTACGGTGACTCCCAGCTTGTCGTCAACCAAGTAAGTGGTAACTATAAGATATACAAACCCGAGTTAGCTCGGTACAGAAGCCGTATGGTAGAGCTTATGAAACAGTTCACCCATATTGAGCTGATGAGAGTTCCTAGGGCGTTGAATGAAAAGGTTGACGTACTCGCTCGCTTAGCCAAGGAGCTGGCTGATCCTGACATGGATGAAATTATGATCACAGTCAGGAGCTGGGAAATTCTGCCTCCACCCTCTCTACGTGAAGAAGAAAGCGTAGAACAAGAGAACAATCCTGCCGAAGAAGCTTCGATCATCCAAGGTGGGCCCGATTGGAGAGAACCCTTCATAGAGTACCTCCGATACGACAAGCTGGCCGAAGGAAAATCTGTGGGGGTTCAAATGAAGACTAGAGCTCTTCGATACGTGTTTGTAAATAATACGCTATACCGTAGATCATATGACTAACTCTGGCTCAGATATCTGCCATCGGCCGAAGCTCAGAAAGTCATGAAAGAAGTTCACTCAGGTGTCTGCGGAGCTCACCAATCCGGCCCCAAAATGCAGCTTCAGATCAAACGGCTTGGATATTGCTGGCCCACCATGATAAGGGATTGCGAAGAGCATGCAAAGAAATGCCATCTCTACCAAATTCACGGTGATTTCATTCACATGCATCCCAATCCGTTGCATCCTACGGTGGCGTCGTGGCCTTCCGAAATTTTGGGCTCCGACATTGTTGGCCTAATTGATCCTCCGTCATCCAAAGGCCACCAGTTCATATTGGCCGCAACTGACTATTTCTCCAGATAGGCTGAACCTGTCTCGCTAAAAGAAGTCAAAACAGAAAATATTCCGACGTTCTTCCAGCATAATATTCTATACCGCTTCGGTACACCAAGAAGAATCATTTCTGACAACGGGCCTTCTTTCAAGAGCTTTAAAGTCTCAATATTTGCTACTCAGTACAAGATAAACTGGAGATATTCCTTCATTTATAATCCAAGGGCTAATGGGCTAGCCGAAGCCTTCAATAAAACTCTATGCAAGCTCCTGAGAAAAAATGCTTCAGCCAATAAGAGAGACCGGAATCTAAAACTTCATGAGGCATTGTGGGCATATCGTACCACGCACCGAACTCCAACTCAGTTCACTCCATACTCATTACTCTTCGGAGTGGAGGAGATCCTCCCCCTCGAAGTCGAAGTTCCAAGCTTAAGGAAGGCCGTCCAGCATAAGTTGACGGAAGAGGAAAACATGCTTCATCGTCTCAAAGAACTTGACGCCCTCGAAGAAAGGAGGCTCGCGGTACAGCAAAATCTGGAGCTATATCGAGCCCAAATGTCACGGGCCTATGACAAGATGACCCGTCTCCATGCTTTCAAGAAAGGCGAATTGGTGTTGGTCTTCAAAAGGCCGATCATCCCCAATCGACATGCAAAAGGAAAATTCGAGCTAAACTGGGAAGGACCTGTAAGTCTACGCTAGCGCCCCGGCAGTCTACAGACGCCAAATGCGGAACAAAAACTTTTTAACTGGCGCTATCGTATACTTTAACCCGGATCTGCCATTATTGCTAAACTAACAAACTGTAAAGAGTGTAGAATGGTTATACCGAACGATCCGAGTCCTTCGTTCTTCAACCATCATCCCACGCTCCGTTGCGGCTGCTCCGATCTCGTCGATCTCCGATCTCCTCGTCGAGGTGGCACCACATGATCGGTTCTTTAAACGGGCTCCCGCCTCTGACTCGAGGCAACTCGATCGTCAAGTTTGCTAAAAGAGACGACAAAGATTGATGTAGAGAATGAGTGGATGACTTTGTCTCACTTCGTCCAAATCCGTGGACGATCGGTTAATGAAGTTGCCGTGGAAATCGGATGATGGAATGAAATGAACTGTAAATTCCATACACCCCAAAACTATCATATCTTTTCAAGAATGAATCAAGTGAGAGTGTATCTCTTTTTGGAGAGAGAGGAGGCTTATCATATATAAAGGAGGAGAGTGAGTGTAGGAGCAAAGGGTGAGTATATGAAAGCTTCTCACTCAAAAGATCAAGAAGAAATATCCTTAGCTAAACAAAACTCATTAATGAAAACCATGAGTCACATAAACACCTCATCATGCCTTTAATGAAACCATTAATGCACTAATGAGTCATATGCCTCATCATCACTTCTAGAAGCTTCTAGAATGATGACTCACTCATATCTGAAGAAAAGATAAATCCGTCTTTAACCGAATGTTAAAAGACGGCTGATAGAAAACTGGAAACTGGCAACTTCCAAAAGTGATCCTGAAATGACTTTCAGGATAACCCCGAAACTGTATAAATATACCCGCATTTATATTACGACCGAATACAAATGCAACTGAGACAAAGATATTATACCTACTCAATATAATACTCGGATCCGGCTTAAACCAAAGCCGACCAGTATTATCTGCCCGAAAAATAACACGTGCGTAAACGCACGTGCATTTTCCGAACCCTGCCATAAAACCATACGGCCTCTACAACGTTTCGCCCGAACTTGGGAAACTGTCTGTGGGGGACTCTAATGACTCGTCAGTACCCTGGCAGTGGGTTTAACCACAAACCGTCAGCGGCACTAGCTATGCATAACGGCTGCCCATGGACTGACCTCAAGGGTGGCCGAGGAGCGAACTCAAGGGAGACCGATGAGCGAACTCCTCCGAAAACCCTACTGAGCCTAACAGTGACAATGTATATACAGTCCGGTCCGTTCGTCAATGAGTATCGCATATCTGCCTAGGGGGCTAGCAACGTCAGACCCCCAATAGCAGTATAAGTCGTGTCGGAGTGAAGCCCAATAACACCCTGAGATACTACTGGAGTACCTACCAGTAAATCTCCTGCCATGGTCATGGACTTTGTGTAATGGCTCTCCTAGACACAGCACGACCTCGCCCCCAATACCGGGAGAGACGAATCCCCTGCCGATCCGCTCACGTGCCTCCATATGGCTCGGGACTGTACCCAAAAGCTACCTGTTTGCACGACTCCTTTGAGCCGTGGTAGGGTAGAAATCAAAGCACAGTGGGAACTCACACGAGACAAATGACGACCTCAGGTCGATGAACTAACCTGTACACATGTCACCAGGGAACTGCTATCTGACGATAGATATAATACTAACTAGCAGATTCCCGGCGAGTCCTGTCCGGTGTACTCATAACCCAATGAGCACCTGTATACATCTTAGGTGATCCAACTGACACCAGTGGCTTGTGAGACCGGCCACCGCCCCTCGTCGGGGTCTCGACTGTACACACTAGTCTACTCCGGAGTATCGATGCCCTGTCTCGAAACTCCCACGACTAGGGACTACAATTAAGGATATGCATATAAACTACCCAACTCTCACGTATATGATCGCCATCATACTGTTGGTAGTAAAGCAAGATCCTAAGGGCTCTATCAAAGTGTAACATGCAATCAGTCACCTGAACATGTACACGACTGATAAAGGCAAACCAGATAGCATACTATCATCTCGAGTAAGACTGTCCTACCGGGATAGGTCCTCCGCAATCATTGCAATCACGTACCTGCGATCCAATAATTGACTATGAGGGCACTATCTCCAACAGGACCATACATCATCGAGAAAGTGTTTGATGGAGTATCCTATCAGCAGATAAATACCGAGGGAGAAATGCCCATGCCACCTATCAATGGCCGATATCTCAAGAAATATTACGTGTGAATGCTCCAAGTCGCAGGCGAATTGAGCACACAAGCCCTACGGTCTAGATCATACATCCTGTAAAACCGTACACAATCCACGGGCGCAAACAACCCCTATCTCTCCCAAGTCCTGCCGGTGAGACTACTTTTAAAGCCCCACAAAAAAACGGTATGTCCACAAGCAAAACGGGCACGGATGAAAACCCGGAAGGGCTCCGTGAGTAAAAAAAGCAGGACTGCCGGCGAGTTTGTGAAAACCCGAAAGGGCGCAAACTCGTGAAAAGAGATAACATACACTCGCAAGTCCTCTCGACCTTGTAAGGAGAAAATCCCTGCGTTAGATCCTTACGACTCACAAAGGAGCAACACACATAGGAATCCTCACGATTCCTAAAGAGAACATACAACTGCGAGATCCTCTCGACTCATAGGGAGAAAATGCTTTTATGAGACCCTTACGACTCATAAAATTGAAAAGCCTTAGGTGATAGGGATCTAAACCTGTCTCCTGAGCCATCGCCCCCCAACGGGCAACGGCAAATGATGAGTCGCTCCTGGCATTTCGCTTCAGTGTTAGCGGTGTTGATGCCGACCCAAAAACCAAATCCCAAGTCCTCCCGGGGTAAATGATGAGTTGCTCCTGACATTATTCCAGTGCAGAAATGCTGATGCCAAACAAGATCCAAATTCTAAGTCCCCAAACGGCGAATGATGAGTCGCTCCTGATATCATATTCCAGTGTAGCGATGCAGACGCCATCCAAAATTCAATTTCCCAAAATTCTTCCAGCCCTACGGCCAGTCCCCAGATTGAATACCGTATACAATCCACGAGCTCAAATAATTCTCATCACACCCAGGCCCCACGGCAATCACAAGCCCCACGACTGGTCTCCGCCCTTAGAATTATGCTCCATTTGAGAAGACCCACTCAAGTGTCCTCACGATACATGAGGAGAACAAACTTACGGGATCCCCATGACTCGTAAGAAAAGTCCTTCGTGGGATACTTACAACTCACAAAGGAAAAACACACTTGGTGATCATCACGACTTCTAAGGAGAAAATACACTTACGGGATCCTTTCGACTCGTAGGGAGAAAATGCTTTTATGGGACCCTCATGGCTCATAAAATTGAAAAAGCCTTAGGTGATAGGGACCTAAACCTGTATCCTAATCCATCATTCCCTAACAGGAAAAGGCCAATGATAAATTACTCCTGGCACATGTGCTTCAGTGTTAGCAACGCTGATGCCTACCTTAACCCCAAAATTCCAAACTCCAATCCAATAGACCCCTAAGTCTTTAAACTGGGGATAGATGACCTCTAAGTCATTAAACTGGGAACAGATGACCTCTAAGTCGTTAAACTAGGAACGAGGGAAATCTCCTCATGGCAGATGATGATTCGCTCCTGGTACCATATTCCAGTGCAGCGGTGCTAATGCCCAACCAAAACCAAAATCCCCAAATCCTGTCATGGCAGATGATGATTCACTCATGGTACCATATTTCAGTGCAGCGATGCTAATGTCAACCCAAATCACATCAAATCAGCAAAACAACCAATGACCTCCCCGGCAGAATCAAGCTCCACCTCGGAAACAAGTCAACTTCATCCCTGACACCGCAAGAAGCAGAACAAGTCAAATCAAGGCACCGACCGTCCAAGTCGCAAAAACGGCAGCATCGACTGTCCAAGTCGCAAAAAGGGCAGCATCGACCGTTCAAGTCGCAAAAAGGGCAGCACCGACCGTCTAAGTCGCAAAAAGGGCAGAACCGATCGTCCAAGTCGCTAAAAGGGCAGCACCGACCGTCCAAGTCGCAAAAAGTGTAGAACCGACCGTCCACGTTGGAAAAAGAGCAGCACCGACCGTCCAAGTCGCTAAAAGGGCAGAACCGACCGTCCACGTCGCAAAAAGGGCAGCACCGACCGTCCAAGTCGCAAAAAGGGCAGAACCGACCGTCTAAGTCATAAAAAAGGCAGAATCGACCGTCCACATCGTAAAAAGGGTAGTGCCAGCTTCCCAAAAGCGGGAACCAAATCAAGTTGCCTCCACGTGAAAGAAGATCTATCAATTTCATGCACATGACCCACATGTGTGGTGTGGATTTATTGATGGGGGGCAATTTGTTGAGGTAAAAATTTACACCCCGATTGACCAAGTCAAAATCAAAGTCGACCCAAGCCAAGTGGGCCCAAGCCCAGATCAAGCGGGCCAATGTCCGAGTCGAGCCCGAACATGAAGCAGTCGGCCTCCCCATGCCAAAATAAAAATTTTGTAATAAATAAATTTGGTGTATTTATTTTATTTTATTTTATGAATAAATGTAAGAAAAATGGGCATAAAGCCAAATTTTTGTAAAGCTCGTGGCTTATGTGCAAAAGAAATGAGCACATGAGGCATAGGATGGGCAACATGCCATTTTGTAAAGCCCAAGGGGCTATATGTAAAGTTTGTAGCCTATAAAGGAAAACATGATGAAAATATCTAAAAGAAAAAACTCTTTCATTTCTCTAAAACTCTAGGGTTCTGTGCCTCCTTCTCCTTACTCAAGGTTCTAAACCTTTCTCTTTCTTTTGAATTAAATTAAGAGTTTTACTCTTCCTTTTTTTAAAACTAAATAGTTTTTCACCACAAAACCCGCAAAGGGGAGCTCAGATCTTCCATTAGATCTCAAAAAGGGGAGATTTTTAAAATCTCACCCCTCTTGTTCTCCAAGATCCGGCCAACAAAGAGGAGGAAGAAGGAGACACATCTCTGAAAATCCTATTTTATAAAAGATCCCAGGCTCAAGAGAAGATCCCAGGCTTAAGAGAGAAGAACCTCTGAAGATTTTTAGGGAGTTCAACTCAAAGACCCAAATCCTCAAAGGAGTTTAACTCCTAATTCAGATCTTTTGGAGTTTAACTCCACTCAAAATCCTCGTTTGGAGTTTAACTCCTATTTCTGGGGGTAAAAACCCCTTCCTTTCACTGGCGCTGGCGCCCGAGCGCCCACGTGCCGGGCACGTGAGGCGCCAGCGCCCAAAGCGCTGGCGCCCGAGCGCCCACGTGCCGGGCACGTGAGGCGCGAGCGCCCAAAGCGCTGGCGCCCGAGCGCCCACGTGCCGGGAACGTGAGGTGAGCGCCCGAGCTCCCACGTGCCGCACACGTGAGGCGTTAGCCTCCAAAGCGCTAGCGCCTAAGCGCCTAGCGCTAACCCAAGCGCCCAAGCACCAGCGTGCTAGGCACGTGAGTCGTTGGCGCTCACACGTCCTTTAGACCCCATTTTCCCCTCATTTTACAGGTACTCCACACTAAAAATACCTCCCCCGTTAGAAAAAATCTCTAACGGGGCTCTGCCCCGCACCCCACAAGGGGGGCTGCTAGCCCCTTTGACCCCCAGCCCGCTATCTGGGTAGCGGGACCCCTGTAAAAACTCCGCGGGGCCTCCGATATATCCAAAACCCCTCCAAAACAAAACACTGCATATTGAGTTCGCATGATATGGTTGACCCATCAATCGGAGGTTCTCTAGTTCCAAAGTCGAGGGGTAATTAATGGCAGCTTAGTCCGCGACTGCCGAAGATTCGGATCCCCACAATCAATAAACCCCAGCCTACCCTAGGGAGGAGGAATCTGTAATGCGCCTGACAAGCACGCACGTATTCCCATCTCAATGGGGGTAACGAAAAACACCCTACAATAACCACTCCGCGCTAGTGCGGGATGATCTCCGATAGTCTTTTAGGTTTTATTTGAGTTGCCGTCAAAACCCTGAAGCTAGGAATTTGGCCTTCCTTTCCTTTATTGGCACCGCGCCTGCTGTAATGAGACAAATTTCGAGGTGATCTCTAGGTTGTTTGTGAATCGTCGAGGCTTGGAACTAGGGACTTTGTCGTGGCTCCGCTTCGTTGACGTTGCGTCTGCTGTAATGAGACGAATGTCGAGATGGTCTCTAGGTTGTCTGTGAACCGTCGAGATTTGGAACGAGGGACTTTTCTATGGCTCCGTTTTGTTCACCCTGGGGTAGCTTGTTGACGTCACGTCTGCATCTTTTTGAAGCGAGAAGAAACGCTGTTGTTGATCTCTAGGCTGTCTGTGAACCATCGAGATTTGGAACTAGGGATCTTGCCATGGCTCCGTTTCGTTGAACCTAGGGTCGCTTGTTGACGTCGCGTTTGCATCTTGTTGGAGTGAGAAGAAGCACCGTTGTTGATCTCTAGACTGTAGATGTTTCTGTTAAGACCTGGCTCTCCTTCTGATGGAGCCTGGTGGGAAAATGTGGTTTCCTTTTCGTTTGTTCCTATGGATTTACAGGGGTCGATGTGGACTCACCTGCAGGGAAAAAGTTTCATTTTCATTCATTTTTTTCCTTTCCACGACGCTCTATCATTTCAGCTTTTTATATCGTGAAAGTCACGATTGCCCAATCATTCCGGCTTTTTATCGCGGTGCCCAATCATTTCGGCTATTTTTTCTTTTTACTCGCTGCTTTTTAATGCGAGTTGCCCAAACATTTTAGCTGTTTTTATATGCATATTTTTTGCTCGCTGACTTTTATTGCGAGTTGCCCCATCATTTCGGCTATTTGTATATGCATATTTTTTTGCTCGCTGATTTTTATTGCGAGTATGGAACTTAAGATTTGGTACCAATTTTGGCATCAGCATCGCTGCGACTGGAATATTGCCTGGAGCAAATCATCATTTGCCGTGAAAGGCATAGGAATTCGATACTGATTTAGGCATCAACATCGCTATAACTGGGATATTGCTAGGAGCGAATCATCATTTGCCCTTGTCGGTTTGAACAAATGTGGCTTAGCAAACAGGGTTAGGATCCTGCCGACTAAGGCCTTTTGACTTTACGAGCCATAAAGGTCTCATAAAGGTATTTCTCCCTACGAGTCGTGAGGATCTCGTAGGCATATTTTCTCCTTAGGAATCATGGGGATTCTTAAGTGTGTGTGCTCTTATAAGTCGTAAGGATCTTACACGAGTGTTTTCTTCTTATAAGTCGAGAGGACTTACAAGTGTCGTTCACCATATGAGGACATTCCTCGTGATTGGTGGAACTCGGTGGGAGAAACGTTTATTTGCGTTCGTGGATTGTATACAAGGGCCAATATCGAACCGCCTGTAGGGCAACTTGGGGAGTATGACGGCTTAAGGACAGGTTTGGATCCCTGTAACTTAAGAATTTGAATCCTATGAGCCGTAAGGGTCTCACAGGGGGAGTTCTCCTTATGAGTCGAGAAGATCTTGTAAGTGAAAATTTTACGAGATTGCGCCCTTTCGGGTTTTCACAAGCTCGCCGGTAGCCCTGTTGTTTTTACTCACGGCGCCCTTTCGGGTTTTCATCTGTGCCCATTTCGCTTGTGGACGTACCATTTTTTTAACAACAAGATTACGCCCTTTCAGGTTTTCACAAGCTCGCCGGTAGCCCTGTTGTTTTTACTCATGGTGTCCTTTCGGGTCGCTTGTGGACGTACCGTTTTTTCAACTCGTCTGTTCACAATAGAACTTATGGGGGACTTCGTCACCGGGGCAGTTGTGCAGCCAACGGGAATTGAGTTGCAGTCCTCGCCGAAATGGGTACAAACAAGAGAAATACATAAATATCATGAATAAGGCATCCCCAAGCAGGAGCTAGCTCTTCGCCAAAGGTGGATCACAACCACATACAATATATCATCAATACCAAAATAAACAGGTAAAATCACGAAAGTAAGAAAACAATACGTCGGCTCAAGTGAGCATCGACACCAAACCACAAGTACAAGTCTCACAAATCTCACCGTCTAGTCCAATATACATGGGTAGATGGAGTATACTAGATACAAAATAAAATACACGGTGGAAGCAAAATCAAATCCTCCAAACCCACCTGTGAGCAAGCTGTAAGTCGATGCAAACAAGTGGAATAGAAAGTACACCCCGTTACTGTGCTAACGGTCAAACCTGCAAGATACCGTGGCATAACGGGGGTGAGTTGCCAGCTCGTGAGTAGTAAGTAATATCTAATAAGGCTATCGTAAGCATGCACGCAAATGCGTCACAACCTACATATATACTAATGTGATGCAATGCACTGACCTGTATGCAATGTGAATGCATAATCAACATGAAATCTGAGTATGTTTGGTATGAGGAAAAATCTTTATTTTTCTTAGAAAAACTTCTATGAAGTGGCTGAAGTATCATCAAAGAAATCCATAGAAATCCGTGTCAAGCATCGACACAAAACATATATATCTATATGTCTCAATATCTCAAAGTCTCAATATCTCGTTCTCCGTTAGTCCGGATCGGCCCACATCATCAAATATCATGATAACGGTCGGTATCCTCCTGATATCCACCGCGCCAAACATCATCGGTAGGTAGTCTTCCCCTGCCAGGCTCATCGTCTACAACTCGAGCTTCTTGGCCCGGGGTACCATACCGGGCCCACCATGTACCCGAGATGGTTCATCCACTCCTCGAATCGGGTCTCGAAATCCAACAGAAAACATGAAATCTCATGGTGGACGACACATACATCACGAAAAAACCGCAACTAGCGTTTTAAAAGATAATAATTTTGTAAAATTCTTGCGGTTTTCCCCAAAAACCAGAAATCTCATAAATACTGAAATCCTCGAGAAGAATCACAATACATGATCATGTAGGAAAATGATAGTGTTTATGATATCCAAATCTAGAAATGCGATTATAACTAGAAAACTATATATGAATGATGAAATGCGGTATATGTACGACCAGCAATCCTTAGTGTCAATCTTGATGAGATGGAAAATACAACTACCAGTTTAAATATCATGTATGATGCAAATATTTTCGATACTAATCTAAGCAGGTTCTATAGTGTTCATGTCATAGCAACTACCAATGGCATGTGTGTTCGCATAAATAGTGCACGTGCAGCAGGAACCAATGGTAATGGTGGAAGTGTTGTTGGATGTAGTGCTCTCAAAGTCAATTATTGGATTGCAGGTACGTGATTGCAATGATTGAGGGAGGACCTATACCGGTAGGACAGTCTTACTCGAGATAATAGTATGCTATCTGGTTTGCCTTTATCAGTCGTGTACAGTTTTAGGTGACATGTTCACTATTACACATTGATAGAGCCTATAGGATCCTGCTTGAATACCAACAGTATGATGTCGATCATATACGTGAGAGTTGGGTAGTCCATAAGCACATCCTTAAAAGTGGTCCCTAATCGTGGGAGTTTCGAGACAGGGCATCGATACTCTGGAGTAGACTAGTGTATACAGTCGAGACCCCGACGAGGGGCGGTGGTCGGTCTCACAATCCATTGGTGTCAGTTGGATCACCTAAGATGTATACAGGTGCTCATTGGGTTATGAGTACACCGGACAGGACTCGCCGGGAACTTGCTAGTTGGTATTATACCTAGCGTCAGATAGCAGTTCCCTGGTGACATGTATACAGGTTAGTTCATCGACCTGAGGTCGTCATTTGTCTAGTATGAGTTCCTACCGTGCTTTGATTACTATCCTACCACGGCTCAAAGGAGTCGTGCAAACAGGTTTTAGTTGGGTACAGTCCCGAGCCACATGGAGGCAAGTGAGCGAATCAGCAGTGGATTCGTCTCTCCCAGTATTGGAGGTGAGATTGTGCTATGTCTAGGAGAGCCATTACACCAAGTCCTTGGCCAAGGCAGGTGAGAATTACTGGTAGACATTCCAGTAGTTTCTCAGGGTGTTCAGGGCTACTCTCCGATACGATTTATACCGCTATTGGGGGTCTGACATTACCAGCCCCCTAGGCCTGATATGCGATGCTCATAGACGAACGGACCGGACTGTATGTATATTGTCACTGATAGGCTCAGTAGGGTTCCAGGATGAGTTCGCTCATCAGTCTTCCCTTTCGGTCAGTACATGGGCAGCCGTTACGCATTGCTAGTGCCGCTGACGTGCTTGTGGTTAAACCTACTGCCAGGGTAGTAACGAGTCTTTAAATCCTCCACAGATAGTTTCCCAAGTTCGGGCGAAACGTTGTAGAGGCCGTATGGTTTTATGGCAGGGTTCGAAAATGCACGTGCACTTGTGCACGTGTCATATTTCGGACAGATAATACTGGTGGGCTTTGGTTTAAGCTGGATCCATGTATTAGATTGAGTCGGAATATTTTAGTCTCTCGTATTCGTATTCGGTCGGAATACGGATACAAGTATGTATATACAGGTGTGGGGTATTTTCGTAATCTGTTACGTGAATATTTTAGAAGATGAATTTCTTTTTGGATTAATCATTTTGGTTTAAATGATTATTGGTTTTGGAAAGGGTGACTCATTGTTATGACTCATTAATTCTAGAATGTTCACTAATGACTCATGTAATGAGTCATCTAGTGAGTCATTAAAGAATTAATGTGTTTTGTTTTGGGTTTAGATATTTGAGGAGATATTTTCATGAGATATTTTTCTTTCTCAACCTTATATATCTATTCACAAGAGAGAGAGAAAAGGAGATAATAAGTTTTATGCTTGAGTTCTTTCTCTCTTGATAAGTTTTCTTGAGTTCACCATTTCCAACTCTTAGCATCTTCTTCAACCTCCACCCTAACCCTCTCATGTGATGAGAACCCTAGGGTGTTTGAGACAAAGTATTCTACTCATTCTCTACTGTAAGTCCACGGTAGCGCCACGGCCGTCTAACAGACGCCAAATGCGGAAAAAAACATTTTATAAACTGGCGCTATCGTGTACCGTAACCCGGATCTGCCATTAAAGCTAAACTAACTAACTACAAAGGGGTAGAAACGTTATACCGAATGATCCAAGTCCTTCAGTCTTTAACCATCATCCCACGCTTTGTTGCGGCTGCTCCGATCTCCTGAATCTCCAATCTTGTCGACCAGGTGGCACCATGTCGACGGATCTTTAAACGGGCTCCCGCCTCTGAACCGAGGCAACTCGATCGTCAAGTTTGCTAAAAGAGACGACCAAGATGAAGTAGAGAATGAGTAGAACACTTTGTCTCGTTACGTCCAAGGCTATGGACGAACGGTTAATGAAGTTGCCTTTTGGATCGATACAAAATGAGAAATGAAGTATATCAATTTTCATGAACCAAAATCCTTAATCTTTTCAAACAACAACCATCACCTTCTCTAGAACTTTCTAGAACACTGACTCACATCATCAAGAAAGGATAAATCCTTATTTAACCGAATGTCAAAATACGGCTGATAGAAAACTGGAAATTGGCAACTTCCAAAAGTGATCCTGAAACGAATTTCAGGATAACCCCGTATCAGTATAAACATACCCGCATTTGTATTACGACCGAATACAAATGCAACAGAGACAAAGATATTATATCTACACAGTATAATACTGGGTTCCGGCTTAAACCAAAGCCTACCAGTATAATCTGTCCGAAAAACGACACGCGCGAAAACGCACGTACTTTTTCTGAACCTTGCCATATCACCATACGGCCTCTACAACGTTTTGCCCAAACTTGGGAAAGTGTCTGTGGGGGACTCTAATGACTCATCAACACACTGGCACTGGGTATAACCCCTAGCACGTCAGAGGTACAAGCTGCACGTAACGTTTTGCCTATGTATTGATTGGAAGGGAAGCTGACGAGCGAACTCATCTATAAACCCTACTGAGCCTGACAGTGACGATATATATACAGTCCGGTCCATTCGTCTAAAGAGTATCGCATATCGAGTCTAAGGGGGTGGATAAAGTCAGACCCCTAATAACGCGATAAATCGTGTCGGCATGAAGCCCATCACCACCTGAGAAACTACTAATCCAAATCATTAATTCTCCACTACCTCGGCCGAGAATTCCTAGTGATGGCCACCCGTGCACTGCGCGACATCAACCCCTAATACCGGGAGAGACGAATCCCCGACGATCCGCTCACTTGCCTCCAATGTGGCTCGGGACTGTACCCAACTAAAACCTGTTTGCACAATTCCTTTGAGCGTGGTAGGGTAGTAATGTAAGCACAGTGGGAACTCACACGAGACAAATGACGATCTCAGGTCGATGAACTAACCTGTACACATGTCACCAGGGAATTGCTATCTGACGATATGTATAATACCAGCTCGCAGGTTCCCGGCGAGTCCTGTCCGGTGTACTCATTACTCAATGAGCACCTGTATACATCTTAGGTGATCCAACTGACACCAGTGGCTTGTGAGACTGGCCACCGCCCCTCATCGGGGTCTCGACTGTATACACTAGTCTACTCTGGAGTACCGATGGCCTGTCTCGAAACTCCCACGACTAGGGACACTTTAAGGATGTTCTTATAGACCCCAGCTCCCACGTATATGATCACCATCATACTGCTGGCTGTCAAGCAGAATCCTATGGGCTCTATCAATCATGTAATAGCATGTATACGATGATAAAGACAAACCAGATAGCATACTATCATCTCGAGCAAGACTGTCATATCGGTATAGGTCCTGCTTCAATCATTGCAATCACGTACCTGCGATCCAATAATTGACTTTGAGGGCACTATCTCCAACAATCTCCCACTTGCACTCAAGGCTAATTATTGTGATGTCGCATACTCACAGCCCGTGTGATACCAAACACCCAACTTCTCTACTAATCAGTTTCACAAAGCTAGTTTGTAAAACTCTTGTGTTCAAGAACTAGCCTCAGTGAGTGGATCCGCCCTGATGTTTCTTTCTATATCTTTCGTAATCTCAAGTTCGCGGAGAAAGCCATCTCCTGAATCGAGTAATACCTGTCTTAAATATGTCTGGATATCTGATGGGACCTAGTTCATAAATGAACTTCAAATCCAAACTTCTTAGACTGTATTGATCACTGAAACTAATCAGTATCCAGCACCATACCTCCCACAGTATCCTCTTGGACCAACTGTCCATAATACTGTCCCTCTTCAGAGGGAAAACTATAACTCTAACAATCACTCTGTCATCTATGTCACCTTGGAAGCCTGGAACGATAACCGTCTCCCGAAGGAGGCTGCCGTCACCAAATCCGTAGAACATACACTCATGTTCTAAAACTGCTTCCTTATGTTTCTTCAAGATTGGATTAATATAAACTTATCGCATCTAGTGTAAAAACAACATCTGGTGTGGTACTTGACATCTCATGATTGACTCAATTGCCTAATCAAGTGATCTGCCAAATATCCATATCCTTTGCGGAGAAACAACTGTGTGACGACCAAAGTACAACCGATCGTAGTACAGGAATTTTACTTCCTACTCTGTGTATGTCATCCAAATACCAGGACATCACACCCTACTTATCTTCTTAACAGATCCATCCCCTATTCTGATGAATTCAAACCCATGACTGTCTCATCAAAAATAGATGATCTTATCTCCGCTATAACTGCAATAGCCTATAAATAGACATAAGCTACTTGCCTACTATGCTTCCGCTGCTCCCACTGACTACGACAACCCTCTGGAAGAATAATATCTACGTACACTTCTAAAGCATGTTTAGAACGACGTTATACTTATCCTCTTGCCGGGTCTCATAGTCTGGAAAAACAGTAGTGTCAAGTCTGGGTAAACAAGAACCTCCCTGTCACCGTCCTTGAGGCTACCTGAGTACCTCTCGGGTGTGTGATGTTACCCAACATATCTGCGGAGTGGCTATTGGAATGTCAAACCTGATTGAATATATAGGTCCTATTAAATCTTCCATAATCGTTTGTGGTTCTGGAATCACTTCCAGTTCTACCATACTCCCATTACTGTTTTCTGAAAAAATCCATTTTACTAAAACTGTGGCGAGTCTAGAACAATATCACTATTGATCTTCCAAATGGTAGAAATGTCAACCCTCGTCAAAGCCAGGGTCAACCCACAAACAGCTATTACAGAAACGTGCCTTAAGTTATCCAGTGTCTGGTTTTAAGCATAAGCTGGAAAACTTCCCGTATCTTAACATCGTTAAGATATGAACCATTCTATATACAATATAGAAACAGAAGCACTAATTTAATTGGAACCAGATTCAAATCGTGCAGCTGTCTCCAATGCATAACAACTTAATGGAGAGAGGTTTATCAGCATTACTCAACTTAGGAATCCATCCAATTATGAGTAACCCGAAAGAGAAACAAGTTTCTCAAAGCCATTACTATCATCTGAATACCAATCACAAGAATCTATATCTTCGATCTCTTTGAAGAATCCCGATACTTGTGATACCTGGTTCTCTACTTCATTCTTAAACCCACAACTTCTCAAAACTTAGACTTTGTATTTCTACGAAACACTTGTCTAAAAACTAGAGAAGTCATAAGTAAACAGAATACTGTACGAGGACCTACCCCTTTGTCCTGACGGACACTGGACAACATACAATACTCTGTATAAGTCCGCTTAGTTTGAATAACTCAAAACCTGTGCATCGTAGGTTGAAAACTGTACCCAGGCGATTTCTTCAAATATCACCAATTACAACGAATTCCGATATAATGAGGATGATCACCTAATTCCCAATAACTTACTCCCACTCATCATCTGTAAAACTATACAGATATGCAAAATAAAATCTGGTAAATACATACCCTGGAGTAAGTATCTAATCGGGAAATTAGTTTTCTTTTAACAATGCACAGTGTAACTGAAACATGAAAATTTTTCGTAAGGGTATCCTGGTATTCCTAGTAATGCCTCTTCCATAATCCAATTCATGACCGTAATCGTATATTTCTTTGCCATCTCTCCAAATCCCTTTATTTATTTTTAGTCATTTCCTTCTGTACACCATCGTTAGGCTAAGTGGTTTTCTTCCTTTCCTACCATTCGGCACCAGCCTATGGTTTGGAAGAAGACTATCCAGTAAGCATAATAGGTGTACCCTCCTAATCCTAGGAGTTCTCGCAACACGAGAGAAGTTGATGATAAAAGACAATCTGAATAATACCTTATTCTACTTCTCCCGAACAGGGGAAAAAGCAAAGGTTAAATAGGAGTAGCGATAAAGTACGCGGTTTGGTCGTGAATGATAACAGTCGCAATTTACTTTGCCCTCTTTCTAATCCCTTTTATTTTGTCTTTACATATTACCTTCTGTACACCCTACTTAGGCTAATTTGTTTTCTTCATTCCCTACCTTTCGGCACCAGCCTATAGTTTGGAATAAGACTATCCATTAAGCGTAATAGGTGTACTCTCCTAAACTAAGGAGCTCTCACAACCTGAGAGAAGGTGATAATAAAAGACGACTGAATAAACCAATTCTATTTCTCCTGAACCTGGATCCATCCTCGAAGAAGTCCCTTCGAGTTCGTATATAACCATACGATGGATCTATCCAATGGAAGTGGATATCCGTAGTAATACGGGGTGTTCTGAGAAATGTAAAGGATAAAAGAAAGAGCAGCAATGACTTATGCAACTTAGACAATCCAAAAGTCAGTATTTTAAGAAGTTTCGGTCAACTTGGTCACTGAGTCATAGTTTAGGGTCGGTCAAAGGTCGCTGCCAAAGAGAGAGAGAAAAGAAACACTCTGCGTGCACTCTAACCTAGATCAGAATGGTTATCACTTTATCTAATCAGGAAACCTCCCACTGTAATCTCAAATTCTCCTCCAAACCTAAAAGAAGAATTAGTCGGGATCACCCGAAGAGTAAACTAACTCATCAGTGAGAATCGGGATCCAACTATCATCGCATGATAACTTGATAGAAGCCACTCAAGTTATCACACTCCAGAAGGTATGCGCATGCCTGACAAGTTTGCTGTATGTTTGAAACTCCCGATGTGATTTTTGCCTCATGCTCTTATGACCTTGACGAAGGCCAACAAATCATAAGTCACATGTCAAGTTCTACCCGTCATTGTCCAGATTAATTTGAACCCACCCGCACAAGCCCTTGACGAAGGCCAACAAGGCTATACGACTGTCCCAAACCAACACATCTATCTATGCAACAAATGAATACCCAGCAACTACCAAACACTATGCCTTGACGAAGGCCAACAAACATAGCTTGAATACTACTGACCATCCATAAGAAACGACGGAGGGCTACGGCTGGTTTTTGGCGAAAAACCTTTAACGTAATGAACTTGATATCGCTGAAGGAACCTGATAGCTTTTTATAAAAATATAGTGACGAAAACGTTTTGCTAAAGAGGTCACTCCCGGTGAAGGGATCTCGACTCTTTCCTCGTAGAATGAGGTGCAGGATATTCCAACTGAATACCGCGATGCAAAGCAACTTGTAATCGACTATATTAAAGTTACTACCATGACGTAAACTTCTGCCCAAGGGGTCACTCCCGGTGAAGGGATCTCGGCCCTTGCCTCGTCGAATGAGATGCAGGATATTCTAACTGAATATCACTATGCAAAACAAAAGGAAACATCTTTGTAATAACACCTTTTAAAATTTGTTCCAACAACATCAAATATAGGTTTGTTTTATCCTTGCATTGATAAGAATCAACGCAGTCCCATCAATCAATCACACCAGAAAAGAACAAAAATAAAATGTACGTATATGCCATCCGCATTCGCCACTGGGTTCCGTCATCACCCGTTAGGTTACTTAACTAACGACAGAGCGGGGGCTGGACTAGCGCGGGTGTAAAACATATACAACATCTAATAGTATATATCAATATACAATAATCGCTCCAGGCGTGATAATATGCAACATTATAGAAAAGTAATAAGTATCACAGAACAATACAGATAATCTGGGATCCCCGGGTTTCACAGAGCGCTGCTGAAACCTGACGTTCCCCTGGTCGTATGGATAGCCTGTGCAATGAAACCTAGACCCCTACGGGTGTGGCAAGTTACCCGCCAAAACCTGAAGCGAGGTAGTCCCCACAATATAGTGAATGGAACACCGGGCACTTCACGGAATCCGGTAAATTGAGCACCCCTCCTTGGGTCAACCTGTACCCCCTACGAGTGCGGCGAATAGTCTGCCAATTCTAGAGTGAGGTCCCTTTGCCTCTCAAAGCCATGAGATACGGACCCTTTGCCCTCCAGAACCCGGCTATCCGTGCACTCCTTCGCGGGATAAATCTAGTACAGAAAAAAAATATGTACAACGGGTACATCGACTTCGACCCGGTCGTGCCCCAAAAGAATATTATACAAACAGGCAGTAACGGCAGTCCACATGTTGGACGCTCGCCCCGCAATATCAAATGTACAAATAAATCAAAACTGCACTATCATTGCACCCTGCAATCCACCACGACAAATCCACAACAATACAGCACAACACAGAACATCAACGCGAATGTCACGTTCGCAAACCCGTCTAAAAGAACTATAGCAATCAGACGCGGTTTACCGATCAAATGACATTCCCGGTTGGAGATATAAAGTAAGTACTGCATACTAACAAATTTAAAATTTCGATCGACTAAATTTCCCGAAGTGGGACCAATGAACAACTGGTTTACAGTAACAAAATCTGGGCCCAAAATATATATACCAAAAACCACAAATTCCAAAACTAAGCTCTCTGGGAAAAATTGATGCACTGTTCCCACTAAAGCGCCGCGCTTCCGCGGTCAAACCATGGGTTTGACGGCGGAACCGCCGCTCTCTTGTGGGATCACGTGCCCAATTTTTTCCAGTATGCTTAGAAAACGCTGCTTATCTTTTTGCAATATGTAAAATTATTTTTAGGCCCTTCAAAAAAAAAACGACAGAAAACCAGAGGCTGAAAGATGTGATTTTTGAAATTCGGTTCGATCGATATTTTAAAAGTGTTAGCACAAGTTAGTATAGCTTAATGGTGAGGCTCTGATACCACTGTAAGTCCACGGTAGCGCCCCGGCCGTCTAACAGACGCCAAATGCGGAACAAAAACTTTTTATAAACTGGCGCTATCGTGTACCGTAACCCGGATCTGCCATTAAAGCTAAACTAAAAAACTACAAAGGGGTAGAACCGTTATACCGAATGATCCGAGTCCTTCGGTCTTTAACCATCATCCCACGCTTTGTTGCGGCTGCTCCGATCTCCTGAATCTCCAATCTTGTCGTCCAGGTGGCACCACGTCGACGGATCTTTAAACGGGCTCCCGCCTCTGAACCGAGGCAACTCGATCGTCAAGTTTGCTAAAAGAGACGACCAAGATGAAGTAGAGAATGAGTAGAACACTTTGTCTCGTTACGTCCAAGGCTATGGACGAACGGTTAATGAAGTTGCCTTTTGGATCGATACAAAATGAGAAATGAAGTATATCAATTTTCATGAACCAAAATCCTTAATCTTTTCAAACAACAACCATCACCTTCTCTAGAACTTTCTAGAACACTGACTCACCTCATCAAGAAAAGATAAATCCGTATTTAACCGAATGTCAAAATACGGCTGATAGAAAACTGGAAATTGGCAACTTCCAAAAGTGATCCTGAAACGAATTTCAGGATAACCCCGTATCAGTATAAACATACCCGTATTTGTATTACGACCGAATACAAATGCAACAGAGACAAAGATATTATATCTACACAGTATAATACTGGGTTCCGGCTTAAACCAAAGCCTACCAGTATTATCTGTCCGAAAAACGACACGCGCGAAAACACGCGTACTTTTTCTGAACCTTGCCATATCACCATACGGCCTCTACAACGTTTCGCCCGAACTTAGGAAAGTGTCTGTGGGGGACTCTAATGACTCATCAACACACTGGCACTGGGTATAACCCCTAGCACGTCAGAGGTACAAGCTGCACGTAACGTTTTGCCTATGTATTGATTGGAAGGGAAGCTGACGAGCGAACTCATCTATAAACCCTACTGAGCCTGACAGTGACGATATATATACAGTCCGGTCCATTCGTCTAAAGAGTATCGCATATCGAGTCTAGGGGGGTGGATAAAGTCAGACCCCTAATAACGCGATAAATCGTGTCGGCATGAAGCCCATCACCACCTGAGAAACTACTGATCCAAATCAGTAATTCTCCACTACCTCGGCCGAGGATTCCTAGTGATGGCCACCCGTGCACTGCACGACATCAACCCCCAATACCGGGAGAGACGAGTCCCCGACGATCCGCTCACTTGCCTCCAATGTGGCTCGGGACTGTACCCAACTAAAACATGTTTGCACAACTCCTTTGAGCGTGGTAGGGTAGTAATCTAAGCACAGTGGGAACTCACACGAGACAAATGACGATCTCAGGTCGATGAACTAACCTGTACACATGTCACCAGGGAATTGCTATCTGACGATATGTATAATACCAGCTAGCAGGTTCCTGGCGAGTCCTGTCCGGTGTACTCATAACTCAATGAGCACCTGTATACATCTTAGGTGATCCAACTGACACCAGTGGCTTGTGAGACCGGCCACCGCCCCTCGTCGGGGTCTCGACTGTATACACTAGTCTACTCTGGAGTACCGATGCCCTGTCTCGAAACTCCACGACTAGGGACACTTTAAGGATGTGCTTATAGACCCCAGCTCCCACGCATATGATCATCATCATACTGCTGGCTGTCAAGCAGAATCCTATGGGCTCTATCAATCATGCAATAGCATGTATACGATGATAAAGACAAACCAGATAACATACTATCATCTCGAGCAAGACTGTCATATCGGTATAGGTCCTGCCTCAATCATTGTAATCACGTACCTGCGATCCAATAATTGACTTTGAGGGTACCATCTCCAACATCTACTTCATCTTTGTCATCTCTTTTAGCAGACTTGATGACTGAGTTGCCTCGGTATAGAGGCGGGAGCCCGTTTAAAGATCCGTTGACGTGGTGCCACCTCGATGAGGAGACATGAGATCGGAGTTGACACGAGGAGCGTGGGATGATGGCTAAAGACCGAAGGACTCAGATCGATCGGTATAGCCTTTCTACCTCTTTACAGTTTGTTAGTTTAGAGTTAATGGCAAGATCCGGGTTATAGTATGCGATAGCGCCAGTTATAAAAGTTTTTGTTCCACGTTTGTCGTCAGAATGATGGCCGGGGCACTACCGTAGACTTACATGGTATCAGAGCCACGCCATTAACCTTTACTAACTTGTTCTAACGTGTTTAAAACAACGATCGAACGAAATTTCCAAAACCGCACTTTTCAGGCTAAAGTTTCTGTCTATTTTTAAAACAGGTCCAAAATCATTATGAGCATCTCAGAAAATCGTGCAGGCTTTTTTAAGGATACTGTAGAAATTTGGTTCACTGTCTCCACAGTACTCCCGCGGAACCGCCGCACAAACCATGGTTTGGCCGCGGTTCCGCCGCTGTTTTGGAGCCACAGTGTACCATTTTTCTACTGTAATGTCTTGCATAGGGAATTGTGGTTTATGGAATATTTTGTTTGGGCCCAGATTTTGTTTGAGTACTGCAGTTGTACTTGGGGCCCACTACCGAAAGTTGTCGATCGGAATTTTAAACTTGTTAGTTTACAGTACTTACATTATATCTCCGACCGTGAATGTCATTCGAGTGGTAAATTGCGTCTAATTGCTATAGTTCTTTTAGACGGGTTTGCGAACGTGACATTCGCGTTGATGTTCTGTGTTGTGCTGTGATGTTGCGGATTTGTCGTGGTGGATAACAGTGTGCAATGGTAGTGCAGTTTGGATTTTTGTACATTTGATATTATGGGGCGAGCGTCCAATATGTGGACTGTCGTCACTGCCTATTTGTATAATATTCTTTTGGGGCACGACCGGACTGAGGTCGATGTACCCGTTGTATATATTTTTCATTTCTGTACTAAGTTTACCCCACGACGGAGTGCACGGATAGCCGGGTTCTGGAGGGAAACGGGTCCGCATCTCATGGTTTTGAGTGGCAGAGGGCCTCACTCTAGAATTGGCAGACTATTCGCCGCACTCGTAGGGGGTACAGGTTGACCCAAGGAGGGGTGCTCAAGTTACCGGATTCCGTGAAGTGCAGGGTTGTCCATTCACTTTGCTGTAGGGGGCTGCCTCGCTTCAGGTTTTGACGGGTAACTTGCCGCACCCGTAGGGGTCTAGGTTTCATTGCACAGGCTATCCACACGACCAGGGGAACATCGGGTTTTAGCAGCGGCTCTGTGAAACCAGGGGATCCTAGATTATCTGTATTGTTCTGTGATGCTTATTACTTTTCTGTAATGTTGCATATTATCACGCCTGAAGCGATTATTGTATATTGGTATATATACTAGTAGATGTTGTATATGTTTTACACCCGCGCTAGTCCAGTTCCCGCTCTGTCGTTAGTTAAGTAACCTAACGAGTGATGATGGGACCCAGTGACGAATGCGGATGGCATATACGCAGATTTTATTTTCGTTCTTTTCTGGTGTGATTAATTGATGGGACTGTGTTGATTTTGATCAATGCAAAGGAAAACAAACCTGTTTGGACGTTGTTGGAACAGTTTAAAAGTGTTATTACAAGGACGTTTTCTTTTGTTTTGCATAGCGGTATTCAGTAGGAATATCCTGTGCCTCATTCGACGAGGTAAGGGCCGAGGCAACTCAATAAGATCAATTTCCAAGACGGCATTCGAAAGTGCCTCACCTAGGAAGCGTGGCCTCGAGCGACTTCGTACCTTAAATACTGGGCCTACTAGTAAGCAAGATCAAACTTTCTCCCAAACAATGGAGTGAGCGCTAAGAGAGAGTGCACTGTTGATGATACACATTGCATAAGTACCATACGTTCACCACTTTCGTGTACCCGTCCCTTCACCGGGAGTTACCCCTTGGGCAGAAGTTTGCGTCAGGGTAATAACTTCACTATAGTCGATTACATGTTGCTTTGCATTGCGGTATTCAGTTGGAATATCCTGCACCTCATTCCACGAGGAAAGAGCCGAGATCCCTTCACCGGGAGTGAGCAGCAAAGGTTTTCACCACTATATTTTTATAAAAAGATATCAGGTTCCTTCAACGAGATCAAGTTCATTACGTTAAAGGTTTTTCTCCAAAAACCAGTCGTAGCCCTCCGTCGTTTCAGACGGGTAGCACGTAGTATTCATGCTATGTTTGTTGGCCTTCGTCAAGGCATAGTGGATGGTAGTTGCTTGTTACCTTTTTGTTGCATAGATAGATGAGTTGGTTTGGGACAGTCGTATTACCTTGTTGGCCTTCGTCAAGGGTATGTACGGGTGGGTTCGAATTAACAAGATAATGACGGGTAGAACTTGACATGTGACTTATGATTTGTTGGCCTTTGTCAAGGTCATAAGAACATGGGGTAAAAATCTTATCGGGAGTTTCTAAAGAAACTGAAACTTTCCAGGCATGCGCATACCTTCTGGAGTGTGATAACATGAGTGGATATCTTCACGTTATCATGCGATGAGAGTTGGATCCCGATTTCCACTGATGAGCTGGTTTACTCTTCGGGTGATCCCGATTGATTCTTCTTTCAGGTTTGGAGGAGAATTTGACAGTACAATAGGAGGTTTCCTGATTAGATAAAGTGATAACCATTCTAATCTAGGTTAGAGTGCACGCAGAGTGTGTCTTTTCTCTCTCTCTTTGGCAGCGACCATTGACCGACCCTAGACTATGACTCAGTGACCAAGTTGACCGAACCTTCTTAAAATACTGGCTTTTGGATTGTCTAAATTGGATAAGTCATTGCCGCTCCTTCTTTTACCCTTTGCATCTCTCAGAACACCTCGTATTACTACGAACATCCACTTCCATTGGATAGATCCATCGTATGGTTATATACGATCTCGAAAGGACTTCTTCGAGGATGGATCTAGGTTCAGGAGAAATTAAATTGGTTTATTCAGTTGTATTTTATCATCACCTTCCCTCAGGTTGCGAGGGCTCCTTAGTTTAGGAGAGCACACATATTACGCTTATTGGATAGTCTTCTTCCAAACCATAGGCAGGTGCCGAAAGGTAGGGAATGAAGAAAACTTATTAGCCTAAGTAGGGTGTACAGAAGGTAATAAGTAAAGAAAAAATAAAGGGATTAGAAAGAGGACAAAGTAAATTGCGACTGCTATCATTCACGACCAAACCGCGTACTTCATCGCCACTCCTACTTCACCTTTGCTTTTTTCCCCAGTTCGGGAGGAATAGAATAAAGTATTATTCAGTTGTCTTTTATCATCACCTTCTCTCAGGTTGCGAGTACTCCTAGGATTAGGAGAGTATACCTATTATGCTTACTGGATAGTTTTCTTCCAAACCATAGGCTGGTGCCGAACGGTAGGGAAGGAAGAAAACCATTTAGCCTAACGATGGTGTACAGAAGGTAACGACTAAAGACAAATAATGGGATTTGGAGAGATGGCAAAGAAATATACGGTTACAGTCATGAATTGGATTATGGAAGAGGCATTACTAGGAATACCAGGATACCCCTACGAAACATTTTCATGTTTCAGTTTCACTGTGCATTATTAAAGGAAAACTGATTTCCCGATTAGATACTTACTCCAGGGTATGTATTTACCAGGTATGATTCTCACATCTGTATGGTTTTACAGATGATGAGTGGGAGTAAGTTATTGGGAATTAGGTGATCATCCTCATTATATCGGAATTCGTTGTAATTGGTGATATTTGAAGAAATCGCCTGGGTTTTTGCCGGACGGCAAGTATTTGGTTTTGAGTATCCGTTGTTGTGCACCAATTTCAAACTGATATATCTGTACGTTTATTTTTATAAAGTGAGATATAAATTTTTGAAATTATGTCCATGACATTTACCTATATCAGTTGACGATTAGGTAAAGAGCATTGAACAGCGGAGTAGTTCTTAACCATAAGTACAGTTTTTAACTTACGATGCACAGGTTTTGAGTTATTCAACTCAGCGGACTTATACAGAGTATTGTATGTTGTCCAGTATCCATCAGGACAAAGGGGTTGGTCCTCGTAATATAGCCTGTTTACTTGTGACTTCTCTAGTTTTTAGACAAGTGTTTCGTACAAATACAATGTCTAAGTTTTGAGAAGTTATAGGTATAGAAATAAAGTAGAGAACCAGGTGTCGCAAGTATCGGGATTTTTCAAGATGATCGAAGATGTATATACTTGTGATTGGTATTCAGTTGATAGTAATGGTTTTGAGAAACTTGTTTCTCTTTCAGGTTACTCATAATTGGATGTATTCCTAAGTTGAGTAATGCTGATTAGCCTCTTTCCATTAAGTTGATATGCACTGGAGACAGCTGCATGATTTGAATCTGGTTCCCATTAAATAAGTGCCAAAGTTTCTATATTGGATATATAATGGTTCATATCTTAACGATGTTAAGGTACGGGGTGTTGTCCGACTTATGATTAAAACCAGACTCTGGATAACTCAAGGCACGTTTCTGTAATGGCAGTTTGTGGGTTGACCCAGGCTATGACGAGGGTTGACTTTCTACCATCTGGAAGATCAATGGTGATATTGTTCTTGACTCGCCACAGTTTTAGTAAAATGGATTTTTTCAAAAAACAGTAGTGGGAGTATGGTAGAACTGGAAGTGATTCCAGAACCGCAAATGATTACGGAAAATTTAATAGGACCTATAGATTCAATCAGGTTTGACATTCCATTAGCCACTCCGCAGATATGGTGGGTAACCTCAGGCACCCGAGAGGTACTTCGGTAGCCTCAAGGACGGTGACAGGGAGGTTCTTGTTTGCCCAGACTTGCCATTACTGCTGTTCCAGACTATGAGACCCGGCAGGAGGTTAGGTATAGCGTCGTTCTAAACTAGTTTTATAAGTGCACGTATATATTATTCTGCCAGAGGGTTGTTGTGGTCAGTGGGAGCAGCGGAAGTATAGTGGGTAAGTAGCTTATGTCTATTTATAGACTAGAGCAGACATAGCGGAGATAGATCATCTAATTTTGATGTGACATCCATGGCTTTGACTTCATCAGAATAGGGGATGGATCTGTTAAGAAGGTTGTAGGGTATGATGTCCTGGTATTTAGATGACATACACAGTAGGAAGTAAAATTCCTATACTACGATCGATTATACTGTGGTGGTCACACAGTTGTTTCTCCACAAAGGATATGGATATAATATCTGACATTCTGGTTTCTAGATCTATGGTTTTAGATCTTGATTTGGGTAGTTTCCCAATGTGGGTACTTTGACAGTATTCTAATAGTATTTTAGAATGGACGACTCCTGGCATAGTGGTGTACCTGCAGGTGATGGAGTCTCCCTTTTTAAAGGTGTCTTACAGACTAAAGGGGAGAGGGATGTGCATGATTGGCATATCACTTGCTTAGGCAATTGAGTCAATCATGAGATGTCAAGTACCACACCAGATGTTGTTTTTGCACTAGATGCAATAAGTTTATGTTAATCCAATCCTGAAGAAACATACGGAAGCAGTTTCAGAACATAAGTGGATGTTCTACGGATTTGATAACGGCAGCCTCCTTCGGGTGACGGTTATCATTCCAGGCTTACAAGGTGACATAGATGATAGAGTGATTGTCAGAGTTATAGTTTTCCCTCTGACGATGGGCAGTATTATGGACAGGTGGTCCAAGAGGATACTGTGGGAGGCATGGTGCTGGATACTGATTAGGTTCAGTTGGCGATACAGTCTAAGAAGTTTGGATTTGGAGTTCATTTATGAACTAGGTCCCATCAGATATCCAGACATATTTTAAGACAGGTATTACTCAATTCTGGAGATGGCTTTCTCCACGAACATGAGATTAAGAGAGACATAGAAAGGAACATCAGGGCGGATCCACTCACTGATGCTATTTCTCGAACACAAGAGTTTTACAAACGAGCTTTGTGAAACTGATTAGTAGAGGAGTTGGGTGTTCGGTATCACACGGGCTGTAAGTATGAGACATCGCAATAATTAGCCTTAAGTGCAAGTGGGAGATTGTTGGATGTAGTGCCCTCAAAGTCAATTAATGGATCGCAGGTACGTGATTGCAATGATTGAGGGAGGACCTATACCGGTAGGACAGTCTTACTCGAGATGATAGTATGCTATCTGGTTTGCCTTTATCAGTCGTGTACAGCTTTAGGTGACATGTTCACTATTACACGTTGATAGAGCCCTTAGGATCCTGCTTGACTACCAACAGTATGATGGCGATCATATACGTGAGAGTTGGGTAGTCGATAAACACATCCTTAAAAGTGGTCCCTAGTCGTGGGAGTTTCGAGACAGGGCATCGATACTCCGGAATAGACTAGTGTATACAGTCGAGACCCTGACGAGGGGCGGTGGCTGGTCTCACAAGCCATTGGTGTCATTTGAATCACCTAAGATGTAAACAGGTGCTCATTGGGTTATGAGTACACCGGACAGGACTCGCCGGGAACCTGCTAGTTGGTATTATACCTAGCGTCAGATAGCAGTTCCTTGGTGACATGTGTACAGGTTAGTTCATCGACCTGAGGTCGTCATTTATCTCGTGTGAGTTCCCACTGTTCTTTGATTACTACCCTACCACGGCTCAAAGGAGTCATGGAAACAGGTTTTAGTTGGGTACAGTCCCGAGCTACATGGAGGCAAGTGAGCGGATCAACAGGGGATTCGTCTCTCCCGGTATTGGGGGTGAGATCGTGCTGTGTCTAGGAGAGCCATTACACCAAGTCCTTGGCCAAGGCGGGTGAGAATTACTGGTAGACATTCTAGTAGTTTCTCAGGGTGTTCAGGGCTACTCTCCGACACGACTTATACCGCTATTGGGGGTCTGACCTTACCAGCCCTCAAGGCCCGATATGCGATGCTCATAGACGAACGGACCGGACTGTATGTATATTGTCACTGATAGGCTCAGTAGGGTTCCAGGATGAGTTTGCTCATCAGGCTTCCCTTTCGGTCAGTACATGGGCAGCCGTTACGCATTGCTAGTGCCGCTGACGTGCTTGTGGTTAAACCCACTGCCAGGGTACTGACGAGTCTTTAGAGTCCCCAACAGATAGTTTCCTAAGTTTGGGCGAAACGTTGTAGAAGCAGTATGGTTTTATGGCAGGGCTCGAAAATGCACGTGCACTTGTGCACGTGTCATATTTCGGACATATAATACTGGTGGGCTTTTGTTTAAGCTGGATCCATGTATTATATTGAGTCGGAATATTTTAGTCTCTCGTATTCGTATTCGGTCGGAATACGGATACAGGTATGTATATACAGGTGAGGGGTATTTTCGTAATCCGTTATGAGAATATTTTAGAAGATGCATTTCTTTTTGGATTAATCATTTTGGTTTAAATGATTATTGGTTTTGGAAAAGGTGACTCATTGTTATGACTCATTAATTCTAGAATGTTCACTAATGACTCATGTAATGAGTCATCTAGTGAGTCATTAAAGAATTAATGTGTTTTGTTTTGGGTTTAGATATTTGAGGAGATATTTTCATGAGATATTTTTATTTCTCAACCTTATATATCTATTCGCAAGAGAGAGAGAAAAGGAGATGATAAGTTTTATGCTTGAGTTCTTTCTCTCTTGATAAGTTTTCTTGAGTTCACCATTTCCAACTCTTAGCATCTTCTTCAACCTCCATCCTAACCCTCTCATGTGATGAGAACCCTAGGGTGTTTGAGACAAAGTATTCTACTCACTCTTTACTTCATCTTGGTCATCTCTTTTAGCAAACTTGATGACCGAGTTGCCTCGGTATAGAGGTGGGAGCCCGTTTAAAGATCCGTTGACGTGGTGCCACCTCGATGAGGAGATAAAAGATTGGAGTTGACACGAGGAGCGTGGGATGATGGCTAAAGACCGAAGGACTCGGATCGATCGGTATAGCCTTTCTACCTCTTTACAGTTTGTTAGTTTAGCGTTAATGGAAAGATCCGGGTTATAGTCTGCGATAGCGTCAGTTATAAAAGTTTTTGTTCCGCGTTTGGCGTCAGAATGACGGACGCGGCGCTACCATAGACTTACAAGTGTCCTATGAAACGATATCACTTATATATATAAATATAACGATGCGATGCAATGGGATGGCTAACTAGGAGCTACGCATATAAATAAAATTACTACTAATAACCTTACTGTCGGGCGCCTTGCCCCATCCAGACGATCTCCCCATGGATGTATACGTCTACTTACCGGGAAGCCTCAGTTAAACCGATTCGATCTCCGTCTGTCGTTCCGCGCCGCGTCCTACATCTCTGCACCCGACCCTAGGATCACACACAAGCAATAAAAGGATAAATATATGAATAGTCGCGGGAGCAAACGACATAAGTCAATCCATACGTAAGGCAAGACATGCACACTCACTTGGTGCACAAACGCGCTCGCGACCACACTACAACTACAACTGGGGTCGTCACACATGAAAAACACCAAACCTAAAACCCAAATCGCATCAATTGCGCACTCACAACACTCTAGATATTATTTGAAATAGGTCATAGTTTATTAAAACCTCAAACTCATTTAAAAGCTATTTATTCCGAAACTTAGTAAGCATCGATTTCCATTTAAGTTCAAATCTAGATGTTTTAACCATTCTAGTGGCCACAATGCTCACTAAATATTTTAACTAAGTCACACGAATATTAACTATATTTTTCTCTCTCCTATTTAATTAATTATAAAAATCTAGTTTGCAATTTATATCATTTGGAAAATTTTAAATATAACAATTTAGCAATTTAGCAACTAAACTAGGATTTGCTTGTCTTAAGATGTTATACATATTTAAACCATGAAAAAGTAATAAAAACCCTAACTTTAGTTCAAAACCTTCTCTTGAAATTCCAAAACTTGAAATCAACACAATATTAATACCTAATTAAGCTTGCTAAAAATAAATAAATAAATAAATAATTAATTAAATAAAATCCTTTAGGTGAATTTTCTGGTAATCGGTAAAATAAATTGTATTTTCCGTAAAAGTTAACTGAGGCGCCCGACAGTAAGGTTATTAGTAGTAATTTTATTTATATGCGTAGCTCCTAGTTAGCCATCCCATTGCATCACATCGTTATATTTATATATATAAGTGATACGTTTCATAGGACACTTGCACCATTACCATTGGTTCCTGCTGCACGTGCACTATTTATGCGAACACACATACCATTGATAATTGCTATGTCATGAACACTATAAAACCTGCTTAGATTAGTATCGAAAATATTTTCATCATACATGATATTTAAACTGGTAGTGTTTTCTATCTCATCAAGATTGACACTAAGGATTTCTAGTCGTACATATACCCCATTTCATCATTCATACATAGTTTTCTAGTTATAATCGCATTTCATGATATGGATATCATAGATACTATTATTTTCCTACATGATCATGTATTGTGATTCTTCTCGAGGATTTCAGTATTTATGAGATTTCTGGATTTTGGGGAAAACCGCAAGAATTTTACAAAATTATTATCTTTTAAAATGCAAGTTGTGGTTTTCTCGTGATGTATGTGTCGTCCACCATGAGTTTTCATGTTTTCTGTTGGATTTCGAGACCCGATTCGAGGAGTGGATGAACCGTCTCGGGTACATGGTGAGCTCGGTATGGTACCTCGGGGCAAGAAGCTCGAGTTGTAGACGATGAGCTTGGCAGGGGAAGACTACCTACCGGTGATGTTTGGCATGGCGGATATCCGGAGGATACCGACCGTTGTCGTGAGATTTGATGATGTGGGCCGATCCGGACTGACGGAGCCCGAGATATTGAGACTTTGAGATATTGAGACATATAGATATATATGTTTTGTGTCGATGCTTGACACGGATTTCTATGGATTTCTTTGATGATACTTCAGCCACTTCACAGAAGTTTTTCTAAGAAAAATAAAGATTTTTCCTCATACCAAACATACTCAGATTTCATGTTGATTTTGCATTCACATTGCATACAGGTTAGTGCATTGCATCACATTATATGTGTAGGTTGTGACACATTTACGTGCATGCTTACGATAGCCTTATTAGATATTATTTACTACTCACGAGCTGGTAACTCACCCCCGTTGTGCCACAGTATCTTGCAGGTTTGACCGTTAGCACAGTAACGGGGTGTACTTTCTATTCCACTTGTTTGCATCGACTTACAGCTTGCTCACAGGTGGGTTTGGAGGATTTCATTTTGCTTCCACCGTGTATTTTTATTTTGTATCTAGTATACTCCATCTATCCTTGTATATTGGACTATACGGTGAGATTTGTGAGACTTGTACTTGTGGTTTGGTGTCGATGCTCACTTGAGCCGACGTGTTGTTTTCTTACTTTCGTGCTTTTACATGTTTATTTTGGTATTGATGATATATTGTATGTGGTTGTGATCCGCCTTTGGCGAAGAGCTAGCTCCCGCTTGGGGATGCCTTATTCATGATATATATGTATTTCTCTTATTTGTACCCGTTTCGGGGCCAGTATTTACAAAGGAGACTCTGCCGAAATTTTTGGGAAAATTTGTTGTTTTAATAAAATGTTTAATGCGACTTGTTTTGGTTAAAATCACTTTCTTTTAACAAGTTTTCCTTCACTCTACTTCTAATTTTGGTTTAGATTTCTGGGCTTTGGCTTACTTAGGTTACGTTTCGTCTTTAGACATTTCGTAATTTAAGTGCCAGTCACGTTCCGTATCTTCTGGTCGTGACAAAGTTGGTATCAGAGCGATCGGTTTTACCTTTCTGAGTGTAGGATGACCTCTGGTAGATGGAGTACGTGACTTAAGCAGAGTGGCATAGCGTGTGTATGATCCGCGACATACTTACGATACGGTACTCCGCCTAAGTGACCTTAGGATATATATATATATATATATATATATATATATATATATACTTCCTTGACTTCGAAAATCCTTTGATTCGATCGCAATGTTCCTATCAATCCTGTTTCTTATTCCAGCCACTATGTCGCCGGAGTCTACGAGGGCCAGAGGGCTGCCGCCAGAGATGAGTTTGGAGCAGGCTCGTTTGAGGCGAGGACCGACCAGGGCGGTATGCCTACCCTTCAGGGACAAGTGATCCGCTTTCTCCAGGACGGATGGCTAGGCTGGGGTCGAGTATTCAGGATGTGTGAAAGATGGTTGGATTGTTAGTTGTGGCTAGCCGAGCTCCGAGAGCCGATGATTTCCCTTCTATTTCAAGGACTGCGATTGTACCTGCTGCACAGGCAGCTGTTTCTATTGTTACCAAGATTAATTTCGTATCCTTATAGGAGTTCTTGAGGCTGAAGCCTCCAATTTTTACTGGCACAGATGCAGCGGAAGATCCGTAGATAACCCTCGACAAGATGGCTAAGATTCGTCATTCACAAAGATGTTCTGACGAGATACAGGTTGAGCTTGCGAGTTTTCGTCTAGAGAGGTCTTGCTCAGACGTGGTGCAAGTCGGTTGAGAGAAGCCGAACTGCAGATCTAATTCTTATGATTTGGGATGAGTTCATAGCTATAATTCTTGCTCATTTCCTCTCGGTGAGCGTTCAAGATGTCCGAGCTCGTAGTTTCGAGCCTTTGTATAAGATTTCAGGGATGACAGTGTCCAAGTACGACATTTAGTTTATTCAGCGGTCCGATTTGCTCCTTACTTGGTGGACACTGAAGAGGAACATATAAAGAGGTTCGTGTGGAAATTGGACATACAGTTATTGCTTGCTATAGGCACTCAGCATTTTGACACTTATGCTGCCGCGATGGATGCACCCTTACTGTTGGAAGAGCACTTTTCCGAGACTTCAATCGTTTCTGGACCAAAACGGATTTGTACTAGTATGCCAGCTTAGAGGCGGTTAGATAGAAGCCGTTGTGATAGTCTAATCTTTTGGTCGCTCGATATGTTGTTCGTTCGTGGTTCGTTCGCATCGGAGATAAGGATTCTTTTATCGATTTGATTCTTCCCGATATGTTGGATTTCGAAGTTTTCTTGGTATGGATTGGTTGGCCACGTGTTGTGCGTCCGGGGACTGCCGTATGAAGGCAGTCAGGTTTAGTTGTCTGAGTAAGCCAGTTCTTGTTTTCGGGGAGACCGTAGCGTCTCCTTTCCCAGTTTGAGTTCTCTTTGGCGTTAGTCAGCTCTTGAAGAAGGGATGTCAGGAATTCTGGATGTATGTCTGTGATGTTGGAGCCGTAGGGATCCCGTCGGACCAGGTTCTGTTTGTGAAGGAATTTCAAGGTGTTTTTCTGACGAGTTGCTTGGTTGGTCGCCAGAACGCGATATTGTGTTCTGCCTTTAATTTGATTTTCGGCGAAGTGTAAAGAACTGAAGAATCAGTTGCAAGATTTATTGGATAAAGGGCTTGTTCGTCCGAGTGCGTCACTTTGAGGAGCTCATGTTCTGTTCGTCAAGGAGAAAGACGGCACTTGTGTTGGTCTATCGATTTTCGTCAGTTGAATGGGAATAGATATCCCTTACCTCGTACTGAAGATTCATTTGATTTGCTCCACGGTGCGGGACATTCTCGAAGATTAAGTTGCGATCGGGTTACTACCAGTTGTGGGTTCGAGAGGATGATATTCCAAAGATTTTTTTCTCACACAAGTTACGGGCGTTATGGGTTTTGGTGATGTCGTTCGAGCTCACCAATGCCACAACAGCATTTATGGACTTGATGAACCGAATATCCAGGCCGTTCTTGATCAGTTTATCATCGTATTCATTGAGGACGTCTTAGTGTACTTTTGAAGCCGGCTGGAACCTGGACAGTAATTGAGGATTTTGTTGCAGACTTTGAGGGAGCGCCGGTTATTCGTAAAATTATCCAAGTGCGCTTTCTTGCAGTATAGTGTTGAATTCTTGGCTCACGTAGTTACGAAAGATGGTATGTATGGAACCGAATGAGATCGAGGCCATTCAGCACAAGCCCAGACCTGTATCAGTCACGGAGGTTCGCATGCATTTTGGGTTTGGATGGATGTTATTGACGTTCATACAGAATTTTTCATAGATAGCTACGAGTTGACCGGGATGTCCTGGAAAGGAGTTTCACTTATTTGGACTGAGGTATGCAAGCAGAGCTTTTAACAGTTAAAGTTTCGTTGACTACGGCGCTAATATTGTCTTGCCTTTAGGATCAGGCGGTGTTGTTGATTATGGCAATGCTTCTCGGCAGTTGAAGAAGCGTGAGTAAAACTATTTCATGCATGATTTAGAGATAGCCGCAGTGATTTTTACACTTAAGATTTGGAGACGAGTAGTGCTATATATTCACGGGCCACAGGAGTTTAAGGTGCATTTTCTTCAGAAGCGAGATCTGAAATTTGAGATAGCACAGTTGAATGGAGCTAGTGAAAAACTATGACGGCAAGATAAATTATCATTCGTGCAAGGAGAATGTTGTGGCAGATGTTTTGAGTTGGAAGCCGGACGTAGCTTTTCTCGTGTAGCACAATTCAGAGACAGTCGATGGAAGATTGGAAAATTCTATATGATAGCCGAGTATAGTTCGAGTCTACATCGACCGGGGGACAAATTTTCCGTGTCCGTGCACATCCTCCGTTATTTGATCGTATCAGTGTGGCACATTCCGATGAAGTTTGTTGGTCGGAAATCATGGAGCAGGTTCGATTGGGCAGAGATTCAGAGTTCGTGATTGATGATCAAGGAATGCTAAGATTTAGGATTCGACCATGCGTACCAGATTTCGAGGGACCATGATGTGAAAGTTTAGACTAGGCATACCAATCGACATATAGTGTTTATCCAATTTCCACCAAGATATATCATGACTTAAGAGATGTCTACCAGTGTGAAAGGATGAAGAGAGACATCACAGATTTTGTTTCAGGATGCTGACTTATCAGCAAGTCAAGGCCGAGTATCAGAAGCCAACAGGAGAATTACAATCTTGCCCATTCTGGAGTGTAAATGGGAACAGACTTCTATGGATCTTATTGTGGGTCTACCTAGGACCAGTCAAGAATATGACTCTAATTAGGTGACGGTAAACCGATCGACGAAAGAAGCTCACCTTTTACCAGATAAGACCACTTTCGAACTCGTTTAATATGTTCAGATGTATGTTGATAAGATGGTGCGGCTGCATGGAGTTTCGACTTGTATTTTGTCCGATAGAGGCACTCAGTTAACCAGCCGACTATGGCAGAAACTTTAGGAGGCTTTGGACACCAATTGAGATTCAGTGCATTTTTCTATCCGCAGACCGACGGTCAATCAAAGAAGACCATTCAGATTCTTGAGGACATTCTCCAAGCTTGCGTTCTAGATTTCATGGCAGTTGGGATCTGATTGGTTTGAATAATTGTTTATAGAATAACCGCAATCAGAACGGTGTCGCGCGTAGCTAGACCGAGGTGAGTACGGGTCGTCTTCTGGGAAACGTGGAACCTTTTACTTTTACTTTAGACGTGTTGAGAAAGAGAGGAGGAAGAATAAAGAATATTGTAGAATGGTTGTAGGATCTAGATCTACGTTAAACACGGATGCAAAATATACATCTAGATTAACTACGGATGTAAGTTTATATAAGAAGAGGGCTTGTAGGGTTCATTAGGATTTAGTAGTTATGGATGATTAATTAAAGATTACTCTTTCTATCCTTTAATAGATTTAAAACTAGAACGACAGTGATGCAAGTAGATTAGGGTTTCTAGAGGGAAAAGGAATCCCACTCTTAACCCCTATCTCGACACGGAACTCCGTTCATGTCTAGCCTTTACCAAAACAATCATTAATCTAATCTCTAATCGCGGTCGAGACTAACAATGAATTGGTAGCGCGCCCGATTAGGATGTTAATGATTCTTCTTATAAAGTTTATAAACTTTATAAGATGTAAAAAGAGTTTAGGTATTTTCATCATCCATTAACCTACCCTAATCCTACGAACCCTAACAAGCGGAGAATTACTCGCGCATGTTGGGAGAAAAAGAGATGGAGAGAGAATTCATAATGAAACTACAAAGAAATAGAATAAGAAAAAGAACTACCTTTATTAATCAACAAAACTCATTACACTTTGTTTCCTTAGAAAATGATTACAAATACTAGTTTGCTTCTCGATCTCTTCTAAGGAGGTAGATGAACCGTTGATGATCAGCCTGGATGCGTGAGCCGTCTTGGACTTCGTGATCGCGTCGACTTGATAATTTTTCCAAGAGGCTCTCGGTCCATATTTATACTCCGAAAGCCAGAACCCTAGCTTCCAAATTTGGAAGCCAACAGTTAAGATTCCACCATCAAAAATCCAGCTCATAAGCCCTCTTCCACGCGGCGGATCCGCGGTCAACAGGTAGGTTTGACCGCGGATCCACGGCCTTGTGTATGGATCGGTGGATTTGGTCTTATGGGCTTTTCTCCTTGTGGCACGTGTCGATCTCTGGAACCTTTGGAAATTGGAAATCTTTTCTTTGTTTCTGCCAGACTTGATTTCTTAGTTTGCTTTCTTAATTAGGCAGGTTTGCTCTTAATAACTTTGATTCCCTTGATTTTTAGCCCTGAAAAATTCTGCACAATCTCAACAAATAATATTAGTGGAGTTTTATTTTATTGAGATATTAATTTCACCATTAAGAATTAGTCAATGGTATCTTTGCATACATTTTCCTACCAAATGTTAATTATAATATATCAACACATGAAAAATATTATTTTTACAGATAAACCCTTATATGTATCATATATTATAATAAACACCTTTTCTAGTATAGAAATAGTAGGAAAAATATAATAATAAATGTGCAGTTTTATCAACTGAACAAATACCCCCAAACTTATCTTTGATCGTCCTGAGCAAACTAGTTTATTCAAGAGAAGGAGAAAAAGAAAGGAGAAAACTAAGCACACTTTCGTAGGCAAACACGATTGCACTGAGTATGTGCAACAAGCCGTTAAACCTCTAGGTGTCTCTAGTAGGAGGAGTGTTGTCTTCTGAGGGTTTTCAGCGGATTACACCAATAAAATCCTATAATAAAAGAGAGATGGTGAAATTTACATATAAAGATAAGAACCATAAAAGAAATACTTTGAAAATTTAGAGTTTCCAACTACACTAGCTTTTCAGTTGTCATGAGCCCTATCTTAATAGTCATGAAAAGATGTTAGGAATCACATCATCCCTCAATAAAACATTGTCTTTATTCTTTATTCATACCTTTCATCCAAACATCGATCATATAACCCTACGTGTGTGTAATGGAACATCCCTACACTTGGAGAATTCAATTAAAGCTATCATACTCTTGTCCATTTACCTCAGTACTTTTTAATTTGATGAATATTTATGGATTTGCTCACACATTTTCATGCGACAGTTAATACTTCGTGAGGTACTAACCGACCGATTACTTATGTACATGCTGATTAGGTGATAGTATTGTCCTCGTCTTGCACCAGCTAAGGCTTAGCAGTGACTCCTAATCCAGTTGGTCTAAGGCACTAGGTGTTGAAGCACCCTTGCTATATTTTTTTATTGCTGCCTTGGAGATAAAAAAACCAGTATTCATTTTTCTTTTCACCATTTTTATATTTTCTTCATTTATTATTTCCTTCATACTTTGGCTTTTAGTCAAGAGCATTTCAAGGTATCCTCTACTATCCCGAGTTTCAAGACGTGTGTAAGTGCGTATAGTAGGGTATCAACATTCAAATGTTTGGCTTCCAGAATAGAAACTATTTTTCAGACTTATTTTTATCCTCAGATTAGTGACTTCCTTCTTCTTACTAACCCTTGGGACAACAGCTCATAACTACTTATTACCAGTTCATTTAAGAAAATTTCTAATTTTCTTGGTTTTCTTAGACTATTCCTATCTTTTAAATATAATTTTTCACTTTCTACTCTTTTGTTAAGTTTTTTTTGAATGCCCAGTGTCAAACCTTCCCCCAAACCTGTTTTTAGCAGTGTCCTCACTGATGTTGCCTTTTGAGAGCATGGACCTGTATACTTGGGGAGAGATAGAAGGGGTAAAATAATAAGTAATTGAAAACTACCCCCAAACTTGATCTTTGGCACGCACAGATATTCAATTAAATCCATTTTTACTCACCTCCATTCTTAAAATGAGAAATTGTTACCAACACATGGAGGTGAGGCGGAGGAAATTCAGTTCCAATAAAGCGGCTCCTGTAAAAACAGGAGCTCCTCCGCGGGGTCAGCCGAGAAATACGGTTTTAATCTATGCCCATTTACTTTAAAAATCGAAGCGTTTTTCAAATTTTCAACTTCTACTGCCCCATGCGGGTGTACATACCGCACCACAAAAGGTCATTTCCAACGAGATTTAAGCTTACTCGGATGAAGATGGAGACGGGAATCGTAAAGAAGGACTTGTTGCCCCGATGTGAAGGTTTTTTTAAAAAGGTTTTTTATCGTGGAACACTTTAGTCCTGTTCTTTACTATCACCGCATTATCGTAAGCTTCATCGCGGAGTTCGCTTAGCTCATTCAATTGCAGCTTCCGATAGCTGCTCGCATGATCAAAATCGAAGTTAAGCTCTTTAATAGCCCACATTGCTTTATATTCGATCTCGACAGGAAGGTGGCATGCCTTCCCAAACACAAGGCGGAATGGAGACATACCAAGATCGATCTTGTAAGCGGTGCGAAATGCCCAAAGAGTATCCGTCAATTTGGTTGACCAATCCTTACGGTTTTTAGAAACCGTCTTCTCCAAAATTTGTTTGATCTGCCTATTTGAGATCTCAGCCTGCCCGCTTGTTTGGGGATGATAGGGCGTAGAAAGCTTGTGAGTGATTGAATATTTCCGCATCAAAGTCTCGAAAGACTGATTACAGAAATGTGTCCCGTTGTCGCTAATTATAGCGCGAGGGTGTCCGAATCGCGAAAAGATATTTTCTTTAAGGAACTTAATGACAACTTTGTTGTCATTAGTGCGACACGGTATTGCTTCCACCCATTTCAAGACATAATCAACCATTAACAAGATATATAAATTCCCAAAAGAGTTGGGAAAAAGGCCCATAAAATCAATACCCCAAACATCGAATATTTCCACAACCAATATAGGTTGGAACGGTATCTCATTTCTTCGTGAAATCCGACCCAAATGCTGACATCGCGGACAAGTTTTGCAATGTTCATATGCATCTTTTGTTAGTTATATGTATGCCCTAGAGGCCATTATTGTACATACGATGTATATTGTAGTGGATGCTAAGACATATATAGGGAGGACTTTCTTGCTCGACATGATAGTATGCTATCTGGTTGTACTTTATCTTAACGTGTACTCTGATTGTCTCTATGTTACATGTTGATAAAGCCCTTAGGATATGTACTCGACTACTGGGACTATGATGAGATCATACTAGTGGGGCCACGGTAGTCGATGAGTACATCCTATAACTGTTCCTAGTCGAGGGTGTATCGAGACAGGGCATCGATGCACCAGAGTAGAATAGCGTATACGCATCTTGACCCATATGATGGGCGATGGATGATCCCATATCCATCGGTGTTTGACATCAAGGATGGTGTACGGGTGCTCAATGGAGACTGGGTACACTGGACGGACTCGCCGAGAACTCCCAGATGGTATTATACCATACGTCAGATGGCAGTTCTCCGGTGACACTGGTACAGAGTAGTCTGTTGACCCGAGATCGTCATAGAGTCTTGTGTGATTCCCACTGTGCTTTGATTTCCATCATACCACGTCCAAGAGGGCGTGCAAAAATGTGGCTTTTGGGTACAGTCCCGAATCATATGGAGGCAATGAGCGATAGGATGGGATTCGTCTCTTCCGGTATAGGGAGTTGATGTTGTGCTGTGTTCGATTGGCTATAACCGGAAATCCCTGGCCAGGGTTGCAGAGATTTACTGGTAAGTGTTATCAGTAGTTTCTCGAACTGTTATAGACCTCATATCGACACGACTTATCGAGCTACTGGGGTCTGACGTTTACCACCCCTAGGCGAGATATGCGACATATCAGACGACGAGACCGGACTGTACGGGAGTGTTACTGTTTGGATTCACAGGAGAATCTACAGGCTTGCTTGTTGATCTTCTGAACGCTCAATACCTGGGTAGCTGTTACGTTTGGCTGACCGCTTGCAGCTTGTGGGTGTTTGATATGATCATCACCTACTGCTGGCGTATTGACGATTCTTTAGAGTCCTACACAGAGGTTTCTTGACTCAGGCAAAACGGAGTAGGAGCACATATGTGATATGTGCAGGACCGAGGATAATGCGATATATGATACCGTATTATATTCTCGCGATATTTGATATCAGCCGGGTCATCGGATCAAGTGTTGATTCGATGAATCGGTACGGATAAATATTAGTCGGTTATATGCGATATAGCCGGATTGTCGTATCAAGTGTTGATTCGATAATTTAATGTATAATAATATATATTTGATATATTAAATTGCATTAACTAATATTTGCTCACTAAAAGATTCTTTTTCTCACTCGGGTAATACATTGATATATATGCGATATATGTTAATTGTATTATTTTCTTTTGTTACGATAAATATTATATATGTGATATATAATATTGTAACATGATATGATAACTAATGCAACTTGTTTAGTGGAGTTTAAACATGATTAGGGTTTGGATTAGGGTTAAGCTTTCTAGATATTTCTAGAAGCTTTTCATTTTGTTTTGTGAAAGATATTTTCCAATGACTCATGCTTTAACCAAACCCAAACCCTAACCCTAGTCTATTCTCTACAATGGTTAAGTGAACCATGGTTGCATAATTCTATCATATCTCCTTTTCCTATTCATCACAAAGAGATTAACATTATTCATTCATCTTCTTCCTTCATTTTCTTTCATGGAAAAACCTTTCTTGATTTTTCCAAGTGATGAATAATAGTGAGAAAAAGATAAATAAATAGAGCAAAAATCCTACTTCATCATCCCCATCTTCCCTTGCCATTTAGATGAGGGTGTTCACATCATTTCATGAGTGTTAGCTTGTGTTAAAGAAACTTCAAGGTAGATCATCTTAGTATCGAAGATCGGAAGCAAAGGTTGCGTCTTTCTCTTCGTGGAACCTCTCGAGAGTCCGGATCCCGATGATCGCAGCGAAGGGACCACAACACGGAGCATATGAAGTGAAGGACCGGATCTACAAAGGTTGTAATCCCTCTCACTTAGTGTTAAAGTGTTTAGCATGTTGTTTTCGCCTAATCTCTAGTTTAAAGTTCCGTATTCGGGTTGTTCGGCACGGCTAAATTTTAAATCGGGCATGGTTGATGCCTCGTAGACCCTTGTGCGCGTGCCTAGCAACCCTACAGTGGTATCAGAGCCAAGCTAGAGCTTTAGGCGAAGTCTAGACGAAGTTTAAAGTCCGATCGAACGCCGAAACCCCGACACGGAACCCTCTCTGTACATTTTTCAAAAATGTGGTTTTTTCTGAATTAAAAGTTCTCAGAAATTTAAGCAGGAAAAACTAAGAATTACTGTGAAGTACAGACCTCTAACTCGAAAATATGACCGCGGAACCGCCGCGAAACCATGGGTTTTGCGGCTCTTCCGCGGCCAAAATTTGGACTTAGTCCCTGAAATTTCATGTAATTATTTTTAGGCCCTTTCGTGTTAATTTTTTCTGGGAATATTTTTATTCCACTCAAGTGTTGATTTTTCAAGGGTTGTATTGGGGAATCGTTGATTCGATCGGATAATTTAACTTTGTTTAGTTTGTCCGGATAATTTTTAGAAACTGTTAAAAAGTTCGAACGGATATCAATAACTCACCTTTTCCCCTGTCGGAAAATTTTTCAAAAGTTGGATTTTTTCTCGTGTTTAAGAATGTTCTAAGTCATGCAAGTAACTCGGTGGACCCTCTAGAAGACAACAAACCTTAACTCGATTATGTGACCGTCTTGAACTGCCCTTTGAACCTTAGGGTTTGGGGCAGTACGGCGTGCCACATGTGAGGCGTTGGCTTGACCCTTCTACGGCTGGACCATTGGTACTGTGGCATGTGATGGATATTTTTAAACTGATTTCAAGTGTTGAGATATATTGGGGAAATCTTGGGTGTTTGATGATTCGATCGGAAAGTTTAACTTTTTCTATTTATCTGGAATGTGATACAATATTTGGAATCCACAGGTAGTTATGAGATAACTAATTTGAATATTATAAACATAGCAGTTTAGTCTCAGATGATCGGTTGCCACGGAATTTTGATGTGATCAAAAGTCCGTCGCAATTACGTAGCGTACGCGGATACTCGCTTGGTAAACTTAATAGACAGCCACGTCCCATAGCCCCGACCAAGTGACTGTAGGAGAACCCCGTCGCCGAAAGCATCCGTTCGGGTGCTCGCGGCAGCGGTGTTCCGCCTTGGTGCACTTCGTCGACGGTATCGGGGGTGCGGCCGTCTACTAAAGTTTGCAACGAGCATTCGATCAGGACGTCGGGAATCTTGTTGAATTGGCCGACTTGATATTGAAAAGAGTTTTCGATAAATGAGACTAAAATGCGGGGTTTATAATTGTTAGGCATGCGATGTCTAAGGAATTCATTTGGTTAGGCATGCGATGTCTAAATAGGTTGCGGATTCCAACTGTTGTAGTTTTACACTTTCTTTTCTGTGACCGTAAGCGTAGTATGTGGTGTATCGCCGGCTTCGTTGCTATACATCAACGACAATCGGGATACGCATACTTGCTTACATTGATGATATGAGATATTATGTGTTGCTGTGATATGTTGTATTGGATCGTCGCGTTTTGAATAGCCGGGGGTTTTATGTGAGATGAGAGTTTTTATTTTTCATTCATGTAAAATTCATTTGTATGTAATATTCTTTTATTGGGGCACTTCCAGATAGCGGAAGATGTCACCGTTGTATATTATTTACTTTTCCGCATTAGGTAGACCCAAGGAGGGGAGCACAAGTAACCGGGTTCTAGGGTCCAGTGGGAGACCATCTCGAGGAGTCGAGACCGGGTCTTCTAACCCTAGAATTGGCAGTGTTGCTTGCCGCTCTCGTAGGGGTCTAGGGATGTGGGTTTGGCTATTCATCGCGACCGTGGAATCCGTGTTTTATACAGGCTCGTATTGAAAACACGGACGTCCTAGTATATCCAATATTTCGTATATGTTCTTCTGCTGCAATGTTCTGTGATGAGATCATATTACTGCCTGTGACGAATGTTTATATTATATATATGAGATATATGTTATATTGCAGATTTCGTTTCAAAAGAGATGCTTATGAAGCATAATTAAAATGGGACTTCATTAATGAGATTAATGAATTAAAAGAAACCTAAGATGTTGTAGAAACTTGTTTATAAAAACTGGTAGCTACAGTTCTTGCTTTGCATAGCGGTGTTCCTTGTAGAATATCCAGCACCTTATTCGATAAGGAAAGGACCGAGATCCCTTCACCGGGAGTGACTCCTTTAGCAATAACTGGCAGATGCTACAAACTCGGTTTGTCTTTTGATTGCTTCTATAGTTCTTGCTTTGCACAGTGATATATATGATATATCCCGCACCTCATTCGACGAGGAAAGGACCGACGATCCCTTTACCGGGAGTGACTCCTTTAGCAAAACTAGAAAAAGCCTCAAAAACACTCCATTTAAAATCACTCGATTCTACAACGATATAAAGTTCATTACGCAAAAGGTTTTCTTAAAAACCTGTCGTAGCCCTCCGTCATTTCAGATAAGTAATAGTTAGTATTCGTGCTACGTTTGTTGACTCAGTCAAGGCGTAGTGTGCGGTAGCTGATTAGTGCTTATCTGCAAAGCATATGATGCGATTGGATTAGGGTAGTCGTGCGGCCTTGTTGACTTAGTCAAGGGTCGTGCGGGTGGGTTTAATTCAATCGGGAAATGACGGGTTGAACTTTACTTGCGGTCTATGGTTTGTTGACTCAGTCAAGGTCATAGATTGCTTGGGGCAAAATATTATTGGGAATTTCAAGTGTTGAAATTTGCAATGAGATTGCATACCATCTATAAGATAATTGGATCCCGATACCCGCTGCGAGTAAGAGTTACTCCTGGGAGAGTTTTACACATTACAATTAGCCGATCAAGTAGGTGTCTAGAAAGGTGTTAACGGGGTTACGCCTCTGGGAAAACGAGGTTTACATTAATTAGGTTCGTGCGAAAGCACGGGGGACCTCCCTCAAAGTACTGACACTGGCCTGGCTGAAAGATTGGCGAACTTGTAGCGTGTAATTAATCCCGGCTAGTCTTTCCTTTTAGGGTTTGAAGGAAGATTTGACTAAAACAGTGGGAGACATCCTGATTAGATATATTATATAACCAATCTAATCTTGCAAGAGCATACGCTGAGTGTTTTCTTCTCTCTCTCTCCAGATAGCGACCATATCACGCCTTAATCAAGATAATAAAACGGATATATTGACTGAACCCGCTTGTTATACTGAGCTGGAGAACGTTGGTCCCGCTCCAACTTATAATTGTTATAAGACAGAGCAGGAAATTGGGGAATACCAGATTTCTCGTGCCGCCCAAACGAAGAAAGTGCATGTTGATGCATCATCTTCGGGTGTGTTCATTACACAGAACTGTTTCTCAGTATCCTTTACGTCCTGGGTATGTGATACCGGATCAGGATCCCGTATATGTAATCTGTTACATGGGCTACAGATAGGTAAAGAACTGAGAACGGGTGATAAGTTTCATGAGACAGAAAACGGTGCAAGTGTTGCAGCCAAGTCTGTTGGTCACTGTCACCCTGTATTACCAGAATACATTGATTCTGAACAAATGTTATTAGATACCGAACCTGATATACAAAATCATATCAGTCTCTTTATTAGTAAAGAAAGGATATAATTTTGTATTGTTGGATAATGTTTTGAACATTTCCTATATCAAGAGTTGATCGGTTCAGGCATGTTATCTAAAAGCATTGACGTTCTAAATCAAACTACAGTTCTTAATATACGGAACACACACAAGAGGAAGAGTTCAGAAATGAATGAATCCTTCTTGAGGCATTGTAGACTAGGTCATATCAATGCGACCCGACCAGCTGAAGTTACATATAGATGCATATTTAAATTAGTTTGAATTTACATCTTGTGAAACTTGCCGGTCATGTCACAGAGATAAGATGACCATAGCTCTGTTTATTGGAAACAGAGAAAGAGTTAGTGAACTTTTGGGATTGATACATGCTGATGTATGAAAGTCCCCTGTCTACACATGCCAAGATCGGTTCTTTGTACTTCATTACATTCTCTGATAATCTCTCAAGATTCAGACATATGTTCCTGTTGAAACACAAGTCCGAACCTTTTGAGATATTCACAGAATATAAGTTAGAAGTAGAGAACCAAAATACGGGTATAAGTATTATGTCCTTTGATGAGATCAAGGAGGAAAATACTTAAGCACGGAATTCCTGGACTATTCTAAAGGAGAATGAGATTCTCTCTCAGCATTACTCCTTCGTATACACCATAGCACGATGGTATATCGGGGCGGAGCAATAGCACCCTATGTGATATGGTGTGCTCTATGATGAGTACTACTGAGTTTCCTGTTTCCTTTTGGGAGTTATGCACTTGAGAAGCTGCATACCTATTGAATAGGGTTCAAATCAAATCAGTTGACTACCATTTCATATGTGATATGGAAAGGGAAGAGCCCATATCTTAAGCTTGTTAAGATTTGGGGTTGTTCGGACTATGTCTAAAAGCAAAATCCGGACAAGCTCGAGGCAAGGTCTGTTATGTAGAACTGGAAATGTTCCAGCTATACAAAATGCAGCTGATGATTTGGTTGAACCAAAGGATTCAATAGTTTCCAACGAACCTCAGCCTCTCCGCCGATCTAGTAGGGTTCCTCACCCACCTGAGAGATACTTCGGTTTCTCTATGACAGTGGGAGCGAGGATTGCATCATGAGATGATGACCCAACTAGTTTCGAGCTGGCCATCAGCAGTGGGACTCTGTAAGAATGGCTGGGTGCTTATCGATCTAAGATGGAATCCTTATACACCAACAAAGTATGGACTTTGGTTGTTTTATCTGAAGGGTTAAATTCCCATCAGGAGCAAGTATATCTTGAGAAGATTACTTGGTGTACATGGAAAAGTTGAGACTTTCAAAGCTAGACTTGATAAAGGTTTGCATCATAGACCAGGTATGGATTATGTTGAAACCTTTTCTAAGGATCTATGCTTAAGTCCATCCAGATCCTACTTGCCACGGCTACATACCATGACTACGATATCTGGTGGTTGGGTGTCATGACTGCTTTTCTAAATGATGATTTAGAAGAGAACGTCTATAAGTACATAGCCAGAGGGCTTCGTAGACAGTGGGAGCAGCGGAAACGTGTGCAAGATGTTTTATATGATAAAACAGGCATCGCGGAGTTGGAACATCTGTTTTGATGAGGTAGTCAAAGAGTTTGAATTCATCAAAATGGTAGATGAACCTTGTATATACGAAAAGGTGGTAGAGAGTATGGTGGTGATCCTCGTAGAGTATGTGGATGACATACTCTTGATAGGGAAGGAGTTTCCTATGCTACGCTCGGTCAATCTCCGCTTATCACAAGGATTCTCCATATAGGATCAAAGTGATACCTACTAAATCCTAGGTTTTAGATCTATGAGATAGATCTAATTGGATGTTAGGATACTCACTAGTTGTAGTGAGATGGTATCAATCAATCCTGGGGAGAATCACTGGAAAGGTTCCAGGGTGATAAGTACGACTGAATGTCAGTCGCAGGCATTGTCTTTACCCTCAGTGGAGGGACGGTATGTTGGAAGAGTTCCAAGCTAGATACCGTGACATACTAGATGATTAAAGGCAAGATGCATCGTTACCAAGGATGCTACCAAAGAGGCAGTCTGGATATATATAAGTTCATAAGATGAACTTCGTTCCTACCATTGTGTGACAATGGAGTTGTGGCTTTAGCCAAGTAACTACCGTCCCATCAGGAATCCAGATATAATTCTTAGGCAGTATCACCTGATCATGGAGATGGTTGATCTCCAGGGAGATCGAGGTTAGGAGAGTAGACACAGAGGACAACAGCGCGAATCCATTCACAAAGGCCTTTTTCCCAGTAGAGACTTTTATGGGATGGTTGAGTATGAGATACTTCAACCGCAGCTAATTGTTGGGTATGCGATACCATAACAGATGGCCCTAGTGCAAGTGGGAGATTGTTACTTATATGTATGCCCTAGAGGCCATTACTGTACATACGATCTATATTGTAGTGGATGCTAAGACATATATAGGGAGGACTTTCTTGCTCGACATGATAGTATGCTATCTGGTTGTACTTTATCTTAACGTGTACTCTGATTGTCTCTATGTTACATGTTGATAAAGCCCTTAGGATATGTACTCGACTGCTGGGACTATGATGAGATCATACTAGTGGGGCCACGGTAGTCGATGAGTACATCCTATAACTGTTCCTAGTCGAGGGTGTATCAAGACAGGGCATCGATGCACCAGAGTAGACTAGCGTATACGCATCTTGACCCATATGATGGGCGATGGATGATCCCATATCCATCGGTGTTTGACATCAAGGATGGTGTACGGGTGCTCAGTGGAGACTGGGTACACTGGACAGACTCGCCGAGAACTCCCAGATGGTATTATACCATACGTCAGATGGCAGTCCTCCGGTGACACTGGAACAGAGTAGTCTGTTGACCCGAGATCGTCATAGAGTCTTGTGTGATTCCCACTGTGCTTTGATTTCCATCATACCACGTCCAAGAGGGCGTGCAAAAATGTGGCTTTTGGGTACAGTCCCGAATCATATGGAGGCAATGAGCGATAAGAGGGGATTCGTCTCTTCCGGTATAGGGAGTTGATGTTGTGCTGTGTTCGATTGGCTACAACCGGAAATCCCTGGCCAGGGTTGCAGAGATTTACTGGTAAGTGTTATCAGTAGTTTCTCGAACTGTTATAGACCTCATATCGACACGACTTATCGAGCTACTGGGGTCTGACGTTTACCACCCCTAGGCGAGATATGCGACATATCAGACGACGAGACCGGACTGTACGGGAGTGTTACTGTTTGGATTCACAGGAGAATGTACAGGCTTGCTTGTTGATCTTCTGAGCGCTCAATACCTGGGTAGCTGTTACGTTTGGCTGACCGCTTGCAGCTTGTGAGTGTTTGATATGATCATCACCTACTGCTGGCGTATTGACGATTCTTTAGAGTCCTACACAGAGGTTTCTTGACTCAGGCAAAACGGAGTAGGAGCACATATGTGATATGTGCGGGACCGAGGATAATGCGATATATGATACCGTATTATATTCTCGCGATATTTGATATCAGCCGGGTCATCGGATCAAGTGTTGATTCGATGAATCGGTACGGATAAATATTAGTCGGTTATATGCGATATAGCCGGATTGTCGTATCAAGTGTTGATTCGATAATTTAATGTATAATAATATATATTTGATATATTAAATTGCATTAACTAATATTTGCTCACTAAAAGATTCTTTTTCTCACTCGGGTAATACATTGATATATATGCGATATATGTTAATTGTATTATTTTCTTTTGTTACGATAAATATTATATATGTGATATATAATATTGTAACATGATATGATAACTAATGCAACTTGTTTAGTGGAGTTTAAAAATGATTAGGGTTTGGATTAGGGTTAAGCTTTCTAGATATTTCTAGAAGCTTTTCATTTTGTTTTGTGAAAGATATTTTCCAATGACTCATGCTTTAACCAAACCCAAACCCTAACCCTAGTCTATTCTCTACAATGGTTAAGTGAACCATGGTTGCATAATTCTATCATATCTCCTTTTCCTATTCATCACAAAGAGATTAACATTATTCATTCATCTTCTTCCTTCATTTTCTTTCATGGAAAACCTTTCTTGATTTTTCCAAGTGATGAATAATAGTGAGAAAAAGATAAATAAATAGAGCAAAAATCCTACTTCATCATCCTCATCTTCCCTTGCCATTTAGATGAGGGTGTTCACATCATTTCATGAGTGTTAGCTTGTGTTAAAGAAACTTCAAGGTAGATCATCTTAGTATCGAAGATCGGAAGCAAAGGTTGCGTCTTTCTCTTCGTGGAACCTCTCGAGAGTCCGGATCCCGATGATCGCAGCGAAGGGACCACAACACGGAGCATATGAAGTGAAGGACCGGATCTACAAAGGTTGTAATCCCTCTCACTTAGTGTTAAAGTGTTTAGCATGTTGTTTTCGCCTAATCTCTAGTTTAAAGTTCCGTATTCGGGTTGTTCGGCACGGCTAAATTTTAAATCGAGCATGGTTGATGCCTCGTAGACCCTTGTGCGTGTGCCTAGCAACCCTACATCTTTAAATAATGTTGGCCAATAAAAGCCACATTGCAAAACTTTCTCCGCCATTTTTCGAGGACCAAAATGACCGCCACATGCCTGATCATGACAAAATGATAACACACTCTTGAATTCCTCGTTAGGGACACACCTGCGAATGATTTGATCGGAACAATACTTAAATAGATAAGGTTCATCCCAGTAAAAGTATTTTACTTGGGATAGAAATCGAAGTTTGTCTTGTTTCGACCAATCGCTAGGAATAAGTCCCGTTGCAAGGTAGTTCTCAATATCCACGAACCAAGGTTCGTAGGATACGGTCAAGAGCTGTTCGTCAGGAAATGAGTCATTTATCGGCACGGTCAAAGTTGGCGAAGAAGTAATGCGTGAAAGATGGTCGGCTACAACGTTTTCACATCCACTCTTGTCTCGGATGACAAAATCAAATTCTTGTAACAATTGGATCCGACGTATTAGCCTGGCCTTCCCATCCTTCTTCCATAAAAGATGTCGTAGGGCGGAATGATCTGTATAAACCACAATTGGCGAGCCAATCAAGTAGGGCCTGAATTTCTCTAATGCAAATACAACTACCAAGAGTTCTTTCTCGGTAGTTGTGTAATTTATTTGTGCATCATTCAAGGTCCTACTTGCATAGTAAATTACATGTAGCATCTTATTAATGTGTTGTCCTAAGACAGCACCAATAGCAAAATCTGATGTATCACACATAAGCTCGAACGGGTGGTTCCAATCCGGAGATGATAGAACGGGGGCTGTAGTGAGTGATCCTTTAAGCGATTCAAAAGCAGCCCCACAATCCGAATTGAAGTGAAATGTGGTATCCTTGGCCAATAGAAGGGTTATGGGTCTAGCAATTTTGCTAAAGTCCTTAATAAATCTCCTATAAAATCCTGCATGACCAAGGAAGGATCGTATATCTTTGACGCAATTGAGATGAGGGAGGTTATGAATGGCATCTATTTTACCTCTGTCAACCTCAATGCCTTTTCGTGAAATTATATGTCCAAGTACAATACCTTCTTGGACCATAAAATGATATTTTTCCCAATTCAAGGTCAAGTTCTTATCCTTACAGCGGGTAAGAACCGCGTCAAGATTACGAAGGCAGTCCTCAAAGGAGTCCCCAAAAATGGAGAAATCGTCCATAAAAATTTCCAGAAAATTCTCCACCATATCTGAGAATATACCCATCATACACCGCTGAAATGTAGCGAGAGCGTTGCATAACCCAAAGGGCATGCGTCTATAAGCAAAAGTACCGAAAGGACAAGTAAATGTGGTTTTATCTTGATCCTTTTCGGCGATGGGGACCTGGTTATAGCCAGAGTATCTGTCCAAGAAGCAATAGTATTCGTGTCCAGCTAATTGTTCTAACATCTGGTCAATGAAAGGTAGAGGGAAGTGATCTTTCCTCGTCGTGGCATTGAGTTTCCTGTAATCAATACATACACGCCATCCAGTTTGAGTGCGTGTTTGGATTAACTCATTAGCCTCATTAGTGATGACCGTGATGCCAGACTTTTTAAGGACCACATGAATTGGACTTACCCATTGGCTATCAGATATAGGGTAAATTATTCCACTATCAAGGCACTTGGCGATTTCTTTCTTTACCGCCTCCTTCATAACGGGATTTAACCGTCTTTTTGGGTCTCGGGTTGGTTTGGCTTTATCCATCAGATGTATATAATGTTCAACAATTAAGGGACTAATCCCTTTAATGTTAGCCATTGTCCAGCCGAATGCTTGCCGATTCGATCTGAACACTGCCAAAAGTATGTTCTCTTGCTCTAAGGCTAGAGAAGCGGATATAATCACTGGCAAAGTCTCATTCTCACCTAAATATGCATATTCAAGATGAGAAGAAAGCGGTTTGAGATCAAGAATTGGCGGAGAGACAATAGAAGATGGGGTAAGGGAATGATATTCGGACTCCCTAAGAGGTTCAAAACTTGCATAAGATATTGACTTGGAAAGTGCTGCTGACTTTTGCAACGAGTCAACGGGTTCAAACTCAAGGACGGAATCATTGAACATATCCTCACTATGAAGTGGTGCAAGATCAAACGATGTCTCATTAGTGTTGTCGAGATCATCAAAGCAAAGTTCCTCATCCATGCAGCTTTCGGGAGCTATCTCGTGGATGGAACAAACATCCAGCAAATGAGCAGAAGGTTCTGATGGCTGACTTCCTAGCTTGTAAATATTAAGCTCAATTGTCATTTTCCCGAAGGATAAGTTCATAGAACCGTTACGACAATGAATTACAGCGTTAGAAGTTGCTAGGAAGGGTCGACCAAGTATCACCGGGATTTGATTCGTGGGTTTGCCACAGGTTGTGTATCTAAAACAATAAAGTCCACGGGAAATATGAATTCCCCGACTTTAATTAACACATCCTCTAGTTCACCCCGAGGTTTGGTGATCGATCGGTCTTCCATCTGGAGAGTACAATGGGCGGGTTTTAACTCTCCAATTCCTAACTGCTCGTATACTGAATAAGGAAGCAAGTTAACGCTAGCGCTAAGATCGAGTAAAGCACGATTAATATTTTTACCCCCAATAGAAATAGAGATTGTAGGACAGCCAGGTTCCTTACGTTTCTTTGGTATTTGCTGGGTAAAAGCTGTGCTAACATTACTCGTCATGAAAACCTTCTTAGGCACTTGAGTTTTTCTCTTCCTAGTGCACAAGTCTTTAAGGATTCTTGCATAAAATGGGACTTGTTGAATAGCATCTAGGAGAGGAATATTCACGCTAACTTGCTTAAACATTTTCACAATCTTCTCCATTTGTGGGTTGGGTCTGTTGGCCCTTAATCTGTTTGGAAATGGAGCTTGATCAATAAGTTTTGGGTCCAACGTTTATGGAGAAGATTGTGGGGACGGATTCGATCCCAAAATTGGAGTGGGAATCGACTTAGATAGATTTGGCGAAATATTCGAGCCTTGGGGAAAACGGAGAATAGGCTCGGATGAAGGTTGGAGACTAGACGAATTAGGGGAAGAAGAAGAAGCTGGGGTATCATTGGTGTCACCAACATCATCATATTGCTCACCCACTCGGTTATTCAGCACTCTCCCCGATCTTAACGTAGTAACAACATTCACATTATGATTTTGTGAATGGCCAGGATTCGGTAGGGGTTGAGATGGGAGTTTCCCTTTCTCTCTCTCGCACTCATACGGTGTTTAACCGTGCAAGTTGGTTTTCTATTGATTTAATACACTCGCCGTGGGAGGCGGAATCTTTCTTTATGGTATCAATAGAAGACTTCATATCAGCCGACATTTGAATGGTATGTTTCATAAACTTATCTAAAGTTTGTGCGAGTGAAGAGTTATCAGTACCAGCCACTTGTGGTGTAGAAGTGTTGGCCGGATTTTGAAAATTTTGTGACTGAAAGGGGAGCTGACTTTGTGGTTGTGGTTGCTGTGGAGGAGGTCTTTGATAATTGCTTTGGAACTGATTTTGATTTTGGGGTTGGTTTTGGTTCCAAGCAAAGTTAGGATGATTCCTCCATCCTTGATTGTACGTGGAAGAATAAGGATCGTTTCTAGGTCGCTGCTGAAAAGCAGCATTGGTTTGAAACGATGGATTCATAGGACATTCTTCTGTTAAGTGTGAAGGATCTGAACAGCAACCACACACAGTCTTGGGAAGCGTGACCTGATTTAGGGAGACTGATGAGAATTTGTTCTCAATAGCGTCGAGTTTCTTCTGCATTGCTGCCATTTCGGCTTTTACTGCGATGGAAACATCGAGCTGGTGAATACCTCCCCTAGATGAAGGTGGTCTTACGCTTTCCCACTGCAAAGTGTTTTCAGCGAGATCTTCCAGATATTTCCACGCTTCACCGTCATCTTTAGATATGAAATTGCATTGACACATTGTTTCAAGCATCTGCATTGTCGCTGGATTAATGCCCTCATATATAATTCGACATAAATCCCATCTTTGTATTCCATGATGAGGACATTGGACAAGCAGATCCTTGAAACGTTCAAAGAACTTCCAAAATGGTTCATTGGGAAGCTGAGTGAACCGGTTGATCTCGCTCCTAATATCGGCAGTCTTATGGTTTGGGTAAAACTTCTAAAGAAATGCTATTACGAATTCATCCCAATTAGTGATAGAGTGTGTGGCAGTATTATAAAGCCATTTTTCTGCCAAATCGCACAGAGTGAATGGGAGAAGACGCAAGCGCATAGCATCCACAGTCAGTTGTGAAGTACCCATCATTACGCATACGTTTTCGAATTTGGTGATGAAAACGTACGCGTCTTCAGACTCAAGCCCGTGAAATTTAGGCAACAGATTGATGTAGTGGGGTTTAATTTCAAAATTATCCCCGTTAGCTGGTGGAATAGATAGACAAGTGGGAAGAGGACCACAGATAGGATAGCATCTCTCTTGGAGAGAGATGCGCGGTGGATTCTGTGCACCTACAGGCAGTGGCAGCGTGGTGTTATAATCTGATGGAGTACCGTCCATCTCGGTCGTGGTGTGTGGTGAGGGAAAAGAAGATGAAGAAGTACCGACTTTGGCGTCGATAGCAGGAACGCGGACAAGACAGGCACTTGAATCCCGTATCCAGCCAAGCATGCACTAAGCGAGTTTAGTGCAAGTAGCAGCGTGTGTGCGCTTTAAAATTGGTTTGTTTTGAAAAAAGTGGGAATCAAGACAAATCACACAAAAATAAACAAACAACCCTAGAACTAAGGTTACCTAGGTCCAGTCTCTAGACCGCTCCTAGACTTCTAAAGGATAAGCCGTAGGATCAATCCTCTACCGCTTCTCTTTACTACTCTTGTATCCAGGTAAGTGCCAGGTAAGTGGGAGGTTTTCCACTACGTAGGTAGTAGTCCTAATTAAGTAACCACTTGACTTAGACACACTTGCCTAGACACCACAAAAGTAATGCGGATAAACGATAGATTACCCACGACCCTCCTCTGTCCTTATTGAGCGCGACAGTCCTTAGAGTCTGGTCTAGATATTTTTTAAATTAATGTAGGGTTGATGCAGATGCTTCGTTTGTGATTTGTGGGGCTTAGGAAGGATGATGAAATCCCCACCTAATCTGGATTTGGTCTTTGCCCCTTAAAAGTCCGTATTAAAATATGCAAAACAAAACCAATCACAAAACTTTGCAAAAAGATTTTTGAGCGGCGATATTTTGCAAAGAATCCTGCAGAAAAGAGATTTTATTGGATTTGAGAGGAGAGAGAAAGAGGTTAGAATCTTACCAGAGAAGACTGAAGCCCTAGATCCTCAGTTGTGCAGCGTTTCCGCCGCCACAAGGGTCTTCTTGCCGCGGATCCGCCGCGTGGCAAAGGGTTCAGGTGATTATTTTTTCTACGTGGCCTTCTGTACTCCTCTGGATCTCAATGAATGTCTCTGTCTCCTGTTTCCTCAAGTCTGTGACTCCAGATCTCTTTGCAAAAATTTCACACACTTCGTTAAATATATGATTTGCAGTTTTGTTTTAATTATGATATAGATCGAATAAGAATTCAACACAAATAGTAAGAATAAAAAATAACGTACGTATCGCCGGCAACGGCACCATTTGATTGGTTCGAATAATTGTTTGTAGAATAACCGTAATCAGAACGGTGTCGCGCGTAGCTAGACCGAGGTGAGTACGGGTCGTCCTCTGAGAAACGTGGAACCTTTTACTCTTACTTTAGACGTGTTGAGAAAGAGAGGAGAAAGATTAAAGAATATTGTAGAATGGTTGTAGGATCTAGATCTACGTTAAACACGGATGCAAAATATACATCTAGATTAACCACGGATGTAAGTTTATATAAAAAGAGGGCTTATAGGGTTCATTAGGATTTATTAGTTATGGATGATTAATTAAAGATTACTCTTTCTATTCTTTAATAGATTTAAGACTAGAACGATAGTGATACATGTAGATTAGGGTTTCTGGAGGGAAAAAGAATCCCACTCTTAACCCCTATCTCGACACGGAACTCTGTTCATGTCTAGCCTTTACCAAAACAATCATTAATCTAATCTCTAATCGCGGTCGAGACTAACAATGAATTGGTAGCGCGCCCGATTAGGATGTTAATGATTCTTTTGATAAAGTTTATAAACTTTATAGGATGTAAAAAGAGTTTAGGTATTTTCATCATCCATTAACCTACCCTAATCCTACGAACCCTAACAAGCGGAGAATTACTAGCGCATGTTGGGAGAAAAAGAGATGGAGAGAGAATTCATAATGAAACTACAAAGAAATAGAATAAGAAAAAGAACTAACTTTATTAATCAACAAAACTCATTACACTTTGTTTCCTTAGAAAATGATTACAAATACTAGTTTGCTTCTCGATCTCTTCTAAGGAGGTAGATGAACCGTTGATGACCAGCCTGGATGCGTGAGCCGTCTTGGACTTCGTGGTCGCGTCGACTTGATAATTTTTCCAAGAGGCTCTCGGTCCATATTTATACTCCAAAAGACAGAACCCTAGCTTCCAAATTTGGAAGCCAACAGTTAAGATTCCACCATCCTAAATCCAGCTCATAAGCCCTCTTCTACGCGGCGGATCCACGGTCAACAGGTAGGTTTGACCGCGGATCCGCGACCTTGTGTATGGATCGGTGGATTTGGACTTCTGGGATTTTCTCCTTGTGACACGTGTCGATCTCTGGAACCTTTGGAAATTGGAAATCTTTTCTTTGTTTCTGCTAGACTTGATTTCTTAGTTTGCTTTCATAATTAGGCAGGTTTGCTCTTAACAACTTTGATTCTCTTGATTTTTAGCCCTGAAAAATTCTGCACAATCTCAACAAATAATATTAGTGGAGTTTTGTTTTATTGAGATATTAATTTCACCATTAAGATTTGGTCAATGGTATCTTTGCATACATTTTCCTACCAAATGTTAATTATAATATATCAACACATGAAAAATAGATTTTTTACAGATAAAACCTCATATGTATCATATATTATAATAAACACCTTTTCTAGTATAGAAATAGTAGGAAAAATGTAATAACAAATGTGCAGTTTTATCAACTGAACAGGATCGCCACTTACTATTGATAGAGTTTTCCAATAATAACAGCTTCCAGGAGAAAATTCAGACGGCACCCTTCAAGGTATCATATAGGAGGAAACGTCGATTACCCATAAGTTTATCAGTATGTTGGACAGAGCTCAGTGAGAGCAGTATTTTGGGGCCACAGATGGTGTAAGAAACGACAGAAAGGATTCAGTGATTCAGTATAGGTTGAGAGTGGCCCTGAGCGGGCAGAAATCTTATCTAGACCGACGTCGGCATAGACTTAAGTTTACTGTTGGCGATCATGTTTTTCTTAAAGGTTTCTCCGATGAATGGAGTGTTGAGATTCAGGAGGAAAGGAAAGCTTAGTTCCAGATATGTGGGCCCCTCAGAGATTTGCAAGCGTGTTGGCGCAGTGTTTATTGTGTGGCACTTTTACCTAGTTTTCCAGATTGTTCGCCCTGTATTTTATCTACCGATGCTATGCAAGTACCTTCATGACCCTCTTACGCGATGTACTACTAGACGTTTCAGCTGGAGCGCAATCTTTCTCTCACAGTGCAGCCGATAATCATTCTAGATCGGCAAATGATGAAACCCGTTTTGATTCCTTGGCGTGGCCGAGCGGCGAAGAAGTCACGTAGGAAGCCGAGGTCGAGATGCAGAAGCAAGATTCCCATCTCTTCGATGGTACGTGTAGTTAAATTTTAAATTCGGCGACCGAATTTTCTTAAGGGGGGAAGATTGTAACGTGCTAAAAATAAATAATTAAATAATTAAATAAATAAATAAAATCCTTTAGGTGAATTTTTTGATAATCTGTAAAATAAATCGTATTTTCCGTAAAAGTTAACTATAATTATTTTTCATCATAGACTTAAAAACGCCTATTTTAACTATATAATTGCTGGTATTTGGTATTTATTTAGTCACTTATAAATTGCTAGTTACTTAATTATTTTTCCTTAATTATTTATTTTAAATATTATTTTAAGCTTTTATTTATACAATTAATTAGTGCTAATTACAAATGAGAATGAATTAATTACATTTTAATGAACCATGACAACATTGTAATTAATTGACAATGTGTTCTCATTTTCTCACTTGTCTCCATGCTTCTAGATTTTTCTAGGAGCGAAAGGAAATTGTAATAAAAAAATGAAATGAAATGATGTAAATTGCTTTAATGTGACATGAGGGGTTTTAATGTCATGGAAATTTTCCACACACTTCTCTCTCTCTTCCATTCTCAAGTCATGGCCGAAATTATGCAGCCCCCTTTCCTTTTTTTATCACTTGCAACATCTCACAACTCACATGAAAAAAGAAAAGAAAAGAAAAGAATAAAGCTTGGTGCATTATTGGAGGTATGGAAGCATGTTTCTTAAGCTCACCCCTACATTTCTCCTCATCCCCTCCTCCTATTATTCGGTTGCACAAGGGCAGCAACCCTTTCACTATTTCCCCACTTCACTTTACTTTCAAAAATCCTTCAAATTCACTCAAAAATGCACACAAAATTCCACAAATTCCTAATTGAACCTTTACCCATTATTTTTTGGCCAAATTAGCAAGGATCTTGGAGCAAAAGAGAGCAATTTGGGAGGCTAAGATTTCATGCTAGGTCTCAAAATTTGTGGAGGTATAATCTTAAACCTTTGGTTAATTTATTAAATCAAGCTTAATTAGGTATTAATGGAATTTTGTGTGTATTTTTGAGTGAATTTGAAGGATTTTTGAAAGTGAAGTGGGGAAATGGTGAAGGGGCTGCTGCCCTTGTGCAACCGAATAATAGGAGGAGGGGATGAGGAGAAATGTGGGGGTGAGCTTAAGAAACATGCCTCCATACCTCCAATAATGCACCAAGCTTTATTCTTTTCTTTTCTTTTCTTTTCTTTTTCATATGAGTTGTGAGATGTTGCAAGTGAGAAAAAAAGGAATGGGGGCTGCATAATTTCGGCCATGACTTGAGAATGGAAGAGAGAGAGAAGTGTGTGGAAAATTTCCATGACATTAAAACCCCTCATGTCACATTAAAGAAATTTACATCATTTCATTTCATTTTTTTTTATTACAATTTCCTTTCACTCCTAGAAAAATCTAAAAGCATGGAGACAAGTGAGAAAATGAGAACACATTATCAACTTGTTGCAATGTTGTCATGGTTCATTAAAATGTAATTAACTCATTCTCATTTGTAATTAGCACTAATTAATTGCATAAATGAAAGCTTAAAATAATATTTAAAATAAATAATTAAGGAAAAATATTTAAGTAACTAGCAATTTATAAGTGACTAAATAAATACCAAATACTAGCAATTATATAGTTAAAATAGGTGTTTTTAAGTCTATGATGAAAAATAATTATAGTTAACTTTTACGGAAAATACGATTTATTTTACCGATTACCAGAAAATTCACCTAAAGGATTTTATTTATTTATTTATTTATTTATTTTTAGCACGTTACAGCCGGCCATTATCTGAGATGATCCGTTGTGGAGTGCCGAATCGGTAGATAATATGTGTCCTGAAGAAATAGAGGATGTTCTCCGTCTTCACTTCCCTTAACGATACTGCCTCTGCCTACTTAGAGAAGTAATCGGTTGTTGCCAATATAAACCGATGTCCTTTGGATGATGCCGGTTCGATGGGCCTAATTATATCGGTTCCCCACATTTCGAACGGCCAGCTAGCTGCCGTTGGGTGTAGCGGATTTAGATGTTGGTGGATAAACTCCACGTGAATTTAGCACGAGTGACACTGCTTCGCATATTCGAGGCAATCCTGAATCATCGTGGGCCAATAGTAACCCATTCTCTTGATCTTCAGCTTCATCTTTGGCCCGGCATGATGGGAACCGCAGAGTCCATTGTGAGTTTCTTAAATGGCCTTTTTTGCTTCTTCTGGTCACAAGCACCTTAGCCACAAACTGTCAAACGATCCCTTATATAGTGTATCATTGACGAAGGCAAAAGGCAGAGCTCGTTTCATGAGCTGATGTCTTGAAGATGCGTTTTTGGGCATTCGATGTGATTTGAAGTAGTCTATGAATACTTCTCTCCAATACTTCGCCTTTTCTTCATCTTCTAATTGGAAGGCTACTTGTTCGATCGCTTCCTTTCTTTCAGATGACTCTGGAGGTATTTCTGCTGGCACGAGAATCCTGCGGCTTTGCATAATGATCCTTACGTCATCGAGGTTTTCGTCGGCCAGTTCTTTAGAGAGCTTGGCTAACGCATCCGTCTTACTATTTTCCGCCCGCGGTATGCTTTCCAGGATGTAGGGGAATTTGGGTTAGTAGTTGCTGCACTCTTTCGCCATATTTTACCAACTCTGGTTTGCACGTTTGATAGTCGCTATTTACTTGGCTAACGACCAGCTGGGAATCTCCATATATGAGGAGATCTTCTATTCCCATGTCGACAGCAATCTCAAGACCCGCTATCAAAGCTTCATATTCAGCCTCGTTGTTTGTCCTTGGTTCTATTAAGGAAATGGCGAAATGCATTATCCCTCCTTGTGGAGTCACGAAGATAAGGCCCACCCCGGCTTTGATTATGGGGGTGCTTTGCTTTCGCTTCTTCAAAGAAGTTGCTCTGTCAAAGTATAGTTCCCATCGGGAATTATTTCTTTCCTTCTCCCTTTCGATTGTGTCGAACGCGTGTTCGTTTGGAAATTCGCAAATTAAGGGAGAATCGGCTGGTATCGGATGTTCAGCGAGAAAGTCGGCAATGGCCTGGCCTTTCATTGCCTTAAGGAATGGATACGTTATCGAGAACTCCATTAAGAGGAGGGCCCATTTGGAAAGCCTTCCTGTAAGTATTGCTCTTGACATCAAATATTTGAGAGGATCTACCTTTGATATGAGATGGACCTCATGTGCCAGGGCATAGTGCCTGAGCTTTGTTATAACGAAGATCGGTGCTAGGCAATACTTTTCAATGGGGAAGTAGTTGTTTTCTGCCCCCAGAAGGACTCGACTTAAATAGTAGAGAGCTCTCTCCTTTCCTTGATCGTTCTCCTGTGCCCATAGCGCGCCTAAAGAACCTTCAAGGGCTATTGTATACAAGATAAGGGGCTTTCTCTTGACCGGAGCGGTCAGTACCGACGGGTTTTGCAGATATTTTTTGATTTCGTCCAGTGCATTTTGGCATTTATGATCCCAAACGAACGGGGTCCCCTTCTTCATTAGATGGCTGTAGGGGCGACATTTGCTGGAGAGGTTGGCTATGAACCACCGGATATACACGAGCTTTCCTTGGAGAGACCGCAGTTGTTTGAGAGTTTTCGGCGAGGGAATTTCCATAATCGCCCTGATCTTTGATGGGTCTATTTCGATGCCTCTGTGCCATACGATGAATTCTAGGAATTTGTCTGAAGAGACTCCAAATGCGCATTTCAGAGGGTTCATCTTCAGATTATATTTCCGAAGACGCTGGAACACTATTTTCAAATGCTCCCAGTACTCCTCGTACGATTTGCTTTTCACCACGAGGTCGTCGATATAACATTCGACAATCTCATGTATGAGGTCATCAAAGATGTTCGTCATGGCCCTCTGGTAGGTAGCGCCAGCGTTCTTCAGACAGAAGGGCATCACTTTATAGCAAAATATGCCCAGCGGAGTCCGAAAGACGGTATGCTTTTGGTCTTCGGGATGCATCTTTATTTGATTGTAGCCTGAAGATCCATCCATGATGGAGAAGACCTCGTGAGTGGACGTGTTATCGATCATTAGCTCGGTAACAGGCATTGGGAAGTCATCCTTCAGACAAGCTTTGTTGAGATCCCGAAAGTCCACGCAGATGCGTACTGTCCCATTTTTCTTCATTACCGGAACAATATTGGCGATCCAATCAGGATATTGAACTTCTTGGATGAAGCCGAAGTTAATTAGTTTCATGAATTCGGTGCTGATACTCATCTCGAGCTCAAGCCGCATTGTTCTTGACGCTTTCTTGACTGGCTTAACGTCCGGCGATATCCAGTTTATGTACTGCTATTTCTGGATCTAGTCCCGGCATCTCGGAATAATTTCATGCAAAGCAGTCTTTATATTGCATAAGCACGTCCTTTAGTGCGGCCGCCTGCTTTTCAGATAGTAGCTCACTGACGAACGTCGGTCTCAAATCGTTTTTCGTCCCTAAGTCAATTTTCCTTTGGTTATCCGCCGTGGTGTGTATCCCATCCTCCAGCTCTTTTGGCGCTGGTGGAAACTCCGAGATCATCTCGTCCTCATTTTCATTTGCGAAGCACTGGGAGAGCTCGTCCATATTCTCGTGCTCCCTCTCCTTTGAGAATGTTATCACGTGGCAGGTATGAGTTCGTTTCCAAGCTCGATGTTGATTTGGACTTACCTTCGCAATATAAGTTTCTTTTGACTCATGCTTTCATGGTGGGGTTACCCTCCAACTATCGGATAGAGTAAACCTACCTTCCTGATACCGGTCTTCAACCCAATCTTTGAAAGTGAAGCAGTCTTCCAAAAGGTTTCCTACTGCACGGTGGTAGGAGCAATAAGCCGGGTGGTGGACCTCGTTTATCTGTTCGGGGTGCCGAGACTCCGGGAGTATCATCATTTAATGTTTGATGACAAGGTCGAATATTTTTCTTGTCTTGTCTCGAGGGAAAGAATATTTCCGATCCATCTTCTTCATAAAAGACGGGTTCCATCTGACTTTTTCTCGATCGCGTGGCTTCTTGAATCCGCTTCGCAGTTTTCGAACGTCATTCTCATTCTTCACCTTGTTATTGCGTTTGCATCGGGCCTTTTCCTTGTCACGAGAGCGCACAGCGGGCCGAGAGTGAAGGGCATCGTAGTCTTCTCTTTCCGCAGACTGCTGAGTGAGATACTGCATCCTGGCTTTCTCGTAAATGGTTATTTCGTGGCTGTGGTCATCCCGAACCTTCTGACCGGTTTCTCTCATTAGCTTGTCAATTTGTTTTTTGAATGTCGGAATTAGCATTCTTACGGCGGGATCTTGCTCTGGTTCAATATCAGCCCTATCTGGAAAAGCATTCCCTTCTCCACCGGAGTTATTTAGGACACGGCAACCATGGAGTCGCTCCCGTTTCTTAGACCGAACGTATCCGAGTCCAGTCGTCTCTATCCTCCCGTTAAGCATCTTTCACCGAGTCCCGGGAATGTTCCTAATCTTATTGTAGAACCGGGCATGTCGAGCGGCTTCTTTGAAAAGTATGCCTTGGCATCTTAATAACCTTTTCAATCTCTCTGTGTAATATCTGGGCAGACGGATTGGTTGAAGCCTGTCAAGCGCAGGTTCGGCACCATGCCAAACTTCTTTCTCCACTTTGGTCTTCGTAGACTGATAGAAAATGATTGCCTTTTCACCTCTTTGCCTAGGAGGGGCGTAAAAGGTCTGCAGCTCTTGCACGCCGTACGTATCAAGCGCATCAAGTTCCCTGTAATGCTGCCGCGGAAGTATGGTAATTCGTTAACTCTGATCAGCTCCAGTGAATGTCTGCATTGACGGGCGGACGGAGAACACTGCGCTGGCTTCGTCCTCAGAGTCACTGTCGAGAAACAAAATAGGGGTAGATTGTCCAGGCCTGTTGCCTTAGGATTTCCCCGAGTAGACCATCTCTTCATCTTCCTCGATATCGCTCCCAAATACTGGGATAGTGGCGACGGATTTTTGTTGGCCCAACAGCTTATAACACCTTTCGTGTCTTGGAAGTCTGGTAGGAAGTACTTTGCGTCTTCATATTTTCGGATTTCATTTACGGAGAATGGATTTAGCTCCCCCTTAACGGTGTACTCGAGGTCATCTTTGAAATACTTCATACACTGGTGTTGTGTAGAAGGGATGACGTTGTACTCGTGTAATCAAGGTCGGCCGAGCAGAGCATTGTAGCAAGTCTTTGCGTCGATGACATGAAATTTGATGTCAGTGACGAGAAGCTCAAAGCATAATTTAAATATTATGGACCCCATCGTCCGTGATGACTGCGAGTCGAAGCCGGAGATGGTAATTTTGTCCGCGGACAGGTGTTGAACGTTCATGCAAATCTCCTTCAGCACCTTCATGTTAAGAAGGTTGACTGAGGACCCGTTGTTGACCAGGATCTTCCTTATCTTAATGTCGTGGCAGTACCCAGTGACATATAAAGGACGGTTGTGCTCGCATGTTCCAAGACGGAGATCTTCAGCGCCGAATGTAACGTTAGTTGTTTGGACCTCTGCCAGCCCGTCCTTCATCTTTTCTTCTACCAGGAAAGCTCGGAAATGATCAGGCTCTTGTAATGCGTTGATCAGAGAATCTCATTCTTCTTTGGACAGGAGGAGAGCATCCAGTATGCTCAGTTGTGAGGGTATCTTCCTCAAATATGTCCGGACATTATAAACCACCTTTTTTTCTTAGGCGGGTCCTTAGCTGCGAGCTCTTTGATGACTCTATCATCAAGGGAAATTTCCTCAGGGACTTTTTCCTTCTCATTGTCTCTTTTGTTCGAACCCTTGTTTGTAGGCCCGAGGTTCTTTTCAGGCAACGTACGGTTACGCAGCTGAATGTTCTCACAGTTCTTCTCCCCTTCTTCTTTTCCAGAGGTGGATTTTTTGAAGAAAGGGACGAAGGTTATTTCTTCCACAGAATCTCTTCCGAATGTAAGAACTTGAGATTTTCCTTTTGTAGAACCGGTATCAACCATATGACAGTTGCCAGCCGTTCCTTCATGCTCACCTGTCGCACTTCTTTGTTGTTGACGGGTTTTACGCTTCATCCGCTTGAAGTGTTACCGGTGAGCAAGGTATCCTGGCCACCACTTATTGAAGGCATTGCACTCTTCGGTGGGGTGTGTGACCCTCCGATAGTATAAGCAGTAGTTCGGATGTACATTTTCTTCGTCGAGGCATGTACTCCTGGGAGTGTTTTCCATGAGAGGAGGCAGCTTCATTCCCTTTGACAGGGCTTTGGCGAACTGCTTCTCTGCTTTGATCTTGCCTTTGTTTTTAGCATGTGTGCTTTGGCTTGGGTGGAGTATTTTATGAATCATCCTTACCGCAGCTTCTTCATCCTGACGCCGACGCTTGGCCTTTTCGTATATGGCCGTTTCATATTCTCGGTCAGCTTTGCTCTTTTGAAGGGCTTCGTTTAGTAGCCTGTCAATTGGGTCTTCTGATAGTCCCAGGGATTCTGATGCCGGTCCTGCCTCCAGTTCCTCTGCGTTGCTTTCCGACGTTGAGGGAGTTTCTTTGTCTTTTAACGACGAGTGAGAAACCATGTGGCAACTCGCCACGTAATCCTCGGGTTCTTTTGACGAGTCGTTTCCTTCATCAATGTCACTGTCTCTGTTCTCAAGGATATGGTTGAGAAACTCTTCGAGGGTGACCGGGGTCCGCACCTTCTGATTGTACTCCTCCGGCGCGTCGTTGTATTTTTGTAAATCCATGCACTTGTCATCGTACTCGGCAGGCTGCACATGATTCTTGCTCTTCTTCTTTTTCTTCGAAGACTTTGAAGTCTTGACCTGGGTGTTTTGCCCATCGTTACCAGCTTTCGGTGTTGGGCGCGATTTAAGTATCCCCTCAATGATCTCAAGCTCCAGCGGGCTTTTCCACCTGATTGCCGGACATGCTTGAAGGTCCTTCAGCATTCTTTTAGTTTTAGATGAAAGGACAACTTCCCATGGAGCTTCTTCTACAAATGAGCATGATGCCTCTGGCGTGTTCACCTTTTTAGGAGCGTGCTTCTGTGGCGGGTTCACCCTCCAGTTTTCGGACAACAAACTTCCTTTGTTGGTATTGGTCCTCGACCCAGTTTTTGAAGACGTAGCAATCCTCAATTGGGTGGCCCACTACTCTGTGGTAGGAGCAATAGTTGGGACTGTTGCTGTCACCAGGCTGTAGTGGACGTCTCGAATCCGGCAGAGTGATGAGTCTGTTTCGCATCGCCAGTTTAAACAGTCTCCTCGTTTTATCACGGGGAAATGAGTAAGGATGCCTTAATTTCTCCTCAAGGGATTGGCGCGGGCGCACGTTGCTTTGGCGAACAACCGGTTTCAAGTTGCTCTGCTGTTGTTGAGTGTTGGCAACGAAGGCCGCTTTCCCTTTGCCCTTTTCATTCCGGAGATCCATTTTTGAAGAGGACGGCCTGTGGCCCATCTGGTCCATTTGGGCCAGTTTATCGATCAAGGCCTGGAAGGTGGTCGGCTTGAAGAAAATCATAAATTGGGATATCGTCGCCTGAGGATCGAGGGTCCCTATGAACATGCCCACGGCCGGAGCTTCTTCTATGCGTTGTTCATATTTTGACCATAGATTCCACCACTGGATTGCGTATTGAACCCAGGTCTCTCCTGGATTTACCCTGGCATTGATTAATGTCGTGATCGGGGTGCGCTCGCTTGCGCTTGCGAACGGTTGTGTGAATAGAAGCTCCATTTCTGTGAATGTTTTGACGGAGTCATTTGGGAGCTCCGAGTACCGTTCAAATGCCGTCTCCGACAAGCTGCCGACGAACTGGCGAAGCAGCAATTTGTCATCGCCTCCAGTATTGCCACATAATGCTCTGAACTAGGTGACATGCTGATGCGGGTTGCCCGTCCCCTTGTATACATTGAACTTGGGGATCGTATATCCTGGCGGGTACTTGATTTGATCGTACCAGCCTGGGTATGGTCACCCGGTTCTGACGACTTGGCCAGCCGCATCGTTTTCCTGATGAGACCGTATTTGCTGAGCTATATAGTCATCGAGGGCATCTTTGGAGATTGTTTCCTCCCTGGCTGTTGATAAAGCCGGAAAAGGGTTTGATGTTTCCCCTCTGTCGTCCTCGATAATTATCGGTGGATCTTCGGCTGGAGGTTCTCTTTGGATCATCATTCCAACCATGTCTTGCAAAAGGAACGCCATATGTTTTATATTAGCCGCTTATTCCGTGGCCTCCTTATCCTTTCTCTGCAGCACCCTTCACAAGAATTCCGTGTCGGTCTCCTGCTCTTGGCGCTGTTCAGACGCTGCTTCCGGACTCTCTTTTTTCCCGGTGAGTGCTGCCATTTTCGTCAGCATCTCCTGGAGCTTTTGTTGCTGCTCCTGAGCTTTCGTTAATGACCAAGTTTGCGGCCGATGAGCCACGGAAGCACCGCTCTCCTCTTTTCCAGAAGCCATGTACACCGTGTGACGATCATGCCCCCAGACTTGGGGCGTTGGATCCAACACCCTTAGGATTTGCCGCCGGCGGTGGAAGGTTCTCCGGCCTTCTCTTTTTGTGAGAAGTCGAAGATGAAGGGGCCATTGTAAAAGGCGCCTTCGTAGAAGCAGTCCCTCGTTGCATGGTGGAGGGATGGTCCTCCTCTTGCCGAGCCATTTTTTTTCCAGTCGGCGAGAGTAGTTTTGTTGTTGACAGAATCTTGGATCTTCCACCAGACCCTGTGGACTTGGGAGGACAGCCATTGAGGGGGATGCTCCGGCTTTGCCTGTATCATGTTTTTAACAGGTAGGGGAGATTTCTTCAGCACCGCGGTCGGAGAGTTCTTTTGCACCCTCCTTAGCGGTTCAAAGCTGTTCCCAGTTAGAACAACAGTGTCAACTTCCACCATTGGAGCTGGTGGAGTAAGTCCAGAAGGGGAGTTTCCCCTAGCTCTTCTTGCTCGGCGCTAGTGGCGACGTCGAGCATGCCTTGCAGATGGGATTGCCTTAGCTGTGGAAGTGGCTTCGTCATGCCCCCTGCTCTGATGAAGGGCTACTGCTGGTGCCAGCCTGTTGAAGACTGACTTCCGTTGAGAGGGGACGACTAATCTGGTGAAGGCCGACTTTCATGTAGGGGAAGCCTGTTTGATGACTTGGCCAGTAGCAGGAGTTGGAACGGCCAATCTTGCGAAGACCGATCTTTTAGCAGGAGAAGCCTTTTTGACGAATTCACCCACCGGAGCTGGAACGACTATCCGTTTCGGGATAACCCCTTCGGGTATTGCAAGCCTCTTTGTGGGCCTACTTGAGCTTTGGTTCAGCATGTTGAAGACTGAGGTGGCAGACTTGGACGACCCGTTGAGAGGGTCCGTAGTGGTTGCAAGTCGATTAAAGACCGACTTCTTTGGAGCTTCCTGTGATAGCACTGGGACGCTGAAGCTTGCTAGCGAGAGCATGGTCCCGAAGAATAATCCAGTGGTGGCTTGAGTCACCTATTCTACTGGCATCGAAAAGATGCAGGCCGCATTCGGCCCATACGTCACTCCTCCAGCGGGGACGGAGTGGGAGTTGCTATTGTAGGTACACTTGGAAGCCATTGATTCTTCTTTTCTCTGCACAGGAGCAAGAAACCAAGTCTTAGTACCTCGAATCCAGGGGCAACCATAGTAAACCTCAATTTTCTCACGAACACGACACACGAAGTGTGGAGTGGAAAGAGGAAAAGGTCCCACCGGGCGTGAAAGAATCTGTTTACCGCCGAAAACAGAGACGAAACCGGGATGGGTCGTCTTGCCTGAATTTGGGGGTAGATGCTATTTGGTTTTATCCGTCCACCTCTTCGAAGATACAAGTTGATTTACGGCACCGTGTACCAGAGGTTTGGATGGATGCGGCCGTTGTAGCAGACTTCGTCAGATTCCCCCTTGTTTG